>OY720106.1:8114235-8849339 GCA_963082835.1 Leptogaster cylindrica
CCATGGGGTTTTTGGTAACTGATCTCGCATAAATACTCCTCTAAAGTGTGGTATATCCTGTGCATATTTACGTAGATCGAGTTCATTGAGTGCTCTTTTGGGTAGCTGCCTTAGGCGTTTTTTGGCTGAGGATTAAGAAAAAGTCCTAGCCCTTTCCTATATGGCTTGAGGAATAACCCATGACCAGGTTTACCCAACGCTATAGCTTCCATTGTCTCATTATGACGCTTGCCTTCTTCCAACTGTTGCCGTGCGTTGTTTGCAGCATTTACTGCTTTGGCTATGCCAGCCGCACCTCCTGATAACGCTCCCATGGCTGAAAGACCGGCAAAAAGTGGAATCAGGAATGGTAAAGCACCACCAACTTTAGGCACGGGGATCACTCTCGGGGTCTTGATTTGTTTTTTCCTCCTCTTGATGACATCTTTTGCAGCGCCCAGTGCTATTTTTATGGATTCCAACAAGTCTTTTGGCTTCTTCAACTTTAATACTCTGCGAGCATTGCGTACAGCATCGCGAAATGATGGGCGTAATTTATTCTTCTTCTTTTGCATGATACTTGTTTTAATTTTTGCCTTGGCACCCATTCCGAACTTAATTTTAGCTTTCATCACTTTGTTTACCAGTAAAGCGTTAACGCGTTCTCCAAATGCAGCGTCCTTTGACGTTATACGTTCCCAAGCTTTTTCTGCTAGAATACGATCAGCAATGTGACGGTCACTTGTTTCACGATACTTTGAATATGCGATATCGTGCTCTTTACAGGCTGCATCCAGCAGATTAATACCACGATCGCCGCGTGCAAGCCGTTTATATAACTTTGTCCCTGGACCACAGTATTGATAGCCAGGTAAATGCAATTCAAATGGTAATTTGTTAAGAGCAGAATTTAATAGTCCTTCTCCCACAACGACCTTTTGTTGAATGAGGCTTTTTTCACAGTGATCAATCATTTTACATACGTTTACAGTAACACTAGAGGGTAATTTATAAAAGCATCAGTATTTATAAAAAATTGTTAGTACTCAACATGAAGTTTATTAAGCAACAAGATTGCCTACCGGTTAGAAATGCTGATATTAATATTACTACAAGTCCTAAGAAGAAGAAGCATGGGGTGCTGCTGCCAAACAGCATAAGAGGAATTATTGTTGGACCATCCAACTGTGGAAAGACGAATGTTATGATAAGTTTACTGGAGCACCCTAATGGACTACGCTTTGAAAATATATACATTTACTCAAAGTCGCTAAGTCAACCGAAATATGAATATTTAAGCAAAGTTATGGCCCGCATATCTGGATTGGGTTATTATACGTTTTCAAACAACTGTGATGTCATACCACCGGAAGAAGCAAAATCAAACGCAATTTTCATCTTTGATGATGTAGCTTGTGACAAACAAAATAATATTAGAGCTTACTTTTGCATGGGTCGTCATAAAGCAATTGATAGTTTTTACCTCTGTCAAACATATACTCATATACCGAAGCACCTGATTCGAGATAATGCAAACTTGCTCATTTTATTTAAACAGGATGATTTGAACCTGAAACATATTTACAATGATCATGTGAATACTGATATGACATTTGAAAAGTTCCGAAAAGCGTGTGCAAAGTGTTGGGGGGACAAATATGGATTCCTAGTAATTGATAAGGATAGTCCTCTGGACAATGGGCGATATCGAAAAGAATTTGACAGCTTCATATACCTATAAGAGAAAGCGCATTTTATATCCATCATCAGTCAGTGCGAGTCCTCATACTGATACAGTTATATGCTCAATAGCTGCTTACCAACCTGTACAGCCTGTCTACCTGTATCAGCTTACCAGCTTACCAGCCTGTACAGCCTGTCTACCTGTATCAGCTTACCAGCTTACCAGCCCGTACAGCCTGTCTACCTGTATCAGCTTACCAGCATACCAGCCTGTACAGCCTGTCTACCTGTATCAGCTTACCAGCCTGTACAGCCTGTCTACCTGTATCAGCTTACCAGCTTACCAGCCTGTATAGCCTGTCTACCTGTATCAGCTTACCAGCTTACCAGCCTGTACAGCTTGTCTACCTGTATCAGCTTACCAGCTTACCAGCCTGTACAGCCTGTCTACCTGTATCAGCTTACCAGCTTACCAGCCTGTACAACCTGTATAGCTGTCTACATACAAAACTCTAAACTGAGAGTAACATGGATGAAAAGTTGAAAAAAGATATTATAAAGACGAGCAATGCTATACGAAAGAAATACAAAGCTCTCAAGACTGGTAAAATGGAAACAGAAACTCAATTGGAGGAAACATTTAAGCCAATTACCGACACACTTAAAGAAATAACCTCATCAGTTAAGCTTGAGCCTAAACAAGAAATTAAGGTAGAACCTAAGCAAGAAAATAATGAGGAGGATGATAATGATGATGATGAGGAGGAGGATAGTGATGATGAGGAGGATGATGATAATGATGATGATAGCGAAAAAGGAGAGTTAAAAAAACATAGCTCACCCAAACGAATACTGAATAGATATAAAAAATTCGTTAGTCACGATAGTAAGAAAATTGATAAAACTTACGGTGCTCATTATAGCAGCAGCGATGGATGGAGGATGGGTAATTCAACATTTAAAGTTGTTAATGAAAATCTTATTATTAATGATAAACCATACAAGATAACCGAAGGATTATCTGAACTAATTTTTATGAAACGCCCCACTGGTTACAGTAAAGATGACCTGGCGAATTATCAGTCAATTTTAAACGATACATGTCTACACAGGCGTAATTTTAATGAAAATGAGCAAATAAAGGGAACAAATACCTATAAATATAAAAAAATTATAAAGAAGTTGGTTGACATTCCTAAACCTCATAGAGGAGAGGGAATAATGAGGATCCCGAAGGAAAACATTGATTATGTCTATTGGGATGATCCCAATGAATTAGTGGATCGGCTTCGTATACTAATAGCTTCACAACAAGCTGGAAATAATAGCCATGATAATGAAATAATATCAATTATTGAGGAGATGCGGGAAGCCGATATAATTCTATAAATATCCGCCGCATATAAAATTATATCTCATTTCTAAAATGAGCGTTGATAAGTTTGGTCGATCAACAAGGAGTATTAAGCATCAGCTGGGTCCTCGTGGCCCCCCTGGTCCCCCGGGTCCTCCTGGAAAACCTGGTGCTGCTGGTGAGCAAGGTCCAATTGGGCCCCCAGGAATTGGATTTCTTCTAACCCCCACAGGAAATTATGACTTGACATTCAAACACATCACAAACCTTGGAGAACCTGAAGCAAATGCTGACGCTACAACTAAAAACTATGTTGATACAGAAATAAGCAAGCAGCACGATGAATCAAATAAAAACATTCAAAATGCTGTTGAAAATCTAACTCTATATATTAATGGTGAAATTGAAAAGATTGAGAATTATTTGTTCTCTACCATACTTAATAATAATAAGGAAACTCAAAAGCAGCAAGACGGCGGCGTCTACGAATAAAGCATAATGCTACAATTAATCTAGTTCATTTACCTATAATATGAGTAAGAGACAAGTTGTTGAGGAGCTTCATAAGCCCGCACGTCGATATTTTAAAAGACGCCGGGTTATCATCAAAGGTTTAGATGATTTATGGCAAGCGGATTTAGTGGAAATGGATACATATAAACATGTGAATAACGGGTATCGCTACTTGCTAACTATAATTGATACCTTCTCCAAGTATGCGTGGGCTGTTCTTATAAAAGAAAGACTGGTGTTGAAGTAGCTGAAGCAATGGAATCTATATTTAGAGAAGGACGCGTACCCAAAAATTTGCAAACTGATGATGGAAAGGAATTCTTCAACTCACACTTTCAAAAATTGATGAGGAGGCGTAAAATTAATCACTACTCAACGTATACATCGCTTAAAGCATCAATAGTTGAGCGATTCAATCGAACTTTCAAGAACATGATGTGGAAGGAATTTAGCATGAATGGATCTTACCAATGGTTTCATATGATAAAAGAACTACTATTTCAATACAATACGAAAAAGCATCGAACAATCCAAATGCGTCCGTGTGATGTTAATTTAACCAATGAAAAGCAGCTTCTTAATACAGTGTATAATCACATAAAGATTGCTGACATGCCCAGATATAAAGTAGGAGATTCTGTTCGTATTAGCAAATATAAACATGTATTCGAAAAAGGTTATACACCAAACTGGACTACGGAAATTTTCAAGATTTCTAAAATTCAAGTGACCAACCCAGTGACATATCAGCTTGAGGACTATCAGGGAAACCCAATCAAAGGAGGATTTTATGAAAAGGAATTGCTAAAAGTCAAGCATCCACAAGTGTACCTTGTCGAAAAAATTTTAAGACGCACAGGCGATAAAGTTTATGTTAAATGGTTGGGGTTTTCATCAAAACATAATTCCTGGATAAATGTAAACGATGTATTATAATTAATAGAAATAAAAGTCATTTTTAAAAACATAAAATAGCGTTTTATTTATTTATCGTGATATGATGTTGATTCAATATTGGTTCCAGAATTTTACTTGTATTGCAGATTCTCTGTTGGAAGCGAAGCCTATCGATTGCGCATATATGCCATTCTCCCTTACGGCTAGCTCTATATGCAAAGCTCCACACATGCATAATATGCACTTTCGGTTTTAATATAAATCGAACCCTTTTCTGCATTCTCTACAGTTGTTTCGTGTGATCCTCGTATAAAAATTGATTAGATGCTGAATTTCTTGCTTGTACCGCTCTGCAGTATGACATCCGCAAGTATCTGGTCCTGCGGTTGCATCGTCTCTCGACCATGAGCAGTTTGTGTAATGCTCACCATATTTAGAATTTACTTTATCAACATTCTCATATTGAAGCAGAAATTGGTAGAGGTCTTCTATTTTATCCCTATGCTCCTCTAGCAGAACATTTGAGTAATCGTCAAGAAATTCCAAAATCTTCATCTGTAATTTCAATATTTAGTTTTCCTGTTTACGAAGTTGGGTTAAATAATTACTTTTTGCTATTATCTTTCAGCTGTTGGTAGCGTACTGAAGAAGTATTTTTAGTTCCAGATGCTTGCTTTGATTTGAAAACTGATTTAGCTGTAGCAGAGTTTATCCGATACTTTAATTCTTTCGATCTATTTCCTTCATCACTGTCTTCCTTTAGCAGCTTGGTAGTATCTTTATAACTACTCATTATCAGCACCTCATGCAGACTAACATTTCACTAGCATTACAATCCAATTTATAGAACTTGGGAGGGCCAGGGGATATCATTGGGAAATAAGAAAGGTGTCTTTTTTGTTTTTAAATATAATACATTTTATTTTTTAATAATTCATATAATAATGATTGGGTTGAAAGCATGACAAATCAAAATTTTGGGCGTTATCTTGTTGAGTAAAGCATAGGTTAAATGATTCACCAAGAGGACCCAAGTTTGTCACATAATAGTTGCCCTGTTGTCTGATTTCCTCCAGTGTGCTCTCTGGTAAGTTGCCATATCTAGCCGGCAGGAACATTTGTTTATTCTGCAACTCCACTATGATGCGGTCTCCATATTTTGTTGTAATTTTCCTGATGCCATGTATTTTATAAGCTGTATGCTGCTCCATGTCAGATACTTTGATGTAGGGATTGAACCCGTAATTGTTGAGCACTTCTAATGCTCCACTGTTTGCTGGTTGGGGTGATTTTTCTGCAGCAGTAATGATGCGTTTTACTTTCTGCTGAGGTTGAGCCATTTTCACTGCTTTGCACAAATTGAACTGATCACTTTAAAGGAACTCGATGAACTGAACCGAGTCTTGGTCACGCACTCTTTTATAGTAGCTTTCTATGTTTGTCTCTTTCACTTTTAGTAGTCTGTCTCTTTCTATTTAGTTAGAGGTATGTCAAAATAAACATAATCTCGAAGTTCGTCCCCTAAAGCGCACCCAGTACAACTAATATAGTCATGAATATTGGAAATATCAGTATGCGACAATTGATATTTTAATACAAGATGTTCAGGTAGAAATTCCTTCAACTTCCATAGAAAATCTTCTAACTTTATGCACACTAGTAAGTCACAGAATGCTTCCAAACTAATATCATCACATATATACTTGTCACACAAAATAACACCCCGATTAAATAACTCTTCACGATCTTTATAATATTGTTCCTCATCTAGAGTATATCCCCTATTTTGGTTCAGTATTGCATCTTCCTGATAACATTCAAATTGTTCTTGAATACGTCTAACTGCACTGTTCAAATCTACAGCCTCTGGCCAAGAATCTGCTGCGTAGCACATCCACATCTTTTCACTTAGAATTTGTATTTAAAAATTTAATTCCCACCAAATATACTAACTCGACAAAGGTTGAAGACCAATTGATAAATATTGAATATTGCTGCTTAGATATAAATCTTAAAAGTTTTCCTTCTGCATAAACAAAGTTGCTAGATGACCACCCACCAAGCGGACATGTTCAGTCATGACTATGATGACTCACCGCTGCACCTGTGTAAACAATTTTGGTTCCAACTCTAGCAGAATGCATACGTCAGCAGAAACTGCAGATAAGACTTCGCATATGTGTAACATTGCGTAAGGATGACCACCCACCAAGCGGACATGTTCAATCGTGATTATGATGACTCACCACTGCACCTGCGGTGGGATATTTCACAACATTGCGTAATCCGACTCGCCCCCATGAGGAGGGGGTAAAGCTTCCAGCGGGGGGTGGGACCGTGATCCGCATCATGATCCTAGACACACCCCCGACTAGACCCTAGATTCTATACCAACATCGAACACCCTTGACACAAACCCAGAGCTTTCATGACGTCATCGACCTTGAAACTGCTCGTACTCGTAGACGACGAGCTTTTGGTCAACTTTTCGCCCCCTTTAAAAATACACGTAAAAATGTTGCAGAACCTACATTATTACTCTACTTCAGAAGTAATTCAAAATTATCCACAACCGGCGAATATAAAGGAGATTAGACAGTTGCTGGGTCTCACAGGCTATTTCAGGCGTTTTATTAAAGATTACGCACAAATATCATCTCCATTGAGTGATTTATTGAAAAAGGATGCGGCATTCGAATGGGATAGGGAACAACAAGAATCATTCGAAAAATTAAAAAACAAATTATCAGAAAGACCTATCCTTACATTGTATGAGCCTTATGCGAAACACGAACTGCATACGGATGCTTGCGCAAGAGGGCTTGCCGGAATTCTTATACAATTAACGTCAGATGAACAAAAAACAGGTAGTCTCGTATTTTAGTCGTAGGACAACTCCTAACGAAGAAAAGTTTCACAGCTACGAACTGGAAACTCTGGCGGTGGTAGAGAGTTTGGAGCGATTTAAGTATTATTTGATGGGAAAACATTTTAAAATTATAACCGACTGTTCATCTTTAAAAGCTACACAAGCCAAAAAGGAAATAGTACCGAGAATCGCAAGGTGGTGGTTGAGAATACAGCAGTATGACTTTGAACTAGAACACAGATCGGGTTCCAAAATGCAACATGTTGATGCTCTGAGTCGTACAGCACAGATAATTGGCAAGGATTTAGAGGTAGTAGGGGAAGAAGTTATGGTCATTCGTTTATCACCAACAGATTGGGTTGTCTCATTGCAAAGACAGGACAAGGAATTGGAAGAGATTATAGAAATACTAACTGGTGATAAGAAACCATAGAGATAAGAGTATAAGGAGAAGACATATCCGTGTAAAACCATGTACGTGAAAGTAAGCATTTTTGTTCTTTTTGAATTGTACCACGTGACAAGATATTCCCCTTGAGTGACATTTTAAATGTAAACAATCCAAGAGTTTTGGTGAGTTTACATTTAAAAAGTGCATATTTGGCATTAATTTACAGTGTTTCAAATACAGTGAATTCAGTATAGGGTTTGAATAATTATTATTTAAATTAAATAAAGACTTAATTAAGTTCATTAAGTGCATAAAGCCATAAACTATAAAAATGAAGTGTGCAGTGCACTGTTGTAAAAACAATCGAAGAACTCTCAGAGGGAAGGCGTTTTTCCGGTAAATTTAATAGTTTTCTTGACGATTTTTTTAGCAGAATTTATAAATTTGCCTAAAATTAAGACCTAGATTTATAAAATTAGTAAATTCTACACAAATATGGTTTTGTTTTCGTGCATAGTGTTCTTTCTCTGATGACATTTTGTAGTTCCCCTTGCGTTTCAGTGGTGGCTGAAAATTCAAACTTACGAAGGGGCACCAACGAATAATTTTGAAGAAATTTATTCTAATTCTAAAATATTTTTGTTTATTTAAGATTTCCAAAAGACACTGAACTGCGTAAATTATGGCTTGCGGCAATCGGACGAAATGATTATATCCCAAAGGAAAGTAGTAACGTTTGTGAAGACCATTTTCAAAGAGTGAACATCGTTGAAACACGTACAAAAAAAGTGCTTGAGGAGGATGCAGTACCATTTCATCCTTTTGATGAATGTGCTAATTGCAATCATCTTGTAAGTGTATATTGTAGAATTATATTTTATTAATATTGTTAAATATAGGTCCTCGAAAGAAGACTTAACTTTGAGAAGGCTTCAACTTGTTCGGTAAATACTACTGCGAGTCTTGTCATCAATGTAATAATTTCACCATCATTTATGAAAATAAACATAATTTTTTCCAGAGTGGGAATTCACAGCCTACTACAGAAGCAATAGTAATGCAAGAAATAGATACGGGTAGCCTTGGCGTTAATGTGATAATTTCTATATTGTTTGCAAAAGTATTTATTAACCGAAATTTATTTTTCCCAGGCAGAAAATTTTCAATCTGTTACAGAAGAAACAGAAGTGTATAACACAGATACTACGGTTTTTTCTTAATAACTTTATATGTGAATATTTCTATTTAAGCTTTTGCAGGTACATGAAGGTTTTGAAGTTGTAGGTGAAGTAGAATATCACCAGGAACCACAGATGATTTTAATAATGGTAACTTATTTACATCTAATACTTTTAATCATTCAGTAAAAGATCTTTAACATTTGGAATTTTTTTTCGCATGCATTACATTCTAGAATGAAAGCAGTATATTTATTAGCGTCAGCGGATAGTACATCCACAAAATACTTCAGCATTTACGTTTAACTTTTGCTTAACTTTTCTTAGAGTGATCCTACTTATCAAGGTGCCATGGAGGAGTCAATTACTTTTGAAGGTAATGAAGTATGCGGTTATCATGAAACGACTAATGTATTTGATGAAAATGGCATAGCAGGTACTACATCAAATCCATATGTAAGATTAACATATAATAATTTAAAAGTATAGTACTTGTAACTATATTTTTCAAGGGTCGAGGAAATACTATGGACGTAGCAAATGGTGATTTTTCAGATTGTAGTAATTCATTTCAAATTACTACATGTGAGGAAAACGGCACACGAAAAAGTGATCTTCAGTGTTTATCATCTGTAAGTATAAGTTTCAAGTTTGTTATTTTTATATTTTTTGTTCATTAACTCGAAAACCTGTCTTATAATCTTAATCTTCATTGGGAGGAAATTTTAATGAAGTCCCAGTATTAGCAGATTATGTAAGTACGAGGTTATTGCATAATTATTCGCATGTAGGTGTAACAAATAGTGTAAGTCTTTTACCACTAGTATTTTTATAAGCTATTGGTAGTGGTTAAAAGATTGGAAGATGTTGGCAGTTAAAGGCATTTCCTATTGTGAACTAATATACCTCGTTCGATACTGACAATCAAACACCCCTGTGGAGTGTGGTTGTCCTTTTTTAAACAAGAGTTCTGTATGCTAATATAAAGTTTCCATTTTTTAAAAACTAAAACATTAGGAAATAGCAAATAAAAATCTTACAATAAAGAAATGCCTGGAAAGCTCAGATGATGAGATGGTTTCCGATAGTTCGAAAAAAGCACAAAGATGGCATGCGAAGCTGAAAAAGTTGAGAAAAGTAATAGAAAAAAGTAAGGGCAAAGTGAAGCGCCTTCAACAAAATATCAGGATTAAGAAAAAAAAAATAACTGAATTGAAATTTTTGTTAAAAGACATGAAAAATAAGAATTTAATAAACGAAGAGCTTAGTGACAAACTTAAAGAAATAGCTGGAGCCAACACTAAAATTTTTGAACGGCAATTTTTAAAAAGCAAAGGTCGTAGCCTTCCAAAAAGTTATGATCCCAAAATTAGAGAATTTGCTCTTAACTTAAATTTCTTATCCCCAAATGCTTACAAATATGTTCGAGCCCATTTCAGTAAATGCTTACCTCACCCTCGAACTCTAGGCAGATGGTACGAGAACATTGATTGTAAACCTGGATTCACCAAACAGTCTTTCTCAGCTATCAAAAAAGCTTGTGAAGAAGCGAAAAGTAAAAATGAGAAAATTTTTCTGAATATTACGTATGATGAAATCCATATCCGAAAACAGGTAGATTGGGACGGTAGCAATTCTTGTGGATATGTAGATGTTGGCGATGGAAATGGGACAGGAGAAATAGCCACCCAAATACTAGTCTTTATGGCAGTATGCATTAATCGACCGTGGAAAATATCACTTGGATTTTTCCCAATTACATCACTCAGCGCCGAACAGAAAAATAATTTAATATCGGTGTGCTATAAGCATATTTTTCAAACAGGTGCATAAATTACGGGCTTAACATTCGATGGAGTATCTGCAAATATAACTGCAGCTAAATTACTTGGTTGTGATTTAAAAAATATCCACGACAAGAGCTACTTCAATTTAAAAGGAAGCAGTGAACAGTACGTTGTTCACCTTGATCCTTGCCACATGATAAAGTTAGTTCGTAATGCACTGGCGGATCTTAAAACCTTTTCTGATAGTTCCGGCAATAGGATAGAGTGGAAATATTTAGAAAAACTTATTCACCTTCAAGAAAGAGAAGGATTTCACTTAGGCAACAAAATAAGGAAAGCGCATATATACTTTGCGCAACAAAAAATGAAAGTTAAGCTTGCTGTCCAACTTTTCAGTAAATCTGTTGCAGACGCACTTGATTTTTCTAGAGAAGTTCTTCAGCTTCCAGAATTTGCGGGAAGCAAGCCTTTAGCTAATTTTATTCGAATTTGCAATGACACTTTCGACATTCTAAATAGCCATAAAATTAATGAAAGTGAACCCAGAAAAAGAGCACTATCTGATAGCAATATAGAAGATATAGTCAACTTTTCAGCTACTACAATTAAATATTTGTCCGAGCTAAAGCTAAAGCTCGCATGTGGTACTCCTTTAGTGCAGTCATGTAGAAAAGTTGGATTCATTGGATTGATAGGCTGCCTAAAGAATATTCAAGTATTGTACAATAGGTTTATAGCAACAAAAATGCTCAAATATATTCCATTGTATAAGTTAAGTCAGGATCAACTGGAACTTTTCTTTAGCTCTATACGCATGCATTTGGGAAGAAACAATAATCCTTCCGTCAAGCAATTCATAGCAGCTTATAAGAAACTGCTTGTGCGGTGCATAATTAGAGAAGGCGGAATTGGAAATTGTATTGCTCAGGAAGATATTGATATTTTGCATACCTCTAGCAAGCCTGACATAGTTGACCCAGAAGCAGAAATTAATAACAGTACTGAACGAATGTGTATGGTTGAACACGAAGATACTCTTGACGATGAAACTCTGCATCAACAATTCATTGACGAACATAATTATGTATGCCATCCATCTAAGCTAAGTGAATATACTCAACATGTCGTTGATTATATAGCTGGCTTCATTGTTTATAAAATAAATAAATCCATTTAGTGCACAGATTGTTTGTCGGCACTTCAGGGTGAATTTTCCGCACTTTCTCTCCTTGCCTATAAGACCAAAGGCTTTTTGCAGGTACCGTCTGACAGTGTAAAACTTATATGTCGAAAAGTTGAAAGCATTTTACGACAGCACATGCATTTTCTTGATGGGACAAGTACTATTATCCAAAAACGACATATTTTAAAGATTTTAATTGATGTTCAAAATCATTTCTACCATAAGGTCCTATTTTCGAATTATAACGACCACATGCAATGTAGCGGGCATTACAGTCCTCTCATCAAATTAATTTCGGAAAAGTACCTAAATACCAGATATTAATTTTTAGCAAAAAAAGCCTCTGAAAAATGTTCTATAAGACATCGGCTAAACAAATTAGTGCATTTCAAAGGTATGTAAGTGTATATAAAAATAAATATTTACACACATATATAGAAATAAGATAATAGAATATAAAACTAAATAAGTATATATAAGAATACTAACAAGGGAACGTAGAAGGATCTAAGCAATAGATGTAGATAGTACTATATATTTGAATTAGAGATAAATAAGAGAAATAGGCCACGGGGACTAAACGAGGTGAAACGTTTTGAATATTTATAAGAATTTTTTATATGCATGGTATATTAGATATGTTTAAATATTCTTGACGTTAAACCTAATTCTCCTATCTCTTACCTCCGTGGTAGTCTCTGGAAACAAGTCAAAACGTAAGATATAACGACGTTTTGATTTGGCCAAGAAGAGAAGGGGGACCTATTTTGTTAGTTGAAAAATAGCTGAATTTTTTAAATAATCATTATTATTGTATTTCATGCAATTTTATATTTTAAATAGACCGTAATTATTATGATTAAAAACACAAAAACCACATAATAATACTTCTTTATTTGTACATAATAGTAACTATTTGTGATATTTATTTTTTTAAATCAACGATAACAATTGACTCGACAACTTTGAAAAATGTTTAACTAGACTCTAAATAAGGAAAAATAGATGTAATTCTCAGTGTTATAAAACTGTCTGTTATAAGCTTTAATACATCTCTTTTGCCTTACTTTATTTCAGAATAAGCTTGGAAGTTGAACTTTTCCAAGTAAGCGATTCAATAATTATTCTAAATTAGTAATAACCGTTATTATTGATTGTAAAAGATAAATTATATTAGGCATAATAATTACTAAATAATTTTTAAATATCGATGAAAAAACAATTCGTTTTTAAATTGTTAGGCATATACATTATACGCGTATGTATTAGTTTTCCTTAACTCTAATATTTGTAGAATTTATGCATATTCTTAAGACTAAGAAAACAGGTTTGCAGTTTCGTTACCGGGCACGTGAAATGTGCTGAGATAAGGATCTGCAACACTAGTCTTGTCGGTGCTTTGATCGTGAGCGGTTTGAGCGTAAAATAAATTTGTTTAAATATTAAATTTGGTCTTTTCATTAATTCTCAATAATTTACTACGAGGAGCGACCTGATGGTTAATCGGGTAGTTTCTTAACATTTGGTGACCCCGACGTGATCGTTTTATATTTATGCAAAACAGTGGAAGGAAAAAGACATTGAGTTTCCTGCGTGCGCGACTGTACAGTTACAGTGTGCGGGAAATGGTAAAAAGTGAAGCGTGCTTAAAACCAGTTTTAATGGGTTGTGCATACGTTTAAAAAACACATACATTTAAAAGATATATGTACAGATTACACGTATAGTATTTGTGGAAAATTCGACGAAAAACAATTGTACGCCATTTTTCGAGGAAGCGTTGAATTTTTAAAAGGAAAAAAGTTTGACAACAATTTGCATTTTTGAACAATATTTATTGTAAGTGCATTAATCTTTTTTTTAAAAAAAAAAAAAAACACAAAAAAAAAAAAAACCGGAAAATGTCTAATGTCGTTGATGAAGGAAGCAGTGAAACAGTGAAGGAACAGAGCGAAATGCGAAGAAAGGCACTACGTCGACAAATAAGCAGGCTGGAAGGGGATATATTGCTTCTCATTAAGGATAGTCCCACCGATATTGGCTCTGGATCAACTTATGATGGACCTGGCTGAAGAAGACGTGACCGACAGAGAATTCGATGAACAAACAGAATATCGAACACGAGCAGAAACTTTACTTTTGAAAGTCGGGTCCCTTACCGCTCCTTCTTCTGCGGCGTCAGTAATAGGCGAATTAGATGACCGGACATCGAGAACAATTAGTACAAACCAGGAAGTTCGGAAGAGAGCAATAAAACTTCCCAAAATAGAGATGAAAAAATTTAAAGGAGATCTTTTGGAATGGCTTGGTTTTTGGGCGCAGTTTAAAAAGATTCATGAAGATTCAGAGATACACAATAGTGATAAATTCTGGTATCTTCTACAATCGTTGGAGCCAGGAACAGAACCTTACGAAGTGACATCGGCGTACCCGCAGACTGACCAAAATTATCCTTTAGCAATTAAAGCACTTCAGCGTCGTTATGGAGACGAGGACTTACTCCTACAAGTTTACCTACGCCAAATATTATGCCTTGTCATTGGAAATGCGAATGGAAAAGAGAAAATGACCTTTTCAGCTCTGTTTATTAAATTAGATTCATATCTGCGTGCACTGAATTCGCTCAATTTACAACAACGTGATCCAGCTACATGGTTGTTTCCATTGGTGGAGTCCTGTCTCCCGGAAGAACTTCGCTATTTGTGGCAACGAGATCCAATGGCTTCACATGATGGAAGCAAAGATGATCCCCCTCGAACGCGACTAGATTTATTAATGAACTTTATGCAAAAAGAAGACCAGATCAGTCAGCGCATAAAAATTACAAATAATTTTGCAACAGAAGTAGAGCAGCAGAGAAAAGAGAAGGCTTTTAGTCAACGCAAAAATATAACAAAACCAGTAGCAACCTTGGCTGGATTCCACATTGGGGAAGCAACAATTGTATTTTCTGTTCTAAACCGAATCACTCCAGCAGCACATGCTTTCGAGCAAAATCCATTCCCTATGAAGCCAAAAAATCAATTTTACGCAGACGAAGATTATGCTTTAATTGTTTCGGTCATCATGAAGCCCGGCATTGTACGGAGAAATCAATAAAATGTGCTAATTGCGGCGGAGAACATCATACGGTTATATGCCATCAAAGTAAGAGAAACGGAGGAAAATTAGAAGCACCACACAAGAAACGTGAACGAAAAGACGGCGACTCTTCTAATATCAACATGGCAAATCAGGTGTACACCTCAACGATTTCCCTGCAGACGTTGCTGTTGCAGATTGTAGGTAAGAAACAAGTCAAAACTGTTCGAGCATTTGTAGACAGCGGATCACAACGTTCGTATATACTGAAATCGACAGCCGAGGAGCTTGGACTTGAGCCGATAAGGGAAGAACGTGTCGCTCATTCCTTGTTTGGTGGAAATAGAACAAACTTCGTAATTCATCAGATTTTTAAAATAAATTTGAAGGCACTCGAGGGTGATTTTAATTTTTATGCAGAAGTTCGGGATCAGAGACAGATCTGCGGAGATATTCCCCAAGTCACATCGTGCAACAGATCCCTTTTGGCAGAGCTTTCAGAAAAAGGAGTCAAGCTAACTGACTGTGGAACGGGAAGCTCAACGATCGAAGTAATGATAGGAGCAGACCTGTACGGAAATATTTTAACCGGTGATGTCCGTGAGCTGGTTTCAGGAGCAGTGGCAATCGGCACCAAACTTGGCTGGACTCTCGTGGGAGAGATAGCTAGACAACCAATCGGTACAGCAGAGATGAATCTGGCTGCAATCGACACTTGCATCAGCAAGTTGTGGGAGTTGGAGACTATTGGTGTGCGAGACCCGATCGAAGTGACCTCTGCTGAGCAACGGAATCAGAAAACGAAGGAATGTTTTCTTAGGACGGTTAAAAGGGAATCCGATGGCCGTTACACAGTAAAGCTTCCTTGGAAAGAAGGACACCCTCTTTTAGCATCAAATTTGGAAATAGCAACAAAGAGGTTAAATTCAACAAGCCGAAAGCTGAGTCAGGCTGGTTTGTGGGAATGCTATGATAAGATTTTGAGGGAGTGGGAAAGTGAGAGCTTTATAGAACGGGTGGAAGTAACACATGCGGACCACGAGGGTCATTACTTGCCACACCGAGCAGTAATAAAGCTCGAAAGTCTAACCACTCCAGTTCGCCCAGTTTTTGATGCTTCAAGCAGATGTGGTAAGTCGCCTTCTCTAAATGATTGTCTGCATAAGGGAGTAAATATGATTCAGCTAATCCCAGATGTCTTACTAAGATTTAGAGAAAAATCTGTGGGATTTATTGCAGATATCAGAAAAGCATTTCAAATGATTGGAGTTGCAGGAGAGGATCGGAAATATTTGCGTTTTCTTTGGTGGAAAGATTACACGATGACGAAGATGATAGTGTATCAACACAAACGAGTTCCTTTTGGTGCGACATGCAGCCCTTTTATTTTGGAAGCAGTACTTGAACTTATTTGTAAGCAAGCAGCTGACGAAGGATCTGAGATGTCTTTGAAACTATTGGAATCATTTTACGTAGACAATTGTACCAGTTCGGCTGAGAATGTTGCAGAATACATAGAATTCCGAGAAGGCGCCACTTCTTTGTTAAAAAAGCTGGAATGGAGTTACGAGACTGGTTTTCCAATATAGAAAATTTAAATGAGTCAACAAATTGGAAAGTTAATGTCCTAGGATTACAGTGGGACAGGAAGTCAGACGAGCTGTTCTTGGATTCTTCCAAATTAGTACATCCGGAAATTTTAACCAAAAGAACCGCATTATCAACGATGCAAAAGTTGTTCGACCCAATCGGATTTTCATCTCCAGCTACACTGCCCATTAAGCTTATATTACAACGAGCTTGGATCAACAAACTGAAATGGGACTCTCCTTTGCCTGATGATGAATTTGAGTTGTTTCAAGGTTGGTGCAAGCAAAGTGGATTTTTTGAGAAACTTAGGATTCCCAGGATGACAACAGACGGAGATTCCGACAGACAGAACTGGTCCCTTCATTGTTTTTCGGATGCTAGTCAATTGGCATACGCTGCTGCCGTTTTTCTTCGAATGGACAAGGAACATGGAGCTTCGGTCCAATTATTGACATCAAAATCCCGTGTAGCTCCCGTGGGAGGAGCTACCATTCCGCGATTAGAGCTACTTGGTTGCTTGATTGGAACACGACTCGTCAACAACATAAAGAAGGCCCTCAAGATACAGGAGGTACCAGTTACGTATTGGTCAGACTCTACAACAGCGTTAGCCTGGATTCAGCGAGATGACCAATGGGGAACCTTTGTCAGCAATCGCACGAAGGAGATCAATTCTTTCACAACAGGAACCGAATGGAGATTTGTTCCTGGTGATATGAATCCAGCTGATCTTCCTTCCAGAGGTTGCACTCCAGAACAACTTGTCCACTCTAGATGGTGGGAGGGCCCTAGTTGGTTGCAGAAGCCTTCAAGTGAATGGCCTGGAGAAACACCTGACCCGGGCGAGGAAGCAATTTTCAAAGAAAAGTCCCGATCATGTACCGTATCCATGACGTGCATTAGAGAGGTTGAGAAGGAATTTCCATTTCGACGTCTTGTACGAATAACTGCGTGGGTACGTCGTTTTCTCAATAATTTCTTTTCCAAAGAAAAGGGCGGCAACAAGATCACTGGAGAATTAACACGTGCGGAGATCGAATCAGCGGAGACCGCCTTAATTCGTAGTATACAGATGGAAGCTTATCCGGAAGGAGATACAACCAATCTAAAAGGTTTGAATGTAATCAAAACTAGGAATGTAGTGAAAACAAGGATAACAAACCGGAAAGATGAGTTTAGCTTTCGATATCCAGCCGTTCTTCCGGGAAATCATCCTGTCATTAAACAACTTATATTTGATTATCACCGCACTTACTGCCATGCTGGGGTCGGTTTTTTAGTGACAAAGTTGCGACAGAAATTTTGGATCGTACACTCAAGAAGGAGTGTCAAGGCTGTGATAACTCGGTGTTTCCGTTGTCGTCGTTTCACTGCCAAAGCTACAGTCACAGAAGAAGGACCACTTCCCGAAGATCGAGTGACAACTGCAGAACCGTTCGAGGTAACTGGAATCGACCTAGCTGGTCCATTGATCCTGAAGAACACCAAGAAAGTCTGGTTAGTGCTCTTCACCTGTGCTGTTTACCGAGCAGTACACTTTGAACTCGTGGACTCCTTGAGTACTAAGACTTTTATTAAAGTACTGGGAAAATTCTGCGAAAAATTTAGGAGACCGACAACGATTTACACAGACAATGGTACTAATTTCCGAGGTACAGATAACCTCTTCAAGAAATTAGATTGGGATGTTATTTCCCAAGACGAAGGAGTTAAAAGAATTATTTGGAGGTTCTCGTGTAGTTTGGCTCCCTGGTGGGGTGGATGGTGGGAACGTCTTATTCGCTCCGCCAAAGAACTAATGAGGAGAACTCTTGGAAAAGGATCTCTGAATCGGAAAGAGGTGGAGGAAATTATTAAATCAGTCGCTGAAGTCATGAATGGACGTCCTCTCACTTATATATCAGAGGATCCAACAGACTTGGAGCCTTTAACTCCAGAACTTTTCATTCATCCACATGGTATTACAAAATTTCCGGAACAAGAGCAACTGGATTCAAACCAGCTTCGATTTCGTTACAAATATGTGCAGACCCTGAAGAAGGAATTACGCGACCGTTGGCAGAAGGAGTATTTGGGCATGCTCGTGGGAAGACCATTGAAGCTGACCAGGAAGTTAGAAGTAGGTGAGTTAGTCGTTGTTCGTGATGACCATCGGAAGAGGGTTGAGTGGCCCTTAGCGAGAATACTAGAGCTTATTGATGGACAGGATGGAGTCGCCAGAGTGGCGCTTATCAAGACGATGGACGGAGAGTACACGAGACCGGTGCAACGTCTCCATCCGATCGAAATGCACAACATGAAGGAGAAGTTTGTTCCAGCAGAGGTTCAGACGTGTTCTGGCAGAAAAGTAAAATTTCCTGTAAGATTTTAATGATTTGATTTTGTTTACAGTATATAGTATGTATGAGTGTCCTAATGGGGGTCAGCTTCTCTGACCCGTGGTCGGTTTTTTCTTTTTTGAATTGAAGTTTTTTCCCGTACCACACACAAATTAATGCATTATAGTAATATATTAATGTTTTTATTCAATGTTATGAAAATGTCTTCAACCTTTTCATAGTGGGAGTGATGTTAGGCATATACATTATACGCGTATGTATTAGTTTTCCTTAACTCTAATATTTGTAGAATTTATGCATATTCTTAAGACTAAGAAAACAGGTTTGCAGTTTCGTTACCGGGCACGTGAAATGTGCTGAGATAAGGATCTGCAACACTAGTCTTGTCGGTGCTTTGATCGTGAGCGGTTTGAGCGTAAAATAAATTTGTTTAAATATTAAATTTGGTCTTTTCATTAATTCTCAATAATTTACTACGAGGAGCGACCTGATGGTTAATCGGGTAGTTTCCTAACATAAATAATAATTTTCTTCCCCGAACTTTATCAGTAATATTCCGGACTCATTTCAAATCTTAGAAAAAAGAACCCCTCCTAGTTCTCAAAACTAACGACGCCTCTGGTACCAATACATATGGAAAAAGCAATTGCAGATGTAGAGGAATGGCTTACTATTTTTCCGCATTTAGCCTCTCCATATTTTCTTTCTCTGAGATTGTTGGACGGTGCACAGTCTGACAAATTGACAATTTGATCTATTGGTGAGTTACACCACTGAGGACAGATGCTGTTCATTGTTTACTTCGGTACCTGACAATGTAGTCTTACCCGAAGCCCTTCTTCAGGGCGGATTAGCTTTATAGACTGCAATCAAAGCCCCCAGGCATATACATGCTGCGGGTAGCCGTTTATACCCTTTATTAGGAAGGGTAATACTACGGCTTGAGTGCAGTCCTATCCAAACTGTACCATTATAAAGGAAATGGTAGCCTGGTTCAACACACAGCCCGTACGAGTTCTTACCCAATGCCGCAGTTGCACAACGAGTTGTACAACGGGCTTGGATACGGCATCCCATACTCCCTAATTAGCCCTAGGTAAAGGCGACAGTTGATTGTCCTAACACATTCAGCACCTGTCGACCTGCTCACGATACACCATGCTCGCAACGCATGCGACCTTATAGGAATCGCTCGTAAGCTTTTAGCCTACAAGAATCTCGTTAGAGATACCACTGACGACAGTGGGTTTGGTCTGATGGCCGAACTATAAGCGATGAAATTATATGGCACGAAAGCCCTGTGACCATTCAGCAAGAATAATCTGCCGCCATCTGTTGGTGAGATGATGAGGGCAGCCCGTCAGCGTGGCTGGGAGCAAATAAAGGCGTTGCAATCGTTCATAAAGTTAAAGAGACGGTCAAGACTTTCCTTAGGGAAGAAGAAGCGACTAGACGAGTCTTGTGGAGTCGAAGCGGAGGACTTGTCTGGTCTTCTTCGTGGTGATTGTTGTTTAGCCCGTGCGAATGAACATACGGAGTACAGTTAGTATCGCGTAACCGGCAACCATAGGCCTTTTTCTGAAACCCAGCAACGGGCGCGCTGGCGGGTTCGCTCATAGTAAGGTGAAAATAGATTCGTGCGTTACAAAATGGAAAAAGCGGCGGCCAGGCAAGCACGACAATTGGATTTCGTAAGTCAAATTACCACCGACATTCGGCACATCGCAGGCCCAGCGAACGTCATGGCGGATTTGCTTTCACGAATCCAATCAATCGATCGAATCGTCGACTATAAGGAAGTGGCCGCGGGCCAGGAAAATGACAAGGAAGTACAAAGATTATTCAGAGACTCAGGTAATAAGCAATCTGAGCTCGTAATAACTAACCGTTCCAGACACCGACGCCAAACTTTATTGTGACACATCTACAACCAAAAAACATCCATACATCACAAAGAAATTTCGACAACAAATTCTCGTAAATACCCACAATTTGTCACACCCAGGTGTACCTACGTGGTACGACCAAATTAATGACTGATCGATTTGTTTGGTTGGGTATGCGGAAGGACACCGTACGTTTCGTCCGCAACTGTGTCCCATGCCAACGTTCAAAAGTCACGCGACACACCAAATCACCGATCGGGGAATATCAACCACCAGTGAACCGATTCTCAGCTATCAGCATCCATGTGGTTGGGCCTTTCCCACTTTCCGAAGGACAACGATATTGTCTCACAATGGTCGACAGATTCACGCTGGCCCGAAGCAGTACCGATGCCGGATATAACCGCCGAAACCGTCGCACGCGCCATAATATCTCATTGGATCGGCAGATTTGGTGTGCCGTTGAGAATCACATCCGCCAGAGGTCGACAGTTCGAGTGTGCAATTTTCAATGAACTCATGTCACTCCTGGGAACAACTCATTTCAAAACATCGCCATATCATCCGCAATCGAATGGTTTGTCGAAAGATTCCATCGAACTTTCAACACCGCTCTAAGTTGTACGAGTGACACAACGAGATGGTGTCACCATTTACCATCAATTCTACTAGGTCTGCGCGTCGCTTTCAAGCCCGACATTGGCACATCGCCAGCCGAACTGGTTTATGGTACGACGCTTAAAATTCCAGGAGAATACTTTGTGATGATGGGATGCGCCCCTCGCAACAGTATGCTTGTAAAAGCTAGGCTCTGATTGTTGGTGTTTGGCCGCTTGAAAAGCTGGCTCTGGGAGAGGTCTCTTTTGGCCGCTTGAAAAAGCTGGCTCTAGGAGTGGTTTCTTGGCCGCTTGAAAAGCTGGCTCTGGGCGAGGGTTCCAGAAAGAAAACGCTTGAAAGGTTCGATCTAGACTCGCTGTTTATTCTAAATTTCTTCCTTAATTTATACATCGTTACTTATCCCTACTCCTTACGTAAATTAAGTTTCCTATGCTTACGCTAGTTGTTACACATGTCGTAAGTGACCCTTTTCCCAATCATAAATCATCAATTATTATTATTCGCATGCGCAATGACTTCACTTCCCGATATTGCATTTAATTGCACATCTTGCAATTTTGTGTGAACCATGCCAACCGAAACTAGACCTCGGCTTAGCACATGGCCGAGCCGGTAAGTGCATGCCGCATGGTGCTCGTTGTTTACGGTGGTGTCAGGTGTTTATGTGTTTTTGTTTACCTCGACCGGCAACAAACTTAATTGCTTTAGGGTTGACGATTTTTTTGTTTACCATGGTTTCCATGGTGATCGTCACCTTCATGAATTGCTCGTCGAGTGTAAATCAAAACAATATGACGCATTGTAAAATTGTATCACACCTTCCCCCTTAGAGAAAAAAATTTTTTTTTTACTTGGGAAATGTGTCATTTTGCATGTACAAGTGAAAAAAAATTTTTTTTTTATTTATTTTTATATGTACAATTTTGCTTGGGTATTACGACAGTGACCTTCTTACTTCTAGCTGATCTACTTAAGTTTACCTTTGTTGACTTATGCTATTTACGTTATTGTTATCTACTGTTACCTACTATTAATTTATCAATATTATTTTTCTAATTTCCTAATTCTGTTCTTATGCATAACAATCGTATTATTATCTTTATCAACTAGCGCACAATTTACCTTATCTATTTCCTTAACTTCGTATGGGCCCTTATATAATGGATCTAACTTTTTCCTATTTTGTACAGTAACTAATACCTTATCACCAATTTTTAATGCTATGGGATTGCAGTTTGTTAAACTAGTCTCTCTTCTTATTTCTTTTGAAGTTTCTAGATATTGTCTGGCCTTTGCAATTGACTTTTGCAGTCTATATTTCATTTCTTTGCTGTATACGTAGTGATTATATATCGGGTCAGGCTCATTAATCGTAATTTCGGATGGCAAGGTAACTCGTTTGGCGTATACTAATTCGAACGGTGTGTATCCGTGTACTGTATTTGGCGTGGTGTTATAGCAAAAGGTATAGTATGGTACCCAACTATCCCAATCGTCGCGATTATCATTCACAAAGCACCTTAGATATTCGTTTAGACATTTGTGATTACGTTCCAGTGAGCCTATGGTTTCTGGGTGAGCTGCGGTTGCAAACAATTGCTTCACTTTTAAAATGTCGCATACTTCGGAAAGAATCTGATTTTTGTATTCTGTTCCTAAGTCCGTTTTGATCTTGTTCATCGGACCGTATGTTAGTATGAACCCGTTGACTATGGCCCTTGCGACGGTGTTTGCTTCCTTATCCGCGATCGGAGTTATCACCGTATATTTGCTTAGGTCACACTGCATCGTAACTGCGTACCTGTTATCTCTTATTGTTTTTGTGAATGGTCCAACGGTGTCTATTGATACCACGTCAAATACTTTCACCGGGGTAGTCGTTTTCTCGAACGGTTCCCTGTTGTGTTTCTGGTGTTTATTTCTTGCACACGTCTCACATTTGTTTACGTATTTGGCGATTATCTTTTTCATTCTTTTCCACCTATATATTTCCTTTAGCTTTTTGTACAGCCTAGACTGTCCTAAGTGTCCTCCGGTGGGAGTGTCGTGGAAATCGTGTAATATTTGTTTTATTCTTTCGCTGTCAGTTATCATTACTTGTGGCTTGTATATCTTTATTTTTATCCTTTTAAGAACTTTATTTCCAAGTTCCTTAAATGCGGTTATTCCTATTTTTTCAAATATTTGACTGCCTGCAGACAGCTTCAGAGTCTTGGTCTGAAGTTTATTACTTACATAGTCATCCAACTTTTCAAATACCTGCACTAAAGTAGGCTCTACTCGCTGGCTGTGTTCTATGCGCATATACCGCTTATAAATTGATTTATATTTGTGCACAATTTCTATTTCCATTCGATTTTCGCCACCTATTACTTCAATGTTTAGTTCCGGAACTGTTCTTAATTTTGTCGGTGCCAATTCTTCGGTAACGTGCAGTTGATCAGTCTGCTCCTCCGATATGGCGCTATTGGTCATTATTTGTTTCTGCTGCTCTTGCTTTTTTACATTAGCTCGTGTTTGTACTCTGAGAATACTAATTTCCTTGAGCTCGTCGCCGTCTAAGTGGATTCTGGACAAAGCATCCGGTCCAGAATTTTCTTTTCCTTTTATGTATTTTACCTCAAAATCGAATTCTTCGAGATCTAGTCGCATTCGGGTTAATTTAGAAGTCGGGTTCTTCATCCCGAACAAATATGTTAACGGTCTGTGATCCGTCCTTATTATGAATTTGCGTCCGTACACATATGGTTTGAAGTGCATTATCGCCCAATGTATGGCGGTTAATCCCTTTTCGATCGTCGATTTATTTCTTTCGCCAGGGGTAAAGGTTTTGCTCGCGTACGCTATGGGCATTTCTTTGCCATCAATTTCTTGTGCCAGTATGGCTCCACAAGCTGCGTTTGACGCGTCGGTTGAGATTATAAATTGCTTTTTGAAATCTGGATGTTTTAATATGTTTGGGGACATTAACGTGGACCTTAGCATATTGAATGCCTTCTGCTGCGTGTCGGACCACTCAAACTGGACATTTTTCCTGATTAACTTATTTAGTGGCAGAGCAATGTCTGCGAAATTTGGTACAAAACGGCGGTAATAGTTGCAAAATGCAACGAATCTACGTACCTCGTCTGCGTTCTTGGGTACGGGGTAATTTTTTATGGCGTCGTGTTTTGAACTGTCTGGTTGTATTCTTTTATCCGAAATTTCATGACCCAAATATGTTACCTTTGTCTGAAAAAACTTACACTTCTCAGGATTCAGTTTGAGATTTCTTTCTCGAAGTCTGATGAACACCTTCTGGAGATTACTTAAATGATGCGCTTGCGAACATCCTAATACAATGATGTCGTCAATATAAAGGAATGCAATTTCTGGTGTTAACCCTGCCATTGCGATCGTCATCATTCTTTGGAAACTATTTGGATTAATGTTTAGTCCGAAGGGTAGTCTGGTGTACTGGTAATGGCCTTGATTAGTTGAGAATGCTGTCAGCTTTCTCGAAGATTGTTCTAGAGGTATCTGATGAAAACCTGACATCAGATCTAGTGTGGAAAAATATTTTGCTCGACCCATTTGGTCCAGTATTTCCTCTATTCGTGGCAGTGGAAACTTGTCTGCCACTACTTTTTTATTCAGACTGCGAAAGTCTACTACTAATCGCCATTTCTTTTCCTGAGTTTGAGACTTCTTTGGTACTAATAGAATTGGAGAATTGTAGTGAGAAACTGAGTTTTCTATTATACCGTCTGCTAACATTTGTTCCACTTTGGCGTTAATCTCGGTTTTATGTACCTCAGGAATCCTGTAGTTTTTTGTATATACCGGAATGGTATCTGATAGGGTAATAGATTGCTGATAGAAGTTATTCGTTGTTAACGGTTCACTTTCTATAGCGAAAATATCTTGGTACTTCCTACACAACTCCTCCAGTTGTGGTCTGGTATACTCAGGTATTGAGTCTAACTTTAATTTTGAAATTACTTCCTCGGCTCTCTGTTTCGCCGGGATTTTACAAGTGTTAAACTTAGATAACGATTCCGTCGCTATATACTTTCCTTGCAGTGTTATCGGTTTGTTAGTTGTGTTCAAAACTCTTACCAGCGGGTTTTTCTGAGACGTAATTGTTCCCGCCACAAATACGCCTGATTCGATTTCTTTTCCGACCACTACTATGTCATCAGATTCATGCTTCTGTGACGGTCGAAATTCTCTTATTATTTCGCACCGTGCAGGTACTACTATTGTGTTTGACGATGGACCAGTTAATATTGGTATCTCAAACGAATTATCTGCCGTATGTATTGTTAATGTCCAGGAGTCATAATCAATATTAGCCTTAAACTTCTTTAAGAAGTCTAAGCCTAAGATTGCATCAGCTCCGATCGACACGTCGTCGTCTACGATGTGGAAAAGATGGTCCACTATGCACTCTTCATTAAATTGTAATTTTGTGTATGTCGCCCCAACCGATCGTTTCTTTGAATCAGTGATTCCTTGAATCACACAGCTATTTTTAGGATAAATTATCTGGTCATTATTTATTTTTTCCTTCCTGAATATAGATATATCTGCCCCTGTATCGACGATCAGCGCGCATGTTGTGCCACACATGTCAACATATGCTTTGACGAAATTTGAAAATGACAGATTTAGTGTGTATATTCTCGGGCGGTTCCGATCACCTCCCCCAACCGTATCTCCTCTAACTCCGGTTGGGGGGATTGGTATTCCCCCGATTCCTGAATATGTTGGACCCTTCTTGGCTGACTCCTATTGTTGTTGTCCTGAAATCCGTTGTTCCGGTAGCTACTATTACTGTAGTTGTTACTGCCTCCTGTTCTCGAATAGTTTCGCTGCTGATTGTTATAATTATTCCGATGTCCTTGGCCTTGGTTAAACCCATTATGGTTCTGATTGTTGCTTTTTTGGAAGCATTGGTTTCTCGGTCTATAATTCTGCTGCAGATGCCTACTCATGGTGTTTCCTTGCCTTCTGTACTGAAAATTCTGCTGTGACCTGCCATTTGGTCGTGCATGGTAGTGGAGTATGCTGCTGCTGGGCTGCGGTTTGTCTACCGTGATTGCCTTTGCGGTGACTTCAGACAATGTATTATGCGTTCCTGCCCTTATTATTATGGCTGTTTCGGAACTTGCAACATTATTCGTAAATGCCTGAATTGCAAACTTCTCCGCTAGTCTTTCTGCCGCTTCTCCAGCTGCTACTTTTTCTGCTATGAACGCCCGTGCAAGTTGACTTGACAGACTCTCTATTTGATTCGCAAAGTCTACCATCTTCTTATTTCCCTGTTGGCAAGTTTTCAATTGTGCCATCACGGCATCTGAGGACAGCTTCGTTGAGAATTTTTCTAGTAATTTAGCCTTTATTTGCGCTACCGTGGATACTTCATCAGTTATGACATATTTTGCTTTGCCTGTAATACGCGTTTTTATAAATTTTATCATTACATTCTTGTTTTCTGCTTCCGTCAGGTCGTCTAACAATTCCATCGACCCTATAAATGCTTCTGTTTCCTCATGCTTCCCCGAATAGGGTTGTAATAGCGAGGTCGCCGTTTTTATATCGAATCCCATTTTTACTTTATGTGTTTCTACTTTTGATCCTGCCTCATGCTCCTTCAGAACTTCTTCTATTCTTGCTATTGTCGTTCTTATATCGCTAAATATTTTCTTTATTTCTACTGCAACCTGATGTTCCACTATTTCGCCATCAACTTTCTTTGTTTTATCAAATAAATCATTTATTTTCTGCCGTTTTTCTTTTATTGTTTTTTCGCCGTAAGGCCTTGTTTTACTTTTTATTGCGTTTGCTAATATTATTTGGAGCTCCTCCTTGATCTCCTCTAGCGTCTCCATTGACACCTACACATTAATTTGAGCTGGCACATTGGTATATCTTTTCCGTAGGCTCCTCCTGTGGTGTCGGTATAAATTGTATATTAACTCAATAAATTTTATTGCCGCAATTATTGACAAGAGTATGACCATATGGTCGTTTTTAATGCTCACTGTGTCGTTCACTATAACATTGTTTATGATTTCCCCGTTGCTATCGCTTTTCACTGACTTCGTGTTACCCATCTTGGATATACTGAAACTGTTTTCAATCCCAAAGCAAAAAAAAAAAAATTTTAATCCCTGCTATTTTATTGATACTCAAAATTGTCTCTTATATTCTTTATTTATTTATCCTCATCACCTTTAGTCACATCATTTATCTCCCTAATATATTTAATTCCTAATTTCACTACCTATTCGCCTAACATTTCCTATTTTTTAAGTTTTTTAATTCCAACTTCCTAATTTCTACCATCCTTTGGTATCGCTGCTTCTCTTCTTGTGTCTTCACTGTAGACTCGATTTTCTTTAGATCCCTGATGCTCCTTCGTAATTTTTCCCGTTTTCCTCCTCTTGTTGGCTTCTGCGGCTGCTCCCTTGCTTTTTTCGCCTGTCGTCTTGCCTCTACTTTCCTCCTGTATTCTTCAATCGTTATTGGTTTTGGCCCCTGGTTTGGACCTGGAACAGTATCTCTTTCCTCCTTTGACGCTCTCTTTGGTTCAATCGAGATCCTCGGAATGGGTACCCCTGCTGGGTATAACGTCAATGCCTCGATGTTCGCCTCCGGCCGTCGGTATTTCTCCGCAAGCTTGAACAATCTCTGGAATCCACGGTCGATATCTGGGTCCGCAGATGTCACGGTCGCCAAGTGATGATGGGATGCGCCCCTCGCAACAGTATGCTTGTAAAAGCTAGGCTCTGATTGTTGGTGTTTGGCCGCTTGAAAAGCTGGCTCTGGGAGAGGTCTCTTTTGGCCGCTTGAAAAAGCTGGCTCTAGGAGTGGTTTCTTGGCCGCTTGAAAAGCTGGCTCTGGGCGAGGTTTCCAGAAAGAAAACGCTTGAAAGGTTCGATCTAGACTCGCTGTTTATTCTAAATTTCTTCCTTAATTTATACATCGTTACTTATCCCTACTCCTTACGTAAATTAAGTTTCCTATGCTTACGCTAGTTGTTACACATGTCGTAAGTGACCCTTTTCCCAATCATAAATCATCAATTATTATTATTCGCATGCGCAATGACTTCACTTCCCGATATTGCATTTAATTGCACATCTTGCAATTTTGTGGGAACCATGCCAACCGAAACTTGACCTCGGCTTAGCACATGGCCGAGCCGGTAAGTGCATGCCGCATGGTGCTCGTTGTTTACGGTGGTGTCAGGTGTTTATGTGTTTTTGTTTACCTCGACCGGCAACAAACTTAATTGCTTTAGGGTTGACGATTTTTTTGTTTACCATGGTTTCCATGGTGATCGTCACCTTCATGAATTGCTCGTCGAGTGTAAATCAAAACAATATGACGCATTGTAAAATTGTATCACAACTTCAATGAAAGTTCAAACACTGAAATTTCGAGTGACAGCGTTCAACAATTCAAACAAGCGATGCAAACAATCAAACTAACCACCACTGCAGTTCATAGTTCACCTAAAACTTTCATCAGCGACTCGTTGAGGACGGCAACACATTTATTCGTGCGTAACGATTCTATTCGACCCAAACTCACGCCTACATACGACGGTCCGTACCAAGTTATTCGCCGATCGTCTAAATACTACACCATTATAGTAAACAATCGCCAGAAGAACATAAGCATCGACCGCCTGAAGCCCGCTTTCTCTGTGAACGATGACCTTGCAACTTCAACATCAGAATCCAGTCACGACATGCCAACCGATTTGAACACCTCACATACACCAACTACCTCATTATCGACGAAAGTATGTTACTCCGGTCGGAGAGTTATCATTTCATCTCGCTACCGATAACTTTCGTCTAGAAGGGGACTACTGTGGCGCCAAAAGGCACTTTTCGTCAAAACTGTACATTTCGACAAGATGTACTGTCGACAAAATGTATTGTCGACAAAAATGAAAAAAGACATAGATGAACTGTCAAGAAAAGAAATCTCCTGAAATCATCTCTCTTCCGTCTCAGTTTTTCCAGCGCGAGGTTCTAAAAAATTTCTGTAACGATTAATCGAATCTTTTGTAATAAAAGTTAGTTGTGTTGAATAAAATTGTTTAGTTTGTTTTCGTATCGAAATAGCTGCACCCTAAACCCCGAAAGTAATTTACGGAAAGACCGGCAGGTTATAATAGAAAAGTTAGCTTTGTGCCATTATAAAAAGCGGCGCACGAACCTACAAACAACAAATATAGCGACGAGGATAAACAAGGAAAGTGTATGGGAAATAATAGTGAAGAAACAACAGACGGCGTGAAAGAGGGAAAAATCATGACGTATGTAGGCAATATTTGCGAATATACGCCTGGCGAAGATTTTACTGGATACAGAGATCAGGTAGAGCAGTTTTTTCTTGCGAACGAGATAGCAGATGACCGGAAAATAGCAACTTTCATTGCGTGCATGGGAGAAGAGTTGTATAAAGTATGCAAATCGCTAACGGCACCAGAAAAACCCAGTAAGAAGTCTTTTACGGAACTCATGGTACTGCTGGAAACACATTATTCTCCAAAATTAGACAAGAGTTCGGAGCGCTTTAAGTTTAGCAGAGCCAGACAGGAGCCAGGTGAATCCATAAGTGAGTTTATTCTAAAATTAAGATCTTTGGTAGAGTCTTGTAAGTTTGGGGACTATATAAAAGAGTCAGTTGCAGGCTATGCTCAGTTGCGTAGTTCAGGGTTAGCGGATGCTCTCATCGACCAGTTTATTGTGGGCCTCCAGAATGAAAAAATACAGCAAGTTTTACTAGGCGATGACACGTGGACTTTCGAAAAGTGCTGTTCAGTGGCACTAAACATGGAAATGTCAGCGCGGAAACAACAATCAATTCATCCACAGGAAGTAAATCAAATTAGATAACAAAAAATAGCAAACCCACCACAAACAAGTCGGTCATACAAATTCCCCGTCAGTGGACCTCTGGAAATCAACAATCAGTGAAGGAAGTTTTCAAAAGATCACCGGAACATCAACCGTTGCAAAAGATGCAATAAACCATCACTTCCTCATGAACCAAGTCAGTACCCAGCACAAAAATGGAAGTGCTTTGTGTGCGATAAAGTGGCACAGCGCAGTATGCAACCAGCGACGAAATAGGAGGAAGGCATCGTTTATTCACATGGTCAAAGCCATAAATCACCTCAAAAACACGGATGGACTAGAGCTGACTCTAAAAGTAAACAACGTTCCGATGCAATTTGAAAAGGACAGTGGAAGCGGGGTGACGTTAATTTCCGAAAATGTTGCTAAAGCTAAGTTAAAATTAAGTAATTATAATGATTGTAATATACGTTTAAGCACTATTACAGATCAACAGCTAAGTTTGTGGTAGCCTCATTGTAAACTTGGAAGAGGCAGGACATGTACATGAGTTGGAGGTAATTGTAATAGCAACCAAACAGAACTTCAAGCCATTGTTGGGTCGGAACGCTTTAGACTTAATCAGTCCGAACTGGAAAAACAACTTAATTTCTGGATATATAAAAATTCAGGTAACAAAGATAGAAGCAGATATTGTGTCAAAAATATAAAGTACATTCCCGTGCGTGATAAACAATGACGTACGAGACACAATACTAGGGTTTAAAGCAGAAATAAATTTAAAAGTGTGTAACCCTATACAGTGAATCCCACTTAGGTATATCGAATTTTAAGGGACCGGAAAAAAATTCGATACATGCGGGAAACCTTATTTTTTGCTTCTGAGGGCTATAATAAGTGGTTAAATACAAGAAATTTGAGGAAACTCAGTTTTTCCAGCAATTGTATCAGGGTTTCTCAATACGTAGCACACAAACACCACTTTTAATGCATGTTTGAAAGCTAGTATAACATATACCTACCCGTGCGGACAACCAGTGCCTCCAAAGTGCTCGAGAGAGGCTTATTTACTCAGAGCTTGCCAATGGTGTTTAAAGGGTGGTGGTTAGGGGTCGGAAAAATGTGCTCGAGAGCACTAAAATCCAACAGTGTTTTATTTTTAGAAGGATGTGGACAATGGTCTTCGTTGACTTTTAATTTTGAACACAAAAAACTAAAGCCAATAAAAGTAAATACAGAGGCAATAAAAGTCAAGCAGGTAGAAGAAAAAACAACAGCCCAGTTCCAGGTACACGCGTACAGGAAGAACAATGGTCTTAAAATAACTCAAAGGGTTTGGTTACTTTGTTCATTTCCTCAATATTCTGCAAAATTGCACAATGCACACCCGTATCGATCACACACCCCACCTCCCACTGCGGAAGCCAGTCGTTAAGTCAGTAATTGTTTTATCGCGTCAAACTTCGCAAGGAGGTGATCAGTGATTGTTCGGTTTTGTTGACGAGTAAAGCAACGTGTTTCAGTGTGTTATGCGAGTTTATTATCTCGGATATTAATCATGAAGCGGCAAAGATGAGGAAACATCGAGGAAAAGATGCGAATTTTTGCATTCGTTGATCAACATCCGCAGAAAAAGCAAGTTTTAGTTGCCGAACATTTTAAGATCGCAACTTCAACGTTGAACACGATTTTGAAAAATAGAAAAGACACGGAAGAAAAAGTAGTGCAAGGTAGTGCGAAGATAAAGAGGGCCCGTGCTTCGAAATTTGCCGATTTAGATCTTAGTCGAGTGGTTCCATCAGCAAAGAGCGCAAAATATTCCGATTGATGGAGTAATTTTGAAAATGAAGGCAAGAGAGATAGCTTTGCAAATTGGATGTGACTCTTTTAGTGCATCAAATGGGTGGACAAGTAGATTTAAAAAAAGGCAAGAAATCAGCTTCAAGAAGATAAGCGGCGAGTGCGAGGACGTAGACACGCTAACGGTAGAAAGATGGAAAAGCGACGTTCTTCCTTGACTTTTGAAGGATTATCTACCCTGTAGTATTAGTATATAGGCACGTAGTGCATATAATCACATATGTATAGTAGTAAGAAGCTGTAAAATAGATGGTCAAGTACTGAAATAGATTGGGCAGTACCTAATTGGAGTCAGATTAATAAAGTAGTGAGTAAGCTACTCGAGAGTTTGATTAATACTCCGTTCCAAAATAATGCATGGCGCAGCCGGTATAAAGTCGGTATTAAATAAAAAGTTGCGTGAAATTATGATTATGAAGTTATGTGATGACGATTGTGAAAAAAGGGCATCCACTGGTGGAAAAATATAAAGCAACAAAAACCTGTGGGAAGACCACCGAAAATTCGATACCGGACAATTACAACAAAAAAGTCGGTGGATTATATACGGAAGGTGGAAAAGCTGGACCTGGAGGGGAACCTGGCGGAAAATTGGCGGAAGTTCTGGCAAAACTTTCAGATCTTCAGCAAAGCGGCTGAAATTGACAGAAAAAATGATGAAGTTAAAGTAGCCATATTTTTAAATTCGATTGGTCCGGAAGCCGTAGAAATTTTCAATTCATTTAATGTATCCGAAGAAAATAAAAAAAAAATTCGACATAGTGGTGAAATCGTTCGAGAATTTTTGCAAACCTAAGCGAAATGAAGTCTACAAAAGTTTCAAATTCCATAAGCGCAACCAGGAAGATGGGGAGCCATTCGATAACTTTTTGATGGAAATCAAGAAGGTGGAGAGAAATTGCGAGTTTGCGGGGCAGGAGGAGCGAATGTTGCGGGATCGCATTGTTCTCGGCACAGCAGACAAACGGCTCCGAAAACGGTTACTCGAAGCAGATAAATTGGATTTGGCGAAGGCAATTGAGATGACTAGAGCAGCAGAAGTGGCGGACAACCAAATGAAGCACATACACCAGGAACCAGGGACGAGAAGACAAGTAGATACAGTAACAAGCGTTTCAAACAAAAATAATATTAGACAGATTACTAATTATAAAAATTTAGGCTTTAGAAACAACCACGGAGGGCAAACGAAAGAGAGGCATAGGAATAAAACAGCGCAAGGCTTAAACAAAATAATATCATGCACAAAGTGCATGCGTAACCATGAGGTAAGGAAGTGTCCGGCATGGAATAAGCGGTGCAGACTCTGTAATAGGCAAAATCATCTTGCAATTGCATGTAAAATAAACGAAACAGTAATACGGGAATTGAAAACGATTTTTACTTAGATTCCATTCAAACAAATGAAGCAATTAATAGATCGTGGTATGAAATAATAAAAATATGTGGTAAATATGTTCAGTTTAAACTAGACACAGGGGCCGACATTTTGTAAGACGCTGTTTTGCACTTTCACATTGTTTCTTCAGATCTTCGATATATGTGGGTAAAATTTAAGCCTAGGTACTGGAAAATTCGTTCAATATAAACGGGAATTCGATATATGCGGGTTCGTTATAATCGGGAAAAAACGCACTACCCACAATAGAAAAATACAAGGGACCGGAAAAGAAATTCGATATAAGCGGGAATTCGATATATGCGGGTTCGATATAAGTGGGTTTCACTGTATTTCTTAAAGCGTACTCATTGCCTTTACGGTTACAGGATAAAGTGTCCAAAGAATTAGACAAGCTTGTAAAAAATCAAATACTAGTACCAGTAAAGTACAGTAAATGGGCATCACCAATCGTAATAGCACCTAAACCAAATGGGAGATTACGTTTATGTATCGACTGTAAAGTCACGGTAAATAAATTTCTCGAACTTGAGCAGTATCCTTTAGCAAATAGTGAAGAAATCTTTAGAAATTTTTCAAATATTTTTGTGTAGTAGACCAAAAAAATGCCTATACCCAGTTAGAATTGTCCGAAAGCTCGCAGGAGCTTCTAACAATCAGCACACATAAGGGACTCTTCCGTTATTTGCGCCGGCCTTTTGGCATGTCCAGTGCACCAGCCATTTTTCAGGCCGTTGTTGATCAAGGGATAAAAGGGATTAACAAGACATTCAGCTATCTTGATGACCTAATAATAGGCGGGGATACGAAGGAATCGTGTGAAAATAACTTAATGCAAGTGTTAGCGCGTTTAAATAGCCATAATATAAAAATAAATTTGGAAAAATGTAAAGGTTTACAAACATCTGTTGAGTATTTGGGGTATATTATTTTATATAACGAAATCAGGCCTAACCCAGAAAAATTTACAGCCATTCAAAATGCTCCACCTCCAAAAAATAAACAAGAAGTACATACCATACTGAGTACATACATACTGAATACTCAGTACATACATACTGAGTACAAGGCATACCTAGGACTCATATATTATTACTATCGCAGATTCATACCAAATCTGTCAGGACATTTAAAAATGAATTATACAAATTATTACAAGTAAAAACGAAATTTAGGTGGACAGTGGAATGTCAAGACGCTTTCGTAAAGTCCAAGGAGATATTCATAAAAAATAATAAGTTAGAGTTGTTCGACCCAAATGAACCGGTTATTGTATCGATAGATGCCAGCCCTTACGGGGGTGCAGGGGTATTATCCCACTTAGTAAATGGAGAGGAAAGACCCGTAATGTTCGTAAGTAGTACCCTTTCAGAAGCCGAGAAAAATTATTCGCAATTACATAGAGAAGGTTTAGCGGTAGTTTTCACGTTAAAAAAATTATTCAAGTACTTGTATGGTACAGACTACAGAGTTTACCCTATATACTGACAATCAAGCTATTAAGGAAATATTTAACCCATCAAAGGGAAACGCTTCGGTTGCGGTAGCCAGGCTGCAACGTTGGGCAATTTTTTTGTCCCTGTTCAAAAATAAAATCGCGTATCTGCCGAGTAAAAAAATGGCAAACGCAGATGGACTCTCTAGATTGCCTATTAAGTCCAGCACCGATGTAGAAGCAATAACTGTAAATTCCATTAACTTTTTTGAAAATATCCCTTTAGAGTTTAGACCTTTCTCAAATACGAGAAGCTCAGAAAAAAAACAACATTATTACACAAGTAACAAAATTTATAAAATATGGTTGGAAAAAAGAAGTTACAACACTACATCCATATAAAAGTGAACAAAATTCTTTAACAATTGAAGACGATTGCATCTTTTATGGCGATCGAATTATAGTTCCAATACACTTATAAAATACAGTTCTAAAAGCATTACATACAAATCACTTAGGTATAGTGTTAATGAAAAAACCGCGAGATCATAATATGTATGGTGGCCGAAAATAGACAGGTATATTGAAAATTGGGTAAAAACATGCTAAATCTGTATGCAAACGGCAAATGTGCCCAAAGAAAAGGTAGAAACAAATTGGCTAAAATTCACGTATCTCTTCCAGCGTATTCACTTAGATTTCTTCCATTGGGAAGGAAAAAAATTTCTAATAAATGTCGATGCTTATAGTAAATATATCGACATTGAGCATATGTTAATATGACGACACGCTCTCTAATAGAATAGTGCAATCATTCTAGTTCTGAACCCGGGATTGCGGGAAAAATCTTCAATTCAGCTAATATCTCGGAAACGGTTCGATGTATTGAAAAAGTTTTTTCAGATAAATTGTAGCTCTTTCAATACTGATTAATTTTTATATCTGGACTTTTTCTGTCGGACGTACGGTATGGCTGCAATCTGCTGCGGCGTATTTGTTTGAAATCTGCATTGTTAAAAAAAAGTCAAAATTTCTAATTTCGGACTGCTATGCAGGATGTAATAGCGAAGATGGTGAACTTGAAACAGGGTGATAGGAGACCTCATGGCGAACAAAAAATTGTTGAACGAAAAAATTCTATCTCCATCCCCTTCCGATTTAGAGGGGATTTTCTAGTTCTTTGATCGTGGTTGAGGTTGTTGCACTAAAATGCCAATATCTTTGAAACTACTTGAGATAGCTTAATGTTGTATACCTTATTAGAAAGATAATAAATGTACCTTTCTAACAAGGTGATACACTAAAAAATCGCATGAGCCACTGGGTCAGTACAGTGGTTTAAACTTGGAAAAATTTCATTTCTCAAGAATGATCTCACAATTTGTAGGCTTTTTAGTCGCTCTATGTTGGATGCAGGTACTGTACAAATACTGTAAGAAAACAGTCATGGTTGCTATTACCAAACCTGGCAACGCCATAGCCCGCAAATGGGGGCAGTATGGGAGGAGTGACACTTCCGCCTGGCACTCTCGACTAGCTGGAGGACAAAAGAGGTTAAAACCACGAGGACAAAAACGAAAATTTTAGTCTCCTTTCTTTTTACTTTATTACTTTGTATTGATAGTGTTAGAATAAAGTGTTTTAAAAAAAAATTCTAAAATTTCGGAATTTTCGCTCTAAAGTTTAACAACAATCTAAAATTTTCGTCGCAACAATTGCGCAGACACGATATACGCTCATAGGGTGTTGCTCGCTACCGTCGTTCTTCACGGAGAGGTAAGGCAAAATGTCTTTAAATAGAATAAGCGTATTTGCAAAATCGAAGAAGACAGCTCACTCCCCCCCCCCCCCCCCCCCCCCGCGAACAAAGAAACGATCCGGTTGTCAACAATGCCCCCGCGCAGACAGTGTCGACAAAATGGTGCAATGCGATGCGTGCGATGCATGGTATCACTTCTCCTGCGTCGGAGTCAACGACAGCATTGCAAATCGCAATTGGGAATGTGCTAAGTGTGCACCCTCTGGTTCTCCTGCCGCGACAATCCCTAAGGATCCTAACCTAAATGTCAATCCAGTTCCAGGAACCTACGCTGGCGACACAGCACAGCCGCAGTTGGAGAAGACATCAGAAAATGCACAACCACTAGTGGAACAACCACGAACGTCGCACACCCAACCCCAAGTCGCTCCGCAAGAAACAATTAAGGCCCCGGTAGTTTTTGCACTAACATTGCCGAACACTCACACTCGGCGGACGATACCGTGTAAAGCAAGCTCCGTCTCAAATAGTGCGAGGTCTTCGAAGTCATCCGCTAGGCTCAGAAAGCTACAACTCGACAAATTGGAAGAAGAACGCCGACTCCAAGAAAAAAGAGATCGCGAATATCTAGATCGCAAATACGAAATCCTGCACCACTCGTGCGTGCGGTTATTCAAACGAGGAAAACCTAGCTCGCCTTCGACAGGGTTTAAGAGGTAAAGCCTTAGAAGCAGTACGATATAGACTCCTGTACCCTGAACACGTCCCTTTAATCATGTCAACATTACAAAAGTTATTCGGTAGGCCCGATATAATTATAAATTCACTTTTAGCAAAGATCCGTAACGAACCGGTCCCGAGAGCAGACAAGCTAGACACACTCGTGTCATTTTCGTTCGCGGTGCAAAACATCTGCGCCATAATGGAGTCGCACAGCCTAAATGCCCATCTATCAAACCCGTGCTTACTGCAAGAACTCGTCGAGAGGTTGCCTGCTCACATTCGCCTGACGTGGGGACTGTACATCCAACAAAAAAAGGAAATCACCTTATCCACTTTCAGCGAATGGCTGCTCCCGATAGCTCAGGCAGCAGTCGAAGTTTCACCTCCATCGTACACCGCTGTCGACAAGAAAGGTGAAAAGCGCTCATCAGCAACTAAAAGCTACGTATATACACATCAAGAAGTTCAGACTCCACGTAATGGCAACTCGACAGGAACATGCAAGACCTGCGACAAAGGGTGCTTGGCAATTGAAAAGTGCGCCAGATTCAAAAACCTGACATTGAACGAGAAATGGGACATAGTGAAACAACATCACTTGTGCCGCACGTGTTTACGTCCTCATGGCAAGGCCGGCTGCAACTCGGACAAAAAATGTGGACAGGATGGTTGCGTGTATCGACACCATAAACTACTACACAAGCTTAAAAGCAATGGAAATACAGCAACGGTTCCTCAAGGGACAAGCGCCGAAGGAAACGAGAACAGAGAGGCAAACCCTCTGAACCTTCACAGCACAAAAGGTGAATCAATTTTGTTTAGGATTCTTCCAGTGACCTTGCGCAACGGTGCAGTCAAATGTGACACATACGCATTCTTAGATGACGGCTCATCTGTGACCCTCATGCACGAGAACTTAGCACAGTTCCTCAAACTCGAAGGAGATATCCAGCCGCTCTGCCTGAAATGGACCTCGGAAGAACACCACAGAGAGGAAATGTCAAAAAAGGTGAGCCTTCAGATATCTGGATCGGAAATGGAAAAAAAATACGACATATTCAACGCTCGAACGACGCCCCACTTAGATCTACCTGCACAGACCATCGACGCAAGCGAGCTTATGAGCAAACACAGACATTTGAGAGGCATTCCCGTCGCTTCGTATTTCAAAGCGAAACCAATGCTGTTGATCGGCATAGACAATTGGCACTTAGGGGTTCCACTTCGCACACGCGAGGGTAAAGGACAACGACTAGTCGCGACCAAAACAAGGCTCGGATGGGTAGTGCAAGGAGCGCACAGTAACACAAAACTAACTGAGTCAAGCTTTCGTAATTGTCACGTATGTGAATGTCAAGTACAGTTGGACGAAACACTTCATCGCCTGGTCAAGTTAGAGGACATAAGCCCAAAGTCAGCAAAATCAATGATGTTGGCCGAAGACGAAAAAGCAAAACAAATGTTGGAGGTAAAGGCGGTCCGGGATGGCAAACACTTCGTAGTACCGCTGCTATGGAAAAGCGACAACACCGTACTACCGAACAGTCGCCCTATGGCTGAACGTCGCTTGCGATGCTTGGAGTCCAGGATGGAAAAGGAACCGGCACTTGCCAACAATCTACAAGTCCAAATCCGTAATTACGTGGAAAAGGGATACGCTCGTAAACTAACCGCCGCCGAGAAAGATGACATAGGGCCGAGAACGTGGTACCTTCCAATTTTTCCGGTAAAAAACCCGAATAAACCACACAAGATACGTATCGTATGGGATGCCGCCGCTAGAGTTGAAGGAACTTCACTGAACTCGAAACTGCTGAGTGGACCGGACGTCGTGCCATCACTAGTAGGAATTCTATGCAAATTCCGTGAAGGAATGATAGCGGTATGCGCGGATCTGAAGGAGATGTTCCACCAGGTAAAAGTAGCGAAGAGCGACCGAGACTCTCAACGATTCTTATGGACGAACCCATTGACAGCGGAGAAGGAAGAATACGCGATGACGGTCATGACGTTTGGGTCAACCTCCTCACCATATTGCGCTCAGTTTGTTAAGAACAAAAACGCCAGTGAGTTCGCAGATGAGTTTCCTGAGGCGGCTAAGGCCATCATCGAGAAACATTATGTGGACGACTACTTGGACAGTTTCGGATCAGAGGAAGAGGCGATGGAGATCGCACTGGCAGTTAAACATATTCACGCTCAGGCGGGATTTGATATCCACAACTTTATTTCGAATTCTGAAAAGGTCTTAGCAAGGGTCAACGCTAATATCGACAAAGATGCACAAAAAACATTCTCGACTGGGACCGGGCTCAATGAAGCTGAAAAGATATTAGGTATGTGGTGGTCACCCATCAATGATACATTCTCGTTTCATTTTAGTGCTCATAAACTAAAACCAGGCATCCTATCAGGAGACACGTGTCCCACAAAAAGGGATGTATTAAGGGCTCTGATGAGTATCTTCGACCCACTTGGCCTCATTTCAACGATATTAATAAAACCCAAAACCTTGCTACGGGAAATATGGCGTTCCGGCGTTCAATGGGATGACACAATAAGTCAGGATCACTTCGTGGAGTGGCAAGAATGGGTACGCTACTTACCAAAGGTAGAACAAATAGTAATACCAAGACGATACTCGAAAGTACTGAGCTTGGACAACAACACTAAGGTGCAATTGCACATATTTGTAGATGCGAGCGATAACGCTTACGCAGCGGCAGCGTATCTCCGTCTTTCGTCCGGTTCGCATGTTGACTGTGCACTAATTAGGGGAAAAACGAAAGTGGCACCCTTCAAAGATCATTCGGTACCAAGACTGGAACTTGAAGCAGCGGTACTGGGCGTGCGATTACGAAAGTCGATTCGTAGCGACCTTTCGGTACATATAGAAAAATGTACGTTCTGGTCCGACTCAAAAACGGTGCTGTACTGGATACGGTCCGAAAAACGACGATATAAACATTTCGTGGCATTCAGGATCGGTGAAATCCTTGAAGAGACGGATGTCAACGACTGGAGATGGGTGCCCAGTAAAGAAATCGTGACGGATGGAGCTACCAAGTGGAAGAGTCCACACAACCTCGAATCTGATAGCCGATGGTTCAAAGGACCAACATTTCTTTACGGGACGGAGGATCATTGGCCGCTGGATGAATCCCTAAGCTTTAGTTCCGCAGAAGAGGTACGAGTGCATGTAATCCAAGAGACAAAGGGGGCGAATGGCGTTATTGACTGCAATCGATTCTCCAAGTGGACTCGGCTGGTCCGCGCGTTGGCACATGTTTTCATGCTGGTCGACATCCTTAAGAAAAGAAGACCGAAAAGAAAAGGCATATGTCTAAAGGCGGACGACCTGAAGCGGTCTGAGAACCATTTATTCCGTCAGTGTCAGCTAGAGTGCTTCCCAGAACTAGCAACTATCCCGAGCTGCTCTGAGGTATCAACAGGAATTCTCGAGGGATTGGACAAGGGACACCCCATGTTTAAGCTTTCACCATACACGGATAAAAACAACATTTTCCGAGTGCGCGGACGTATCGACAGTGCCACAAATATTCCCCACGAGACGGCGCGACCTATTATTCTTCCGAGAAAGCACTACATAACTGAACTAATAGTAAGAAGCTTTCACGAAAAGTACAAACATCAATATAACGAGACAGTTGTAAATGAAATCAGACAATTATTCTACATCCCCAAGCTGAGGACTCTAGTGAAAAAGGTGTATAAAACGTGTCAAAAGTGTAAGAACTCGAAGGCTGTGCCAACACCGCCATTGATGGGAGAATTACCACCCAGCAGACTAAGGTCCTTCACACGACCCTTCTCCTACATCGGAGTGGATTATTTTGGCCCCATGAGCGCGCGAGTCGGCAGACGCCAGGAGAAAAGGTGGGGAGTACTGATCACGTGCCTCACCGTCAGAGCAATCCACATAGAAATTGCACACAGTTGGTCGACGGACTCGTGCATCCTAGCCTTGAAAAGGTTTATAGCTAGAAGAGGAGCCCCGCTAGAAATAAACTCGGACAACGGTACAAACTTCAGGGGAGCCAGCAAAGAGCTAAAGGACGCGCTAGCGACCTCGGATTTGGGTAGAATTGCAAGTGAATTCGTGGGTGCAAATTTGGCATGGAACTTCTTACCACCAGCAGCGCCTCATATGGGGGGGAGTTGGGAGAGAATGGTACGCTCAGTCAAACAAGTGATAGCAGAGATACAATTGAGTCATAACCCGTCCGATGAACTTCTGTTAACAATGATGGCCGAAGTCGAGTGCATCGTTAACACCAGACCACTGACATATGTTCCGCTGGAAGACGGCAACGACGCACAGTGGTTCCAAATCCCAAAAAGCTGGCCAAAACTAGAAGATATTGCATAATCCTTACGAAATTTAGTACTCGGGGGTTTTCGAGGTCGCTGATTACGAATATGAGGTCAAATGTGCAAAAAACAAAATGGCGGCCCAAAAATGGCGGACCATATTATTCAAAATTGAAGCAATCTTTACGAAATTTGGTACTCGGGGGTTTTCGAGGTCGCTGATTACGAATCTGGTGTCAAATGTGCAAAAAACAAAATGGCGGCCCAAAAATGGCGGACCATATTATTCAAAATTGAAGCAATCTGTACGAAATTTGGTACTCGGGGGTTTTCGAGGTCGCTGATTACGAATCTAAGGCCAAATGTGCAAAATAAAAAATGTGCAGATAAAATATCTCAACAATTATGACGATAAATACTCTATTAGACTCCATACTAATATTAGAAAAACCAAAATTTAATATTAATTTTATTTTTATAGTATTTTATAGCGCACGAAAACTTTAAGAATTTCCGAAATTACTCACTTTTTAATGGTAAAAAAATTCTGTTTTCCGTATTCAAACATTAATTCAAAGAGTAAAAAAAATTTTTTTTTTATAAAGTTTTGCATTTTTAAATACCTAAGGAGATAAAGAATGTATTTCAATAAAAAAAATTTAAGTTTTTGAAAATTTTTAAAACCACTTTTGGCCAGCTTTTTGCGATTTGGAACCACTGTGCGACGAAGCGTTAACACCTAACCAATTCCTTGTGGGATCATCGAGCGGTGCTAAAAATATTGGCGAGGCAAGTGATGACGGCGTCGTGTTGCGAAAGAACTGGAAAACGGCGGAGCAATTTGCGAATACGTTCTGGAAACGATGGATACGAGAGTACCTACCCACGTTAACGAGACGAACCAAGTGGCACGTTCCAGCGAAGCCGCTCGTGAAGGGTGACATAGTCATAATTGTGGACCCCAATAACGCCAGGAACCACTGGCCAAAAGGCATAGTTACTGAGGTTTTCCCGAGTAAAGATGGGCAAGTTCGCAGCGCAGTTGTGCAAACAGCAACGGGACCCTATCATAGACCAGCAACAAAGATAGCTAAGCTAGACGTCCTTCGCCAGTTTGAAGAGAAGATGGTAACCAGCACCGATGGTCCAGCTTACCAGGGGGGGCTATTACCAAACCTGGCTACGCCATAGCCCGCAAATGGTGGCAGTACGGGAGGAGTGACACTTCCGCCTGGCACTCTCTACTAGCTGGAGGACAAAAGAGGTTAAAACCACGAGGACAAAAACGAAAATTTTAGTCTCCTTTCTTTTTCCTTTATTACTTTGTATTGATAGTGTTAGAATAAAGTGTTTAAAAAAAAATTCTAAAATTTCGGAATTTTCGCTCTAAAGTTTAACAACAGTTGCTTTTCAAGTAAATACAAAAAATAGGTAGATCGAAAGCTGGACAAAGCCTGGACAAACCATAAAAAGTTGTTTGCAATATTGTAAATTGTTTAAAACTGATTTTTAGTTTTACTCGGACTTGTTAATATCATGTAAGGTTTTATTTCGTTGATGTTTTTGGAATTTGTATCAAAAACAGAAAGGCTAAACTTTTTGTTTCAGGTCAATAATTGAAGAATTCAAAACGGAAGCTTCCATTGTGTGTAAAAGTTGCAGTAGAGCAATTGACTTCCAAGAAAGCGCTACTCTTACTGCCAAAGGATCGTCTTCCATCAATACTTTCAGTAAAAGTAGAGGAAGTGATATTGTAGTTACTCCAGGATGTAAAGAACACACAACATGCCGTAAAACATTTACACACAAAAGAATGTTTGGTAAATCCTCCTCACAAAAAGATGTTCACAAGAGAAGTAGTCGCTCAATCAGCGAAAACTACAATTCAAAGATCGATTGCCTCTTTTGTTGCACTTTCATTGAACTAATACATAATAAAAAGCTTGAGTCACCAAAAAGCGAGTGTAAAAAAGTTCTGACACACGAATTTGGGAAGAGTATTTTGAATATTTGCGCTGAAAGAAAAGGTGAATGGTCTTTTGCTGTTAAGGGTCGCATAGAGTTTTTATCTGATCTACTTGTCGCCGCTTGTGTGTACCACCAATCATGTAGTGTGAATTTCCGCACAGGAAAACAAATGCCTATTGCATACAAATCGGAGTGTGTCGTTAACAAAAAACTGAAAACAGTTGGTCGACCAGTATCTGAAGTCCAATATGAAGCCTTTCTGAAATATTGTGATTATTTCGAAAACAATGACATGGAGGACAAACAAGTAACAATCACCGAACTTACAAAATTAATGGAAATCAACTTGATGGGAAAAAATGTGGCAGCGTATAAGTCTCAATATATGAAGCGAAAGTTAGTAGAACACTTTGGAAAACGTATTGTGATTAGCAATGCTAGTGGAGTGGACGATATAATGAGTTTGCAAGAATCTGCTGATGTAATATTAAGAGAGTATTATAATAAGAAAAAAGATGTAGATATTAGGTCACAAGAAGCTATTCTATTAGAAGCGGCTGCGAAAATAATCAAAAACGAGATAAAATCAAAAGCTGTAAGTAATAAAGACACGTATCCAGGCCCTGATGATCTAAATCCTGAAGTTGCTTTAAATTAATCAATGATGTCAATGATTTTTGCTGGAAAGAATACAGAGCTAAAAGTTGCATCCATTGGTCAATCCATAATGCAATCTGCTTGTCCACGATCCATAGCATCACCACTACAGATAGGTCTTCGTCTTGGTGTGCAACTTTACCATCATTTCCGTTCGAGATATCTCATAGATACCCTGCACGCACTTGGATTTTCAACATCTTATAATAATGTTCAGCTGTTTGAGAGGAATTCAGCATTTGTATCGTCAACCAATTTACCAGCTACAAATGAATCTGGAGTAATTATTATGGTTGCCGACAATGTGGACTACAATGTATGTACTCTTGATGGAAGGAACACAATTCATGCAATGGGAATGATTGCAGCAATATCACCAACCGGACAATCAATGACATCTTTGACGCGCCGTAAAATAACCAATGAGGAACTTCTCCAACGAATAAGGATAACGATTCTGGACTATAAAGCAGCAAGAGTGCTTTTAAAGAGCACTGTCTTTAAAGACCTCCATGCAATGACAAACAATCACAGTGTGATGGTGGATCTTGTTTGGCAAATCTCTGGATTGTTGAATCCAACCAGAGGACAATGGTCCGGTATGATGCAAATTGTGTATGGTAATGAAGAATTAGTCCACACTGGAAAGGCGGTTATCAAATTTTTTCCTATGATCGACTTAAATCCAAGTGACATGAGCTGCATTTTGTCAACCGTACATTTCCTTAAAGAATTGGCTAAAAAGAATAATGTTCCAGCTATAATTACATTAGACCAACCATTGTTCCGGAAGGCTTCAATTATAAAGGAAGAATATCCATCGTGTTGTTACTTGGCAATTTCCACACGAGTATGAATTTACTGGGTGCAATTGGTTGTCTAATGGCAGGTTCGGGTCTTGCAGAGGTACTTGAAGAAATATATGCAGAGCACACTGTTCCCTATATAATGAGTGGGAAAGCCTATTCACGTGCTGTTAGAGCTCATTTGATAGTGGATTCTGTATTAACAAAACTGCTTCTTGAAGATATGTTTCCTACTAATGATTCTAGTGAAGATTTGAAAGAAGAATTGATTTTGACGTATGATATGTTAATGAGTGGTGTAATTCAAGCAAGGAATTTAGAATCGAGAGAGGATCTAAAGTTCATTGGTGATATATTGGAATCAGCACAAACTACATTAAGGATAGCTTCAAAGACTAGCTTACTTTGGCTTGAGTATCAGTCTGCTATTAGAACTCTCCGTAAGTTAATCACTGCAGATCGTATTGGTTCGTTTTCATTACTCCTTGAAGCATTGCGAGAAGCATTACCGATTTTCGCAGCTTCCGGTACAGAAATTATACAAAATCTTTTGGGGCTCCACAATACACATCCACACGTCAATGCAATATTGAAGAAAGGCGGTCATGTGATTAGGCGATCTAATGGAAACTGGGCTGGCCTGGCCCCAGACATGATCATAGACCATTGTCTAATGAGATCATTGAAAACTAATGGCGGATTGACAAGCGGAGTGGCATGTCTGAAATCCAGGGAATAATTTGGTTGTTATCAATGCCAGTGTACTCTGAATACAACCAGGCAATGCAAAATTTTACGAATGTTTCGTATGAGTGCAGTGAACAACACAGGGATTTGGCTCCAGCAAGAGTGAAACGTGACAAAGATGCAGATAAAATTTACAACATATTAAAACCCATTTCACCCTACAGTTGTGAACCAGAGTTGCAGAACATAGTCACAGGTGTTACTGCAGCAGAAATTGTTAATGTTGAAAATTTCCGCGACATCGGAAGTGCCTGGTATACAAGTACCTAGCCCAGCAGATAATACAGATGATGTCTTAGATTAGCTAGACCAGCCAGACTCAATGGCTCAACCGTTAAGTAGTGAGACAGACACTGAAAGTGATAGTTATGCTCAAGTGTTAAACAAACCCATCCTTTTCACTCAATATGATTTGAGCGATTTAATCAGAGACTTGGGGCATTCGAAAGCTGCTGCAGAGGTTTTAGGTTCAAGATTAAAGGAGAAAAATAAGTTGGCTTCTGGTACGTCCATTTCGTGGTATCGACATAGAGAAAAAGAGTTTGTGCCATATTTTTCTCAAGAAGCTGACCTAGAATTTTGTAAGAATGTTCCTGGACTTATGGGAATTTTTGATATAATATATGCCGGAAGATTCGAGACTTTTCATATATTCTTCAAAAACAAGTTTAAAAGCTGTCCTGTTGCATAAAGGCAACAAGTTTGCTGTGTATGTTGGACATTCAGTTCATTTGAAGGAAACCTACGAAAATTTTGAGCTAATCCTTAACAAACTTTCGTATTCAGAGCACAGATGAAAGATTTGTGGGGATTTGAAAGTTATATCGATGTTACTTGGCCAACAGACCGGATATACTAAGTATCCATGTTTTTTTGTGTAAATGGGATAGCCGTGACAGACAACAACATTATATTAAGAAAGATTGGCCAGTTAGAGAAAAGTTAGTGGTTGGTGAACGTTAAGAGGGAGAGTTTTGTGTTACTTCCTCCACTTCACATAAAATTAGGACTAATGAAACAATTTGTAAAAGCACTGCCAAAGGAAGGGGATTGTTTTAGAATCTTAGATACATTTGTGAGCAGTTTCCTGGTTTGTCAGAGGCGAAAATAAAAGAAGGAATATTTATTGGACCTGACATCTGAAAACTTATGAGGGACGCCAACTTCGAGATGCAAATGAACGAAAAGGAAAAAGGAGCTTGGTTATCTTTTGAACTTATTGTAACTGGTTTTATTGGGAACAACAAGAATCCTAACTACAAGCAGAGAGCAGTGGAATATATAATGCTCTAACGAAAATCTTGTCAGCAGCTTGTTGGCGAGCATCACACAGAGCGCGCGTCGACAGGGGGGTTGTTTGCAAAAGCTTCTGGAGTTTTTCTGCGAGTTGAAATCGCACTCTGCCCAAAGAATATCTACAATAAGAAAGGTTACTCTTCTGCATATTTGTGTGGGTACATTTTTGTCCAAAAATAAAAAATAAAACGCGTCATAAGCGGAAGCAGGTATATTCTATCATGCTGTCAAATGTGATTTAGAAAGAAAGAGTTCGAACTATCTCTTGCATGCTAAAATGTAGGGTGCTGTCTTCGATAGCGCTTTATTATATACAACCACCGCTTTATGCAATGCAAACGCAGCTGGTTTTTGTAATGTATGTAATTGTAAAGGCGAGCGGAACTTTAATTTGCGCGGGCTGAACTTAAAGCATCGCGAGTGGAACTTAAAGCGTTGCGAGCGGAACTTTAAAGTTTCGCGAGCAAAACTTAAAGTTCTGTGTTGTTTACAAGCACTCATTGGTTGAAACGTGACGCCTACATTTCCTTTTAGTCCGGTCATTAAAGAGAAATATTTTGTGGAGATTCAACAAAATTGTTTCAAAAGGTTTCTCAACGGATTTCAATAGTTTTATACCTCTACATAACACAAAAAAAGTCGATCGGAATCTGACTTAGGGAAGTACCGGATAATAGGGTATTTAAATCAAAGTAATAAGTGCTCGCAGAAAAAATCAGTTAAAAACTTTATTGCTAGATATAGGGTGTAGTATATCGATTTTAATGTTTTTGAGGGTGGGGAAGCTAAATATGCAACGTAAAATGTGATTCTACCTCATTTAGCGCAACAAAATGGCCGCCAAAATACGTTCCATGGAGAAAAAACTGAAAAAAACTTACTTTTAGATATGTGATGTAGTATATCGATTTTAATGTTTATAAGGGTGAAAAAACCAAATATGCAACATGAATTATTATTTAACCTAATTTGAAGTCACAAAATGGCCAGCAAAGTACGCTCAATTTAGACAAAAAGTCAAAAAACGTTACCTTTAGATAGAGGATGTAGTATATCAATTTTAATGTTTATAAGAGCGAGGAAACTAAATATGCAACTTAAATATGATTTGACATCATCAGGCGATGGCGCAAGATGGGATGCCGGGGTATATGGATTATTTTCACATAGAATATAATAACGGTAGTATAAAATTGGTGGAAATCGATTTCAATGAACACACTTTTTAATATAAAGAAAGCTGAAAGCAAAGTCATACTGCTAATATAGTGCAATCATTTTAGTTCTGAACCCCGAAAAAATTGCAACACGAGAGATTTTTTTTTTTAAATGATAGGTAAGAGTGCCCTTAATCACCCCTCCAAAATCGCCATAAATTCGCAACAAGAAAGATGCCCGAGTTACGTGTAGCCCTTAATAATAATTACATCAATAATTTTCTCATAACTTAAGAGTTAAGATTATTCAAAATTCTCAGTAGCAGATTATTTAGTGTTCAATTCCCATAGCTTCATTTTCAATAGGAGTTCAATGTTTCAATTCATTATAATTGCAGCCGGCTCATTTATGTATAATTGCCACCTGCATTAATCTTGTCGATTCGATTGCACAAGCATTTTCCCATAGATCCACAAAATCCATGTACCTAGGTGTAATGAAGTTTGTAAATGATCAGGGCAGTCAGTCTAACTCTGAAGACGAGTTTAATCGGATAGAAAATCAGTAAAGCTACTAATATCTAAAAAAAAAAACAAAGTCTTTTCTTTATTATTTATTTTTTTTTGATAACTTGAAGGAAGCGGTCCTTAACTGGCGCAGTCGGTAGGATTCACTCTATGAATCCTTAAACACAAAACGCGAAAAATCGATGGTTTATCGATTCAAGTAAAAAACTATCGCGCAGTGTTTAAAACAAAAGAGTGAACGAGTGTACGGTAAAAGAATTGTGTGAAAAACTTTGCAAAGAAAACCTTGTGTGCATTAAAGGACGAAGGAACATCGCCCAGACCATACCCATCGAAGGATCATCGATTGGAGCATTGAATCAACTATCATCAGCTTTCATCGAAAGAACATCGCTGGAAAAATAATAGTATTTTGCACGTAAGTCAAATTTGAATATTGTTTTCCTCTACAATCCCGAATGCCGTATGCATTTAAGAAAAAGAAACCCTCCTTCAAGTCCATACCCTACAAATAAAGGAATTTTTAAATTAACTAAATTTAAGAAAACTGGTGAAAGTGAATCATCAAGTGATAGTGAAAGTGTTTTTGTCACTCCAAAAGTGAAATATATTAAATCAAAGCGGTCTTTCTCTCTTGAAAACTTATTAGGCATTTTTAAGAAACCCAAAGCGTCAAATAATAGTAAACCCGAAGGTATTTTTGAAGAACCAATCATGACAAGCGCAGGGGGCGGTTCGCAGGGTATTCCTGACCCTGCAACGGTTACTATTACCGATATTTATAATAGTTTACGAGTACCGGATGCTATTAAGGAATAAGGATCTCCCCAAATTTTACGGGAATTCTAGATTACTGTTCGACTTCCTCGATAACGTTGACGAAATTCTCGACATAATATCTGTAACTAGCGTTTCAGCCTACGGCCAATTACTTCTAAGAGCAATTAGAAAGGGACCGACTAACGAAATCTTAAATATGTACGGAACTTATTTAAACTGGGACCAAATCAAAGAAAACCTCATACTGATTAATGTAGTATAAAAGAAATGAAACCTCTTTAATCAGAGATCAAACAAAACAATAGGACTATTGAAGCATTTTACAGCGAGATCGTAGAATTGTTATCAAGTATGACAAATCACGTAAACATTCACGAAAAGAATTCTAGTGTCGTTACTGCGAAGAAATCCCTTTACGCAGAAATGTGCTTAAATTCATTCTTATTAGGGTTAAGGGAACCTCTTGGATCGACAATCCGGGCAATGAAGCCCTTAACTCTTGCGGAAGCTTTCTCATTTTGTATTAAAGAACAAAATATATATTATTCCAAATCGGGCCCTATTTATAGAAACGCAGTGTATAAAACAGCGCAAAATAACCCAAACATGAGAAGTCAATTACCACAATCGCAGCAAAGATTGCCCCAAAAACATCATCCTTTGCCAATTGTTCAACAACAAAGATATAATCAAACAAAGGTATTTCCCTCGTGTTAAAATCAAAGATTCCCTCAATCAACTAACCTTCAACCAAGGTATCAGCAACCACTTTTCCAAAATAATCGACAGAATTTTCAACCAAACTAACCATGGATACTTCTTCTGGAAACGCCAGAACCATTCATCCCCATAATCAAAACAGGTCACCTCCCAACAATTTCTTCAGATCTTACTCTCGACCCAAATTTATAAGTAAGAAATTGTTTCATATTACTGAAAGGGAATCAGGTATACCATGTGAGGATTTGTCTAATAATTCTGTTAAATCTAACCTGGATAAATATTATGATTATTACAATGGCAAAAATCAAGCAGACCAATACACAGACCAATATCCCTCTATAAACCCTGAAAGATACCCCGATCAAGAGAACAATCCAGACATTAACGAAATAGAAGATGTAAATTTTCAAGTACCCGCCTTGATAAACCAATCGGATACGTAGATATAAACAAACACGGTTCCATACTTCCGTATAATAACATATTACCCCCTTCCGGGAAATCGTTAAAATTTTTAATCGATACGGGAGCATCTTCTTCTTTTATAAACCCTGAATACGTCCATCCCGACGACATTGTAAAAACAGACCATACAGTTATATCCACTATTTTTAACAAACATTACTTAAATAAGGAAATCATTCTTCCAAATTTTTATGAAATTAGATTTCTCATTTTTCGTTTTCACAATTATTTTGATGATCTTCTCGGTCTGGACACATTAAGCGCCTTGAATTCGAAAATAGATTTTGCCAACAAATTACTAATAACTAAAAATTCAAAAATCCATTTACAATTTAAACTAAATTTGACTTCAAAAACGCATCTTATTCCTCCCAGAACAAAAATTATGGCAGAAATGCCCGTAGACATACAAAAAGGCGACATTTTTGTTAAAACAATGGAAATTAAACTAAACCTTTCAAGCCAGGGAGCGACAGTTCGTCCACAGGAATGGGGTCGAAATGGGCAGGGAGGAGGCTCGGGCAGCAGCTAGAGCCCAATCCCTCCTTGCCTGGCAGGAACGATGGCAAGGCTCATCCCCCAAGTGGAAACTTGGCTGAATCGTCGGCACGGTGAGGTAAGTTATTACCTCACGCAGTTGCTGACGGGCCACGGGTACTTCCGAGCCTTCCTATTTAAAATAGGCAAGGCTCCAAGTGCCCGGTGTGTCTACTGCGACTCTCCATCAGACTCCGCCTCCCACACATTTTTCGAATGTAGTGGATGGATGGCGGAGAGGCGGGCCCTGGAGGAGCTCTTAGGCAGCATAACCCCGGAAAACCTGATCGGGGTTATGCTGGAAAGCGAGGAGGCGTGGTGGAGGATTACCCTGTGGGCAAAGGGGATGCTCCGCCAAAAAGAGATGGACCTCGCAGAGGCCCAGGAAGAGGTGGTCCCGTAAGGGAATAGCCACAAGGCACCACCCCGAAGTAATGTCAGTGATGACGGTCCCGGGGTGGTGCTGGGCGAAAAGAGTGGGGTTTTAGCCGGTAGGCCTTCTTCGGAAGGGAGTCCGGCACGTCGGGTGAGCTTTCGGGCTCACCTGAGTGCGTAAATGCATTTCCCCACTCTCCAAAAAAAAAAAAAAAAAAAAAACTAAACCTTTATATTTCTGAAGGAATTTATTGCGCAAAGGATTGGTGCAGCCTAGTTGAGATTACAAAGATATCTGATCATGAGCAAACTCTCTGTTCGGAATTCTGGTACAACTACAGAAGTTCAGCTGGACGTAAAAGAGAGTGAGCGATTCAAAACGGTATTTCTTCAGGCCCGTCCAAAATAATACAGTTCTACCGTATTCACTTCACTTGGAAGTTATCTGTGGACGAAGCTCGACGTAGTTTCAACATTTGTAATTATTATAGAAATTCAATTGAAAGTGTGTTATTAAGAAATTAGTCAATACAGTTTTATCGGTGAAAAACAGGAGTCGAAGGTGTTTTCGTTTGTTCTCAGCAGACCCTTGGATCCCTATTCTCATAACAAAATTCCCCTAAAAAATCCACACCCTCACACAATCTCTTTATCGAGCAACCTTTAAAAGCAGAAAAATTCTCCTCTGAAATTATTACAGAAGTAAATAATTTCAATTATTTCTCAAAAAAACGAAAGGTTTGAGCGTGTAAAAAATATCTCCAACCTTCACAGAACTATACACTTAAACGCAGAAGAAGAAAAATCTCTACTCAAAATCTGCAGAAAATTTGAAGATATTTTCTTTAAAGAAGTTTCCAATATTATTTTCATATTGTTACAATTTTATTAGCGTATGAAAAAAACAAATTAGTACCAGAAATTCATAAATGCAATGCACGCTTCTTTTTACGAACATATGAAAATGCTATATAGTCATATTGTATGGAAATATCGTTTTCGACCAACCATTTTTTTCAAAACCTGTACTACTTCGAAGACGCTTAGCAGAATAACCAAGCCAAAAATAAAAAAAAGTGGCTCGACTAGTTCAAATGATAGCCTTTGTCCTAACTTTTTGCAAAATTTGGTACAAATTGCTTGAAAAATACGCAAATAAAACGGGAGCAACTAGTGTCAAAATCACTAAAAATGGCAACTTTAAGGTGCAAAAAAGTATTAAAAAAAATTAAATTTTCAAAAATCTAACTCGAGGAGTTCAAATAACTTTTATTTATGTACTTCTATTCCAAATTTGGTTTAAATCGCTTGGAAAATACGCGAATAAAACGGTAGCAACTTTACTAGGGCTGAGCCGAACTGAGTAGAACCTCCTTTTAAGAGAAATTGCAGAAAGCACTGCACCTTTTTGTTCAAAAATGAACGACCTCTTTGACGCGTTAAATAGTAAAAATTTTCAATCTCGTAATCCCATGCAAAATCCATTAAAATCCGATAATTCTCCATATAAGTGCCTTGTAGAAATGCAAGAGTACTTAAAAAATACTTATATTGCTAATGCCGAAAATACCACCTATTGAAAGAAGAGCCTTAGTCAGTCAATTAGTGGTATATTGCAAATGTTTTATGATCTGCGTGAAGATTTCAACGCCCAATTCCTTTTTATAAATCGATTAAACCAAACCGCAGTTGAAAATCTTTTTGCCTTGATCCGATCTATGTGTGGAAATCACACTGATCCCTCTGTTTATGAACTAAACTACATTATGGGTAAAATAACTTCCGTACGAATAATACGCCCTTCAACAAAATCCAATTGCCAGGATGACAAGGATGAATTTATTAGTATTGATTGGCATCAAGTATTCAATATTGCAAAAACGCAACAAGTTCCTTCTTCGCAAGACTTAAGCCTGGAACAGATAGAATTCGTTTGCGCTTCGTTTTCGTTCCGCATTCCGGCATTCGTTTCGTTTTTTCAGGTGGCCCACATAGAATACGTTTTCGTTTTTTGACATTTGTACTAGTAAACATTTTCTGTGGCATAGTTGCAGTAAAGAATTTTGGGAATTGCTTTGTCGGTTTTTTGCTTAATTATTGTTTCTTTAGGAGTTTCAGTACGAGCAATTAAAGTATAAAAAAGGTTTCTTGCTTCTATCGGAGTTCTTATATATCGCGGATTGTTTTTTTCGGCAGCATGGACATTCAACGTGCAGTTAGAAATGTGGAACTTTTAAAAGACTTGCACGATTTATATAATTTATATAAAAGTCGGAAAAAAAGAAACAACGTGAAGCGTAGATATTGGGTTAGGACAATATTGTTGAATAGGAATATACACGGTTTTTTTGTTACTTCATTAATACCCATGTTGGAGTATGATAACGAGGAGCTATTTCGCCATACTCGTATGAGGAGATCTTTGTAGGATCTGCTCCTAAACCTCTTGAAAGATGATTTGAGGAAAAAATCAAATCGGCCTCACATAAAACCGGAGTTCAGATTAGCTGTAACTTTGTCGTAAGTAGAAACTAGCAAAAAAAAACTCTTAGCGAGTTTAAAACTGACGGGGTGCCCAATAGCGCATTAACTTGTATCCACAAACGAGTTGATATAAATTTTTATGGTGTGCGTGCATTATTGATCCTTAATAAAATCAATAAAAATTTACAAATACCTTTGCGCATGCAATTGTTTCTTTGAGGTATTTGCTTTTATTTGGTGGTATAAAAGTTTCCAATATTTGGAAATGAATGTTTCTTTGAGGTATTTGTAAACTCTTATTGATTTTATATTAAGGAACAATTGCATGCGCAACGGTATTTGTAAATTTTTATTGATTTTATTAAGGATCAATAATGCACGCACACCATAAAAATTTATATCAACTCTTTTGTGGATACAAGTTAATGCGCTATTGGGCACCCCGTCAGTTTTAAACTCGCTAAGAGTTTTTTTTTGCTAGTATCAGTATGTTTTTTGAAAGCAACCATTATTATTAAGTAAATAATTTTTCCATAAATGTTGAAATAAAATAAATTTTAATAAAACGAAGCAGTTGCTATTCGTTCACGAAACCGATTGCATTTTTTGCTCTCTTTATTTTGGGTCAGTTAAAATTAAAAATACAATTGTGCATTTAAATAAATTTCGTGTATCCAACTTTACCCTACAAACATTTGAGGGGTTTGAGAAACTGGAAAATTCGAACTGCTGATGTTAGGTTTAGGGGGACTATCTGCTAGGATTTTACAATTATTTTTCATAGTTTAGAATAGGTTCATGAGAACTATAGAACAAAAGCCTTCCTATTCACTTTCTATGGTGATTTGGACTCATCAAGGAATGCTGCGATTGAAATTTTTATTCGAACATTTTTCATTCTTTACAAAATTGTTGAATAACTCACTTTTCCCGGTTCGCGATATTATTCGGATGCCATTTTCTCCGGAACTAGAGTTTTCCCAGAATTCACATATGAAGCCATCGACGCGTTTGGTTGTCAGCTACAAACGACTAGTTTTTTAACAAAATTGCTTGGTTCAATTTTGAGTAATAGCCTTCAAATCGAAAATTTGGCAGTGTCACTTTTTAGTTTTTTCTATATTTTTCTTGAACTAGATGGCTGATTATGATTTTCTGGCCACCATTTGAAAACTTAGTTCAATACCGATCGACTGATTCATATACGAATGCCTTTCATGGGATTTTAGTGGAGATATTATATTTTTAAAAAAGTGCATCTGGCTCTATTCAAAAGTCCATATCTCGATCAAATTCAAAGAAATCTTAAAAATGTTAACGGATTCTGCAAGCCGCACTCATCCCCGAAAAATAGAGGTATAAACGACAGAAATCGGTTCAACTTTTGTACAAACAAACTATTTGAGGTAGGCAATTTTTCATGAATTTCATGAAAATTAACCGTAAATTTTGGAGGGCTATAACTTTTCAACGGATGTTTCGATTTTAATATATAAGGTACCGTTGGAATGGTCTTGATAAGTAGCCTCGGAAAACACTATAGCTGAATAGTTTTCTACACCCACCTTTGGGTTATATTGGAAAAACTAAAAATGTGGCCAAATTTTCAAGTGGCCATATCTCGGGTTGTAGTGGGTGGATTAGCAGTTTTAATATATTTTGCGAGTCTATGGCCCAACACCTTTCTAACGATACCCAACAGTCATGAATTGAAAGCTTAGTTCTCGATATCGATTTATTCCTGTATATATAGTGGTGCATTTCAACAACAATCATCAGATCTTCAGATTTTTTGTTTTGCGCACCCCGCGGAGAACTACCGTTCTCCGTGATAACTTGAACAAATGGTCGGTAAAAACAATCAATTAACAACTTCCAGATTTCTTGCACAAGGTGTGCCACCGACATTTTTGGCGTCCAGTTTTAAGTTGGGGAGATCAACTGCTAGGGAAATCATATACGAGACATGTGATGTTATATGGAAGGTCTTGTCTCCGATTTATGTCAGCCGTCCAGCTAATGTTGATTACGTCCAAATTTCAAATGCTTACTGGCAACGGTGGAATATGCCGAACTGCGTTGGTGTTGTTGATGGGAAGCACATTGATTTGCAGTGCCCAGCGAATAGCGGATCACAGTTCTTTAATTATAAAAAAAGATTTAGTATTGTATTGTTGGCCACGTGTGACGCTAATTATACCTTCACGCACATCGCAGTTGGAGCGTATGGAAGTGAAAGTGATGGAGGTAATTTATCGTCTGTATTCCAATAATGCATTAATTGAATACTTATATTCAGGTATTCTTAAAAATTCAAAGTTTGGTAAAGATATTTTGGAAGGCCGCCTTCCTTTACCACTACAAAAGTGTCTGCCGGCAAGTGATAAGACTGTTCCACACTTCTTTGTGGCTGACGCTGCATTCCCTCTAAAAACCAATATAATGAGGCCATGTCCTCGTTGTCGCCTTTCCAGCGAAACAAGAATTTTTAATTATAGACTTTCTAGAGCCCGCAATACAATAGGAAATGCGTTTGGAATTTTAGCAGCACGTTGGAGGATTTTGTTAACAACACTGAATATGTACCCCCTGAACGCAGAAAAGGTTGTGCTAGCTTCGGTGGCCCTTCACAATTTTATAAAACTGAATGACTCAACTGTGTATATCCTACATCAATTTACAGACTTCGATGATGGCCATGGAAATTTAACTCCTGGAGCTTGGCGTAATGAAGTGGAAACACCACTAAGATCAATAACTGGGCACGCAGCTCACAATTGCACAAATAGAGCGTTTGAAATAAGGGATATTATAAAGGATTATGTTAATGATGAGGGTTCCTACCATGGCAAAACCGATACATGTAAAAACTATATTGTTTGTTATATGTAATCTTTTATTTTTTCTAACATTAAACATTTATACTCCAACTTGTTTTTTTCAGTCATTTTTTTTTAATTCCATTTCTATAGATTTTAAGAAATACTTATCGCTAGAGTCGCTAGATAAATGCATGACTTCTTAAAAACCTAAAGGAACAATAAATTAAACAAATAAACCGACAAAATCAAGTGTAAATCTCTTACTGCGATGAAATATGCCACACAAATATGTCTGCGAACTATTCGAAATTTCGTTTTCGTTTTTTGACATTTGTACTTCTTCAGAGGGATTGATTTGACGTTCGCCCTTTTTGTGTTTTAACAGTGAAGCAAAATCGCAAAATATCACGATTCAGGTAAAGTTTTGCTCATATTTGTGAGTTTACTTAATTAATCATGTTTTCTACAGATTCAGTAATTATCATGGATACATCAATAGAAAGCTTCATCGAAGACGTTCGTGCGTTACCTGAATTGTTTGATAAATCGGACAAAAAGTACAGAGAAACGCACAAAAAAGATGAGACTTGGCACAATTTCACAGAAAAATATGGTTTTGACGGTAATGAAAATGTGTTCATGCGCAAACTCTTAATAATGTAAACCAATTTCAGCTAAAAAAAAGGACCTATCTCCGAGATAAGTACGTGAAAGAATCGAAGAAAGGAATGATGCCGTCGGGGTCTGCAGCAAAAGACGACGACTCGAAGTGGTTTTTGTTCGACAGTTTAGATTTTTTGAGACAAACAATTACACCCCGCAGGTAAATTTGGGTGTTTTGTTTAACATATTGTTATCAAATTTTTCTTTGTTTGAACTAGGTTGAGGGAGAATTCGAAAACCAATAACTCCGAAACGCCGTCTCCAGAAGTACCATTTCATCCGGAGCAATGGGCAATGGGCAATGACGATTTAGAAAACAGCATACAATTGTCAACAAGTTCAACGCCATCACCGAGTAATATGACGGAAAAGCGACGAATAAAAAAGAAAAACCTTAGTGATGACACTGTAGACAAGGCCTTCAGTGAAGTATTAACAGCTATCAAAACTAAATTCGAGAAGGACGACAATGTTGAGGATTCTTCTGACAAGTTCTTTTTAAAATCTATCGAAATGGAGATGAAAAAGATGACTGAGAAAAACAAAATTGAGTACAAATGTTTGATGTTATCAAAATTAAAGGATTATATTTAATATATACATGTGTTCTTACTACTAGTTAGAATTATTTCAAATTACAATTAACATTTGACAGCACTAAATGAAAACTCTGCTCTCTCTTCTCTGACAATTCGTCCTCTCCGACAAAAGTCCAAAAGTTCGAACCCAATTCGTTTCCGCACGGTCCGCACAGCAGCAATTCGTCTCTATGTGGGCTGCTCAAAGCAAGTGCTTGGTTTGGATTTTGACAGCCGTGCGGGCCGTGCGGAAACGAATTCTATCTGTTCCGGGGGTTAGATTCTCAAATCCCGACTTCTAGTTCGTCTGGTTCTTCTTCAAATCCATCTTCTTCTTTTGTGCCGCCGGCTCAAGTAATACCCGAATTCCGTTGATATTCTAGATCCTGAAGATTTAGAAATAGACAACGTCGACGATCCTATAGATATAGCTTCGAGAGGATATTTTGCGGGTTTTGTTTTATTTAAACTTTTTGGTAAGACTGACTGTCCAGAATGCAAATTAAAGTTTCCAAAATCCGTGTACTCACTAGTAAATCCTTCTGAATCTCTTCTAGTCTTTAAAAACTATAAGAGTAATTCAAATCGCCAGTTTTGTCCATTTTATGGACATATTCGCCTCTTCGCAGCACGACATAAAATGATTCCCTGAACGCACCAGGGAAACATAAACACACATTTCCTCCCGTCACTAACATGTGATTCTCAAATTATCAGTCACAATGAACCCAGTAATTCCATCCAAAAGTGACATAAACTCGTTCCTCACAAAGATCCACAGTGAAATCCACAATTCGGAAAGTCATCCCCACCACAAACAAACGGGAGAACCCAGCTCCGGATTTGTATAAATTCGCCAGCGGAGCCCCATACAAACTAGGTTTTCTCAGGTTTCCACCAAGTGCGCCTCGCAAAAGATCAGGTATACACCGATCTTTTTTTCCTAGTTCTGGTATACACCGAACGAACTCCTCACCTAATAAAAGATCGGTTTCCACCATCTTGCTCCATCCCATTTCAATTTAATTATTTAGTTTCAATTGCATGAAGTCGGTGTCCACCATTTCGATTGTGCACAGGGTTTCGTGTCACTAACGGCATCTTCATTTCAGAAATACGCAACGGCAAATTGAATCGCGAATGAAATTTGTGCAGCAGAAACAAGAAGAATTTTCATTTAGGAAATTTAATTTGAATTATATTTTTTTTGTTTTTTTTTCTCTTTTCATTTTATTTTTGTTGGATTAAATGACTATTTTTTTTTCTTTTTATTTTCTTTGTTTGAATTTTCGTTATTATTGGATTTCTTGAATTATGTTTTTAACCTATAATTATTGAATAAATCATTATTTTTAGAATAAAATTGAAGCAAGTGCTTTAAGTCAACAATTTGATCCTTCATCCTTTACAGGAAACATCGGGGCAAATTTCCTCTATTTGGATTTTCGTTAATTTTCAATATTTTAAAAATTTAATGCTACAGCTACTAAGGCCGCAACACCTCATATTAAAAATTTAAAGGCCTTTATTATAGAAAATAGTTTGAAAAAGATTAAATATGAATTCCCAGAATTTTTAGATCCCACAGTTCCTTGCTATGACCATGTTTTAAATCTGTTAGATTACACCATTTTAGTGCTTATTAGAAAGCATTGTTCATGGCGAACAAAATTAGAAAGTCCTTCAAACAGGGCCGGTTTCCATGGTTTCCGGAACTAATAGGTACGAGTAGCTTCACTCCAAGTATCATCCATATCCTTAATTGTAAATCTGTGTTTTAAAGACGCACTGTTGTACCAACAAATAAAATGGTGGGTGTAGCGGTATAAAGAAAAAGAGGTTCACTTAATTATGTTTTTCAATTCTTTTATTTAAATGTGAAACAATATATATGCAAAATTACATAAAATCTATGCTCTAATTATTATTTTAGAATTGCCTATCTATCCTATTCTATATATGTCCTGTGTTTATTTAATGTAAAATCAAATGCCCTTTTTGTAGGAATAACTTGATTTTTTGTTATGTAAGTCAAATGCTCTTTTAAAGCATAACTTGACTTGTGTTTTTATATTTGTATGATTACCTCTTTCAATTTCCTTACAAATCAAATACCCTTATTGGAATCTCTTGATTGCTTGGAAGTTGAAATGATAATGAGTCAAACTCGAATGCCTGTCGCCTTTTTATAGGAATTTCATCCCTACTATAATCAATTCAAATTAATTTCTAACAGGTGTACAGGCAGACAAGTAACCCTAATTTACAAGTATTTTTAATATTTTAATGTCATAGTATTTGTAAAGTAACATAGTAAAATTTATAAAGTATTTTTTCTTAACTTCAAATCAACATATCAATGATAAATAAATAACAACACAGTAACAACAATAACACAGTAATATTTTGACATAAACTTAAAACTAATTTAAATTCTTTAAGTTCCTTGAACATTCTCCCCCCTTTGAACATTTATGTTCAATTGATTTTTTATTTTTGTTACACCTCGTTTATGATAGTGATGAAACACCAATTTTCCTCCAGATTGAATTTTGAGCTGGACTTGAAATTGATGCGGAAGATTTATTGTTTTGGATCGACCCTTTAATTTTCGCACCGCTTCAAAATCAATTCGCTCTATAATTTTCTTTGGCAAAAAAATAGTAGTACCTTCCTTCGTACTGAATTTTTGAAAACAATTTTCAGACCGTAAACGAACTTCTTTTATTGTGGTAGACAATCGTAAATGTTCTAAATTGTTGAGTGCTGCCTTATTTATGATTGCTGGTTGTTTCAAGAATGGTTGCGTGTAAGGTGATATTTTTATATTTTGATATTGCTCTTTTCTGGTAGATATTATTTTGACATCTTCCAGAATTTTAACTTTATTTAATGGGGATTTAATTATTATTTCGTCCTTTAACATATTTTCATTAATTGGACTTGAAGGTGGTGTTAATGATTCATCATTACAAATTTGTAAGATATCAGACCACATATCTGGACAATCTTCATAACATTGAGCCATATTCTTAATTAATTTTTGAAATCTAAAAAATATAACAATGCTTAAGTGAATTACTGAATAAACATAATACATGAATGAATGTGTACTACAGGACATATATAAAAAAAAATTAAAAAATAAGTTTTACTTATCAATCGGTAATTTACACACTTTTGCAATAGGTCTAAGAAATTTATTTGTTTGAGTGCGGATTTCAACTACACGAACTAAGCCATCTTTGTATTTTCAATTATTCCTAATGGCCAGTAAGTAGGAGGTGAATTTTCATTTTTAATTATTACCACATCACCGACACTAATATTTATTTGCTTTGTTAACCATTTTGGCCGATTTTGCATTTGGTTCAAATAATCCTTCGACCAAAGGTTCCAAAACTGTTGTATAATTCGTTGACACATTTTCCACCTATTTGAAATTGATATTTTTGATTCTGCATAATTAGCTTCTGGAAGAGCATTTAATGATTCACCAACAAGGAAATGTCCAGGAGTTAAAACCAAACAGTCATTAATATCATTTGTTATGTAACACAAAGGTCTAGAATTTAAACAGCATTCAATTTGTGTTAAAACTGTTACATATTCTTCAAATGTAAGTTTTGCATTTCCAATAACTCTACGAAGATGATATTTAGTAGATTTAATTCCCGCCTCCCAAAGACCTCCAAAATGTGGGGCAGCTGGTGGATTCATATGCCATGTAATAGATTTTGTAGTTAAATATTCCGCAGCATTAGGCCATGCCTTTTTTATCGCATTTGAAAGTTCTTTTTCTATCAACGTCTTACCTCCAACAAAATTAGTACCACAATCTGAATAAATATTAGAACAAAGCCCCCTTCTTGCAATAAATCGTTTTAAGGCTGCTACAAAGGCTTCTGAAGTGAGACTGGAAACTAATTCAAGATGAATCGCTTTTGTCGCCATACATATAAAAATAGTAAAATAAGCCTTTTGCAATTTTGCATTCCTTAACAATGATGATTTTATTATAACTGGACCAGCATAATCTATTCCAACATTTGTGAATGGTTTTGTAATATTTACTCTTATTGATGGTAGGTTTCCCATTAGTTGAGTGTTTACTATTTGTCGTTGTCTATGACATTTAACACATTTATGTAATTTAGTTGATATAGTACGTCTAGCATTTAGAATCCAATACATATTTCTGCTTTCATTTAAAACTAAAGCTGTATTTCCATGTAATGTTTCTAAATGGATTTTATTAATGATCAATTCAGTTACATGATGATCACGTGGCAAAATAATCGGATGCTTTCGATTATAAGATATTAATGCATTTTCTAACCTTCCTCCTACTCGAATTAATCCGTTTTGATCGAGAAATGGATTCAATTTTAACAACTTGCTCTGTTTTGATATTGATTCACTTTGCTTTAACAATTTATATTCTTCTCCAAAAGTAATTTGTTGCACTACTTTCAAAATGGTTTGTTCTGCTTGTATGCATTCGGTATTTGTTAAATAACCTTTGCGTTTCATTTGACTGTTTTTACAATTATATAAAAAACGTTGTATAATAGCTACAATACGTTTTAATTTTGTAATAGAAGAATATTTTAAAAGAATGTTATCCTTTAATTGTGTTAGAAAATTTTGTATAGCTGGTAATTTTTTCTCTAATGTAGTTGATTCTGTTACTAAAGTTTGTTTTGGCCATAAATCCTCATTTTTTATTAACCATTCTGGTCCATTCCACCAAAGACTTTTAGATAATAACTCTGTTGCAGAAATTCCTCGTGATGCTAAATCAGCAGGATTATCTTTTGATGATACATGTTTCCAATTTTCAAATCGCAAAGTTTCTTGGATCTCTACCACTCTGTTTGCTACATATGGTTTCCATTTTGACGGATGTTCTTTAATCCATTGTAAAACAATTGTTGAATCAGTCCAAGCCGTAATAACAACATTTCTTAGAAACATTCCTTCCACTATGTTTTTTAATAATTTAACGAGAATTAAAGCTCCGTTTAATTCTAACCGTGGTATTGTTGTTAACTTGATAGGTGCGACTTTTGTTTTTGAAGCTAATAAATGTGATGTTATTATACCATTGCCTTCTTCCACTCGAAGATATACTGCTGCAGCATATGCTTTAGATGAAGCATCACAAAATCCGTGGATTTGCATATGTGCTGTCGGCATAAAATTTATCCATCTGGGAATTCGCAATTTTTCTAATTCCTTTAAATTTTGTGCAAAATTTGACCATTGTTTACTTATATCTTTTGAAACAATATTATCCCAAGCAGTTCCTGATATCCATAAAGTTTGCATCAAAATTTTTGCTTCAATAACTATAGGTGATAACCAACCTAATGGATCATATAACGAAGCGATACATGATAATAGTATTCGTTTTGTAAGAACTGGATAATTTACTATTGGTTTTATTGAATATGTGAAATAATCATATTTAGGATGCCATCTAATTCCTAATGTTTTAATGGATTCAGTTTCCGAGATCGTTAATGTACTTGCTAGTTCAACATGTTCTGGTGGCAAACCGTTTAATATCATTGGATCATTACTGCACCATTTACGTAAATTAAAACCTGCTGAATTCATAATTTGAATTAATTGATTTTGTAATAATTTCGCGTTTTCTAATGTATCTGCTCCTGACAACAAATCATCTACGTAAAAATTGTTAAGAATTGCTTCTGCTGCTAATGGAAATTTATGTTTTTCATCATTTGCCAATTGTAAAAGTGTTCGAATGGCTAAATAAGGAGCTGATTTTGTTCCAAAAGTAACCGTTTTGAGCTGATAATCCTGTAACTTTTCAGTAATTGGATCTCGCCATATAATTTTTTGAAATTTTCTATGTTCGGGATGTATTTGTATCATTCGATACATTTTTTCTATATCTGCATTCATAGCAATTTTATATTTTCTAAAATTTAGTAAAGTCATGAAAAGTTTCGGTTGAAGTCTTGGACCATTCAACATACATTGATTTAATGACTTTCCATTGGATGTTTTAGCAGATGCATCAAAAACCACACGTACTTTAGTAGTAGTACTTTCTTTTATTACTGCATGATGTGGTAAATAATAATGCAATTCTCCAATTTGAGGTATTGAAGTCATTTCCATATGATCCATATCAATATATTCATCTAAACATTTTTCATAACTACTCTTGAGCTCATCATTTTTAGAAAGTTGTTTTTGCATAGTCTGAAATCTTTTCATAGCTTGCTGGCTCGAATCTCCTAATGATGGTAAACGATTATTGAAAAAAGGTAATTTCACTTGATATTTTCCATTTTTTAACCGTTCACAACTTGTAAGATAATAATCTTCACATTGCTGTTCTTCTTTTGTTAACATAGATTTAGTAGGTATTTCTTCTATTTCCCAAAATTTCTTTAATTGACTATCTATTGTATCTACATTGCTTATTGCCATATGAACATTTACATTATAATTTTCAATATTCTCTACTGGTCCTATTAAAAGCCAACCAAACTCTGTATTAATTGCTGTTGGTATAGAGTCTGATCCTAATAATATGCCTTCTCGAATAATTTTTGCATAAACTTTAGCTCCAAGCAATGCATCTATTGTGTCTGGTTTCCAGTAATACGGGTCTGCTAAATTTAGTTTCTCAAGATGCTTTAAATTTTCTCTACTAATTATTTTTGTAGGTAATTTTTGAGTAATTTTATCCATTACTAAGAAATCTTCGTTTATTGTAATTCCAGTAGGTAAATGTGATTGTAGCACAAGTTTAGTTTGTTTTGTAGCATTACCGGTGCTTGTTGCATTTAATCCCGTAATCTGAATTACAATTGGTTTTAAAATTGCCTGCAATTTTTTACATGCTTCTTGCGTAATAAAAGAAGATTCTGAACCTGAATCAATAAGACATCGAAGGAATGTAGGTTTTCCTTTGTCATATTGAGCTATAACGACTGCAGTAGATAACAGTGCTTGATGTGACGAAGTATTACTTAAATTATTTAACGTAGTATTTATTAAAGAAGTACTTTGATTTGTTTTGGATGTGGAGATAACATTCTCCTTATTCATTAAATGCACTTTGTTTTCTATAGATTTTGCTTGATTTTGTAAACTATTTTCATGGAAATTATCATGTAAAGTAGTATGATGCTTAAGTTTACATTTAAAACATCTGAATTTATTAGTACAGGCTTTAGTTTTATGTTCATTTGAGAGACAATTATAACATCTTCCTGTTGAAAATACTAAATTCTTTCTAGCTTTAATATCCATGTTTAAATATTTATCACATTTTTGTATTGAATGTGATTGCTGACACAATGAGCATTGTATTTGCTTGATTATATGATACACTTTTGTGTTCAATTTAGAATTTTGAAATTGTGGCTTGAATTGAATTTGCCTTGGTGTTACCGAATCTGTAATTGCTTCTAAAACCTTCAGTCGTGTTTCTAAAAAGGTTTTGAATTGTTTATATGTTGGAAGATCTTGGGAAGCTCCTTGATGTTCTTCCCATTGCTTTAAAGTAGCAAATGGTAACTTTTGTACCAATAAATGAATAATTAATAAATCCCATGAAGAAGTCTCAATCTGTAAGCTTTTTAATTGCTGTAGACATTCCTCAGTAGTATTAATTAATCCTTTTAAACCGATAGCTGTTTCAATATTGAGCTTTTGTTGTCCAGTTAATAGTTTTAATTGATGGTTTGATAATATTCTTTTATTTTCAAACTGTTCTTTCAATTTATTTAAAGCTGGTAGATAATCCTCATTTGTAATCGGTGTATGTTTGAGAATTTTTTCTGCTTCTCCAACTAATGAAGTTTTTAAATAATAAAGTTTTTGAACAGGTTTAAATTTCGAATGGTTATGGACTAAGGCTACAAACAAATCATAAAAAGATCGCCAAGAATCATAGTCTCCGTTAAATTTTGGCAATGAAATTTTTGGTAACACGTTTTCTTCGTGTTCTATTCTAAGATTAGAATTTTGAAGATTTGAAACATTTGTTGTTGTTGAAATTTCTGAATATAATCGCAATTCATCTAAAATTTCACCTTTATATAAAATGTATTCAGATTCCATTTTAGAATAAGTATCATCAATTAAATATTGGGGAGTGCTGGAAGTTGGACTTTTTTGTAATAATTCATTTATTATTTGATCGGTTTCTTCGTAATTCATCCATATTCTATTAATTTCTGTAGACTTCGCTTCGAGAAAACCACGTGTTCGGTTTTCTCTTGGGATTTGTTTCCCATTTTGAATTGAATGTTGTAATCTACATCGTAACGTTTTCTCTTTAATCATAAGCTCTTTTAAACTAGGCATTTTGTAATTTGCTCCTTACTCTTTTGTTCACAGAAGATAAAAAAATCAATGAATTGAAAACGTTAAATGAGTTCCTGGATGGAACCACCAAAAAATGTTGTACCAACAAATAAAATGGTGGGTGTAGCGGTATAAAGAAAAAGAGGTTCACTTAATTATGTTTTTCAATTCTTTTATTTAAATGTGAAACAATATATATGCAAAATTACATAAAATCTATGCTCTAATTATTATTTTAGAATTGCCTATCTATCCTATTCTATATATGTCCTGTGTTTATTTAATGTAAAATCAAATGCCCTTTTTGTAGGAATAACTTGATTTTTTGTTATGTAAGTCAAATGCTCTTTTAAAGCATAACTTGACTTGTGTTTTTATATTTGTATGATTACCTCTTTCAATTTCCTTACAAATCAAATACCCTTATTGGAATCTCTTGATTGCTTGGAAGTTGAAATGATAATGAGTCAAACTCGAATGCCTGTCGCCTTTTTATAGGAATTTCATCCCTACTATAATCAATTCAAATTAATTTCTAACAGGTGTACAGGCAGACAAGTAACCCTAATTTACAAGTATTTTTAATATTTTAATGTCATAGTATTTGTAAAGTAACATAGTAAAATTTATAAAGTATTTTTTCTTAACTTCAAATCAACATATCAATGATAAATAAATAACAACACAGTAACAACAATAACACAGTAATATTTTGACATAAACTTAAAACTAATTTAAATTCTTTAAGTTCCTTGAACACGCACCATGGGCGGAATTCATACCAAATTGGACTTGTGCTAGTATATGCACCTTTAGCAACTGGTGCACCATATTGGTATGAATTTAGGGCCAATAGGCAAATAAATAAATAATTTATTGAATTAATTAATAAATGTTTTTTATTTTAAAAGAAACCCACAAAAATTCTGTTCACTTATAACTTCTTTATAGTCCTTTAAATTGCATGATGATGATAATGGTGATGGTGAAATACCTAAGAAGAACTTTCTGTAAATGACTTTGAGAAAATAAGAGGAAGCCCCTGCTGAAGGAAAACTAAGAGGAAGCCCTTGTTGATGGAAAAATAATAATAAAGAAAAATAAGACAAACTTTGTATAATTTCTTTTATTCGATATAATTTTCAGTAATAAGTCATATCAGTTATCAGTAGTATCAGTAATAATCAGGAAGTAAGAAGTGATATATAATGTTAAAATAACTTAAAATTGACTATGGCCATGTCCTCGCGTCATCAGGCCAGGCGTCACCACCTATAGGCCAGGCGTCATTATCATCATCAGGCCAGGTGCCATCACCCATAGTCAAGGTATCATCAGCCCAGACGCCATCAAACACAGGAAAGGAGTCGCCAGGCCAGTCATCATCATTCATTGTTCAGGTGTCATCAGCCCAGGTGCCATCAAACACAGGAAAGGAGTCGCCAGGCCAGGCGGCATCATCCATAGTCAAGGTATCATCAGCCCAGGTACCATCAACCACAGGAAAGGAGTTGCCAGGCCAGGCGTCATCATCCATCTGGTCCTGAGCCCTTTTGAAACCAGGGCTGAAGAATAGGAACATGATGTGAGAGGTATTGTGATGTTGGAATTCAACTTGCTCGAACTGGAAATTTTTCAGCTTCTTAAAAAATTCCACGGGACTGCCGAGTTCCAGTCCAAGATCATCTGGGCTGATGTATATCGATTGCGCTTCAGGCGCCCAGTGTACTCCATGGCTGGCCAGTGCCCGCAACTTTCCCAGGAAGTCCATTTATATTTTAGCTATGACTTAAAACTGTTGAGACGCATAGATTGCCCGCTCCTTTTTATTATAAGGCTTAAAAAAGCAGGCATTGTCCCAGCCCCCTTGTTGCAGGCTTAGCACTATCACGCATTGCAAACCTATTGTTTGAAACAAACCTAAAATGAGAAAAATATGAAGTCAAAACAAAGACAATGAATGAAATTGAAATACCTGAAGTTCTAAGTGCCGAAACTTCCAGGCCCCACACTTTATAGGTTAAGTTGAAGAAATCTTAAATAAACAATAGAATACAATAAAATAAGTAACAATGAATTAACATAAATGAAATAAGTTCATGAATTTACAAAGTAAAACAAAAAAACATGCATTTCAAACGATTACAACATCAAGTTCGCTTGACAGATCACAACATAAACACAATATGAAAAGAAAACCTCACAATTACACGAAAATGGATGTCATGAACAAAATTAACACACCAGATTTGAACAAAACAAGGAGTTTACGCATTACACATAACACAATTGTACTAAAAATAACACAAAAACACAGTACAAAAACAGCACGCCCGAAAGTCCGATTGTAAACAAACGCGAACTGGCATTTAAGTTTTGACGTATAAGGCAGATGACAAGTAATTCGCCGGACATGAAAACACTTAAAAAGGGCTCTTAACCATAACCCACATTAATAAAATCAACATTTTTATATAATTTATGTTGCCCAATAGTGGGAGAAGGACAACGCGAGGAAAAGAGACAGCTATTGATTACATTCTCTCAGCCATAATAAAGATCGGCCAAAATTCTGCATGAACGACCGACATGGATCAAATAAAATAATTAAACAATTTTCGCTAATTAAAAAATCAAATGCGCGTTCAGCGTAAGATTAGACATAGTCGAAGCCTAAAGATAATCATCAGGCATCAGTGATTATAAGTTGTAGAATTTTTTACCGGACATATTTGTCTCTTCCAGCAGTTACAAAAATATAGAGACCAGGGGCTCAATTCTGCTTCTGAGTTCTGTGGAACGTAAAAATGTAAAGTTTTTACACGTTTACACCGCATTCGGTATTTACGATCGTAAAATTTGTTTACACGGTATAAATTTTTGTGCAAAGGGCTCAAGAATATTTAGATACCAATACAATTATTGAAACTAATTTTAAAAGTAAAACAAATTTGTTTGAATAACAAAATGGAAAAGATTGCTAGAGGCAAAAGAGCTAGTGAAGCGTTTAAAACATATTTGAATACTTTTTTAGAAGAGAACGCTGATTTGGCCCATGACCGGTAAGAATTTCAATTAACTTTTTTTGGTATATATAATATATATATATATATATATAATTTTTTAAGACTTTAAGACTGTTAGAATTAAGGTTTTTGTTGGCAATGTCAACTTACTATAATCTATTATTTACTTTGAACTCTAGTACAACTCCTAGTACTAACTCTAGAATTGTAATACCTTAAGTCTGTAATACTTTTAGTCTGGAAATAAACGTCAATGAATTAACATAGGTTATGGGCCCAGACTCGTTCAAAACAAAGGAATTCGTTGCACGTGTCATAAAATTAAATTCAAAATTATCTGTGTGATCTTTTGGTGATCTACGTGATCTGAAACTGAAGTTATAATAACAAATAAATAAAGAGTGATGGCGTTTCAAAATTCATTTCGAATTGCGCCACTAAGTGCGGAAAATTATGACACATGGAAAGTGCACATGGAGTCTTTACTAATTAAAGACGGACTTTGGGGCTACGTAAGTGGTGATACGCCCCAGCCAACTGAAGCTGCGAAACTATCAGAGTGGAAAGCGAACGACAACAAAGCTAGAGCCGATTTATTGCTACTAACCAGCCCACAATTACTGAAAGATGTGAAGGACTGTTTAACCTCGAGGGAAATGTGGCTAAAATTCAGCAAAATCTTCGATTCAAAAGGCCCTGCAAGAAAGGCAACTTTATTGAAGAAACTTATTTTAAACAAGCCAACAGGTAACCAATCCATTAATGACCACATCTCAAATTTCTTCGATATTGCAGATAAGTTAAAATCAATCAACATGGCGATAGATGACGACCTACTGTCTATCCTACTCCTTTATAGCCTGCCAGAACAATTTGATAATTTCCGCATAGCTATCGAAAGTCGAGACGAATTACCCAAACCCGATGTACTAAAAGTAAAAATTCTGGAAGAACACAACGCAAGGGAAACCCACCGCATTGAACCAGAGGTACTGATAGTAAAGCAGCGAAATTTCAAAAGGCACGAGAATCAAGAGCACCATTCGAAATTCAGAAACACCGCGCCGGGAAGAGCAAGGTTAGTGTGCTACAATTGTAGGAAACATGGTCATAAAGCGAACGAATGTAGAAGTAAATTCCAACGACCCAGAGAAAACTCGTCACTCGCTCAAGAATCTACTTTTATCGCGGCAACTGAAGGAAATCAATTCGGAAATTTAGTATGGATCCTAGACAGTGGTGCTACTTCCCACGTAACAAATAATAAACAACTTCTTGAATATTTTGATAAAACTGAAAATATTGAATTAAATCTAGCTAATAATAAAAGCATAAATGTTCAAGGCAAAGGAAACTTAACACTATCGCTTAGCAATCAGAAAATCAATTTATTAGATGTTATATATGCTCCTGATTTAAGATCAAATTTACTTTCTGTAAACAAAATTACAAAGCAAGGGTTTAGTGTTATTTTTAAGAAAGATATAGCAATGATCAAAAATGATAAAAATGAAATAATAATAACTGCTAATAAGGTGAATGGATTATACCAGATAAGTTCGAAAAGAAACGAAGAAGTAAATTTAAGCTGTGAAGAAAACATACTCAATTTATGGCACCAGCGATACGGGCACTTAAATATGAAGACGTTAACTAACATGATTAGGCAAAATAAAATTATAGGAATTAAACCTAATATATTGAAGGGATTTACAAGTACGAACCCAAAATGCACGGTTTGCCTAGAAGGCAAGCAAACCAAATTACCTTTCCGCAAAGGGAAAAGTTCACGACGCGACACAAAATTAGCACTAGTTCATAGCGACGTGGTTGGCCCTATAAACATTACATCGCAAGGTGGTGCCCGATACTGGATCACATTTACCGATGACTATACAAGGTGGTCAGAAACATTTTTTATGAAATTTAAAAGCGAAGCTGCTAACTGTTTTAGAATTTACAAATCTAAAGTAGAACTTTTAACAGGAAATAAAATCAAAATCCTACGCACAGACAACGGCAAAGAATATGTCAATAACTATTTCTCAACATATTTACAAGATTGCGGTATCAAACATGAATTGACAGTTTGCTATACCCCAGAACAAAATGGAGTAGCTGAGAGGAAAAATAGAACACTAATAGAAATGGCGCGATGTCTCTTAATACAGTCAAAACTGCCGAAATACTTATGGGCGGAAGCTGTCTCAACGGCAAATTATATCAGAAACAGATGCGCCTCGAATTCTCTAAACGGCCAGATCCCGTACAAACTTTGGACAGGTAGGGACCCTAACGTTAACCATTTTAGAAATTTTGGCTCACTCGCGTATGCTTTAAATAAAAGCCCAGAAAGAAGAAAATTTGATTCAAAATCCAAATCATATTTTTTAGTGGGATATTGTGAAACGTCTAAAGCGTATCGTTTATGGAACAAGGAAGACAAACAAATTACTAAGAGTCGAGACGTCATATTCGTAGATGAGACAAACGGGAATAAGGAAATAGAAGAAATAGTAAATGAAGCAGATGACACAGAAATTGAACTAATCATGGAAAATAAAAATTACTTACAAAATGATAATAACCAAATAAAGCAAAACAGGAACGAGATAAAACAGGAACCTAAACCAAATAAGGAAACTGAGACGCCAATAACATGTGAACCAAACAAGGAAACTGAGACGCCAATCAAAGGGAGGATAAGGAATACGCAACCAAAGCGGGGAAAGGGCAGACCTAAAATAACAAGAACGGGCTTGAGAGGACGACCTAAAAAACTATTCCATGCAGGCATGGACGACACCGACAACATAAAAGGCGAGGATGACGCCAACAACATAGAAGATGAGGTAACTGCTCATGGAAGTGTTTCTTCAGCCCGAAATATTAATTGCAACGAAATTGAATCGAAATCTTCAAATGAATTCAAAACACCTAACAAGATGGACGATTTATTCTTTGGATTCCTTGCTCTTGAAAAGGAATCAGATTTCATCAATATATCAGACATGAAAGAAAAACAAGCTTGGGAAGAAGCAATTAAGAGCGAATTCAATTCTCACGCCAAAAACGGAACATGGGAAATAGTAAACAAACCCAAGGATGTTAAAGCAGTAGGTTGTCGTTGGGTATTCACTGAAAAACATGACTCCGATGGAAATTTTACCAAAAAGAAAGCAAGATTAGTAGCAAAAGGATACTCCCAAAAGGAGGGAATAGACTACCACGACACATATACCCCCGTAGCAAAGTATAAATCAATTAGATTACTAATTGCTTTAGCGGCACAAATGAGACTCACACTTCACCAGCTCGATATCGCAACAGCTTATCTAAATGGACGATTGGAGGAAACGATATACATGCAAATACCAAAATTCTACCAAGATTTTGTCGACGAAAATATCGACAAGAATAAAGTTTTAAAATTACAAAAGGCAATTTATGGTCTTAAACAAAGTGGAAGAGTATGGCACCAGGAGTTAAACAGAAAACTTCTCGAAATGAACTTTACACAAATGAAAAGCGACCCTTGTATATACGTGTACAACAATAGCGGAAAGATTTTACTAATATCAGTATACGTAGACGACATGATCATTGCTTCAAATAACGAAAAATTAACAACATGGTTTAAAAATCAAATAACAAACAGTTTTGAAATTAAAGATTTAGGCAATTTGAAACATTGCTTAGGTATTGAATTTACACACACGTTAGATGGCAACATAATTTTATCGCAAGAAAAGTTTATACAGAAACTACTGCTAAGATTTGGCATGGAAGATTGCAACACCGCTAAGACACCATTTGATACAAACGTTAGACTTTCAAAGGAGTTATGTCCTAAGTCATATGAAGAGAAAAAGGAAATGGAACGCATACCCTACCAAAATCTCATCGGTTCATTGCTTTATTTAGCAATTACAACTAGACCAGACATTGCTCACACAGTCAACGTACTCAGCCAATTTAATAATAACTTTGGGAAAGGTCACTGGACCGCTGCAAAAAGGGTTCTGAGATACTTAAAGGAAACGAAAAGTTTGTGTATCCGTTTCGAACAAACCGAAAAACCTTTGGAGGGTTTTACTGACGCTGATTGGGGATCGAATACTGACGATCGCAGATCTTATACTGGATACATCTTTAAGCTTGCTGGCGGACCTGTATCTTGGGAAGTGAAGAAACAAAGGACTGTAGCACTATCCAGCATGGAGGCAGAATTAATGGCTCTAACAGAGGCGACAAAGGAAGCACTACACCTAAAGAACCTTCTCAACGAAATTGGATTAAAGATTATGAAAACCGTAACCCTGTTTAATGATAATAGAAGTGCTCAGATGATGGCCCATAACTGCATAATTAACAACCGGAACAAACACATCGATATACGCTACCATTTCATCAAGGATGCTCTAAACAACAAGGATGTAGAAATTCAACACATGAGGTCTGATCAAATGCCGGCCGACATCTTAACAAAGGCACTATCGAACAGGAAGATCATTTTTCAACTGGAACAAATGGGCATATACGACCCCCTCAAAGGCCCTAAAATAAATTGACATTGCGGGGGGTGAATGTTAGAATTAAGGTTTTTGTTGGCAATGTCAACTTACTATAATCTATTATTTACTTTGAACTCTAGTACAACTCCTAGTACTAACTCTAGAATTGTAATACCTTAAGTCTGTAATACTTTTAGTCTGGAAATAAACGTCAATGAATTAACAAAGACAATTAAACGCCATCGGTGGAGCTTCAAAATATCATATGAAATGGCGAAAATTTTGGGCTGACTGGAGGTAAGAACTTTCTCCTATTTTGTTTCTTATTAAGTATATTAGGGACATTTAACATATTTTTTAATTATTATTATAATTTAATTGCAGATGTAATAGAAAAGAAAAACAGAATATAATTAAAGATTTTCAAAGCAAATGTTAGGGGACCCAAACCTCTAACAGATTTAGAGGAGAGGGTACTAAAAATAATGACTCCGAAATATTTTGAAAGGGACTTACAGGTTGCAGAAATCGTCTTTGACACAACTGTAAGTTATTCATAATTCATTATAAAGAATAATATCAGTACGATAATAAAATATGTATATATTTATTAATTTTCATTATTTTTTCAGAATGATATTCATTTACAGCATGCAACAGATATGCAGCAGGCAGAAAGTAATTCAGCAGAGTGTTTGGATGAGGAGCCATTGGAAATTGAGCCTCTGCCTGTGCAAGCCCCAACAATTACAACAAAACGCCAAAGTGTGAGCCGAAGGAAAAAGAGTACAAATGTTCTTTGTGAGAACAATTCTTTGGAATTTTTAAACGCGGGAAAAAAACTAGAACTGGAGGAAGAAAATTTAAGATTAAGAAAAGAAGAACTGTAGAGAATCAAATTACCTTCAAGAATATATACAGTATGATCAAAAAGTACCGGGAATTCGTCATTTAAATGAATTGCTCTTTACAAATCCGGTTAATTTTATTTTTCTCATGTTGGTACACCTTTGACTAGCATCTATCGAGGCCATAAAAAAGAATGCGACGAAGGAGCTGAAGGCCATGGCCATCCCTCTGACGGCCTATGAAAAGTGCATGGATGATTGGGTCAAGCGTTGGCATATGTGTATCGCTTCAGATGCATGTTATTTTGAGGGAGATAAAATAAATTTGCCAGAAAATTAACACAATTTTGTTTTATTCACAAATTCCCGGTACTTTTTGATCATACTGTATACATATGCCAAATAATGTCCAACCTAATAACAGTTACAGCTGTAATATATTACAACAAAGAATGACGATTAACGGTAGACGGGACTGCTAGGCGGAGGGCGCCATTAACAACAGGCAGTAGCTATCGAAACCTCGAGCCGGACAGGCTAATCACATTGTGATGTAGAATTAAGAGTAGTGTAATAAATAGCTTATAGTGCACCGAAGAAGTTTGTATTTTGTTGAACCCATATATTACAACAGCAATTTTAAGATTTTTCCTAAAATTTTACATTGTTTTTGGGCCGCGCCATTATGTTTTCGCCCCGCGCACATTTTCATGTCGCTGAGCAGACCGTGGTTCGTTACTCGAAACCATTTTTGCTGCTTGCAAAGAGTTTGCTGCGAACAAATTTTCTCGTATACTGCGCCATAAAGTCCACGATGAGTACTACTAATAATAATAAGTGTCCAGTGTGTGTTGAAGACGTCGTTAAAGGAAGTAAGGACGTTTCTGAGGTGAAACAGAAGGGAATACTGGGTCTTATAAAGGCAAGTAAGGATCGGAAAGATGACAAGCACCAAAGTTTTCGTGGTTTAACATCTCTTTTGATTCACACCATATGTTGTAAAAATTACACCCGAAGTGATACAATTAAACTAGTAAGGAAGCAATTGGTCACACCAATTATGTGATACCCTAGATGTGGAAATATATACTCATTCCTATATCAACATTTTTGTATAAAAACGACTCAGGCTTATATGGCAACACTAAGAAGGAGTTGCCCGATTTTGCTCATCTTCGAATTTGACGTTGCAATTTTAAACAAATATTATTGTACCAAATTACAAGTCTCTAGCTACAAGCGTTCTCGAGTTATCGTCTGGCCAGACAGACAGACAAACAGACGGCCAGACGGGCATGCATAAAACGGTTTCTTTTCACTTCCCAATCATGAATATATAGTTGTTGCAGCGTTTTACAACTGCAATATTAATAAAGAATTGAAAAAATGGCAAACTGTAAAGGTTGTTGGATTCAAGGTTCTTTTAACTTGAAACACACTTATTTGATGACAAAAATCTATTTTTTATTTAATTCGAACTACAATACAATAAACAACAATAACAATCAAATAATCAAATTAATTAAATCTAAATCTAAATAATAAGTACGTTAACTCACGAATTAATATTATATTTAAAAACTAAATCTTCTGCATTTGCTCTCTGAAAATAACAGAAATAGTGTTTAATTTCTTCGGTGAGATAAGTATTCCAGATTTATCTTTTTAAACTGAATGTGGTCTATATTATTCGGCGTATACCAGAATAATTGAATGTGTCCTATTCGGCGTATACCAGAATAGTTGTTTATGTATTACTCGGCATATACCAGAGTAATTGAGAATGTACTTATTCGGCGTATACCAGAATAATTGAATGTATATTATTCGGCGTATACCAGAATAATTGAATGTGTACTATTCTGCGTATACCAGAATAGTATAATAGTATGCTGTATATTACTCGGCGTATACCAGAGTAATTGAGTACGTATTTATTCGGCGTATACCAGAATAATTGAATGTATATTATTCGGCGTATACCAGACGTTAGATTTTCGTTTACTAAGTATTTTCAAATAGGTTGCTATAATTATATTGCTATTTTATAACAAGTTATTTATTTTTAATCAACGTGCTTTTTTGACCACTACTATGATTGTAATTAATTATGTCGAAGCTGCGACAATAGTTCTTTCTTTTCTGTGACGATTATTTCTTGGCGTTGCAAACGTTCGCTCAAAACTATAATATACCCTAGATCTAGGGTATAAAAAGATATTAGGGAGGCTTTCACGTCTAGGGAAGAGGCAATGCCGTCTCAGCTCAGGTCTTCAGCTCCCAAATTTGATTTTAAGAACAATTGTTTATTCTGTGCACATTGTGTACAGGACAAAACTAAAAAGCCTTCGGACAAAAGAAGATCTGTACATTCAGTTGAGACACTAACTGTTCAATTTCGTATTAGAGAAGCTTGTTCTGCAAGAAAGCATTCTTGGAGTGACGAAGTTCTTGGTCGCCTTTCCTCCATTAATGATCTTGTTGCTGAGGGGGCTGTATACCATAAATACTGTTATTATACTTTTGTAAAGCCTATCATTTGCCCAATTACGAAAGCTGAGATTCCAAGGGATAGTCATGTCACACAAGCTATGGAGGAGATTTTTGCCTACTTAGAGGGAAGCACTGATTATCAGTTCTCCAAAGATGGGATACTTGCTGTCGTTTCAAAGACTAAACCCCAGTGGCGAACTATCAAAGCAGAGTTGGAAAAGAAATTTGGGGTCGAATACAGATTACTCCAGGCGTCAACAGATTCAATGTGCCTGTGGTATGTTTTAGAGACATTGGGAACAAAATTATCAATGATGCGTGGTATAGCAACAGGGCCAAAAATGAAGAAGAGGAGAGATTGAGGATTGTTGCTAAAGCCATGGAGATTTTACGGCAAGACATTCACAGTCAAGTGTACAGCAAAGACGCATACCCACCTTGCGACGATTTCCTGAAAAACCCTGGTGCCCTGCCAAAAAACCCCACCTTTTTTCTTGAAGGACTTCTATTGGAGAAGACGAAGAGAGTAGAAGAAAAAAAGAGAAAATGTGCTGCATTGGGAAATGCTATTGTTGCGATTGTCAGACCAAGGAGCTTCATAACACCCCTATTGTCCAGCCTCTCCTTGTTCCTGAACAGAAAGTACGCCTCCAGGCACTTGATAGATCTCCTTGCTAATTTGGGTTTGTGTGCATCATATCACGAAGCCCAAAAGTTAGAAGTGTCTGCAATATACAATGCGAAAGCAGGTTTCGGTGTAAAGAAAGAGGCTTTTAAACAATTTGTGTTTGACAACGTTGATTTTAATGTTTGCACAATTGATGAACTCAACACTCTCCATGCTATGGGTTAGACCGGGTGAAAATCCGGTTTTTTTTTACCGGATCGTAATAGCGAAAAAAAGTGGCCCTGCCACGAGGGGAATTCACACACAAAATTTGGTCGGGAATATCTTCTGTCTCCAGTTTGGATCTCTAAATTTCCACATTTCGATCAAAAGCGTAAATATGACGATATGATACAACGTGCTACAAATACACCGAGTTAGTCCGGAAACTGTCACGATGGATGATGGAGGTAGTGGGGGAAAGTATCCTTGCTTGTAATGCTTAATTTTAACCATTTCAAACAGTTAAACGAATAGTTTTTTGATTTGAAAAGACCGTTTTTTGGCTCTATAACCAAAGTATCACTTTTAAGAAATTTTTTTCTGTAAACAAGCATAAGTACATGCAGATGCAATGGTTAGCGATTCTATAAAGGGATTAATATCAGTTATATTAAGAAAGTCACACATAAAGCGAATACATTCAACACGTAGAATATTAACATCGTTGCTACAATATTTTAACAACTCGTTTTTATTATCCACGACGGCACGGAGATGGTATATGCGTTTGGGGTGAGAGGATGTTTGTGCAAACCAATGTCGCCATTTATCTCCAAAACTACTAGTTCGATTTTGATGCGGTTTTCAGTGATGGATTTGGGTGTGATTGGTGCATGTTCTTAGATAGGTGTTACGGTGACAACTCACCAGGGGGCGCTGCAGTAAACATTTGTTTGTGCAAAACCAAAACTAGTAGTCCGATTTTGATGCGGTTTTCAGTAATGGATTTGTGGTTTATTACTGAGGATACTTAAATAGGTGTTACGGCAGTAACTCACTAGGGAGCCCTGCAGTAATATATTTTATATTAGCTCCTACATATTAAGAAACTCGATAGGTGAGTATTTCTGTACAGAGTATCATTTCTACTTATTACCGTCATTTTTACTTATTACTTATTATTTTCATTGTACGTAATGATATCGAGTTGAGTTACAACAAAGCCCCGGGCAAAGTTTAGTTGTAAATACTTATATTTTATTACTATCAAATAAACTATATTGATATGTACTACAATGTACATATTGCCCATGCTCTCTAAAAAGTTTGAAATAAAAAAGCAAAATTAAAAATTTTGAAAAAACCCACGACGGTTAAACGTAATTTAAAAAGGATAAAATAATTTAAAAACCCGCGACTTAAAGAATTTAAACCCAAGAATATCCGTCGGGGGCTGCCATTACTATTTTAAAGTTTAATATAAATATAAATGAGTATTGCAATATATAAAATACCGCCAATTATTCTCGTTACTATAAAACTGCAAAACTAGTTCATTTAATGCCAGCCCTGGACGGATATTCTTGGGTTTAAATTCTTTAAGTCGCGGGTTTTTAAATTATTTTATCCTTTTTAAATTACGTTTAACCGTCGTGGGTTTTTTCAAAATTTTTAATTTTGCTTTTTTTTTTAAACTCTTCTTGTGATTTCGTATTATACAATGCTAAAAACCTCTCTCTCTCTCTCTCTTTCTGACACATTGTATCATAACCGTATGACTCGGGTGGTGGGTATTTACCAATATAATTAAAATTCATCTGCGTATTAAAAAAGTATCCTTTAGCACACCCTGCGATATCAAAAACGTTTGGAAATTTAGAAAGTGCAAATGGCAAATAGTTTAGAGAATCAATGAAGGTTAAATTTTCACAGGTTAATTTCATTATCTTATTACCATTCATTATAGGTTGTATGGTTAATTTTCGCTCTACAAACTCAGAAATTAAAAAATGACCGTCATACCCCTGCAAATTATGTGCAATACAAAACACATTAGATATATTAGGTCTGTGTGTAAAACAATAATCTATAAAGTTACAACGTTTTCACCTTCTTTATACATAAAAACATGCTCTCTAATACCACAAATCCCACATTTGTTTTCAATATTTAAATCGTTGTAGCATGAAAAACAGACTTGGTGGGCAACGATTAAATTAACAATGTGAACGAAAGTAGAGGTATTGTTTCCATATAGAGTATCTTGAGTAGTTTCACAGTCGAAAAATATAAGAAGAAATTTTTGACTCGTCTTTTTGCAATACGGTTTAATGAAACAGTTATGTTCTTGAGGAACTATTTTATAACAATTCTGGCAATGGTATTCATTACAAACATGTTTTTCACCTTTTTTTCTTCGATTAAAAGCTAAAAACTTACCACAAATTTTACATATTTGCAACGTTTTACAAACAACCTCCCCATCAATTTTATTTACAAGATGTTCATCAAAACAACTAACTCCTCTGAAAATACAATTACAATTAGTGCAATCTTTAGTCACATTAACAAAACTGCAGGGAGGTGAAGATAAACAATAAGAACATTTAAGTTCACATTTATGATATTTAGTGTTTGAAACTCTGTCACAATAATCACAGGAATATTTTTTATTAAAAAAACCTTTTAACGATTTTATTACGTAAAAATGTTTAAGCGCCTTTGAATAATAAAGATAAATTTTCTTTAAGGAATAACTTTGAAGTGTTATTTTAAACGTTATTTGATTGGGGTCGTGAATATTATCGTAAACAATAATCTGATAATCTTTAAGGAAAGTTTGGAAATTATACAAATCCTTTAAAACACAGCCTTGATTTTTACACAGTTCCACAGATAATATGTCTAGGTTGTTAAGAAGCTTCTGTTTTTCGGAACGATTTAATTTTTTTCCTGCTATTTCCATAGCGTAACAGATACTTCGCGGGAGACAGAAGACATTGTTAGTTTTACCAACATCTAGGATGCTGATTTTCTTCAATAGAACTTCATGCTCACTTGATGTGCGAGTGTTTATTTTACCTGCACCAGACGGGAGATTCAAAATATTTGCATCTATTAGCAAATCGTCCGACGATAGAAATACAAAATTTGAGTGAGTTACATTGGAAATAGCTCGTACAATATGTTCTGCTGTTAACTCACCGACAGCTCGTAAGCTACACCAAATAGGCTTCACTTGCGGTGAATTTGGAGGGTAGATGGAGAAACATATCTTACTCGCTTCTGTACAATCGCTGGTAAGTTGTTTAATAACATCGTTAAAAGCATTTTCCAAAAATTCAGAGGGGTTCTGATGGCTACCACCAATATCTTTTAATTGGAATGTCATTTTTATATCTGTCAGGTTAAAATTTTTAAAAAATTTGCTTTCTTTCGATAATAATTTTATCTTAGTGCAAGAGGATCCGCAAACATACTGGGTTTTATCTCTCTTGTTATTTTCAAAAATTTTGCTTTTTACCATCCCTGGCGTAGAAGGTATGTCTAAATTAACAGGGTTGTTTTTTACCATACCCGAGGTGGAAGGCAGGCTTGAATTAACAGAATTGTTTTTTGTTACATCCGAAGTGAAAGTTATATTTAAGTTAACAGGATCTTCACTTGATTCAACTTCAGTACAGTTGTTTAAAAATGTTATTGCATCCTTTAAAATGCTATCGCTTAATGGTATGTTATTCCCGATTGAAAAGTTTGTAATAAGCCTAATAGTCCAGTCGGTTTAGGCAAAAAAATGGAGTTACTCTGAAAAAATTCGGAACTTAATGAAACTTTCAGGGATTGTTTATGGTTGCCTAGTGTACCTACTCCTAAGTTTTCCAACAAAAATTCCTTGTGGAAAATTTTTGGTGGCCAAAAAACCGTTATATTTTGGTCCATTTTTAAGTTTTTTGCAGATATCTTATAAACAAAGAATATTTTGTAATTATATGCCTTTAGAAAGTTGTAGAGCATTAAATTTCCTTTAATTTGACTGGTCAAACGTATATTTCGAGCCCATAGGTACCGAGATTCAGGCCTTTGAAAAAGGAAAAAGGGGTAACTTTCTCAAATTAGCAAAAAAAGGGTCAAAATGTATGGTTTTGCGTATGTTTCTTCCAATCCACTATATTTAACACGGATGCATGCCCCTCTACTCATATTCCCGTTCAATTTGGTAACCCCCCTCCCCCGCATCCGCAGCCCCCCCCCCCCCCCCCAAAAGTGCCCAATACCAGCCCCTATTTTCAACTATATTATCATGAGAAACAGCATGATATTACTCCTCACATCAGCTATCAGCTTGATCCCCACCACCCACTACCCCCGTCGTCGCCTGTTCTTTCCCAATCAGCATCTTGTTTAAAGGAAATCCAAACCATAGTGGCACATTAACGTGGTGTTGTTGAGGTGCAGTAGCCTGGGTATATGTAGGAGGAAATAAAATTGAAAGAAGGCCTTTTTCATGTAGAACAATGTATACAATGTGGAACAGCGAGCAATTATATTAAAGGAAATTATATTAAAACCAAATGGAGGGTAGCAAATCATGGCCCAGCCACGTCTGTACCTGGAGGTAGCATCTTAAGGTGTGGTACACGGCAGCATCGATCGTCGGTGGAAGTCTAGCCAATTGGGGGTGGTCTCTAACCAGACGTGGACTAGAACCCATCAAAACAACCGGAAAAGCAGCCCCAGATCACATTCTTACGATCATCTCATGCAAATGCAAGAAAGGTTGCAGCACATCCAACTGCAGTTGCAAAATTTTGATTGAGAAGAGCACGAAGTAGAAGAGCTCCCAGAAAGCCCCTTCGTAGCCAAAAGGCTCAGAATGTAAAAAGTTTGAATAAATAAGTAGATATGGTATTAGTTGGTATTGTTTCTCATGATAATATAGTTGATATAGTTGAAAATAGGGGCTGGTATTGGGCACTTTGGGGGGGGGGGGGGGGGGGCTGCGGATGCGGGGGGAGGGGGGTTACCAAATTGAACGGGAATATGAGTAGAGGGGCATGCATCCGTGTTAAATATAGTGGATTGGAAGAAACATACGCAAAACCATACATTTTGACCCTTTTTTTGCTAATTTGAGAAAGTTACCCCTTTTTCCTTTTTCAAAGGCCTGAATCTCGGTACCTATGGGCTCGAAATATACGTTTGACCAGTCAAATTAAAGGAAATTTAATGCTCTACAACTTTCTAAAGGCATATAATTACAAAATATTCTTTGTTTATAAGATATCTGCAAAAAACTTAAAAATGGACCAAAATATAACGGTTTTTTGGCCACCAAAAATTTTCCACAAGGAATCTTTGTTGGAAAACTTAGGAGTAGGTACACTAGGCAACCATAAACAATCCCTGAAAGTTTCATTAAGTTCCGAATTTTTTCACGTACAAACCCTATACCGACTGGACTATAAGAACGTCGTCAATTGCGATTTGTTGTTGATAATTGAGATTCTGCTTTTGAATGAAAATTTTGGTAGGTATAATTACTATAAACATTATTCAATAAAATCAATAATAAACCATTTTGTGGTTGCAAATTTTAATAAAATTGCCGTGTTTATCAAAAATTGTGCGGAAATAACAGAATCCGAAAAAACCATTTTGTCTGGACATCAATGGAGCGAAAAAGGGAATCCATTGCCATCAATCATCCCTTAACGGAGTTCATCACATGAACTAGTGAAAGGCGCAGTAATTGGGCAATTTTGACCATTTTTCAATCATTTAAAAAAAGAAAGAGAAATCACAGATGCAACGGCGAACAATGCGCGTTTCTGTGGCAGAAATGTTTTCGTTCGAAGACAAGTTCCAGTGCGATTTGCATCAACGGGCATCGGAAAATTCGTTTGATAGAAAAAAGGAAATATTGAAGTTTGCTATGTGTGTATTGTATACATATGTGTGTGTGTACAGCAACAACGTATCCCTTTCCAGTTGATGTTCCTTGCTGAAGGATAGTGGAATCGTTGAATGTAGTATCCACATGGTGGATTTGATCCTTGTGAAATATTCGTGTACATAAAATTGAATCGTCGGCGGTTATGTAGTTACTAGGGCAATTGAGTGTGCGGGTGGGGGTGGGTGTGTGAGGGCAATAAAAAGTTTTTCAGTTTTATCGTTACATAAATCAATTTAATGAGTATATTACGAACTTACGTCCAAATGTACTTAGGCCGGAAAACATGGAAGCGCGTCATATGTGCCCTGGATGCCGGTAATTGGTTTGTGCGTGTTCAGTCAGAAGGGGATTGACACGTCAGCGGCAGGATGGCATTATGAACCTTTAAAGTGACTATTGGAATCCTGCTGAAAGGGTTTTCAATAATTTACGAGCAGCACTAACGGTGAATTATTCAGATCTGGTATACTTTATGTTTAGCATTCGATTTATTAAATCACAAAAAAGTTTATATGGTTCATTGTTGAAATTGTTTTACTTATATTTGTTGCGATAGGTAACATAAGAAATAAGTTGTAATGATAATAATAGACAATGCGTGCTTTCTGAATTTGATTTTTATACCGCTAGAGAGAGAGAGAGTTGTGAAGACATTTTTATAATTTTAGCAATGGGTAGTATTACAAGAGAAAGGACAATAAACAGAGGAATCAATACATATGAAGTGTTCCAACAAAAAAAAAAAAAAAAAAAAAAAAGGTGTTGGTTGCATCACCATTTTTAATTTTTGTAAATATCTGATATATTATTTACTAATGAACTAGGAGTTCCAAACCGGTTTTTCAATTTCTGTTATCTTGGGCCATGGCGGCCATTTTTGTTCAACCACCCGAGGCAATTTTAGGATATGCAGACACTAGCGGAATATGAAATTTCTCCACACTGGGTAACGCTAAGACAATCAAACTCACACCATATTTTATAGCAAGGTTTCTTATATAATTTAAGTTCAAAAACTAATGGCATTAATTTTATCTTAATATGCGGAAATGGCCATCAAAATTTGAAATTAAATTTACGCAAAGTGCACTTTTTTGGCCTGAGAATTTCAATGAAGAAATAAAATACCTAAGCTAATTTTAATATTAAAATTAATTCTAATAGAGTAAAATAAGTAAAATATGTGCCTTGCCTTTTTTATACTTAGTGATAGCTAATTTTTACTTAACCTAATATTTTTATGAAAATAAAAAATTCATAACTTATTTCTGCATCAAAAATCAACATTGAACATTTTACTGTTAGTAGTTTAACGTCATATAAATGCACGTTATGTGCAAAAATCAGATTTTTATACTTACAATTAGTCCCAACAGAGATATTAAACCTCAAACTTTCCAAAAATATAGAAATTAGGTAGGTAAAGTTTTCAAAAATTTATATGAAAATGAAGGAAACCCATTTTAGATTTCTTCGTCTAATAGTGGTAAGTACTCTCTGGTAAGTGTATAGAATTCAAATTAATAAATGATCCATATTTACAAGTCCTTAAAACAATATTTCTGCTTTAATAACATCACAATTATTATAGCACATACTTTATATAAACATGATTATTGAATATCTATGTAAAAAATAAGAAATAAAGAAAACCATTTATTTAAATTTATGTATTTCCTTTGGTGGAACATTCAACATTTGTTGCATGCCACAAAAATTCCTGAACAATTCAATGATGACACAAATTGAGATGTTCAATACCTCTGTTAAATTTAAGCTGAAAATAAAAATGTAAAAGTCTCGTTGAATAAAGCTGTGTCAAGGGATGACACACACAATGTCCTTCCACCAACAAATGCAAACTTTATCGTGAATACTTATTGTTGAGCTGGTTTTGAATTAAATGAAAATATTTGATGTTTTGTGGCGTCTTATGTACTTAACATCGTCAGTGTGATGAGCGAAGTTTTGCTAGTTCAATTTTTGGAGGATCTTTCGACTTTCAAACTGCGGTGAAGGATACTTAAAATTTCAACTATGTTTAACAGACAGTTGAATTGTGGACAATTGACAATGGGGACGAAAAGCTCTTCAGTTTCTCAATACCGTGTATTGAAGTTTTTGTTATAAGTCGAGTTTTAAGAAAATACCAAGTGCATCAGGGAGTTCTCCATAATTCTCCGAAGCAGAACAGAATCGAGTAACAATGGTACTTGGGAGTCAGCTTAAAGCACAATTAATTATTGAGGGTGCCGAGTCCCAACACTCTTAAATGTATAAATAATTTAAATTCAAGTGGCTCCAAATGGCAGTTCTGCAAAAGTGAGATTCGCAACATTTGGGGAGCGTCTTTAGGGAACTAAAACATTTCGGTCGTTTCCAGTTCTATTGACCCGAAGAAATGCTGAAGACTTCCAAAGGATGTCGGTGAAGCGCCCATTTCGCTAACGATTTGAGTAATTTTAATTGTTTCAAACGAGATACAGTACCATCTGACATTTTTGGGGTACATTTGCAATGAATGCACACTGCACAGTCAACGGTGGCCCCAGTGCAGCCTTGGCTCCTTGCACGGCGACCAGAGAAATTCCTCAGGACAAGTGTTTGCGAGGACCTCCACTGAACTTCGTCCAAGACCCGCCACACTACTAGACCTTATTGCTAATGGATTATGCTAATGCTCCATGGATTATCCTCATGACCGTTATTTAGTCCTCGCATCCTGAAAAGTGTTTGCAGTTCTCCTTTTTGTTGCGCAATGTGGCACCGTACTTTTGTCTGAATTTTTCATCAGCGGTCTGTGAACTAGACAACAGATTTTATCTGTTCAGGGATCGAATAAAACCAAAACGTTGATGAGAAGATTTAGAGAAGTGTTCTTTATGGCCAATTTTCCTCTCTCACAACAATGTTTTGGCACAACATCCACTTTAATATTGCTTATTTTGCGCTTTGCAGTAGAAATGTTTTATATTAAAATTTTATTAATTAGATACTTGAGAGATTGGACATTATTTTTATTTTGCAAGGATGCAAGTTTTCTGTTTCCCGTTCCTATTTTTTGCGAAAATTAAATCAACTTAGTTGGAAATTATTACAGTTTATGATTGCTCTAAAAAGGATATACTTTTTGCTGAGATTTTATGTACTTTATAGTATTTAAAATAAAACATAAATGATTTTTGTGCACTGATAACAATCAAACCGAACTGATAAGGTGGGCATCCTTAAATTCCATAAAATTCAAAGTGAAATGCAAAATTGAACAGATTAGAAGGAGTTGATGTAAAATATTTACAAAAGTCTTCAGTTTACAAATAAAATAATCACAAGGAAGCCACTCTTCGACACAATTAGCTCTGAAATCCTTGACAAGCTGCCAATACTGTCAAGATCCGTTGAAGAAGGAGAAAAACGAAGGAAACTCCGCGGAAATGAAGGAACAAAAAACATTAATGAAAAAAAAGGATATTTTACCCTCGAAAAAAAAAATGAAAACGAAATACTGAAAGGTAAAAGTTTTCAACATTATAAAAAGTTCGTCCCAGTTACCTTATTTCCTTCTGTACGTGTTACACAAAAATGCACAGAAGAAAAAAATTAAGGAAAATGTACGACAAGACGAAAACGCTGAAAATGCTTGCAACGAAGTGCACCTCGTCTGTCCTTTGAATAATCCATTGGAAATTGTGTCCTCCTGCAAATCAAAGTGGAGACCAAAGGTATTCGAGAATCCGCAGTCGTCCTTCCCTTATCGTACATTTCACCTGTTATCCTGGATTTGCAGGTAAATCACGTGGTTGCATGCACAAAAGTTAACACCATCGGGCACGCGAAAGGAGAAAATGGTCAAATAATTTAATTTGCAAGCTTCCTGTCCGGAATGGATGGCGGAAGTAGTCGAGCACTGGGCTTATGCCTCCTCCGAGGCATTGACCACCCGTTCCGATAATTTATACAAATCTCGGTAAATTTTCTCTCAACCAATCCTTTCATCCTGAGTGGGTGGGAGTCGGGCAAGGTCGCGACTATTGCCGGATGACTACAGTGAAAAAATGCAAAAAAAACACACACAACAACAACAATAAATGGGGTAGCGATGGCGTAAAGTAAACTTTGAAATATTTATGGCCACTATCACATAACTTGGAAGGGTGAAACTGCTACTGGGGTCTGTCGTGCATCCTGGCACAGGTGGCAAAGGATCACCTGGGAATATTTTGGCTTTTGGCTTTTGGCTGGGATATATGCACAAATGTGTGGCTGTGTGTGTTTATCATGGACGGAAATGTTGGGTCACAGCCGGCTGCCGTGTTGGGCCACAGCAATCGCGTTAAGGCAGGACAACAACGTCCTGGACAGGAGCATTGAAAAATCACTTTCAGAAAAATAAATTAAGCTTGCCATTGCTTCGAAATTCAATAAATTCTGAAGTGCAAATTCGGATTTGAACAAAATAAAGTACATTTCCGGGGATAATTGATTTAACCCTGTTCTTTTTGCAGGGAATCGTAAATCGTAAATAAAACACTAAGTCGAAAGCGAATCGATAGCTCTACGTTTTCATATGCTGAAGATTTTGTTCAGTGTTTTAATCTGATTCTGGTTTTATGTGATTGATTTCGATTGAAGTATTACCTAAAATATTCAATTTAAAAAAAATTGTATAGCTTGAATTCGTTTTTAGAGTGTGTGGACTGTGGATGCAGGGGGGCCCCCTGACTATTGGAAGAGAAGATGAATATTTTCTAATTAATAAGGGGGGAGGGGGCACTCCGTATACAGGCTTCAAATAATGCATTTTTATTTTATTGCCTAAATTTGCAGCTTACAACATGTAGAATATGGTGCAGTTAGTGATTTTAGTAAATTCCCAAAATGACGTCCCGAGAGTCTTCACGCGTAACTCACCTCCATTTTTCCGAAACTTTAAATACGATAATCTCGATTTTTTTCCAGTGAGTTGAAAATCGGTGTACCTACACAATTACTCAAAAACTAGTTGATTGATCAAGCTCATATTTGCCACACATTTTTATGAGACCTACATATTATGTCCAATTGACGAATCTAACATTAAGACTAACTAAAAATTATTATCCATTTTTCACTGGGTCAAAGTTTGATTTTTTTTCCGTAAAAATCAACTTTTTTTTCTAAAGCCTCCCCTTTACCCAATTATCACTATTTTTGCAATATTTTTGGTTCATCTGATCCAGTGAGAACATATACTAATCATATTTTTTTGTGGCGGACTATTTCAGATAACCCCACGATGTTGTGGAGTGTACACCGCATTAGACGTCCATTTCGAACTCATTATATCTCCGCAATTTTTATTTTTTGTAAGCAACAAAAATCATTTGTAAAACTAGAGTTATGTATTTAATAAAAATTACTTATGACCCTGAAAAGATTTATACATTCCTTACCCTTCAAAAAATCATGAAAATCAACTAAAATTTGGCGTTCTATTTCTATATGGATTCAATTTAAAAAAATTGCACAATTTTACAGCTAATTAAGTTTTAGAGTGTGTGGATTAATGGCCGCCATTGGAAAAGTAGATGAATATATCCCAATTAACTTTAAGTCGACATTTATTTTCCAAATCTGCAGATATTTCGCCTTCTTTGAAAAAATTCCTGCAGGCGCTCTAATTGCTTTTAAACTCACTAAAGAATCCTTATTGTGGTGCCGGCACGATGGATAAAGGGATCAGACTTTGTGGTAAACATTTTATTGTAAATCTGTTCCAGGACTTAAGTATTTCTTGTTACTGCATCCAGAAGATTTGCTAAAAAACCAAAGAAAAGGTTTTGCAATTAAAAGAAACTGTTGTACGGGAAAATGAAACTTATTGCAGTAGGTATATTGTATTCAAACCATTTTGTTTTATGATGATACATTCCTTTTCTTAAATTTCAGAAGGATATCTGATCTCTTTTATGATGTAGAATCCAAAGAACCTATTCACATCCAGGGAAACTACTTTTAACCCTTACAACTCAAATATCTTAAATCCATTCCTTCAAGTTTAATTCAACCCAAAATTCCTTTCCCATGGAAATAATCAATTTGGTTATAAATAATAATATGATTCTTGCTAAAAGAGGAAAAATAATAATCAATATCCTTCGGAAGAAAGGACACCTTAAATTGCTAACTCAAAAACGTATTTAACAGCTTCTGGCAAAATGGTCAACGATTGTTTTAAATTACCGAGGGTGGACACTTATATAAATATACTTTAAACTTGTTCTGCCCTCGAAAGCAAACCGAGTAATATGAGAAAATAATTGACTTTCACGTTTCACGTTCCACGTTCCTGCTGCACCCCAAAAGTTGCACGGTAAAAATAACTCCTTCTGGGGGCAACTCGAGTTCAAATTGATTCGTTACGGTCAGGGAACACGAGCGGACAATAACTCACCAAGTTCTGTGCGGCCATTTTCACTGGACCAATGTCAGCGACATGTAATCACTATTTCTCGGAAACAACGATGCCAAAGGGGTGAAGGGAAACAAGTGCATTACATACGTAAGTTAAGTTTTTAATTGAAGGGGCACTTCTATGGAGCTCGCAAGTCTCGAGGGCAAGTGAGAGAGAATCTAATCAGGACAAATGTCGCAATTGTGAAGATGTATGAAGGTAATTTAAGGACTAAATTATTCGGGGGTAAACTTAAATCCAACGTCCTTTAACTTGGCCGAGTTACGATCGAAATTGTATGAACTGAACTCACAGGATTTTTCCGGATGACGGTTTTTTGCACACAATGAAACTCAATGAACATTATTAGTTGAAAGTGTGAAACTTTCCAATTTACGAGGATCATTTCCAGTTTCTTGGACCAAATTTACTAAAACTAAGTACATATAAAAATTAATATACAAGTCAATATTACAGTCACAATTCTTTTCTTTCACCACTGCACTTTCTTGGAAAAGAAATCATCAGTTATGTTCTCATTTGCAAACAAATCTAGTAATTATACAACAGAAGTTAAACTTTAACTGAAAATATGAATTTTTTAATAGATACGTCTTGTGTTATGTACGACTTAAATAAATTAAAGAAAATAACTCAGTGTAAATTGGTGAGGTCCTTCGTCACCAATCAATATTTTTTCTCATCCAATTCCAGAGAGAATGTTTTCTATTCACCAAATTAATTTATGCAGATAGAAATAGAGTTCCTGCAGAACCTGCAGATGACTTCATCCCCACCTTGCGTTATTACTTATTGAATATTTGAAGAAAATTTTCCACCCTCTGGTGACATACAGTAGAGCTCAACGGTAAGACATGTACATCCTGGAGTGCTCCTTTATGCTGTATGAAGACAGGATATTAATTCCTGCATGAACTTGACATGCAGTGTTAGGTGCGAATAGTTCCACTTCATCAAATCCAATTTGTCTACGGATATAATGTTTGAATTTTCCTGTAGTTTCAGCAATTGATTTTGGCGAAATTTGGTGGCATTAGTGAGGGTAGTAGAGCAATTTATTTCCAGCCTAAACGACATGACTCTTTTAAACAAACATTCCTATAATTATGTACAAAACAATTACATTATTTATTTAGTTCTGAAATGCCTCTCAATTACAAATTTCTCATTACCGTTACTTAAAATAATCGTCCTTCTCTAGCACTGAATTTATTTTAAGCAAAATTACCTATTTCTAATGTTTCCTCATTTCCGTCGCTCTGTCCTCCTTGCAATATAAATTGTTTAGCATTTACATTATTTCAATTTGTGTTTTTGCCTTTTGTTTCTCGACAAGGCACAATGTCGGAAAGTTCCCCCAGCTTTTGAACACTTTGCGTAGACAAAGCTTCGACGGAACTTCCTTTTGGAAGGATAACTAGAAAAGGGCGGAAGTATTCTCTCAAGTACATTGATAAAACACGAATCTAATATAATCGGTTCGTTTCCATTCATCTTCTTTACCCTTCCACAAAAAAAAAAATACCAGATCAGCGCAAAAAATGTGAATGTCTATAATATTTGTGAAGTTTTCATTGGCAGAAGGAAAAAAGCCTTCAACAATATAATTAATTGTTCCAATTCAGTCGCATCAGCCCAGAAAATCCACTTCCTTCTCCTTGTTCACAAGGATTTCGATAAGGTAATGTATTTCTATTGTACAAATCCATTTTACGTTGTTTTTGTGTTCTCGATATTGGATTTGTGATTTTTTGTTGTTGAAGCTTATAGACAAAAGGAATTCTGTTGTTTGTTCTACTAATTTGTTTGAATATTTAATGCCCTTAAAGATTTTTACCTTTGAGGGTTTTTATCGAGGTTTTTATGGTGCAATTTTGATTTCCTATTTTGAACATGACACTCAGCCAAACGAAATTGCATTTGCCTTCTTCAAAGGAACAAACACCTCAAAGGATTCAAAGGAACTGTTTTCTTTAAGAGAACAACCATATTGCATATCTTTTGGAGCTTTGAAGAAATTTTATCACCGTAAAATCTAACGAGCAAAGAAATCATTATTTCAAACAAAAAAGATGCCATGCTTTCTAAAATATCGTTTGAAATAAGGATTGGTGCAATTTTTCTTTTGGTGAATAAAAATTGTGTTTCAAAAATTAATATTTTAAGAAATTTTAATTATAAAGATTTCCTGGGGAAAACAAATTGAAAGAACTGTTTTAAAATATAATACCGTAAATTCACATGGAATGCAATTCTAAACAACAATTTGAATACTTTAGTCGTATTTTTTTTAAATATTCAACAATGTAGAATTAAAACAAATAAAAATCGATTGATTCTTTGTTTTCCGAGTTCTTTGTTCACTGCAATCGAACATTTTAAGGGAAATTTCATTTCATTGTTGCCGTGAGACTTCTTCCCCCACTAACCACTGAATGTTTTTTTTAAAAATATTTTTTTTAAATTTCAATGTTTTCTTTGTTTAAGGACATTTCTAAATATTGTTATCTGGAACAAACAAAGGATATCACTTCCCATCGAAAGTTAACCAACCTTCCGTTATCGTACCACAGAATCATTTTAAGAAAGGAGAAAAAAATATAAATACAATGTATTCCATTTTGTGCATGCAATCAAGGACTAAACAAAAGAAAGCTATTCTTTTCCAAGTTGAGTACCTCCCTGCTTTGCCTGTCTGGGTAGAAGAATGGGTCCTTGATGAATAATAGATCACGTTGATCTACTTGGTTTACGGCTTGCCTCATCTCCAACAATCAATGGCTTCTTCCATCCTAGTCATGTCCTGACTAGGAAAGCATGGAGGATTAAAGCATAAGCTCTGTTCTAAAAGATATATATTCATATAACAAAAGGATGAGAAACATGGTCTTGAATTTTTCTCTTTTCATACCAGAAATCATTTACGTCAGTCTTGGACAACGGTATCCTTTTCATTGGCTCTAGCAAAAATTCTCATGCGCTTTGAAAAAAAACTTAAATAAAAACTTTTTTTTATTTTCTTTTTTTATAACAAGGCAAACAAATTGATGGATGGATTCCGGCTATTTCTGAGTTCTACTATACCAAGGACTTCCACTGGTCACTTGATGGTATAAAATTGTGTTACTATTCACATCAAACTTCTCCCGCATAACATCCTTGTTCCACAATTTCAGGATGATGCTCTTTTGAAGCTCTTGTCATTGATGTCTAGCCGGAGGCTTTCGACATTCTCAGCGTCACAAGAACATGTTTTTAGACTTCAGTTGCTTGTAAGCCTCCGACTAAATTTTTTGTGCACCCCTTCTCCCCACTCACAAAAATGTTTTAAACTTCTGAAATAAACTTTATTAACGTTTTTCCCTTTAAAAGTGAAAAGTCATTAATTTCAGTATTGTTTTATATACCGGAAAAATGATGGCAATTTTTATTGCGTGCAAGAAGCGCTTTAATGGTGTGGAAAATACCACGACTTTAAGGATATCTTTCGGGGAAACTCTTCCTTGAGTTTGTGCTTTGTTTTTTTTTCTTTTTTCATACGGCCTTCCAAAGCCTGTTGCAGTAAAAAAGTTTGAAATTATCATTCTTGATTAAATTAATTCCGGAGGTTGTAAAATCTGCTAAGGATCATTAAAACCCTCGTTTTTTCCTTTTTATTTTCAAGTATTTGACGTAAAACTTTGTCTTCCTGGCAGGAAGAGAACTTTTTTTCTCTCTAAGTGTTCTGGAAAAAGTTTTAACTCGTCTATGCGGAGTTAATTTCGATGACTCGGAGAATACAATCGAACATTGTTCAAATGTGAATCAGGATTGATTTTGCCAACAAAATATTTTTAGAGGAAAGTTTTTCACGATACTGAAAGCGATAATGGCGTAAAGGACACATTTGTTTATTGAAAGTTAACGAGAGTTTCGAATAAAACTCGAAGTTATAAGCGGATTTTCAATTGAACGTAAGAAAGCTTTTCGGAATCTCCTTTAATTGCAGTAATCTTAATTTCTATACTTACTATACTTTTCACTTTATTTTAGGTATTATCAAAATGGAAAATATTACTAAAAGTCTTATTTTTGTCTTTAAATATTGCTTTTTGTGGAACTCCAATTACTCCTAGACAGGTGCAGATGGAATTTTTGGCAATGGTTTAAACTTTAAACTTTAACGTATCATTATAAAATTATTAAAGTTTCTGCGAATTTGGGCATGTGGGATATCTTGTTTATGTTTTTTAGGGTGAGGAAATCGAATATATGAAGTCGATTTTGACGAAAGAGTAAAGAATGAAGAAAAAAAAATTTAAAGAAATGAAAAATGTTTTTTTATAAACAAAAAAAAAATATTTTTTTTAAAAAACCAAAAAAAATTTTTTTTAAAAAAATGAAAAATATTTTTTTATATAAATTTAAAAAAAAGAAGAAAAAACTGAACAAAAAAAATTTAAAGAAAGCGGGATCACTAGGTTAATAGTTGTCCCGTTTATTTACTGACTCCCGGTGACCCGGTCCGGTTGGGCAGTTGGGCACTAATGTTCAGGATTTGTAGGTTACTTCACTCTGGTTTCTAGTCCGGAATAAAACACAATATATCTCACAAGTAATACTTAATACATACTACATTAAATTAGATTGTTTAGTGCGATTGCCAAGTGGTTTTTTTTACAAGTTATGTTTTTGATGGCATCTCATTTCTTTTTGTAGATATACATATACAGGTACACTGATTCATTCACTGCAAATGTAGCTTTGTAATCCTATATATTTATATGGGGTTACAAAGTTTTTTATGCAGTTGGTGTATCTAGAAAACTGGACTGAAATTGCAAAATATTTTAGTTTTTCTTTGATTTATACACTAAACACTAATTGTATTCTAAATTTGAAACTTTTATGTCTACTAGAAGTTCCTTAGAGTTTTGTTGATCGGTCAGTCAGTCAGTGAGTGAGTGAGTGACAAAATTGAGAAACTTTGACTAGTTGTAATTCGTAAACTACTGGTTCAAATTGAATGAAATTTGAAATATACCGTGTTTATACAATGCCTGCTTGGTTACTGAAAATTCAGGCTTCTAGTTTTATCCACAACGAAGTTATAGGGGGATCGAAAATGGCCTGAACTGTTTCGAGAAAAGGATGGTACGGCCGTGCCGCTTTTTTGCTCGACTTGGCGGGGGCACTGCCGCGGCCGTGTCCCCCGATGGATGAAACTAAAAGCAGTTAAAAGAGAACGAAATTGGGCTTTATTTTTAAGGTAATAAAAAAGAAAAACACTGCTAAGTCTTTACATATGATAAATATATTTACCTGAGTTGGTTCGTCGAAAAATGTGGCAAAAATAACCAATCAATTGAGTAAAGTATCGATTTTTATTTGCTATGGCAGTGAGGTAACAGTGTGTGTGCACACTGTACAGGTCGAGTGCGCAATGGAATATGAGCTTAGAGTGAGACGAGTCGATGACAATTGGTTGAAACTGTGAAGCATGCCTAGGGAAAAAAATATCGCGCTGTCCAACAATACCCCGTGTCCAAGAATACCACACTCTCCCCTATATAAAATAAATAAATAAATATGTATAATATACCTATATATTTACACGCTATCGGCCGTATTTTTGAAGGTATTAGAACCACGTTTTATTATGTTATGTTTGGGGTTGATAGCTCGGTTAAGGAGGAGGATGAAATTTAAAAAAAATTTTTCTCGGCCCCTATGAAGTTTAGAGAGAAACTTTATTTGCAAAAATTAGAGTACTCTCTATGAGGTTAACTGTGACACCAATGAATTATGGGTTGGTGGGGCACGAGTGGGTGTCTGGGTGGAAAAATTCAATTTTTCTAAACCACGACTTATGGGGTATCGTTGAAAAGCTCTTGATGAGTAGTCTATAAATCTATAAATCAATAAAAAAAAAAAAAAAAAAAAAAAAAAAAAAAAAAAAAAAAAAAAAAACAATAAAGCAAATTTCATCGAATTCGACCTCAGCCTGTAAGCCTGCCGAAAGGGATGTTTTTCGTTCGAATATAGTTGAAATGCGTGTTTTTCGAATTTTTGTAGAGAGGTTGGTATGGGGGGCGGCTGATTTTTTTTTTTAAGTTCGGATTATCTACAAAACTATTTATAACTTATAGACTTTTGGTCTAAATAATTAGACCAAAATTGGAAAAAGTTAAACGAATATGATATGTGTGTTATTTATGCCTTATTGTCTTATTCTACATTCAAATTACGCAAGTTAAGATGTTGAATTAAAAAGGATATCGTTCGATGGCGGTAATTCTACGTGGATGCAGTTTCCTTTCAAGGTGACAATATCGATTGTGTTAAAAATCCTTCCCCAAAGTACATTATCAATACCAATTTACATTTTAAAACATTCCTCCTTATTCCTTGTTAATAATTGCGTTTCCAGGAGAATATAGCACACTTAGTTATCTCGAAGCCAATGGAAATTCTCCGCGGCAATTTTCTGTCATCATCCTGTCATCAATCATTAAACCAATGCAGTTCACTTCTTTTCGAACGCATAATAAAGCAGCTCCTTGCAGCAAGAATTACGTAATTTCAACGAAACAATAACACATGTCCTCGATTGGCTATGTAATTTAGACACTTAGGTTCTTTTTGCGTGGAGGGGTGGAGGAGGCGACGACGAGGCGTATATTTTCTGCAGGACGAAAACACGATATCCTGTTGCATACTTGCGTCCACCTGCAGGATTCCCATATTTACAAAAATATTACGTGGATGTCCCTTTGACCTACTCCTGCTGCACTTCCTTGCATCGTGTGCGTTAGTTCCTCAGTGACACCACTTAAGAGAAGATGTTCAGACAATTGAAGAAATTGAAGGAGAAATATTTGTGGTACCTACTTCAGCATCAGATCTTCGAATTGGCTGCTGCTGTTCGACTTGGTTTAGAAAATAATGGACGTGATATCATATCCGATTTTTAGGGACTCAGATAATGAAAATTTGTCACGACTTAAATTCTGCTTTGCCACAATAATTTGTTCGTTTTTCATAATTTGTGCATGTTATTCGAGTTTATTCACGCACAGGAGAAGATCTTTTGACCAATCGGAATCTTTGTTGTTTTTTGTTGGTGGAATTCAGGTATAAATTACAAATTTCCGTCAATTTTGCAATAATACACATATTAAATATAACTTTTACTTTTTATAAAGACTCTCTTTAAAAGTTCGCTGCTTGTGTATTACCGAAAGGATTTCCGTATTATGCGCGAGTGCATTGAAAGATCTACTGTGAATTTCGCAACAGGAAACAACACTTGTCGTGAAGTGGGCGTAAAATATTGCAAAATAATTAAGTATGTTGATAATTGTTGAAAACGTGCTTAAGTTATTACTGAATAACCACAGCAGAGTATTTCAAAGTATAATTGGTCTGACCATTGCATGCGCAGGACTATATTGCCTAACACCCTTTTTGCATCCTAAGGACATGCGACTTCCTGCTGCGGTACCTATTATCGGAATGCCGTAATTATTAAAATAATTTCTGCTTAATTTAAACATTAATTATATGATTTTTCATGGTTTTAGTTATGAAAAGCATCCGGGATATGAAATTAATTACTTATTTATAATTGTTGAAGTTTACGCCATCATTATATTTGTTTCAAGTCACGACATTTTATTCTTCTTGTTTTGTGCGTTCGCTTCATCGCAATTGGAACTCTGCACTCGTCATTGTTGTTTGATTGGAGACAAAAGGAGCGAATATAACACGGAGGAGAAACAGAAAAGGCTCCTCCAGGACATTGCAAGGACACAAAGAAACCTCACGGTGTTTATGTCGCGATGCAGAAATGTTTTTAAAATGTCGCTTCTAATGTCATTCATGACATTAACTGGAATGATGTGCTTGTGTATTTCGCAGATCGTTGTGGTAAGTCAGTTTTTATATACCCTAGCTTTAGGGTTATTAGTTTTGCACGCATGTTTGCAACGCCAAAAAATAATGGTGAATGAAAAAAATAATTATATATAATTCATAATTGGGAAGTGAAAAGAAACCGTTTTACCCGTTTTCGCCAGTCTGTCTGTATTTCAGTATTTCTGTCGAGAAGGCTTGTAACTAGAGAATTGAAATCTTGTGCAATAATAACATATATCATTGAAATTGTAAGATCAAGTTCGAAGATGAGCAAAATTGGGCAATTCCTTCTTAGTGTGGACAATTCGCCATATAAGAAAGCTGAATTATTTGTATACAAAAGTTAAGTATTGTTCTAAATACGTATTACAATTTATTAGTTGCATGGTATTTTTATTATACGATCTTGAAATTTTACAGTTTACTAAAAACTTTCCCTGTTGACATGAGTTTTTAAAAACTTGGTACCATCGCAATCGCCGCCGTTTTTATGACTAGGCAGTATAGGCCTAGGTCTTATAGCCTAGGGCCTCAGAAGTCAGGCGCCGCAAAAACAAACATGTTTTTTCAGAGAACTTTTTCGTAACCTAGGATGTTATTCGGTTTTTGATTTGTTCATTTGTATTTTACACATTACTAATCTTACAAGAAATTGTTCTATCTATATTACCTATACTTAGTAGACCCTAGTCGGCGATACTCTTCATAAGCAAAAACAAAAGATTTATAATTGCCTAGGGCAATGGGAAAACTATTTTACATGGTATTTTATACGATTTCTTAACAATCTAGGGTATTTCATAATTGGCCTATAAAATAATTACCTACTTATACTTTCCGTACTAGTTGTTAAATTATCGTTTCCAAATTAGAAATCATCATATTATAATAATATATTTTTTGCAGGACGGTATAGGAAAAACAGTGCTTGGCCTTCTTTATTTACTTGGCACTACATTTCTTTACTGTTTGGTGGGCCAAGTGATTATAACTAAGACGGAGGAGTTCGCGACAGCTTTGTATGACAGTTATTGGTACGAGCTCGAGAAGATTTCGAACAAGAAAATGGTGCTCTTGCTGCTCGTGAAGGCGCAGCGCGAGTTAAGTTACGTTGGTAATTTTTAATTAAATAAAAATAACAAACTTTTAAAACGTTATAAATTTTATTTGCTTATTTAGAGTCTTGCTTCGTTCGAAGTTATCTGCTGACTGACTGTTCTCTCTTGACTGAAAAACCTGTTTTCTTGGTTTTCGCTGCAGATGGTCCCGTTGCTTATTCATGTCAGTTCATGATACGTAACTCCTCCCTCCTCAGGTTGAGCGACGATCAATGGAAAGCTGCATTGTTGCGATTTTGTTGATAGGAGCATGAAACCTTATTGATGATGGACCCGAAGCCTTTTTAGGGTTTATTATGTATTTCTGTTGATTTGCAGATATTTTAACGGCCACTAGTGTTCATTTGAATTTTCTCAGGATTAGGTAGGGTATGGGATTATTCTACAGTACTACTTTTATAATTATAACAAATACCTAATTACCAACTTATCTTAATACGAAGAAAGGTACTGTTCTATTTTATCCTTTAACAAAATTTGGTCGTACAGATATTACATATACATTATATATATATACTTATATATAAAAAATATATATTTTTTTTTTTTATTATTACCTAGATGATAATTAAATTATATAAATTTACATATTGGTATTGAAATTGTTTCAAATTGTTTTGCATTTTGGTATTGGAATTGTTTCAAACAACTTGCAAAAGTTGGTTGGCAAATTTCTTTGATTAATTTAATTTATTTGATTAATCCTCATATCTGTCACGTAAGCATGTACATATACGAGAATATAGAATAGAATAAAATATTATGTGTCTGCATTATTTTCAATTTGATCATTGGACGAATGGGTTTGGAATTTTCGTTTTCTCTTAATTTTAGATTTATGTAATTTTTTGTTTTGAGTGGTGATTAGAGTAACACGGTTGTCCTTTTTTACTTTATGTTTAGTAAATCTTTTAGTTAATTTGTTTCTTCTATTTTCTCTTTTAAAAATCTCTGTACCCTCGTGGAATTGTTCTGGAGGATCCCTATTTTTATTTAATTTTTCTATATTTTTGGAAGTTTTCTCTTCGAGTATGGTTTTAATGGAAGGATAAATTTCATTTTGAGTTTTGTGTAATTTATTTAAATATTCATGAATACTTTGGTGTTTTAATTTTTCGAATTTATAAGGTTTACCATAAAAGACTTCGTATGGAGTGAACTTTGTGGACGAATGAATTGCGTTGTTATACGTTATTAGGACTTCGCTGAGGATTTCGTCGTGATCCGTATCCTTGAGTTTGTTTTGAATTATTCTATAGATTTCGGTCAATGTTGAATGCAGTCTTTCAAGAGGTGAATTGCTGCTGCTTGTATGAAGTGAAGTAATGTGATAATCTATATTGTATTGTTTGCAAAAATCTTTTAATATATGTGCGGCGAATTCTCCACCCGAGTCTGCGACAATTTTCTTCGGAATACCGTGTAGGCTAATATAATGTTTCAAGGACTTAATTATTAAAATACTAGTTCTGGCTGTTAATGTATATGCAGCTGCAAATTTAGAGAATTTGTCTATGATAGTGAGAATTTGCCGATTATTTATGGAATATATATCTATGTGAAGAATGTCTAATGGCATACTAGGTGTTTCGGGTATCATAAATTGAACTTTCGGAGGGTTTCTATCGTATTTAAGAGTTTGACAGATATCACAATTATTTATAATTTTACAAATTTTATTTTTCATAAACGGGAAATATAGTTCTCTTTTAAGGTGTCCAAGGGTTTCATTAATCCCCCTATGATTATTATTGGCATGATAATCGGTAATTATTTTATCCTGTTCATCTATGTCTGTGATATCCCTAAGTATTTCCGTGCATCTAATAATTTTAAAAATTTTAGATTGTGAGAAAAATTTGGAGTAAGCATTTTGTACCAATCTAAAAATGTCGTCACTAGTATAAACTGCTGTTAGGCGATTGGGTGTTAAATGACTTTGTAAAATTTCAACTATTGTACTTTCTGATGAATCTGTGATATAGACAGTTCTTCGTTGTTTGTTTTTAAAAGGCGTTTTCAGTATCACGTTTGGTTTTCTATGTGAATTCTCTATAACTAACTGCAATGCGAATTCATTCAGTGGTCTTTCGGAAATGGGGATACCATCGTTCATATTTTCTTCAGCAGAGTGAATAGTAGTACCTCCAACGCTTTTTAGTGAAATATTAGTATTTCCAGTTTCATCTTCAGTCATATAAATTTCTAAATTTTTAAAAGTTTCAGATATTCCAGGTTTTATTCTACTCAAAGCATCTGCATTCGCATTTTTTGTTCCCTTTTTGTAAACTACATCGTAATCATATTCTTCTAGTTTTAACCTCCAACGAATTAATTTTGAATTAGGGTCTTTTAAACTCATGATCCAAGTCAATGGTTTATGGTCTGTTACTATTGTGAACTTTCTGCCAAAGAGGTATGGTCGAAAATATTTGGTGGCCCATACTATAGCCAACAACTCTTTTTCAACCGTGGAATAATGTGTTTCAGAGTTAGTAAGGGTCCTACTTGCATAACTTATTGGCTTATCACTTCCAATAGGCCCTTGTGACAGAATAGCACCAATTGCGTAGTTACTAGCATCGGTTGTCAGGACGAATGGTTTTGAAAAGTCTGGGTATTGTAATATAGGGTCATTAGTTAGGATATCTTGACAGATTTTGAACGTTTTTATATATTGATCATTGCAAAGAATTGTTTTACCTTTCTTCAGACATTCTGTAAGGGGTTTGGTGAGTTTAGCGAAATCTTTTATGAATTTGCGGTAATACCCAAGAAGACCTAGAAAAGATTTTATTTCTTTTTGAGTTGTGGGTAAAGGAAACCGTTTTATTGCTTCAATCTTTTCTGGATTCGGTTTTATACCATCTCTTGTGACTAAATGTCCTAGGAAGTTTATTTCTTTATGCATAAATTCAGATTTGTCGAGTTGGACCTTTAAATTTGCTTCTCGAAGTTTTCGGAAAACTTTCTTCAAACTTTCGATGTGTTCTTGTAGTGATGTAGAATATACAATAATATCGTCAAGATATACAAGACATATACTTCCTTGCAATTCTTTCAAGACATTGTCCATTACTCTTTGGAATGTACTTGGGGCATTCTTTAACCCAAAAGGCATTCGGATATATTCAAAGTGTCCTCCCTCAACCGTGAATGCTGTTTTCTGAATATCCTGTGGATCCATTTCAATTTGGTGGAACCCACTAGCCAAGTCTAAGGTGGAAAAGTATATACTTTTGCCCAATTTGTCCAGAATTTCTGTTATGTTTGGAATAGGATAACGGTCACTTATAGTTTTCTCGTTTAACTTCCGATAATCTATAACTAGCCTCCATTTCTGTTTGCCGCTTGCGTCTTTTTTCTTCGGAACTATCCAAATTGGAGAGCTCCATGGGGAATAACTAGGACGGATGATACCTTGATTAAGCATGTCGTTAATTTGGGCTTTTACTTCATTTTTATGGACATATGGGTACCGATAAGATTTGGTATGTATAGGAAGTTCATCTGTGGTTCGAATTCGGTGTTTAACTGCATTAGTGAAGGTAAGTTTTTGATTTTCTTTAAAAAATATATCATCATATTCTCTGCAAATTTTTGAGAGAGATTCTAATTCTTCTTTATTTAAATGAGATGTCCGCAGTAATTTCGAAATATCATTGAATGATTGTTGAGTACAATTATAGTTAATATTGAAGGAATTTATTTCAGCATATTCTTCAGAAGAAAACTTGTCTACTTTTAAGGGTTGTTCGATAAGGAAATTTTGTTCATAATCGGCTGAATTAATTACTTCCACCGTACTATACCAGTTTTCGGATTGGTAGATTCCTTCATGGATAAACAGATTAGGCTTAATTTGTATAGTTTTAATAAAAATATCACCGTTTTGTACATCTACAGGTATTTGAGCTATAATTTTAGAATTTGGGGAAATGGTAAAATTTTCAGACATATAATTTGGTTTGGAATACAAGGGAATCGTGGCGTTATTAGTAATTAATGTTTTATTAGGAATATCGACCTTAGCGCCCAATGAAGTTAGTGAATCAAGTCCCAATAGTCCATCGAAATAGCCATGGAATTTAAATACTAGAAATTTAAGTTGACCTGGTTGATTAAATTCACAAAAGTTAGGAAGAACTATTTTTTTATTTAAGGTATGTTTATTTAGTATTGTTGTAATGATAACAGGACTAATTTCTACAAGATCATCTGGGTGTACATATTCGGGATTTATAAATGAGGATGATGCACCAGTATCAATTAAAAATTTGAGGGGACGACCAAATGGAGAAGAAATATTTATGTACGGAAGAATTGAACCATGTTTATTAATATCTATGTACCCGATTTGTCTGTCGAGGCTGATTGCCAAAAATTTTCGTCTATTTCATTATAAGGTGTGTTTTCTGATTGTATTGGGTTATCGTTATAATAATAATGGTTATCCATACTTTGTGCATGGTCAAAATTGTCAAAATCAGTGTTTGCATCACTTTCTCCGATATGAAATAATTCTTTTCTATCGAGGTTTTGTTGTCCTGATAATCGAAACTGGTTGTCAAAGGTTGATCTATTTTGGAATTGGGAATGATTGGCTCTTGTATTATTTGAATCTACTTCCATTGGTTCATTTTTTGGAAAATTTACCCGCTTATGCTGATCGGTTCTGTTAAAATATTGTTCTCTTGGTTGAAACCCGAAATTATTACATTGATTTCTTTGTGGACGCGAAAAATTATTTGATTGAGAAAATCTTTGTTGCTGAAATGGTCTTTGGAGGAATGATTGTGATTGTGTATAATTTCGCGGTTGTACTTGAGGCCTTACTTGTTGTGGCAAATAGTTCCTAAAATTTGGACTGAAATTGTGAGCTGGTTTTGGAGGTAATGTAGATTTATTGTCTAGTTTTGAATACATCATATTCTGTTCCTGAATGCAAAATGAAAACGCTTCGGCAAGTGATTTGGGTTTCATGGCACGAATAATTGACCCTAATGGCTCTCTGAGCCCAGATAAAAAGGTATTCAAACACATTTCCGAATATAAATTCTTTTTTGCATTTATAACATTTTTATCTTTGTCATGTATATTGACATGATTAACCATACTCGCGAACAATTCCACAATTTCACTATAATACTTTTCAATTGTATTGCTACCTTGTTTTGTTTTGTGTAAATCTCGTATTAATGTCGTTTCATTCCTTTTGTCAGAATAGTGTAATATTAGATTTGTTTTTATTTCTTCCCAGTCTAAAGAAGTCCCATACATATTCAGCACTTCATTAGCTGGTCCCACAATTTTATTTCTTATTGCCCTTAATAATAATTGTCCATAGGATGTACCTTGGGTTATTGATATCATTGAAAGTATTTCGTCGACATTATTGAGAAAGTCAAAAAGTAACCTTGAGTTCCCATCAAATTTAGGCAAGTCTTTAATTGCGTCTGGAACTCTCAAACAATTAACAACATCCGTTACTGTAACGGTTACTGTAGCGGAATCAGACAGAGACATTTTGTGTGCAGTATTAATTTTCTCTTTAAGCGAATTACTCGAAACACTTTCTTTAATTCGAATTTTTACGTTAAGCAAATTATTTGAACGTTTTCCTTAATTTATTATTTCACTTTAAGAAACCTATTTGAAACAACTTCCCTGAATTAGAATTTTCACGTTAACCTTAACTCTAACTTTTATATATGTGCACTAAATTTTATTCTTGTTATTGTTTTATTAACTTTCAAAATTTTTCTTAGATTCTATGAAATTAGGATTGGGATTAGAGAAAATTCAAACCTTTTAAACACGTGTGATAAATTTTTTCCAAATTTTCGCGTCGACTCAACCTCGCTGAAAATTTTGATCCCACGCTGGTTTGTTGAAGGCAACCCCGCGATAATCCGTCGCGTAAGACTGTCCTCTGTCCCTTCAGACGATGATCCCTCGTCTCTCGATCTGCTGCTTAATATTGAATTCGCAATGGATTCGATAAACCGTCGATCACTAGCGAATTCAATAAAACTACAATTTCACCGACTGCGCCAGTTAAGTTACGTTGGTAATTTTTAATTAAATAAAAATAACAAACTTTTAAAACGTTATAAATTTTATTTGCTTATTTAGAGTCTTGCTTCGTTCGAAGTTATCTGCTGACTGACTGTTCTCTCTTGACTGAAAAACCTGTTTTCTTGGTTTTCGCTGCAGATGGTCCCGTTGCTTATTCATGTCAGTTCATGATACGTAACTCGCGCGGATTCGTTCTCCATTGGAGGGTTTCGAGATCTAACTCTTGAAACTTTTGTTTCTGTACGAAAAATGGGATATTCAATAATTGTGCTAATTTTACTAAATTTAGTATGATTTTTAGGTTTTGCAAGCAGCATATAGTTATGCAATGTTTATGGCGAATGTGAGAAGAGCGTAGATGAAAGGCGTAGCGTGTGAACCGCTGAGAGTAAGAGCCAATTACCCACTGTAATGCCGCACTCCCTAAACATGTTGGTCATCACTAAAAGTAGGTACTCTTCACTAAGCGCAGTTTATATAAGTGTCGAATCACCGATTTTATAAGTGTTTTTAATTTTAATGCAATTTGAATACTAATAATATAAAATATTAATATAGTGGCTATAAAATTTTCTGTTTATAAATGTTTATTGTAACCTATGGTAATTGTTTTTAATTGACACAATGGTAAAATGATGGTCGTCAGCCGTTTAGGTAGTCAGGGGGATAAACACGAAGCACAGGTCAATGGATTCTTGTGCTTCCTGCCGTAAGTGCGACTATACCTTCCTCGTGGGAGCGACTGGAAACAGATCTCAGGTTATCTGGAGGTGCTGGTTAATTGTAGTCGGGCGGAGAGAATAAAACTCGCTCACAAAAATTACCCCAATCTAAGGTGGAACAGCTACGCCGAGAGATGCAAGGCCAAGGGGGGGGGGGGGGGGTGTGTGCTTGGTCGCTAGTAGCGAACTCTGGATACCCGGCGACCTCCAGTTTTAAGTATTTCATTATATAGGGTGATTTTTTAATCTTTTGGTTTTTAATTTAAATTAAAAACACCGAAAAATTGGAAGACTTTATGAAATTTTTTATTTGAGTCGATAAATCATTACTTGCCATTTATGTTTTGAAGATTAATTCATTTAAATGTTGATCGCTTTAAGTGATCCATGCGCACGCCCACGCTGAGGAAGACTTGCAGACTTGCAGACTTCTGAGAACAAGTTCTCAGGGTCTGAGTTGGATGGTACAGAGGTACCGGATGGTACCAATGTACTCTCTATTGAATTTGGCGATAAAGTCAGTGAAGCTGGAGTGAATCAGCTGAAGCTCAGTGCTTCGGAACCAGGTTTCACCAAGCTCACCTCAAGTCAAAAGAGGCCGTTGAAGAGGGCCTTGGCTAGTGGGCTCTCTAGGACAAAGGCCTTGGAGTCGATTCTCTTCAATCACCCTCCGGGAACTGAACTCAAGCGAGTCAGGTCAGAGGATAAGAAGACGGATGTTCGTGAATAAAAAAGAAACAGGACAAACCGGACAGGGGCAGTCCCACCTACCTTTAGTCAGGTGATTGGCTGCAAGAAACTTGGCATTGTCTCCACGGACATGTCACGTCAGCCCCTGTGAGCAGTGCAGATGGTATTTGCGGCTGCCGCACCGGTATTCCAGAGCTGTGTGCCCCGAACCGGGCGGCTCCTCCTTGTCTGTTCGAATGAGCCCACATGGGAGTGGGTGAGGGAGAAGTTTGAGCTCATCAGAAGCAAATGTGCTCTTGATGTTGCTCAGGTGGAGAGGGTAATTTTCCTCGGATCGGACTCATGTAGTTCGGTATTATTTCCTTCAAAGTCTCACCTTGCCAAATTCCATAATACTGGAAACTATTTCCGCGCAAATTGATCACCGACCTATCAGTGGAAGGTCATGCAGAGGTTGACGTCTGGTCAACTCCTGCAATTGGTATTGGCTGTTGACGATATGTCGATGGCCAAATTAGGCGAGCTGAAGGGCAAATTTGGTTACATACTCGACCAGATTAGGTTGACAAATAATTAATCAGGGAACAGGGACTCCGGCAAGCCGCCGGTCAATCTGCTGGGAGTAGTTCAAAGGGAGGAGAAACGATTGGGGTTTCTCTGACCGCGACTTCTTCCAACTCTAACGTTGTTGCACCTGCATCTGGATCTGAAAATGAGTAGTTTTTCACTAAGATTCTAGTCTCATTCACAGGAGTATAACTGTGAAATTGTTGAGTTCCCTTTATTGTTACTGCTTTTTCAAATCTACGCTTCAAGGTATTTTCCTCTGCCTCATGATCATTTTTAGTGCAATACAAGAAACTGATGTTGCCTATATTGTGAACAGCCCAATCATAACATTTAGATGTTGGGATCTTGCAAATCATATTGTTGGTTAAACCTTTGTATGTGTAGCGAACGCATAAATCGGAAAATAAAATAATCGGCCACCACTGGCTAAATACGGGATTGTTAACGTTCGCGTTTAGTAAGCAGAATTTACAGTAAGGAAGAACAAATAGCTTGGGTTGAGAGTAGTCGCTAGCGAAGAGTCGAAGAGTTTGGAAGTCGAATTCGAAGTTGATTAAGAATAGAAGTAGAATAAATATTAGTTTTATACGATTACACACAAGTCTTTCCTTTTTGTGTTGTGAATCCTGGAGTGAGTGATACCGGGTGTTCATTGAAGCAGCCATACCATTGGAGAACAATTTATGTGGGATCATCCCCTGGAATCCCCACAAACTGGTGTTCCCGTGAAAGAACAACGTTTCTGACGATAAAAAGGCCTCCGGAAGAAGACATCCGTAACATTTTCACCACGTTTTTCCCAGTGGAGTGAGGACAACACAAGCCAGCGACTGGAAAGCACAGTAATACTTACGAGAGACGAGGAATACCGTCACACATAGAAATAAGTGAAATTTACAAAAAAAAAAAAAAAAAAAAAAAAAAAATTAAGTAATGATTAGTAATTAAGTTCAGGTTTCCTTTTTGAAGTGAATTTACAAATTAATAATTAATATCTAGTAATTGAATTTCGAAAATAATAATGAATTAGAGAACCAATGGTTCTTGAGAATACTTTTATTATATATATATATATATTGTATATACATATTTAGAGTACCGAAATCTCCCTAGTTTACACAGTCATTTCATTTCTTTTTATTGTGTTACAAGAGTAGCAACAAACAAAATAAAATGGAGTAAAAGAGTGTAAAGCGAATACGACAACTCACAGCGAATTAAAAGAATTGCCACCGGTTATTATTAATACACCCAAATACCAATTTGAATTTCAGTTATAATTATCGGTATATTTTAATACAAATATGACAAGCGTAAGTGGTGCTCCCGTAGTTAAAGAGGAAACGGAGCAGGTTACGTCAGTCGAGAGTATTCGTTTACCATTATTTTGGGAAAAAGCCCCTAGTGCATGGTTTATCACGGCAGAAGCTCAGTTTACGGTAAGAAAAATCAAAAGCGATGAAATTAAGTACGCTAACATACTTTCGGCTTTACCGGTAGAAACGATCAATACAATAATGGACGTTTTGAATTCGCCACCAGATAGGGATAAGTACGAGAACCTGAAAAATGTACTCATAAAACGACATTCGGTTTCTGAACAAAAGCGACTCGAGCAATTGTTATCCGCAGAAGATATAGGAGACCGTAAGCCATCAGATTTGTATAGGCACATGTGTAATTTAGCCGGAAATATTTCAAATATTAACACGCCTTTAACCCAGTCGTTGTGGGAGCGTAAATTGCCACCAGCAATTACGATTCCGTTAGCGGTAACGTCACAGGAAGATTACAGCAAAAAGTTAGAATTAGCTGACAAAATCTGGGAGGTTACGCAGAGTCAGAATGTAAGTGCCATTAACTCTCAAGGTCACACAAGCGAAAAAGCCGGTTGCAGTTCGATTGCAAGTCTACAGAAGGAAGTGAGCGAAACGAGATCTGAAATATTAGAAATAAGAAAGTCTTTACAACGATTATCATTTAGGTCAAGATCGACGTCGAGAAGGGATCGACGCACTAATTCGAATTTTCACCGCTCAAAGTCACCGAAGCGCTGCTGGTATCACCGAAAATGGGGAAACAGCGCAACAAAATGTGTGGAACCGTGCGATTTTAAAATACCCAAACACAATAATTCTTTAAACTAAAACATCCCAATGTTGTAGCGGCCAGCAAAAGGGAGAACACTTCTCGCCGCCTTATTCTAAAATGTAAAAAAACAAAATTCAGTTTCTTAATCGATACAGGGGCAGATGTATCAGTGGTCCCATTTACATTTTATCTGCATTTGTGTACAAAAACGTCCGATTATTCATTAACAGCAGAGAATGGATCTGCTATCAAAACTTACGGAACCATTCTCTTAAACGTGGATTTAGGTTTGCGCAGGGACTTCATATTTCCTTTTATCATAGCCTCAGTTAATAGGCCAATATTAGGCTCCGATTTTCTATATAAGCACAACCTACTAGTGGACATAAAAGGACGACAACTGTTAGATTCGACAACTAGAATGTCGCATCAATGCGCAGCAGTTAACGCCGATACGCCCACTACCAAAATTCATTTGATTAACAACGATTATTACACGTTAATCAAACAATTTCCCGAGCTAACGCAAACCCCAAATTATGGGGAGGAACCTAAGCATAACGTAGTACATCATATAGTAACAAAAGGACATCTACCATTCTCACATCCGCGGCGGCTAAGTCCAGAAAAGTACAAAAAAGCACAAGAGGAATTCGCATACATGCAACAATTAGGCATATGTAGACCGTCCGCTTCTCTACCATGCTCACCTCTTCACATGGTTGCAAAGAAGGACCCCAACGACTGGCGCCCTTGCGGTGACTACCGCAGGCTGAACACACTAACAGTTCCAGATAGATACCCGATACCACATATTCACGATCTATCATTAAAGTTGCACGGATGCCACGTTTTTTCAAAAGTGGACTTGGTTAGAGCTTACCATAACATACCGATAGCGGAAGAGGACATTCATAAAACAGCGCTAACCGGCTAACTACCCCATTTGGAATGTTTGAGTTGACACGAATGCCTTTCGGATTAAGGAATGCAGCTCAAACATTCCAGAGGTTCATGAATCAAGTAGTATACGGCTTAGATTTCATTTTCGTTTCTTTAGATGACATACTCATCTTTAGTAGAAATACAAAAGAACACATGGAACACTTAGAAATCCTTTTGCAGCGACTCCAAAAGTATGGCCTGAAGATTAAACCGACGAAATATGTATTTGGAGTAAATGAGATAAATTTCCTCAGTTATAAAATCAATTCAAAGGGAATCAGTCCGTCCAGCAACCGCGTGAAAGCAATCTTAGATTTCCCTCAGCCTAAATCAATTAAACAATGCTTAAAATTTACAGGAGCGCTTAATTACTATAGATCGTGCATCCCCAGATTAGAAGAATTACTAGTACCAATCTACGAACACATTACAGCCATGGGAATAGTAAAAAAACAGAAGAGCGCCCGTTTCACTTGGCCGCAAACCTGTCAGGGATCCTTCGACAAGGCCAAACAAGCCTTAGCAACTGCGACATTACTCGCCAACCCGGTTGACGACGGGGCGGAATTAAGGCTTACAACAGATGCGTCGAACAAAGCTATTGGTGCAGCGCTCGAACAAAAAGTAGGAACTATATATGAGCCCATCGCATTCTTCTCCAAAAAACTTATCCAAGCCGAAACGAAGTATTCAGCTTTCGATAGAGAACTTCTAGGTATTTACGCTGCTATAAAGCGTTTCCGCCACTTTTTAGAAGGACGCAACTTCGCAGTGTACACGGACCACAAACCCTTAGTACATGCCCTTACTTCTAAGGCGGACCGCAGTCCTCGACAGGAGCGACAGTTAAGTTATATCGCAGAATTCAGGTCGGATATTAGGTAGGTATATAAAAGGCGCCGAAAACATCGTCGCAGATTCTCTGTCGCGGTGCGACGAATCAGAGATTTCAGCAATATGTAAAATCGATCTCAAGACCCTGGCGCGGATGCAAAAGGACGACGAAGATCTCAAAACAATTTTGAAAAGCGGCAAACATAATATGGAACAGAAGCTAATCCCAACCCCACCGGTACCGATCTGGTGCGATGTTAAGGCTGCGGAAATTATACCTTTCATCGCTAAGTCCCTTCGAGTTCGACAGGAGATATTCGATAGCCTACATGGAATTGCGCATCCAGGTATCCGGGGAAAAAGGAAGCTGTTGCACATTCCTTTTTCACAACATTCGGACACCTCGTTGGGCGCCACTTTATGTTGCACATTCCTTTATCCCAACATTCGGACACCCCGTTGGGCGCCACTTTATGTTGCGAAAAAGAATGTTGGTGCCTGCAAATATGCAGGCAAAGGCTGATTCCTGCAGGATGATCCATTCATCCGACAGAAATCAGCCTCGATGAAGCGGCTATTGCCAAGAAGTACCCGGCTAAAATACTTCCCCCGGAGACAGCAGTGGGAGGCGCGAGCTTGATCGGCTAGCATCGCGGTAGTGTGGGGGGGTAGCCAAAACACCCTCGCCGTCTCCAGGCTTCATCACGCGCAACGAAATCTCGCGCGAAGGGAAACGACGAAAATCGCGAAGGGTAAAAGGGGCAAATGACAGTACGGGCGGGAGACATGTCACGACTTACCTGTGCTGAGGGGGGATTAGATGGAGTTATCCCCTTGGGCAGCCCTCTGTCCTCCCTCTATTCCCTCCTTGCCCATCTTGTGGAAGGGAATCCTTTGTTGGTGTCAACCCGCTGAAACAAAAAGTTAAGCGCTCATGCGCTGAAGCAAAATCAAACGGGGAACGAGGTGGCGAGAAAGAAAGGCTCGAGGATTAAATTTAACCCATATAATTCATTTTTATTCCTGTTTACTTAATTTTAGATATAAATTCACTCATTTTTTTTTTTGTTCTACTTTAACCTTAAGGCTCGCAAAAATTGGAATTGAGTCCGGCTAATCTAACGTCAAAAAAAACAAGAAACTAAACAACTTTTGGGTGAGGAGGCCCGAATCCCAGCGCACGCACTATAATTCTGTGATAAAAACAGACACCAATTCAATTAAATTTTTCGGGTACGCAGAGGGGAGAACTGTGGCCACATTTCTTTCTCTGAATTTCACTTATCTTTGCTTTGTTTTTTCTTTTTCCTTCACTTTAAGGGGATATTGCAGCGCAAGACGGGGCTTTCTCCCCCTTACAACGATCTTGACAAAGTCTTCCTGAAACAAACTTACACCCTGAGGAATAAAAAGGAGATTGTCGGAGCTTTACTAGAATTAAATACCCGAAATGAAAACAAACCAAAAAAAATTCGTTCACTCTGCCGGAACGATATTCCTGACTCTAAATGAACTTACAACTAAAGCAGAAAAGAAAAGAACACTGAATGCAAACAAAAAAAAACGACAAATGTATGTTTTTGGGTGGGACTTGCCGGGGTCCTATTTCCTTCAATTATCTCGCTCGTCTAGGGAGGGGGGGGGGGGGGGGGGGGTCGTTGTCCTGTCGGTGGTATCCTGCGGTCCTCTGGTTGCGGTGGGTCCGGGTACGGGGGGACAAGGCGCCGCTCGTCCGCCAAGCGTGGAACACTTCACTTGCCACCAAAACTAATCACGTGAACACGTACTGGTTGAACTGGGGCACTTCGAAGGCACGTTTTATTGGCAGCCCTTCTTTTTTTTTTTTTTTTTTTTTTTGTTTTTTTTTTTTTTTCTCAATATTATAAACGCCACTGTGGCACAACAGCACTGTTATAGGCGTTGGTACGTTTCGACTATTTCCTCAAAGGCTCAACCAATTAATAGAATACGAGAATTTCCGCGGAAAAATTGCAAAGTTTTCACGCCGTTCGAAACTGAACCAGATCTAACTGAACCGCGGTAAATTTGATTAACTTCGTGCAACAAATCAACCTCCCTCGTTCTTTTTTTTTTTCTTTTTACCTTTCTTCTTGATTTTTCCCTTTACTCGCGCTCGTTCCTTTAGCTTTGTATATCCCCAACTGACTCGTCAGCCGCGCCGGTGCCCGTCGCCAGTCGTCCCACGCGGCTTCCCTCACTCACACATGCGCGTCAGCCTTCTAGAAGTTTCGCCGGAAGCACGTTGTTTTTCCGAATTTCTGCTCAGCTAACCTCTAGAAGGCATGCGTTGGGCGCATGTGCGTGTCCGTGCAGGCGACTAGTGCTGCCACTGATGTGTCTCAGCTGACCTTGGCCTTGTCGCCAGGGTTCAATCGACTGAGCACATCATGGTTGACGGCCAGGCGTTTGCTTTTCCATACGGCCGACCACAACAAAGCTAATAACGATTCGATATTGGTGGCCATGAATGAATACAGACATAAAAAATAGAGTGCAAACTTGCATACCGTGTCAGCGCGCAAAAATAAACAAGCACACTAGATCAGCAACCGGTACTTTTGACATCCCTAAAGGCCGTTTCGATCACATCCACATGGACCTCGTTGGCCCACTGCTGCCTTCTAATGGATTTCAGTACATGATGACAATAGTAAATAGGTTCACGCGATGGCCGGAAGCGTACCCACTAAAGGATATGACAGCATCAAAGGTAGCAGCCACGTTCGTCAAGGAATACATTAGCAGGTTTGGAGTCCCGTTGCGGTTAACTACTGACCAAGGAACTCAGTTCGAATCAAAGTTATTGCGCGAATTGACTCAACTGCTGGGTAGCCACAGAATTAGAACCACAGCATACCACTCTCAGGCGAACGGGATGGTAGAAAGGTGGCACCGGCAACTAAAAACCGCGTTAGTTGCGAACACACAACACTGGAGCGAAGAACTGCCGATCATCCTATTAGGAATAAGGAGTGCATACAAGGAAGACATTAAAGCAGAGATGGGCAGGCCTATGCCCGCGGGCACTCCAGCTTTTAGAGCTTTGAATATGTACACGAGCAGCTTCCAAGTCGAGAGCGCATCATTCGGCCGCCGGCCGTCATGCGAGCAGAACTATGCTTCCTTTCGCTTTGCTTTCAGGTACACTGTAAATTTGAAGTCATTTTGCCATGTGGCTTCACTTTTACATGACAGATGACGTCACAAAAATTAACAGTGTAAAAAAGGCCGGAGAGAGCTTTGAAGAGCTTTTACACAATCACATTTTGAGACTGTGGTTGCATGCCCATCCCTGCATTAAAGGTACGCCAGCAGAGATGGTTTACGGCAGTGATGGGCAGGCCTATGCCCGCGGGCACTCCAGCTTTTAGAGCTTTGAATATGTACACGAGCAGCTCGCAAGTCGAGAGCGCATCATTCGGCCGCCGGCCGTCATGCGAGCAGGACTATGCTTCTTTTCGCTTTGCTTTCGGTACACTGTAAATTTGAAGTCATTTTGCCATGTGGCTTCACTTTTACATGACAGGTGACGTCACCAAAATTAACAGTGTAAAAAAGGCCGGAGAGAGCTTTGAAGAGCTTTTACACAATCACATATTGAGACTGTGGTTGCATGCCCATCCCTGGTTTACGGACAAAACTTACGCCTGCCAAAGAATATCTACTCAATAAGAACCGACACTACTATCTGTACACGGCTGGATTGCTGATGTGTGCATCGGTGCTGTGGAAAATTAGATAGCAGCAGAGTAACATTTGTTAAAGTGGAATAACAAATGGGGGTGTGTCGCACAGCGTGGTTCATATTTGCCGCTGCACATCAAAAGCCGCAAGCAATCTGATTTGCTATCGTGCGAACTTCCAAGTCGCCCTGCAGTGAAAGCACTTGTCAACGCAGTTTAAACAGAGCTTTTGACTTGTTACAAGCTTTCATTTTGAGTTTAGTTAGAAGCACTAAGCTCATGGTTGCCAAGTGCGGCATGAAAAAACCGCCAGCTGATTGTCAGAGGCAAAGAATATCGACGTCAGAGGCAGAGAATTACTACGTCAGAGCCGACGAACTTCTTGGCACTCTTTTCCTCTTGTACGTTATTTACATTATTTTAGTGACCTCTCTCTCACATTTTTCTTTTTAATCTTTTTTTCCTATACACTCAAAAAAGAGTTTCGGTTCTTATTGAGTAGATATTCTTTGCGCCTGCCCTCGGATTTCATGTGCGACAACTCAACGACAGAAGAAAATACGGAACCTGAGGAGATGATAACAAAACTACAAGAAAGAATGCAGAACTTAAGGTCAGCAGACCCTCGGAAATCTTGTACAGCTACATATGTGCCGAAAGCACTCGAGGAGGCCGAGATGGTGTTCGTAAGAGTCGAAACAGTGAAACGTGGTTTAAAAAATCCATATGAAGAACCGTATCCCGTCATTCGAAGATTCCGAAAATTTTTCCTGGTTAAAATAAAAGGAAAGACCGTAAATATTTCAATTGATAGGCTGAAGCCCGCATACGTAGCCGCATATAGTGGTGAAAAAGAATATAGAAAGAAAACCGTACGCTTCAAGCAATGATAAAGCATCTCATAAACTAGATAATTTAAATAAATGGTGAACGTATTCCAATTTTAATCATTTTTAACTCCCTTTACTGGAAGGGGGGTGATGTAGCGAACGCATAAATCGGAAAATAAAATAATCGGCCACCACTGGCTAAATACGGGATTGTTAACGTTCGCGTTTAGTAAGTAGAATTTACAGTAAGGAAGAACAAATAGCTTGGGTTGAGAGTAGTCGCTAGCGAAGAGTCGAAGAGTTTGGAAGTCGAATTCGAAGTTGATTAAGAATAGAAGTAGAATAAATATTAGTTTTATACGATTACACACAAGTCTTTCCTTTTTGTGTTGTGAATCCTGGAGTGAGTGATACCGGGTGTTAATTGAAGCAGCCATACCATTGGAGAACAATTTATGTGGGATCATCCCCTGGAATCCCCACATATGTTTTAATGGGGTGTTGATCATTGAATCAACTGTAAAAAATGTTTCAGCTGATGACATTGATGATGATCTGTAAATAAATGTCATTGTTGGTTTTGTTACATGCCAATACTCAAATAAGTGGCGGTTGCGTTGTGTGTTAGGAGTAGAAGGAGATGAAGTAAAAATTAGTTTTTTTTGGACCACAAGGCCCATCTCCATCTTTCAAGTATCCTAAATTTACTGACATACAAGTTGTGCATAAAAATACGGTTCTAACGAAAGTGGATTCGACAACAGCAGAAGGAAGAGTATTTCACCTTACAGATTCTGAAACTATTAAGGCAAATAAGAAATTATTTGTTCAATTCAATTAAATTTCTTGCTTAAATACGTTATTTAGTTTTTTCTTCTATTATTTTATTCTATTTAGTGCTCCGTATCCTAGTTTAGATATATTATGATGTATTGTTCTCACTCTGCTACATAGCCCAGTCAAATTAGATTTTCAGCTCGGAAAAATTCCCATTAAGCTGAATTTTGGTACACACCTTTATAACGTCGTTATAAACTACGTGTGAAAAATCGGCCACGAGATCATGTTCACTTTAAAGGTTATTCAAGGTCAAAGGTCACGAAAATGACTTTTTGTAAATATCTCCCTTTTCGTTCATTCTACAGCAAAAAGTTGTGAGTAAATATTATAGAAGAGATAATTATCTACAAAAAAGGTCTTATAACATTTTAATGTAAAACTTATGGTTTTTGAGTTATAAGGCCTGAAGTAGATGTGAAATAGATTACAGTTAGTACAGTAGTGTTAAGTTAGTACCGTAAGTGGAATCCAGTAGAATTGTCAATCAGGCTTAGGTTTAGTACGTAAGTGACTCGCATTAAATAAAGACCTGCAAAGTAGCCGTGACGAGTTTCAAGTGATATACTACATGGCGCAGCCGGTAGGATAGCAATTAATAAACGCCAGTAACCGCGCCAATGCTGTACATTTCTGCACAAGTAAAGAGAGAGTAGTTAGAGTAGTTATGTAAAAGAAAAGTAGATAAACAGCAAATAAGAACACCAAAAAAAAAAAAAAAAAAAAAAAAAATTATAAGGGTGAAGTAGTGAAAGCAATAAGAAATACATGGAACTGGTAGTTAACTAACCTTAAGTTAAGAAGCTTGAAAAGAAAAAAAAGAAAGTAATGAGTTTGAAAAGAAAAGAATTTAAATTGTAAACAATCAAATCAAAAGGGGCAAAAGGGGAAGATGAAGTAGATGTGAAATAGATTACAGTTAGTACAGTAGTGTTAAGTTAGTACCGTAAGTGGAATCCAGTAGAATTGTCAATCAGGCTTAGGTTTAGTACGTAAGTGACTCGCATTAAATAAAGACCTGCAAAGTAGCCGTGACGAGTTTCAAGTGATATACTACAAGGCCCACAATGTACGAAGTTTTAAAGAAATGTGAATTTTTTATTAAAAGCGAATCGCCTTTTCGTAAATATCTCACTTTATATTGATTGTACAAAACAAAGGTTCTAACAAAAATTGTACAGGAGACAATTATCTATAAGGCTATTGTTTTTTGTTTATACACAAAACTTACCTAAGAATAAATCTCAACTTCTTGGATCTCGACTTCAGCAATGGAATATTTTAGAAAAGGGCGTAAAAATCTCTTCCTACAGGACCAGACAATCAACCCTGAAATTACAATTTTGGGAAGATAACGGTTTAGTGTTCTGTCCTAAATCACATGCACTGATAGAAGAACTGAAGATGCCATGCGACCCAGACAAATGGAGACTGTTCATAGACTCATCAAAGACAAGCTTGAAAGTTGTCCTGTTGGCCAATGGGAATGAGCTTCCATCAATCCCGATTGCATACTCTGTGGTTATGAAGGAGACGTACGAAAACATCAGCCGAATCCTTGATAAAATCAGTTATCAAGATTATAATTGGAAACTTTGCGCTGACTTAAAAGTTGTTGCTCTACTCACGGGTTTGCAATTAGGCTTCACAAAATACTGCTGCTTCCTATGTGAATGGGACAGTCGAGCCCGAAACAAACACTACATCGTACGGAACTGGCCTCTGCGAGAAAGTTTTACTCCCGGTCAAAAAAATATTGCTCACAATCCTCTGGTCCCGAAGGAAAATATTTACTTGCCTCCTTTGCACATCAAACTAGGCTTGATCAAACAATTTGTAAAAGCGCTGGACAAGAATGGTGATGCCTTTCAATTTTTGAAAACTAAATTTCCTCGGCTTAGTGAGGCTAAAATCAAGGAAGGAATATTCGTGGGCCCACAGATTCGACTACTTTTTAAAGATGCGACGTTTATTGACCAACTGAATCAAAAAGAAAAACGAGCTTGGCTTGCATTTCAAAATGTATGTAAGAACTTTTTGGGTAACAGAAAAAGTGAGGATTATGTCGTTCATGTTGAGGAATTGCTGTCAGCATACAAGGCCATGGGATGTAACATGTCTCTGAAAGTGCATTTCCTACACTCACATCTGGACTTCTTCCCTGAAAATTTAGGAGCAGTTTCAGATGAACACGGGGAGCGGTTCCATCAAGACATCACTACGATCGAGAGGAGATTTTCAGGGAAGTGGAATGCAAGCATGTTGGCAGAGTATTGTTGGTTTTTGGTACGAGAAACTTCTACTTCAGCGTACAAAAGGAAAGCGAGCACCAAATGAAGATCTATCATATTTTATCTATTATTATTTACATTTTTATTTTACTTTGTATTTATTAAACTTTAAATCTAAAATTATTTTTTTCATCATTTCAAATCATATCGAAAAGCAATAAAAAAAATAATTAAAGGGGGGCGTCCCTCGAAAACTGAGGGTGATGGGGGGAAATGGGGGTCATATTCGTAATCAGGAGAGCATTTTACATAAGAATCAGCAAGAATTATATCAGGGCTTGACAGTTTTTGTTTTTTTGCCGTCCAGTATAATAAAGTAAAGACTTGGTAACGTTTTTTTATTACCTGCGAGTCGGGCCGAACGATAGAATATACCCAACAAAAATAATTTTTAAATAAAAAAAAACCGCCTTCAAAAAACACCCAGGAACTAAAAAGCAAATCCTACATGTAGAAACTTAAACTAAAAAGTAAAAAATAATATTTTAATTACTTCAAAACAAAGAGCATTAAAGGACAATCTACGAAATTATCATTATATTATACCTATTCACAATTTATGATCACTTAGTTTTGGAGTCGGTGCCAACCAAAACAAACAGAAATCGAAAGAATGGTTGATAATTATAAAGAAGTGCAGCAAAATTTTTATGCATTTAGATGCAACCATCTAATGTTCACACTGCGAGATAATCTCGAGAGTAAAGCGGTTACGCAATCGCAATCGCCTCGTAATCTCCATGCTATTGTGAATAAACTAGTTCAAAAATTTTTTCGTAGATGGTTCCAAGAAAAATTTGACAGATTTTCACAGTGAATTGACAATTGGTGGTATTTCTGTTGGTTTTGGTTGGCACCGATTCCAACACTAATTGTGATCCTAAATTGTGAATAGGTATATAATGATAATTTCGTAGATTGTCCTTTAATGCTCTTTGTTTTGAAGTAATTAAAATATTAATTTTTATTTTTTAGTTTAAGTTTGTACATGTAGGATTTGCTTTTTAGTTCCTGGGTGTTTTTTGAAGGCGGTTCTTTTTTATTTAAAAATTATTTTTATTTTTTGCTTTTCAGGGGTGTTTATATAATTTTTATTTTTTTGTTTTTCAGTGGTGTTTATATAAAATATGTGCGTAGGATAGATTAGGTGGTACGTGATGAGGAGGCCCTCCTTACGTGACCGGTACCATAGACAAATAAAGTACTTCATGTCTTCATACACGTAGATTGGACATCACGAACAACGAAATGGTGACACTTTTTCTTGATCAGCTGATCCGAGATTGCCTCCCAATCTAGACACATTTCTTTCCAAAGGAAAAACTTTCAGAACACCCAGTCGCTTATGTTTCAAGCATCATTTCTCTGCAACGTATGTTGCATGGAAAGAAAAACGAGCAGGATGAAGGAAATTCAGGTCTGGGACCGGTTTCCTTCATTAACACATATTCTTCTCTAGGCTGGTCTAGTAAACCTGCTCCTTACCAGTTTATAATTTACGAATTTCTTTCACAAATTTCAGCATTTCTGAGTTTCTTACTGAATTAGAAAAGTGGACATTCTTGAATGAATTTCTTCGGGTGATTTTTTCAGGAAAGGGTTTGAAAAAACAAGCAAATTTGTACGATAGCATAGGTGCTATTGCTTTTTTCTTTTTGCTGTGCTGTCATACAAATTTGCTAGTGCTTTGGAAGAAAAATCTACTTATTTGCAATAAATTTAATCAAAAACATTACGAAATCTACCTTACCCTGTTGGCCTGACGAAAGGAATTGTTGTACTGTTTTGTTGCTTTGGCATTTTTCTTTTCTTATTTTATCTCAACATTTTTAATTATTTCAATTGTTTTTTTAAGATTTAGTTATGTTTTATAATTAATGCAATTAAAATTAATTTAAAAAATAAAAACAAAACGGATTTGTTTTTTTTTTTTTTTTGTATTCACATTGCAGAACACTTTGATTTTTACATTATTATTAATGATTCCAACAAATTTTTTCTGTTATAATGGAATGAAAATTTTATAGAATAAATTGCAATTGACAATTGAAAATTTTTACTCAATTAAATGACGGGTAGTGGGTTAACAAGTTGTCGAAAGATTTCCATTTAATGACATAACGGTTCAAGGGCGCAAGTTTTCGCGAAGTTAATATAGAATGTTCAAAAACGTTCTTTAATTTATCAAAATTTTTGTTTATTACACTTGACTTGACTTTTGCCAATTTTATTGAAGTTAGTTTTCTCCAGATACTCAAATACTCAATAACTTGACAATCGAAATTTTCAATTCTACAGTACGTACTAAATAATTTTGTTATTTCAAAAGCAAGGCAACAATTTGAATCGGTTTGTATATAATTTTATTCAATGGAATATAAGTGCGTTTCTTCCAAATAACATATTTCTACCAAAGTCAGATTTATCTGCGCTTTGATGAGATTAACAGAATTGTTTTTGAAAGTTAATTTAAGTTCCAAAATTACTTCTACAACATATTTTTTTTAGAGAAAGTAAAATATTTTCGGATATGGAATAAAAATTTGGCTTCGGTGAATCTAAAGTACTCATTTTCCACGATACCGACTAAAGACTCTCAATGCAATTGATGTTTTCTAGATTTTTTGTTTTTGAGATTGTCGTTAATTCAAAATTAATAAATTTGTAGTATTTAGTACTGTACCAATAAATTGAAAATTTCGGTGTGCTGACTACTAGTAGCAATTGATAATTTCGATTTTCAAATTACTAAGTACTGTAGTACCTAATTGATAATTTTTTTTCTAAATTAAATAAATATTTTTTATTTTAATAAATTTGAAAAAAAGTTACTATAGTCTTTCTTCAGCGAGCGAAAATTAAATATTCTTGACTGCCAATTTATTTCACCCTTCGTTAAATAGGAAAATTGACAACCCTTCGAAGAATAAAAAAAACACTGCAAATTTTACACAACGGTTTATTATTTCCAAAAAATATGACATTTTTCAAGTCACGGCTAGATGGCAGTAGTGATCATGTGAAATGATTTCACGTTTTTTGATCCACCAACAAATGGAATAATTTATGGAGATTAAAAATTTCAAAATTCTATTACTCAAAAACCAATTGATATAAATCCATACAATAAAATGTGTTCTATTGAGTAATATTAGAGCATTGTATATTCCGAGTTTTATGAAAAAAGCTTGAACGGTTTCGGAAATATGATTTTTTCAATATTTGGTTCCTCAATTTCCCCCCCTCAAAATACGTCGATCGGACCCACGAGCTGTTAGGACCGTTGTCAGATGTCACTTGATTTTTGAACCAAATTTAATTAATTTATCTCCAGTAGTTTCCGAGAAAAAGCCTGGACGGCGGACGGTGGACGGGGGACGGCGGACGGACGGATTTTTTTTTATTCGTTTTTTGAAATCTACATATCTCAAAACGTAAACTGACAAAATTTCAGGGGGGGTTATAATTTTTTTTTTCGTGTTCGATTACATAGGTTTATTATTGAAAATAATAAACCAAAAGCAAAAACCAATTTTTCTGCCCTCAGCGCGGCAGTATAAGTATATTAGTGCAGAAGTAAAGATGTACAATCTAGCGGCCGTATTTTTGAAGATATTGGAACTAAATTTTAATATGTTATTCCTGGGGTTAATAGCTCGGTTAAGTTCGTTAATGACCAAAATTATCGCAAGGGGTTACCGAGGGAGGGGGTTAAAATTTTTTAAAAATGATATCCCGGCCCTTATGAAGCTTATCGCGGAACTTTATTTGTATAAATTAGAGTACTCTCCATGATGTTAACGGTGACACCACCAAATTACGGGTTTATGGGGTACGACTGGGGATGGGGGTGGAAATTCGAATTTTTCTAAACCGCGTCTTGTGGGGTATTGTTGAAAAGCTCTTGACGAATAGCTTATGAATCTATAACTAGTATCTCGATTTCGAAACAAATTACTCCAATAAACGCAATCGAAAGACTTCGAAATCTACCTCAGCCTGTCGGCCTGGCGAAAGGAATTTTTTTTTAAAGTCGAATTATCTACAAAACTATTTATATCTTTTAAACTTTTGGTCTAAATAATTAGACCAAAATTGGAAAAAGTTAAACGAATATGATATGTGTGTTATTTATGCCTTATTGGCTTATTCTACATTCAAATTACGCAAGTGAAGATGTTGAATTAAAAATGATATCGTTCGATGGCGGTAATTCTACGTGGATGCAGTTTCCTTTCAAGGTGACAATATCGATTGTGTTAAAAATCCTTCCCCAATGTATATTATCAATACCAATTTACATTTTAAAACATTCCTCCTTATTCCTTGTTAATAATCGCGTTTCCAGGAGAATATAGCACACTTAGTTATCTCGAAGCCAATGGAAATTCTCCGCGGCAATTTTCTGTCATCATCCTGTCATCAATCATTAAACCAATGCAGTTCACTTCTTTTCGAACGCATAATAAAGCAGCTCCTTGCAGCAAGAATTACGTAATTTCAACGAAACAATAACACATGTCCTCGATTGGCTATGTAATTTAGACACTTAGGTTCTTTTTGCGTGGAGGGGTGGAGGAGGCGACGACGAGGCGTATATTTTCTGCAGGACGAAAACACGATATCCTGTTGCATACTTGCGTCCACCTGCAGGATTCCCATATTTACAAAAATATTACGTGGATGTCCCTTTGACCTACTCCTGCTGCACTTCCTTGCATCGTGTGCGTTAGTTCCTCAGTGACACCACTTAAGAGAAGATGTTAAGACAATTGAAGAAATTGAAGGAGAAATATTTGTGGTACTTCAGCATCAGATCTTCGAATTGGCTGCCGCTGTTCGACTTGGTTTCGAAAATAATGGACGTGATTTCATATCCGATTTTTAGGGACCCAGATACTGAGATTTTGTCACGATTTAAATTTTGTTTTGCCATAATAAATTGTTCGATTTTCATGATTTGTGCATGTTATGCAAGTTTTTTTACGCACAGGAGAGGATCTTTTGAACAAACGGAATCGTTGACGTGTTTTGTTTGTGGAATTCAGGTACAAATTCCAAATTTCCGTCAATATTGAAATAATATATTAAAGATAACTTTAATTTTTGTAAAGGCTCTTTTTAGAGGTTTCCTGATTGTGTATTACCGAAAGGATTTCCGTATTATGCGCGAGTGCATTGAAAGATCTACTGTGAATTTCGCAACAGGAAACAAAACTTGTCGTGAAGTGGGCGTAAAATATTGCAAAATAATTAAGTATGTTGATAATTGTTGAAAACGTGCTTAACTTATTACTGAACAACCACAGCAGAGGATTTCAAAGTATAATTGGTCTGACCATTGGATGCGCAGGAATGTATTGCATAACACCTCTTTTGCATCCTAAGGACATGCGACTTCCTGCTGCGGTACCTATTATCGGAATGCCGTAATTATTTAAATAATTTTTGCTTAATTTAAACATTAATTATATGATTTTTCATGGTTTTAGCTATGAAAAGCATCTGGGATATGAAATTAATTACTTATTTATAATTTTTGAACTTTACGTCAGCCTTACATTTTGTGTAAGTCACGACATTTTATTCTTCTTGTTTTGTGCGTTCGCTTCATCGCAATTGGAACTCTGCACTCGTCATTGTTGTTTGATTGGGGACAAAAGGAGCGAATATAACACAGAGGAGAAACAGAAAAGGCTCCTGCAGGACATTGCAAAGACACAAAGAAACCTCACGGTGTTTATGTCGCGATGCAGAAATGTTTTTAAAATGTCGCTTTTAATGTCATTCATGACATCAACTGGAATGATGTGCTTGTGTATTTCGCAGATCGTTGTGGTAAGTCAGTTTTTATGTACCATAGCTTTAGGGATATTAGTTTTGCACGCACGTTTACAACGCCAAAAAATAATGGTGAATGAAAAAAATTATTATATATAATTCATAATTGGGAAGTGAAAAGAAACCGTTTTACCCGTTTTCGTCAGTCTGTCTGTCTTTCAGTATTTCTGTCGAGAAGGCTTGTAACTAGAGAATTGAAATCTTGTGCAATAACAACATATATCATTGAAATTGTAAGATCAAGTTCGAAGATGAGCAAAATCGGGCAATTCCTTCTTAGTGTGGACAATTCGCCATATAAGAAAGCTGAATTATTTGTATACAAAAGTTAAGTATTGTTCTAAATACGTATTACAATTTATTATTTGCATGGTATTTTTATTATACGATCTTGAAATTTTACAGTTTACTAAAAACTTTCCCTGTTGACATGAGTTTTTAAAAACTTGGTACCATCGCAATCGCCGCCGTTTTTATGACTAGGCAGTATAGGCCTAGGTCTTATAGCCTAGGGCCTCAGAAGTCAGGCGCCGCAAAAACAAACATGTTTTTTCAGAGAACTTTTTCGTAACCTAGGATGTTATTCGGTTTTTGATTTGTTCATTTGTATTTTACACATTACTAATCTTACAAGAAATTGTTCTATCTATATTACCTATACTTAGTAGACCCTAGTCGGCGATACTCTTCATAAGCAAAAACAAAAGATTTATAATTGCCTAGGGCAATGGGAAAACTATTTTACATGGTATTTTATACGATTTCTTAACAATCTAGGGTATTTCATAATTGGCCTATAAAATAATTACCTACTTATACTTTCCGTACTAGTTGTTAAATTATCGTTTCCAAATTAGAAATCATCATATTATAATAATATATTTTTTGCAGGACGGTATAGGAAAAACAGTGCTTGGCCTTCTTTATTTACTTGGCACTACATTTCTTTACTGTTTGGTGGGTCAAGTGATTATAACTAAGACGGAGGAGTTCGCGACAGCTTTGTACGACAGTTATTGGTACGAGCTCGAGAGTACTTCGAACAAGAAATTGGTGCTCTTGCTGCTCATAACGGCGCAGCGCGCGGAAACGTTCTCCATTGGAGGGTTTCAAGATCTAACTCTTGAAACCTTTGTTTCTGTACGAAAAATGGGATATTCACTTGTGCTAATTTTACTAACTTTAGTATGATTTTTAGTTTTTGCAAGCAGCATATAGTTATGCAATGTTTATGGCGAATGTGAGAAGAGCGTAGATGCAAGGCGTAGCGTGTGAACCGCTGAGAGTAAGAGCCAATTACGCACTGTAATGCCGCACCCGCACTCCCTAAACATGTTGGTCATCACTAAAAGTAGGTACTCTTCACTAAGCGCAGCTTAAATAAGTGTTGAATCACGGATTATAAGTGTTATTAATGCAATTTGAATACTAATAATATTAATATAGTGGCTATAAAATTTTCTGTTTATAAATGTTTATTGTAACCTATGGTAATTGTTTTTAATTGACACAATGGTAAAATGGTGGTCGTCAGTCGTCAGGTAGTCAGGGGGATAAACACGAAGCACAGGTCAATGGATTCTTGTGCTTCCTGCCGTAACTGTGTACGCTGTCGGAAGTCCGACTATACGAAGAAAACTCTCTTTAAAAAAATTACCCCAATCTAAGGTGGAACAGTTACGCCGAGAGATGCATGGCCATGGTCGCTAGTAGATAGTAGCTAGTAGTAGTTTTAAGTATTGCATTACATAGGGTGATTTTTTTTGCTTTTGGTTTTTAATTTAAATTAAAAACACCAAAAAATTGCAAACGTTTATGAAATTTTTATTTGACTCGATAAATCATTACTTGCCATTTATGTTTTGAAGATTAATTCATTTAAATGTTGATCGCTTTAAGTGATCCATGCGCACGCCCACGCTGAGGAAGACTTGCAGACTTGCAGACTTCTGAGAACAATTTCTCAGGGTCTAAGTTGGAAGGTACAGAGGTACCGGATGGTTACCAATGTACTCTGTATAGAATTTGGCGATATAGTCAGTGAAGCTGGAGTGAATCAGCTGAAGCTCAGTGCTTCGGAACCCGGTTTCATCAAGCCAAAAGAGGCTGTTATGAAAACTGTTATGAACAGACTGAAACAATGCAATTAGATTGAAACCACCAAAAAATGTTAATAATGGCCAATTGCACACATGAGCAAAGAACAAGTACCAATTGTTATTCAATCACTTTATTTAAAAATTCATTGTATAAACTTTAATTAAAGATTCCACTGATTACAACTTAAACAATAAGTAATAACTCTTGAAATTTGTGAACACACAAAAAAAATATGTGAAAAAATAAAAAAAAAGGAGAAAAAAAAGAACAAAATAATAATAATAAAAAAAAATAAGAAATTTGATGCACGAGGTACACTGCATATACTTTCACATAAATTTGTTATGTTGAATTGAAAATGATGATTATCTGATGACGTTGTTAATCTGAAAAAACACACCGGAAAAAACACGAAGGCTGTTTACATATGAGGTTAAAATGACACCCACCTGTCATCTGTTTAACCACTTGTTTGCAACCTAAAATACCGTCGACGAATGGCAAATTTTATGGGAGCGCTTCTGCTTTTATAGGGTCCGCTCTCTCTCCAAATTGCCCAGTTGTCTTCATTTGTGGTTTTTGTTGATGTTTTTCCTTTCAACTGACATCTGGGCGATGCATTTTCGGAAATTAATATTTGTTTCATCAATTTTGCCTCACAAAATGCCCTTTTCTTGCAGAAATTAATTAAAAACACATGTGCCATATTAATTACAGCGGCTCTAATTTGATTTATCCCAGAGTTCCGAAATCTCCAATGAGAGAAATTTGCTACATTCTTTTTCTCTTTTACCCTTGATTTCTCTTTCCCACTCATTGGGCTTATGGGAATAATATTTTTTAATTATATTTAATTACGTGTTTATTTGAGGGCAAATCTGAAGTCACCATTGGATTTGCCGGCTCAAATTACCCCAAATTCACCTCTCAGCTGTTCTGTGCGTATGAAGTTCTGACGTTTCGGGCGATTTGCATGTTTGCCGCGTGTGTTTCTGTTTGTGCTGTTTTTTAGTGTTTTTATGTAAATATGTGAGGTGTCTCAGTGTTTAAAGTGTTGCTTGTGACGTCCGATATGTTTTGTGTTGGTTGTATGTGAATGCGCAGTGTTGTTTGGAAATTGTTTTGCGCATGTCACATAACCTCCATAAGTTATGTTTTATGTGTTTTTACCTGGGTGCTGTGCCCAGCGATATGTGCAATGTTCAAATGTTACGTGCAACGTGTTATGTATGCTTGTGTTGTGTTTCTATGTTGCATGTGTTCAAATTTAATGTAATTCACTTCTGTTTGTTTATGTTGTGATTGTACTCCTTGTACGTCATTCTGTTTGTTTACTTTATGTTTTGTTTGAGATTTCATTCTTTATAATTCAATTTCTTTTCTGATTTCAGATAAGAACTTCAATGTTTCTTGGACCTGTGCTTCACCCAGGTCCATAGGTAAGTATGATCTTCAATTTTTGTTAAATATGTTTTTAAATCATTCTATTTTTAGGGGTTCGCCTGAACATTCACCCCCCCATTGAACGGTCCGTTCAATCGTTTCTTGACGCGCTCATTGATTTTTGAAATTCCACGTTTGTGATAGTGGTGGAATATTAGCTGCCCGTCTGCTAGGACTTGAAGACGTACTTGGTATCTTCCAGGTAGATTTAAAGTTTTCTCCTTTGGTTTGCTTTTTCGGATTTCGTCCACCTTGATGCGTTGAAGAACGTGTTGAGGGATGTAGATGTGTATTCCTTCCCTTGTTATGAATCTTTGGTAGGAGTTGTTCATCCTCATTTGGAGTTCCTTCACATTTTGTGTTGGTCTCAGCATCTCGAGGGAGGTTCTGTAGGTGCCGTTTATGACTGCTGGTTGCTCCAATTTGGGTGCTGTAAACGGTGTGTTGCTGTAGTCTGGCTTTGTTTGGGATGTTGTTGGCTGAGCGTCGTCAGTGTGGGTGCACTTCCTTGGACCCAGTTGTGGACTTGAACTGATCGGTTTGGGAGTCGCCTCGTTCATCAACGTTTTATGTGTAGGTCTCGCTGTAAGTTGTCTTCTTGGAGGTTCCGGAAACAGCTCATCAGAACGCTTGTTTAGCTCTACCAGCATATGTTTGGTTGACCCTTCCAATGATGCAAGGTAGTCTTCGTCGAAGATGTCTAATACGTCGTCCTCGTATGAAGTCATCTGAAAGAACTAAATGAATTAAGTTGCCTATCAAGGGGACGGCACACAACACTCATGGACGGACACACACGGAAACAGATAACAACATGACAGTAATTAGTTGTCTCCATTGTCTTGTGATGCATCCGATCTGTCAATGGGTAGTCGGCAGAGTTTGGCAATCGGTCTTTTCAATTGTCTTCCTTGAGTTTGTACTTCGACCACTCTGACTAGGCCGTCTGATCCAGGAAATAGTGTTATAACCTTTCCTAATGGCCAGGTCGTTGGTGGCGCATTTTCTGTTTTGATAAGCACTATGTCCCCTAGTCCAATGTTGGGTTCTGTTTGATGCCATTTGGGTCTGTTCTGCAGCTGATTTAAATAATCCTTTCGCCAGTTCTCCCAAAACTGTTTTGTCAATTGTTGTACGTGTCTCCACCTTTGTGTAAGGGTTGCGGAGTTGGATTCGTTTGTTTCAGGGATGGTATTCAGTGGTTGTCCTATGAGGAAATGGCCTGGTGTGAGTATGAGTCTTTCATCTGGGTCATTCGACACTTGGCACAATGGTCTGGAGTTGAGACAGGCTTCAGTTTGGGCTAGCACTGTTGCATATTCTTCAAACGTGCATCTAGATGATCCCAGTACTCTGCACAAATGGTACTTTATTGACTTTACACCGGCTTCCCATATTCCTCCGAAGTGTGGGGAGGCTGGAGGGTTGAAATGCCAGTGAATGGCCTTGGAAGCTAATTCCTGTGCTGCTTTGGTTTCTGAGTGTTTGATTATTTTACGAAGTTCCTTGTCGAGCACACTGTTGGCTCCCACAAAATTTGTCCCACAATCAGAATATATATCTGAGCACAATCCTCTTCGTGCAATGAATCTCCTTAATGCAGCGAGAAAGGCATCCGTGGTGTAATCTGACACAAGTTCTATATGTATGGCCTTTACGCTCATACAGATGAAGATGCAAAAGTATGCCTTTTGTATTTTGGCATTCCTTAGGGTTGAACTTTTCATTAGAACTGGACCTGCGTAATCAATACCAACCTTTGTGAATGGCTTTGCTATATTAACTCGCACCGAAGGTAAGTTCCCCATCAATTGTGTGATTGTTTGTTTCCTTTGTCTTGTGCATATGATGCACTTGTGTAGTCGTGTTGTAATGGTTCGCTTAGCATTTAAAATCCAGTATTTGCTGCGACTGGTACTTAAAACTAGTGATGGTCCACCGTGGAGTGTTTCGATGTGTATTTTGTCTATTAAAATCAATGTTGTGTGATGATCGTGTGGTATGATGATAGGATGCTTTTGGTTGAATGGGATGGAGGCCTGTTCTAAACGTCCTCCTACTCGAATTAATCCATCAGAGTCCATGAATGGATTCAATTTTATAAGTTTGCTTGATTTTGTGAGCATTTTTCGATCCTTTAACGTTTGATATTCCTCCGGAAATGTTGTTTGCTGCACCAGTTTTAAGATCTGTACTTCTGCTTGTTGTAGTTCTGTTGGTGTGAGGTATCCGATAAGTCTCTCATGTTGTTTTCTTGCGTTCACGAAGAACCTCCTAATCATTGCTAGAATGCGGATAAGCTTGGTGAAAGATGAGTATTTGTGCAAAATGTTGTCGTCTATTTTCATCAAAAAATTTGTTGTAGTTTGTTGCTTCATTTCTAACTGGGTGGATTCATTAATCTCACTTCTTCTCGGCCATTTAGAGTCAGCGTCACTCAACCATTTTGGTCCATGCCACCACATCGTGTGATGGAGCAAATTTGATGTTGTGGTGCCTCGGGATGCTACATCTGCTGGGTTGTGATCTGTTGGAACATGTCGCCAGTGGTTGTACTTCACAGTTTCCTGTATTTCAACAACTCGATTTGCTACGTATGTCTTCCAACGTGACGGGTGTTCCTTTATCCACTGCAATGTGATCATTGAGTCTGTCCAGCATGTGACAGGTACTGTTTCGAGGTGCATGGCGTCAATAGTATTCTTAATTAGCCTAGATAGTAGCACTGCGGCGTTCAATTCCAGACGCGGAATTGTCACTTGCTTAATGGGAGCTACCTTGGTTTTAGCGGTAAGTAAGTTTACATTTACATTACCATTCTCATCTTCCACTCTTAGGTACAGAACCGCAGCATAAGCTCTTGACGACGCATCGCAAAACCCATGGAGTTGTAGCTGGACATTGGGTGCATACTTGACCCATCTCGGAATTTTAATCAGTTGTAGATTCTGCAAATCAGATTGAAAGTCTTGCCAATGTTCTTCAATTGTTGTAGACACCGGAGTATCCCAGGAGCTACCCATGATCCATAAGGTTTGCATCATCAATTTCGCCACGATAACAATAGGAGCCAGCCAACCCAGTGGATCATACAGTGAAGCGATGTCAGATAATATGGTGCGCTTAGACGTGACTTTGTGATATTTCTTTGGTGCAATTGTAAAGAAAAAATAATCGTTAATTGGATGCCATCTTATGCCCAATGTTTTTATTGTTTCCTCTTCTGTGATTGACAAAAACCCTTTAGACTCTCTAAATTCTGTTGGCAAATGGTGAATCACTTGGGTTTCGTTGCTAGACCATTTCCTTAGGTTGAAACCCCCTGTACGTAGCATTTGAATCAATTCGTATTGCAGATCCTTTGCCTCAGCAATGTTGTGAGCTCCGGTTAATAAGTCGTCAACATAGAAAACATTCAAAGTTGCCTTTGAAGCTAATGGCCAAGAGTCCCTTTCGTCAATCGCCAGTTGCTGCAATGTTCTGATTGCTAAATATGGAGCACAGGTGGTGCCAAACGTGACGGTTGTGAGTTGATAATCTTTGGGTTCACCTGTTGAGGGAGACTGCCAAATCATGCGCTGGAAGGTATGATGATCCTCGTGCACCTTTATCATCCTATACATTTTCTCGATGTCAGCATGCATCGCTATTTTCCATTTTCGCCAATTCAGTAACGTGTTGTACAAGGTTGGTTGCAAGGTTGGACCCTTCAGTAGATGCTCGTTTAGTGACTTGCCATTGGATGTCTTCGCTGAGGCGTCAAACACAACTCTTAACTTTGTTGTGGTGCTTTCTTTAAAGACAGCATGATGCGGAATATAATAATGTTCCTGATCTTTGGTTGGTGGATCAACTTCTATCATGTGTCCAAGCTCAATATACTCATTGATGCATTTGGTGTATTCACTCTGTAGCTCCGGGCGATTTTGAAACTGGCGTTGTAAACTAACAAAACGTTTCACTGCTTGTGGACGTGACTCTCCTAATAAAGGATACTCATTGTTGACAAAGGGCAATTGCACTTTGTATCGTCCATCGAGTAATCGTTGGTGAGTTGTGTCGAAGTGGGTTTGACACTCTTCGTCTCTTGGATTGAGAATTTTCTTCGATGGTACTTCTTCAGTTTCCCAGAATCTTTGGACCGTGTTGTTCAAGTCAGTTTCCGCAGTGGTCGTTACTGAAAATGTTAATACGTTGTTATTTGTTGTTGCTGTTGTTGAGCCAAGTAAAATCCATCCAAATAATGTGTTAATGGCTACTGGACCCTCTGTTGAACCACGTTTAATACCTTCTAGCAATATTTGAGCATAAATACGAGCTCCTAATAAAGCGTCAATCTTTCCAGGTTTCCAATAGGTTGGGTCAGCTAGTGGCAAATTGTTCAAGTGCTCGCTGTTGAACAAGGATATCGCTTTGGTAGGTAAAGGATCAGTAATCTTCCTAACTACTAGAAAATCTTCGCAAATTACAGTTTGGTCTACACCACAAGACTGTAACTGTAATCTGGTTTGGTTATGAATCACACCTGCCGGGCTGGCGCTCAGACCGGTGACCTTGATTGAAGTGTGTTTAATTATTGCTTTGAGTTTCTTACAGGCTGCTTTCGTTATGAATGATGATTGTGAACCGGTATCAATGAGGCATCTTAAAGTCTGTGTTTGTCCGTGTTCACCCTTTGCAGTCACTAATGCCGTAGATAGCAGTGCTTGGAAATTCTCTCTTGCTAGCAAAGTTTGTGTTGGTTGTTGGCTTGGGTTGGTTGTGCTGATAAACGTATGTTGTTGTTCTGTGGGCTGTTCACATTGTTTGCTCATGTTTGGTTTTTGAGTTGGTGAAGAGTTATGTATTGCCGTTGGCAAAGTACCTTGTGTACTTGAACTAGGAACCTGGTCCGCCTGACTACCCATGTTTGCCCTTTGGTTGGTTGGCCTGGGATTACGGATAGTGCCATGAGCACTAGTTCCTGTTGAACCCTGTGGTTCTGGTTTCCTGTCCTGATGCAATGTTGTGTGATGCCTTTGGTTGCATTTGTTACAGCAATGTTTGCTAGGGCACTCCCTAACTGTGTGATGACTTGACAGACAATTAAAGCAAAGACCAGCTGCTTTAATTACTCTTTGTTTGGTGGAGCTATCCATGTTTCTATACGTTGAACATCCTTGAATGAAATGAGACTCGTTGCAGGCTGGACATTTGTTCGCTTTAAAAATGTGATGTGTTCTGGTGGTGTCCCTTAATGTCGGTTTTGTTTGTTGTGGCTTAGACATCAGGGCGTCCGAATTGATTCCAATACCTTTAACCTTGCTTTCAAAAACAAGTTAAATTGTTGGTATTTAGGTAGTTCTACTGAAGACCCTAACTTTTCTTCCCATGCTTTGAATGTAACAAATGGAAGCTTCTGGACCAGTAAATAGATGAGGAGAACGTCCCACGAGGAAGTATCCACGTCTATGATCTTCAGTTGTTGCAGGCATTCGTCGGTGGTATCTAGCAATGTTTTGATTCCCTTTGCAGTCTCAGTGATTAGTTTGGGTTGATTCACTAAGATCCTAAGTTGATGATTTATGAGAACTCGCTTGTTTTGGTATCGTTCCGTTAGTTTATTCCATGCTGGTATGTAATCATCGTTAGTCAGTGGTGTGTGGCGTAGTAATTTTTCTGCTTCCCCTGTTAATAAAGTTTTAAGGTGGTACAGTTTTTGTACCGAGGTCAACCTATTATTATTATGAATTAATGAGATGAAAAGATCGTGAAATGAACGCCAGGAATCGACATCACCATCAAATTTAGGTACTGAAATTTTCGGTAAGAATGATTCGTCCCTTATGACTTGAATGTTTGAAGCATCAGTTTCCGCTGTGGTTGTTGGAACTAGTGAGACCTTGCTGAGGCCGTCTAATAATTCACCCATATACTCTGAATACTTAGCTTCTAAAATCCCGTAATAGTCAGCTTTAAGATACGCGTGGTCAAGTGCCTTTCCTGAATTAAGTAGCATTTCCCATATTTGTTTGTCGAGGGGACAATACTCTGCCCACAACGCCTTCAACTCCCCTATTTTAACGTCGTAGAATCCTTTGGTTCTTCTAGCGTGTGCAGTTCTTTTCCCGTTTTCTATCGATCTTTCCAAGCGGCCTCGTACCACTTGCTCTTGGATTATTAGACTTTCCACTGTTGCCATATTTATTGATAATACGCAGAAATAAAAAACTCAAATTATGATCAAATAAAGTGATTAAATAAGTTGATACTAGGTCCTGGATGGAACCACCAAAAAATGTTATGAAAACTGTTATGAACAGACTGAAACAATGCAATTAGATTGAAACCACCAAAAAATGTTAATAATGGCCAATTGCACACATGAGCAAAGAACAAGTACCAATTGTTATTCAATCACTTTATTTAAAAATTCATTGTATAAACTTTAATTAAAGATTCCACTGATTACAACTTAAACAATAAGTAATAACTCTTGAAATTTGTGAACACACAAAAAAAATATGTGAAAAAATAAAAAAAAAGGAGAAAAAAAAGAACAAAATAATAATAATAAAAAAAAATAAGAAATTTGATGCACGAGGTACACTGCATATACTTTCACATAAATTTGTTATGTTGAATTGAAAATGATGATTATCTGATGACGTTGTTAATCTGAAAAAACACACCGGAAAAAACACGAAGGCTGTTTACATATGAGGTTAAAATGACACCCACCTGTCATCTGTTTAACCACTTGTTTGCAACCTAAAATACCGTCGACGAATGGCAAATTTTATGGGAGCGCTTCTGCTTTTATAGGGTCCGCTCTCTCTCCAAATTGCCCAGTTGTCTTCATTTGTGGTTTTTGTTGATGTTTTTCCTTTCAACTGACATCTGGGCGATGCATTTTCGGAAATTAATATTTGTTTCATCAATTTTGCCTCACAAAATGCCCTTTTCTTGCAGAAATTAATTAAAAACACATGTGCCATATTAATTACAGCGGCTCTAATTTGATTTATCCCAGAGTTCCGAAATCTCCAATGAGAGAAATTTGCTACATTCTTTTTCTCTTTTACCCTTGATTTCTCTTTCCCACTCATTGGGCTTATGGGAATAATATTTTTTAATTATATTTAATTACGTGTTTATTTGAGGGCAAATCTGAAGTCACCATTGGATTTGCCGGCTCAAATTACCCCAAATTCACCTCTCAGCTGTTCTGTGCGTATGAAGTTCTGACGTTTCGGGCGATTTGCATGTTTGCCGCGTGTGTTTCTGTTTGTGCTGTTTTTTAGTGTTTTTATGTAAATATGTGAGGTGTCTCAGTGTTTAAAGTGTTGCTTGTGACGTCCGATATGTTTTGTGTTGGTTGTATGTGAATGCGCAGTGTTGTTTGGAAATTGTTTTGCGCATGTCACATAACCTCCATAAGTTATGTTTTATGTGTTTTTACCTGGGTGCTGTGCCCAGCGATATGTGCAATGTTCAAATGTTACGTGCAACGTGTTATGTATGCTTGTGTTGTGTTTCTATGTTGCATGTGTTCAAATTTAATGTAATTCACTTCTGTTTGTTTATGTTGTGATTGTACTCCTTGTACGTCATTCTGTTTGTTTACTTTATGTTTTGTTTGAGATTTCATTCTTTATAATTCAATTTCTTTTCTGATTTCAGATAAGAACTTCAATGTTTCTTGGACCTGTGCTTCACCCAGGTCCATAGGTAAGTATGATCTTCAATTTTTGTTAAATATGTTTTTAAATCATTCTATTTTTAGGGGTTCGCCTGAACAGAGGCCGTTGAAGAGGGCCTTGGCTAGTGGGCTCTCTAGGACAAAGGCCTTGGAGTCGGTTCTCAACAATCGCCCTCCGGGACGATACCGGGTCTGGACCTGAACTCAAGCGAGTCAGGTCAGAGGAGCAGAATTCGGATGTTCCTGAATCAAAAATATCCAGGATATCCCAGCCCTGGTGGTCTATCTGCTGGGAGAAACGATTCTAGTTTCTCTGACCGCGACTTCTTCCAACTCTAACATTGTTGCACCTGCATCTGGATCCATCATACAGTTCTGGTGTAGAGATAGCCACACATTACTTCCATGTTCATCATATTATTGTAGCTAGACAAATTTAACGGAAAAGGCAGCTCATTTCGGACTGCCACTACTGAACCCACGACTGTAACCTCTGTAACGACTGTACGCCTGTAAAATGCTAGACCCAGCGACCTATTTTTAGTTGTCGATCAGCCAAATCAAATGCGATCGAGCTCAAAATAAATAAATCCCGATATCCTACCAGACATTGTGGTACAAATCGCACCAAATTAAATTTATTTTGGCGGCAGTTATCGTTGAAAATTGGAAAATTTTAAAACCTGTCATAACTCCCTTTTACTACTCAGTGAAGTTGTTGTAATCTAAAAGTGAACAGCCCGACAAACTGAACCAAACGCAAAAAGAAACTTTGAAAAAGACCGATTTTTAACGAAATCTCAAACAAAGTGTTTTTAAGCACTTCAGCAGCAGCATCACTATACTTCCATTCCTATATAATAGGAACATGGAAGTATAAAAGACGAATTTGTTACAAATTATTGAAAACGCATGTATAAGAAGAAAGGAATGTTTTCGGTTTCTGAAAAATTTCAAGATCGAGTTAGAATAGACCGCGCATATAATAATTGGTAATAGATACTAATACGTACTTATAACAATTTATTTAACATTAAGAAGGAGTTTGTTTTAGCAACGTTGGATGAGAATTTTATTTTAGCAATGGTGGGAATTGATGTAGGGTCCACCAAAAAGAATCCAGAATGAATTTTGGAGTTAAAGGACAATCTACAAAAATGATTGGAAGCTGTTCAAGAAACCAATAAGGACCAGAATTTTTTTAATTATTTTTCGCGTGATAAGTGCCCCAACAAAATACTTACGAAACCATCGACAAAGTGAATTTCCGCAGTTATCGAGTTGAATGTTTATAATAGCCAATCACAGGAGGAATTCAGCACTTAGTATCGCCATAACATTTTCACTCACTGCATTGAAATGAGCCGCCATATTAGTTCTTGAAGTATATTATCATAGCTACAAGCTACTTTATGGCATATGTCTCGTCCTTATCATATCATGTCATGTTTTTTGATAAATCGAACTCCTTGGAATGTTTAATTCGGGACCCTTTAATCTTTAATTTTAAATGACATTATGTTCAGCATCGGTTCAGCAGTTCCTGAAAAACTTTCCGTTATCGATATTTTTCATAAATTCATATTTTTGTAATAAATTAATAAATCGATTTTGTGATGTAGGTATGAGCATAGACAAATAAAGTACTTCATACTTCATTTGTCTATGGTATGAGTAAATTTGGGGGAGGGGAACAGGAAGGGTAGTTTTGGAGTTACACACAATAACGTTCAATAGCGGAACCCGGATTAATAATAATTATTATTAGGTGTTTTTTTTTCTTTTACTATTTTGAAATTAAGCCACGAGTACTAGCCTCTCCCAAATTAAATACGCCAATGATTGCAATGCATCATAACGTTCCAATGAATTTCATCACATCGGGTAAAACCGGATGACCTAGTTAGTACCTATGTATAATAAAATTAGCAGAAAAATACATACACAGTGAGGTAGGTACACAGTTTTTTACCTACAAGTTGTCATTTAATTTTGGATTTCTACTCATACAAAATGACCCCAGAAGTTCGCCTGTTTCCAGGACTCAAACGAGATATCCTTACATGCTTATTGCGCAATATTTTCTCCTTTACCAGGATATCGTCAGCTTCGTTCAAATACTCCATTACGAAACAATTTCAATCCATCCCTAACGAAAGAGCAATTGTAAAATAAACAACCGGGAAAAAGGATTTTCCAAAACTGAATCCTATGATGTCCTATGAAACACGTGAACATCTTATTTGTGGATTTATACTGCTCCCGAGTTTTCATTTTAAACCCACTATTCTGCTTTCAGATTGCACTCATTGTGGATGGAAGGACCTCCACTATTTATACAGAGTGCTCCTGAATACCGTATTTGTGGAATTATCCCTTTGCCAGGTAACAGTTGCCTTCAAATGTGTCAGACAAACTTATAACATTGTTAAGTCTCTGCAGAATTCACCGCGAAATAGCTCCAGTGTTTCTTTTTCGCAAGCTAAAAATTTCGAGCTTCACTCTATTTTCATGTTTTTGTATTAAATTCCGGAAATTTGAAAGGAAAAAAAATAAGACTACGTTTTGAAATTGTGTCAAAATTTTTTGTGCATTTTCAATTGCCTCCTATCAAAGCCAATGACAATAAAACTCCTGTACTTGTCCGTTGTGGAAAGGATCTTATTAGAGATTGTTATTAAAAGCCTAAAAGGACTGAAGTTCACTGCAGCACAGACAATATATTGTTAGTGACTGCAGTTTAAGTTTTTTTACTATTAACTTATCATTTCAGTAAACTATTATTTTTAGTTTTTTGTAAGGATTAAAAAAAAGATTAAACCTGTAATTTTAGATTTAATGATTTAAATATATTAAAGTGATATTTACAAGACAATTTTACATAAATTGTTGAAATTTGGGCAGTACTGAAGATTGAAGAATTAATTTTTTTTTTATTACAAGTAAATGTACAGTTTTATCTCCCATATAACACGGTTTTACCTATTCTATTACGGTTTTATAATTTGATAAAGTCTTCGTACAACAGAAAATGTAATAAAACCTTTTAAAAACGAACGATATCTAATTCGCAATTAGAGAAATCCTCATTTTTAAGGCTCGTTACAGACGATGATTTTTGTGTGTCAGTTATCTAATATCTAACTGATCACACTAAACAGATTAGTTTAGTGTAAATGTGAGGGTTGCAATTGTACATACAGACATCAGTTGGTGATTTTGGTGTGATCAGTTTGGAGTGATGAGTTCGAAGTGCTATCATGCCGATTGCCAACGCAGTCTTTGCCCGGAGGTGAACTGAAAAATTGTTCACAAACTAAGTAACTCCTTTTTATCCTGCAGATATTAGTTTAAATATTTTTTTTAGTACCTACCTAATTTTTGTCTATCTTCTTTGTCCCTGAGTATCTGCAAAGAAATACGACGAATCATCTTCATTGTAAATACTTCTAATGGGTACCGCTCCATATCACTCAATACACTAGTTAGGCCGCCCGAGAAGGACTGAACTGATGCAACTATACACACGATCATTTCGGTGTGATCAATTCGGTGGTGTAATCAACTGGTGTAATTAACTGGTTGGTGGGAAAAAATATGGTCGGAGTCAGTTGAAAATGAAAATCTGATGTAGACAGCAGAAAACAGAATATAATATATTCATATTATGCAAATGTATAGTAGTAGAAGTTGGTAAGTCTTGTCGATATGACTGGAACACGAAATTGATGAAGCAGGTATAGTAGAAATGATAACTGGAATATACCATGATAACTTAGAGGACGAGAACAAGGCTACCGGTCACCAGTCATCCGGTCAGAAGTCGTCCCAGTATTTTTTTATGATTTGTGTCGATTTTGCTCGGATGACTTGTAACCAAAAAAAAAAAAACGACACAAATCATCGGATGATTATTTGTGACAAAAAAAAAAAACAAAAACGACAATTTATCGACTCGCATCGGTATTGCAGTTTTTCGGTTAAATTCTGACCAAAAAATGCAAGAAAAATCCTCCCATAGATTTCTAAAATATACGTCCTAATTTTTTTTTTGCTTATCGACAAGCACGCATTCGTGTTTTTAATTTAATTTGAGTTCTAATTCTTAAAGTTTTTTTTAAAAGAAACACTAAATTGCAATTCTAAATTGCTTCTACCGACAAGCACGTGTTCGTGTTTTTAATTTTATTTTAATTCTAATTCTAAAAGTTTTTTTTTTTTACAAAAATTGCGCCATTCTAATATACTTCGATTTTTCGATATTTTATCAGATGTATCACATTTTTTCGGATGACTTGTGGCCAAAAGAATGCGTCACAATTCATCGGATGACTTGTGGCACAAAAACTCAGATGACGTGTGACCGGATGACTGGTGACCGGACCCCCGATAACAAGATAACAAGGTGAAGACGACGAAGTGAAACAGTTTACTCTACAAAGTGTTAAAGTAATATGATATTCAGATATTTCTTATAAGGAAAGTCGGCAGCTTTTTGTGTGCTCTAACTCTAACTGCTCTCATGTAAATCATATGGGGCGTCGGGCTCTACTTAAGGTACCATTATCTCAGAAACTATTAGTATGAATACAATGAAATTTTTCCAATTTGAGTAGGTTATGTTATCTAACAACATTTTCCTAACAAATTAAATTAATTTGGTAAGGTTTATTTTTGTTTTAATTTTTAAATTGTACAAATTTATAATTCAATTTTTATATTATTTTAAGTATATTATTAATTAAATAAATTGTTAAATATACAATTCTGGTACAGTAGTTTCATATACATGTTACTAACCACTGTACAAAAACTCAGCTTGATAGCTCCTGTACTTTTTTAAATAATTGTACCTAAACTTGGAAAAACCTTGTTTTCGCAAATCGCAATTGAAATCCGTGTTGCAGCAGAAATCAAATCGAAAAGTACTGCAGTATACCTTTAAATAATTTTTACGAAATTCAAAACATATTTATGACTATAGTGTTATATATTTTCTTGAAGAAGAAGAAATGTGCAATTTTTTAAAATTATAAAATAAAAATGTATTTCTTGGTTGAAAAAGCTGCCGACTCCCCTTAAATTAAGATACTACTAATGTCTACAAGAGTGATTCAAAAGTGCTATAAATATCTTTCAACTAAAAACAAGCAATTTAAAATAGCAGATTTTTTGTAAAAAGTACCTAAAGATAGAGATCTGAAGTTAGTGCAATAAAAACAAAATGCTCGGAGTTTGAGGATATGATCCTAAAAAGAAAACAGCCTCGGACTTCAGTAAATGGTGAGTACGAGGAAAACATTATTTAATTCATATTAATATTTATGTAAGACGTATATGAGTGCATCAATTTTTAAGAAAATTTTAATAGAATAAATAAAAAATATTTACCATACTAGGTATGAAAATATCTCAGCATATTTTTTTGTTTAATTTTTGGATCCTACCTCCCTTTTTTTACTAGTTTTTTGTTTCGTTTTACGGGAGTTTCCTATAGTAAAATTGCTGTTATAACAAAAATTGATTTAAATCCTGTTATTTTCGTAATATTAAATCTAATTATAAGTATAAAAAACCATTTTAAAATCCGCAAGGATGAATCTGTTTGCAAAATTGCATCTCAATTATTTGAGCATATATTTCCAAACATCTAGATACTAGATAACATTCCTGCCGGAGGGAAGCATGTTGATGACTTAAAACTTTGTCCTGCTGAATATTTTTCAATTATGTCACTTCAGAACTCATGAAATTTCTCTCTGATCCTTCTTCAAAATATTGGAAGTCAAAAATCTGAGAAATTTACAATGACCAATGCAAAATTTTCCAGAGAGTTCACCCTGACTTTTCACTTTTCAATGAATAATTTTCATTTTGTCTTTTTGCAACAAGTGAAAGTTTCGTCGTTGCTGTTTACGATGGACAGACAATTTTTCCGTTCAACTAAAGTTTGGAATGTGGTCAAGCATTCAGTTTGCATGCAGGAAGCAAACTGAATTAATTTTGAATTTGCAATTAGTGCCTGAATGCTGGACGAAACTAAAATATTTGAAATGATAGCATAAATTTTGGAAGCAGGTGAAGTGAAATTTGTTCAACTTTTACCGCAATTGTTGCAAACAGAAATCCTTTATGTGGGACTTTCATTAAATGTCATATTGTCGGGTTGTATTTTACGTGGGTCACAGGAAACCATATAAAAAGGCTTTCACATGCTAAAAAGTTTTTCATGTGGTTTCCTGTTTTTTAGTAGGATATTACTGGATCGATTAAGTGTCAGTCACTTTCCTTTCCTATTTCATACAAAATTTTCATTAATGTATATTTGCTTCAAATTTATGTTTTGGTTCAAAATTCTTGAATAGGTAACATTTTGTAACAGTTTTCGCATTAGTGATTTACGCTAGTGTAGAAGCACTATCCTATGATTAAATCTATAACTTCTTTGACATGCCGTTTACAAAGTACCGTTATCATGAAAATAGTTTCGTAACGATGTCGTTTCTCAGTCAGGACAAACATCCACCTTGACATTCTATTATTTTTGATATATGGCCATCATCTTCTGATATCACTTTGCGTGATGGCTCCAAAACCACAAGGACATAATTTTATTTTCACAGACATATTTTTTGGTGTTACACGAAAAATTTTCAGACATTTTCACTGTAAAAGCCTTTATTTATAACATGAATTCTTAAATGTTGCGTGACAAACAGCAGCAAGGATTCAAGGATATATATTTGAAAGGATTTCTGGATTTTCCGTTTAAATTGGATGTTTTCTTTCCTTTAATTAAGCTCCAAAACGGAAACCAGCGTTTTAGTGATTTATTGCTAAATGTCTGCGTGATAGAAGAACCGAAGTTCATGTAATTTAAGCAATTACTTAATAATTTGTTTGCTAAATGTTAATGTTTTGTTGATTATGAGTTTCCTAATTGATACCAAAATTTTATTTTAAAGTTTTCACTTTTTCAGTGTCGGCAGTTTTCAAGCCCAATGATCTTTGAAACAAATGGATTTTTAAAACACAATTTTTTACAACTCATAACTCAATACAATAAAATAATAAATCGTTTCGTTATTAAAATTTTCAAAAGAATGCTATTAGTTACTCAACAAACATTTTTTGATCGCTTTATAAAATAGTTCAATTTCATTTTATATTTCCAATTCAATTTTTCTTATTGAAAGTTCTATAAAACAGTAAATCGTTAAATATGAATTGTTGTCAGCAAATTTTGCATTTGAATTTTCATTGTTAATGAAACTACAAAATAACGAAAGCAATTATTTTGCAATGATACTAAATTATAAATATTTATATTTCCATTATTATTGTTTTTCGAGGAATGCTATATCATGAAAAGTTTAGTAACCTTTTCAATAACCGTTTGCCGTTAAACTGGATTATTATCGGACATAAAATTTGCATAACAAATTTTCAAAATTTTCATTTTCCCCTCGTGTTTATCAATCGTTTTGTTCCATTTTTCATTTCTAGGAAGTTAAAATGAATTTCATTTCATCAGAAATAAATGGTAAATAGGATCACACAGAAGTCCATCAAAATTATGATGAATTTTGGATTTCGATTTTGATTCACATCCAACATTTATTATACAATATTGAAATAATTTTAATTTTTAATAAAGGTGAAAGAGCATCTTGAAAATTAATTCCTATATTTTGATTTTTTTAATAATAAAATGAAATATTTTTTTCAGTAAAATTTAAAGGAATTGTTTTGACTTGTGTTTGTTTATTTTCTTTTTTTTGTTTTTATAAAATATGGAAATTGCGACCTTGAAAAGAATAAAACTTTTGATTTCAATACCTAGGTTCCTAACTATTTTATTAAAACGTTTTTATCAACTTGCTCTGTCTGTCTCTTCGGTACAAATTTTGTAATAGATTTTTAACTAACTTCCCGATGAGCTAAAGATTGAAACTTTAAACATAGCTCATAAATGGATGAGAATGCAATATTACCTTGATTTTATGTCATAAGAAAATTATTTAACCTCTGCATATTTACAGTATACAATATACATTAGTAGTCTGTAGTAGGTACCTACATATAAAAAAAGTATAAATAATGTCTAGTGCTGGGTCTGTAAACTACCTACATAAAATGCAAGGATGTACAGTGGAATATGCTGTTGACGTTGTATGTTATACTCGGATCTGCACTATTTGTTAAGGGAGAGACATATCATATGTCGCGTTGAATCGTGTCAGATCATTGGATGGATTGAGAATAGAGGAGCAGAGGAGCTCAATTGCTCAAAACTCACTAGCAAGACACCGTGCAATGAACATGGAATAAATGTGATGGAAAGACTGCGACAACTAGGACCTATAACATCATAGGTGTGTCATATTCATAAATTTAAAATTGGATTGGTTTTAATATAGAAATGTTGTAAAAATATTATAAAATACCTTTTTCTTACTTCTTTATTTTATTTTTCGGAAAAACAAAAATTAAACATTGTTGTAATATTGAACATTCGTAACTAAAGCCGGAGGTACACGATACGGAAAACGTCATATTTATAAGCGATACGCCATATATTTCATATCGTGTGACTCGACGATAAGCAATATGGTGTATCGCTTATAAATATCCCAAAAATTTCGGAATATTTTCGGCACATCAAAGGAATTTGCGGGGTTCAAATTTCCTGAGTCACACCACACAAAATGTTATTTACACAGTTTTGAGATTACTGCTCTTACGGGCGTCGCCGTAGTCTATGAATTGCAAAATACAGGTTGCAATCTCATTTTTACTTATCGTGTGACTCGATGCCACAAAAATATCCCACAAAAATATTTCCTTATAAATATGACGTTTTCCGTATCGTGTACCTCCGGCTTAATACATATAACAAATTTATATTTCAGAAATGATCATGATCTGCAGATTGAATGGAATTGAAACAAAACCTGAAATTTTTAATTCTACATGTATTTGAAATCGTTTGAATAATTTCACACACACAAGACTAAAAAGAATAAAATAATATTATATATTATGCGTAGAATAATAATATTTGGTCCGTTTTAAAAACCTTGTGTATTAAACTTTTTTATTTTATTTAAATTTTTATTTTAGTTTTTACATCACATTTTTTGGAAAAATACCTGATTGATAAAAATTGTTCATTTATATGTATTGCAAATATTATGCAATGGAGTTAATTCAAAATTAGTCATAACATTTGGTTGAAAGAAGTGGTTAAGGATTAATTAACAACCGAATTGATGGTACGAGCGATTGTAGATTTTAATTGAACACATTTCATGAATACCAGACATTTGATGGGTCTACACCATACAGTATACAGCTTTCCAATTACAATTTACAATAACAAAAGCTTAGAACAAATATCAAAATTAAAGTATCAGGAACTGTTGTCTAATCTCTGAAAAGGACAATTGAGATTTGTATTAGAGATGGCTGCAAGCACGTTCTGGCTTAACAAATTGCAAATTCCAAAGTTGTCGTAACTAGTTTAACCGCATTTGAATAATTTAAAGTTTATGCAAATATTAATTGCACATAAACAAAGATACAACAAATGTAGAAATGTATACAATTTAACATGTGCCTGCGATACAATTTCCGGCAAAACTGAAACGTAAATGGTGAAAGGAGATTAGGTGGTTGCCTAATTTGTGTATATTTTCAGGCATACAATTCTCCGTTATGGAGGGGTAACGGGTAACATGCATTCAACATAGAAACATAAACATTTTGCTATGGAATCAACAAAGTAAACGAAACGAGAAAATAACAGATAAAACACCCCATACTTAATGACTTGTTTATTTTTACTCGGGGATTCCCTGGACTCCCGCTAACATCTTTGCTCATCTCTTGGAGGATTTTTAATTTGTGTTTACTTTTAGGGAACATATCATATATCCTTGCCATTGTTGTTATATGTATTATAGAATGTGTTGTTGAATTGTAACAAAGAGGCTACATTTTGATGGAGATGTTTGTTGTTACTTCAGATATTGCAGTAAGATATTTGCACACTCACGCAATAAGTGCCGGATTTCAAAAACTTTTGCAGATTCGTTTGTTTACTGTTTCGGAGAATTTTCAAATTTGTTTAATTGTGATTAGAGATGTAAACAGTTAAAGTACGGATAATTTTGAGAGAATTTTGTATAGAATTTATTTCCAAATTTTGTGTTAATGTGAAAAGTTTGTGAAGTCCTCTTGAAGTTCAACAAACATTATCAAACAATTTTGATAATGGAAACAACGATTGAAAACAATTTAAAAACGAAAAAATTTAAAACATTATGCAATGTACACTTAACAATTTATCAACCGCTTGAACCATTCTTTTTGGTTCTGATTTCCAAAACGTATGCGAAGTTGCACTTGGAGCACATCACACATGCAAAAATCATTCGTCTATTGCCAACTTTTGTCGTCGCTGTACAAAATACATGAATTATTTATTAAAATTTGCCAATGGGAAATCGATATATTTAAATTGCTTCGATACAACTGCAGAAAAAATATTGCGATTGCTTGCGGCTTCGATGTTAAATTTCTAATGAGTCCTTTTCTCTAATTGCTTTTTTGTCCGTATTCCATTAAAAATTAGTTTGTATTTTAGTTCATATTTTTATGAATTCGTTGTGTTTTTTTGAAGTAGAATACTTCTTTTGGCAGGCCTGACGTGTGATCTTTGATCGAGAAAAATATTTGGTTTGCTGTCACAGGACGCTCTAACATATTTAAATCACTTCTATCCATTCACTAACTTGACTAAATAACTTTGCGTGAGCGAGTGACTTTCTTGTCACTCTTGGTTTAAATTTTGGGAAGAATTTTAGGATAGTAAACGTGGATAGATTTACATGGGGTTTTTGATTTAAAATGAGATACTGATGATGGGGAGCTTTCCGATGGGGTATTTTTTTTTTTTTACATTTTCGGGGGCTTTGGAGTGGTAATTGTGGAATTGGAATGGTGGGTTTGGGATTGTCTAATTGAGTCGTAAATGATATCGACTTGAAGCTCTTGTTGAGCTAGTAGGTACTATTAAATGGATTTTTTTCTTTTTTATAAGAAATTTTATAATTCTGACTTTCTTAACCCGAATATCGTTAAAATGCGTGAATTTTGGATTTGTGTACAAAGGTGGTGCCGTTTTGTGCGGGCACTTATTTTTCTTTTAAACCCTTTAACATAATGTTTTACATATTTCATGGGAACATTTAATTTTTCTATGTTTAACCGTTATATATGGGTTTTGATATAAAATAATTTTTTCTATTTTCATGGAAAATTTTTTTTACATGGAAGTATGTACTTACATTAAGGTCGGATATATTCTTCTAAGCTACTTATCGCAAACAAAAAATAATTACATGAAAACGCTCGCAAGATAACGTAGATGCGAATTAATATATGTACCTACCTGTCAGATACATTATGTACCTACCGTTAATTGATTTTTTAGCGAAAATGTAATGATGATCTAAATAACTTTGTGTGTAAGAATGACGTTCGGAATGCACACCGTCGAATGCGATCGTGCTAAAAGCTAAAGTCACGCTTCATTGCAACATAAGAAATATTAGAACCCAGATGAAATCTCAAAATTGAATGTCTTAATTCTTTGAGTGCCAAGGACCGATATATCGGTGCTCAAAGTTGTATGTGCTATAGCTAATAAGCCATATCCTTCCTGTATGCCTCTGCGTTTTCAGAAACTTAAGTTTAGTCCGTGAAAAGTAATACAATAAAGCCTGTTAAAAGAAGTGTTCTACTTCTGTCAGCCACTTCCATGACAGTTACTTTTTTTTAAAACCATTTGTACTTCCTTTTCGTTTCTTTCTGTTGAATGTGGATGTAGGCATATAGATCTACATATAGATTATTCAAAAAGCATATACTTGTAAAATTATTCTAATTTAAGCTCATTACTCCTAAGGATAAAACAGTTTAGTCTATTCACTCTTTTCCGTTGACTTCCAATTCCATTAAAACTGGCAAACAAGAGAGTAAAATTTCTTATGAAAAACTGACTAAATGCCCCATTTTAAAATGTCACACGGCGACAAGGACATTTCTTATTTGCTTACTACAATTTATCGTAAGAATATTCGCTAAGAATTTCGATATTCCAGTCACAGCTGCTCTTAATGTCAGCCCGAGTAAAAAGGACTGTTAACACATTTACTGCAAAGGCCTATAACATATTATATTAAAAGGAAGAAATGTAGATGGAATGAAATTTGAATATATTACAATGTTCTGACTCAGTGACAAAAAATATTTACTTTGGTTTTTCCCCAGGACGTTCTATTCCCGGCTTTAATTAAATTGGCCTTCTCTACGCACAAAACTTGTTGCTTCGGGGACTCACTGCGGTGATGGAGCAGAATTGCCAAACATCATATAAAAAATTATGAGCTCCGACTGCAGATGGAGGTGTTTTACCGCAATTTAATTGGCTTTCCCTTTTAAGGCCAGGGGCAAGCCACACGAACAAATATTCTGTTTTATGTCCTTTTATGATAAAACATTTTAATGGAAAATTAAGCGTGTACATGTAAATCATGTGAAAGTCGAGAATGAGGGGAGGATTATTAAAATTGGGGTGATATCTCAATTAGTACTTACACTTACCTATTTGTATATATCCTTATATCCTTTCCTATTTTTACAAATATACTTGTACATCGTTGTGCACTGTGCCTGCTGTGTGCCTTTCCGACTTGGTGTAAGGATAAAACTTGCCGCTAAACGGTTTTTATGGACCCTAGTGAATCAAATTTTCGACTCTCAGAATTTTTGAATCCCTTCACGAGTTTTATTTTTGAAGTTCATGAGTAGAAAAATTTGGTTCACGAGTGATTTAAAAAATCAACTCACATGAATTCCATTCGCTCGTGAGTGATTCGGAATTTTTCCACACTCCGAACCCTGGTCTTTTCACCTTAAACCACATGCGTTGTTGCCATATTTCAAAATTTTAAGATGGCAGAAAGTCCTCGAGAATTTTCCTTGAGCCATAAGGCAATCTCAATAGAAATTAAGCGCTCAAATTTTCTAAGTTCCGAATTCTTTTTATGAATTCCTCATGAATTTAGTAAACAATTGATTCTTCCGGCGATATTATAAATGTTTGGCAAAAAATAAATGTTTAGAAAAATTTGTTCTTTTCTAGAAAATTCAAATTTTTGTGTAATCGAACAGATTTTTTTTAGCATATCTACAAAGCAAAATCTTATTGTAAACATAAAAATGTTTGGCATTCATCTCGTCAGGAAGCATTTTGTTTACATTCCAGGTTGTGTACAGAAAACAGTTCTATTTGCCTCTGTATGTCGCCTCCACATATTTTACACGCAATAAATGTATTCGCTTTGTTATTGTTCTTCGCAATCAAATTCTCATTTATATAATATAGAATCCTGGCATGACTCGTTCGTTCAAACAATAAATAGTTGTTTCGCACTTTTTCGTTTATATCACGATATTATAGGGAAAAGCAAAAACAAACTTAACTTTAACAATATGAAACATGGCGAAATCGTTCAATTGGGAAATGATCAAATATTTGCATTTCACTTAATGCAAGCTTCCTGTATTGTTTACAATTGAATTTAATATACATGTAAGGTAGGTATGTAATATATTATACAGCATATAGGTACATTATACCTACCTACTATTTTTTATATCCACACGTATTTTTAGCATTATTTTTTCCGTTATCACACTTCAAGTCAAAAAACTTGTTCCTGAGGAAAAACGATTGGAATTTTTGCTCTTTGTTGCTTAGAAAATGTAAAAATTCATCTAATGATAAAATTAATACTTTAAAGGAATTTCATTATTCTCAGCATAACAAATGAGATTAAAAGCATTACTGATTCTGATCACTTTTAGCTTTATTTGCGGAATATTATCCTTAATTAGCATTTCCCTACATTTTCATTCAGTGGAGCTTTGAAGGGGTAGAAAAATTGCCTGCAGCAAGTTGCTTGCTTCAACAAATAGAATTCTTCTCATTAAACCTTCGAGTAGATTAAATTGTGCACATGCCAAAGAAAATTGTTGAAATTGGTTGTAATTAAACTCTTTTTCTTTTAAGTAACTAATTGTTTTTGTAGACGTTACAAAAAATTCACACTACTAATTATTTTCGAAGTATTTTATTTGAACTTTTTTTATATGTATTTTTTTATTAAAACTAGTACTTTTATCACATAATTGCTTATAATTAAATGTTAACAAATCAACAATATAAAAATACATGGTATTGTTATTATAGCAGTGGCACACTCGACCATCATCAGCATGAAAAGCGTCATTAGGACGAAAGTACGAAACACCTCATCATAAGTACGAAAACTATGCATCATTACCTCAAAATTACGAAAAGTTCCCATCGGGCGGAAAATTGACACACCCGAATCTGACAATTACGAAAAAGTAATTCCAATGACAAAAAGTAGATGTGTCACACTGTAATTTGCGTTTTCGTCCTAATGACACTTTTCGTGCTGATGATGGTGCAGTGTGCCAATGCTATAAGATGAAGTTGCAGAGTCTTATTTTTTTTATACAATTTTATTTCCACATATTGAGCTATTAATTACACTCGAAATACACATTTGACATCTGTGGAGAAAAACGAACTGAGAGAAGTTATAATATGGTTTTTTACTATTTCGATCTCGATCTCGAAAAAACACGCCTCTGAGCATGTTAAAATCGAGATCGAGATAACTGTCATCTGCTAACCAAAGTTTCTCGACGTCGTAAACTTTTTTCTCGATTTTACGACGTTACGACGGGTTTTCGACGGATCATGAGTATCCCTATTAGGTACATTTCGTTATAAAAATCAATGACTTGTTAAAGAAAAGAAAATTTGTACTTAATATTAATTTATTGCTTTTATCGCTACAATGGCTGCTTAAAAACTTAATTTTTCTATAGCCCCAGATTTTTATTTTTATTTATTTATTTATTTGATTGATTTTTTAGACGGCGCGTGTTTGAAGTTTTCCATTTTTAGAGAACAAAACACTTTTAAACATTTAACAATTACTAAATATTTAAAAGATTTTTCAAGAGTACGACCCGTTGCTCTATCGAAGCATCCTCAGGCTATCGACTATTATTTATTCAGGCTATTATTTATTTGTTGGCTTGAGAACATATCTTGCAGTTTTACCTTTGGTGTCACCTGTCATCTGACTGGTCAGATCAGGTGAATTGTCTATTTCTCTGAAAATAATTAATCTTTTCTTTCGACTCTAAAGGCAGCTGCTGGCGTCATACTGAATAATATATACTACATTATAGTACCTACGTCGTACATTTTAGAGGATGGGATCGAGATGAGAATAAATATTAAGATGAACTGGAGTAATGTAATAAAAAGCTTTATCTAACTACCGAAAGAAAGAAACCGTGAAACATGCATTTCGGGACACTTCGGGCTCCGGCGAATGAATGCAGCCGCCTAGATTGAAGTTAGGTGCGATTGGGCAATCCAAACGTAACATTCCTCAAGTGGTGCAAGATTCAAGTTTCAATATTTTTAACAGGACAGAAAACATTCGATTTTGTCAATCAACAAATTGTAGTTTGCATTTAAGTCGTGATATTGTAAAAGTTAAAAAATTCTAATTTTTCAGTATTTATTTTAGTAATAATTCCATAAATTTCTTCCGCGATAACGAGATAACAAGTTCTTTATATCTATCTGCAACATTTCCGGGAAAGCGGAACAAACAAACAAACAAACAACCTTACTTTCACTCATAAGAAAAAGGATAAAGATATAAGAATAAGTGATATAAATGGTTGATTGATTTTTACATTTTCAAGGACACATAATACTATTATAATTACTTATGAGAATTATTATCACAAGGGTTTCAATATTCACCTTATTTCCATCATTCATCAAAATATATCGGGGGGAAATCTGAAAATATTGATTTCAATGTTCCACGATGTTTTCGTAATAGGTACCTATTCTTCAATTGCAATATAATTATTATGAACATTATAAACCGTTGCTTGGTACATGTACGAGAAGCAAACTAAAATTAACCTTGTATTCAATTAGCAACTAATTAACGGATCAAATATTTACGATATTAAATTTTAAACGCGTAATTGGAATACGCTTCACTTTATACAACGGAACCTTATTCGATATCTAGAACTAATTCCTGGAATAAAACAATATTAATTGCTGAGAGAAATTTGAGTGAAATCATGGAATTGTAAATTATTTTATTAAAATGGCAGAAAAATTGAAAATTTAATCAAATTAAAATGCCGTTCACGTTCAAAAGTTTTTGCTGTAATCATTTCCAGATAAATTAATCAACATTATTTGAAATTTAAATTACAGAAAGGTTTAATACTGATTTATGATTTTTGAAACATTGTTTACTTTGCGGCTATATATAAATTAGTGTCATTTGCAATATTATATTTCGGTCAAATTAAATTTGTGCGGGTCGCAAATATTGAACAGATAAACTAATTTGATGGAAAGAATTCAACTGAACTTTTTAAAAACTAATTAAAAATTTACAAAACGTAAAATATGGAAAAAAGTTTTTATTCAAATTTTATAATCATTAAGATTATAAAAATTAAATATAAAATTGGTGTTTAGAAAACTGAACAGTTTCTATACCTATTTAAAATTAAAGAAACAAACAAACTACAAAAGTACAAACATCGATAACGGAAATTGTTTATTGGGAGCCAGTGAGCCACTGAACGGATTTTGAAAATAGTGTTTGTTATGCAAATTGTGAACATCAAAACATCAATGTGCATTGTGTATATGACTACTCGTATTTCAGGAAAATGTCTTGTATAATAAAATTTTTTGACACCGTAATAAATCCGTCTAGCTAGAATTTAATAATGTGCTATTAGATTCGGAATTTCAGTAAAATTCCTTGAATTTTAGGAAAACTCTGTCACCATATTTTGAATTGTTCAATTGTCAATTTGAATAGTAGATTCGAAATCAGAGACCATGGACTTCAAAATATCTCTAGTAATAAATTTCTCCAGAATTCTTTGATTTTTGTAAAATTCCCTTCGCGATATTGGATCCGCCATTTGAAGTTTATAAATATTGATAATAGACCCAAAATTCATGTTCACCAAATATTTGTACACTAATTTAAATTAATTCACTCTCTCATTCACAAAAAATCGTTCTCCATATTAAGTTCGCCATTTTATGTTCTGTATATTTTTAAATAGCATTAATGTAATTTTTAGATACTTTTACTACTTTTGCATTTTTTTCCTGAAAAATATTCGTTCTAATATCATCAATCCTTCAATATTATAATATTGCACGAAATATCAAAGGATAAATTTATAGCTGAAGTAAAAAATATGCAAAACATAGATAGGTACTTACATATACATAAAACAAATGTTGAATTCAGGAGAAAAGTTCTTCGGGAATTCGATAAATTTTGTTAATTTCAGAAGGTACGAAAATGTTGTTAATCTACAGAGGGAATATGGATGCGATATTTCGAATTCAGGACATGGTAAAACATATCTCCGTGGTGGTAGCTTAAATGGTGCTACCCTCTTTCGGGGTAATGGAAGACAGTTAAGCATTTAGGATCCAGGATGGAATTTTTAATCAAATCGTTTGTTTTATTGCACAAACTTATGCAAAATGTGTGTAAATCTTGATACTTTTATGGTAATGAAACATACTTTATTGCAAACTTTTATAGCAAACTTCCTGTATGTCCTGTATTAAGGATTTACCTCGTGTTATAGTAAAACTTTCTGTGAGTGTGATTCCCATTTAAAGTCGCACTGAAGAGTTTTTATGCGTAATATTTAAAATAAGAGGGATGCAGGGAACAGGGAATGGATCATGGATGTAAAGCAATTAATTGTTTAAGTTTTACAATTCACGGGAGTTTAGTTTTTAATTAAGTAAACGAGACGTATTTATGCAAACACAAAGATTTTTCCTATAAAAAAAATTCTGTGAACATTTTTTGAATGGAATTTGACAATATTCAATAAATTCGTTATTGTTTGGATATTTTGCAAAATATGTCTTTTAAATTTACTAAAATATTGTAGGTATATCACAATAGCAATCATGATCTTCATAAAGTCTCATGAATATATTAATTTGCAACTCCTTGTTACATTTTCCATTTATGTTTCCATTCTTCGGATGTTTTGAATTCGCAGGACATTCATTGCATACGCTAAACATTAATATTCCTTGAACATCTTGCACAAAAGTTTTCCGTAAAGTGTTTAAGTTGGCAACTGCTTGTATTTTTGGGGGCTGCAAGTTCAAACCAAGTTTCGACTACCAAAACACAGTAACAAGACAAGCTGCAGCAAAAGTTAAAAAGTTTTGTGAGAGTTTTGCAAAATGTTTTAACTACGTTCGATCCCTGTGTGAGACCAAAAACACTTTTAATGAAACGATAGTCGGAAGTGGGTGGATTTCTCAACACAGCAATTCTAAATGGTTTGTGATGGTAGTCTTTGTTTTCTCTACCAGTCCACCACCCCTCAAAATCGCATTAAGTGAAGCGAAGAATAATGCAAAATTACGTGACATTTTCTACATGAAAAGTCATCATATCAGTTTAATTAGCTTCTGAGTGCAGAGGAATTACCAAGAAGTCCTTAATTGATACTCCGTGCACTCGCTTGAGAAACTAGGGCCCCAATGCACATGTTCACTTGCCAAAGAAAATTTAAAACTATTTAAAAGTTTGTTAATTCTTACAAGAATCATTAAAAATCAGAAGAGAAATTTCATCTACGAGAAAACCACACAAAATTTATTTTAATGAAAACAATTAGTAATGGCTGCAAAGGAGAAAACTTCGGAAGGTGGCTGCAGGATGCAGGAAGGTGGTGAAACTCAATGAGCACTTCCTGCTTGTTATTTCGATCTGTCGGCATCGAAGATGGTACCTCAGAACTTCAGAACCTCAGGAGTTTAATAAACTTTCGGGGGAGACGTAGAGGGTGGCGGCATTATAGAAACTTTTACATTTACAATTAACAAATGGTGCAAAATTTGTATTGTAGGTAATGTATGAAGGCGAAATTTTCGATGCAAAATTCATTCATGAGTGAGCAAAGTTATGCTGTAAGTTGATTCAATTTTAAAACAGAATTAAAACTAGTTGTATTTTAAAATGCATTGATGTTTTGGTGTTAGTGGCAACGTTGTATAAATTACAGATGATTTTGTCTTTTTACCATTCTTCGCCATGTCCCGTCCCTCATTCCAAAATGATGTTTTTTGAATGATACCAAAATAAAACGGATTTTTCAATGAGATTTATAGTCATGGTTGCTGGCAAAGGAGAAGGGTTTGTTTAGAAAATGAAATTTGAAAATTTTCTGCTTTAAAATCTCACAAATTCGTTTCCTGAGTGAAATAAGGTTTGCCCCAAGTCGAATTTTGTTTACCGCCGCCCATGCTTCTACCCGTTACTTTGACTCTTCGAACGACGAAAATGTTTTTCCTAATAAACACCGGTAAAATGAATTCTCAACAAAAATTTAAGAATTGCAGACTTTCCTTGACTTAATTACAACTTACAAGAATTCATTTCATATTTTAACAGACTGAAAAAAAAACTTCATACAAAATACATGCTCTTCAATTTTGAGGTCAAAGAACGACGAAAGTTTTCGACAAATATACAGGTGAATTTTATGTAATCTGATTCGATAAAACGATTAAAAGAGTGAAAATGAAATCCAGGCAATTTGAGCTACAGCAAGTGCAGGTTTTATAATTTTTCGAAGTAATGAGGTTAAATTAGCAATCGCAAAATATTGCAGAGAGATTCTGCGGCTCTCCGAAAACGTGAAATTAATGAAATTTCGTGCAATTTCACTTGGGTTGAATAAATATGTTACGTTGATATTGCTGTGGTTTTAAAAGGGGTTGTTTGGACTTTTAAATTAACAAAATGGACAACTTAATTGAAATGTTGAATGAAAATATATTTTTTCAACGAACGAAAAAGAAGCGCTAAAAATATCAATACTTACAGAATACACCGCATTTTGAATTTTAATATAAAACAAAAATAACACTAGTTAACAAATTTCAACTTTTTCCTGTATCTGGTTTCTAAGTAGGTGGATTTAAATAATTTTGCTGTACTGATTTCACTTGTATATCAGTTTTTCTCTATCAGGGCACATTTCCTAAATATATAGCAAAATCAAAAACAGTATTGAGTCAATCCATATCAAATTATGCAAGCATGGTTACTCAACATTTTTATTTTTTGTGAAATTTTTGTTACGGGTTTCTTACATCATAATAAATGTTTTAAAATTAAAAAAATCCGTTTAGGCAGGCCTACAGCTATTTTGATTGCGTTTATTTGGGATCATTTATTTTAAAATCGAGAAACTTATTATGGTTTTATAAACTACTTATCAAAAGCTTTTCAACGATACCCCACAAGACGTGGTTTAGCAAAATTCGAATTTCCACCCCCACCCCCATTCGTTCCCCACCTACCCCTAATTTGGTGGTGTCACCGTTAACCTCATAGAGAGTACTCTGATTTATGCAATTAAAGTCTCTCTCTAAGCTTCATAGGGGCCGAGATATAATTTTTCCAAAATTTCAACCCTCTCCCCCGGCAACCCCGTCAGATGATTTTGCTCATTAACGAACCTAACCGAGATATTAACCCCAGAAATAACATATTGTTGTAAAACGCGGTAATTCAAATCCATAGGTCCCGCTGCCGCTAAGAGTGAGGCCAGGTGGAGCTACCTACACTGGCATTTACCGCAACGATTGCGTTTACCGCTAAGGACGGCTGGTTCTCCTAATTTTGTTTGCATCTCGGCCGCTTGGTTCCTAATCTGCAACAAATTTAGCTTAAAATCTGCGACACGACGAGAACAGATTGCAGGAGATGTAACTGCACCAGTTGCCGTTGTGGGATCACAGAGTCTGATCGTAGCTTACGGGCGTAAAAATTTGTGATTTGGAGTGAGAGTTCGGGTGAAAGAAAAACAGTGCGAGTTCCTGAGGACCTGCTGATAAATTACGGTCACTCTGTATCGAAAAGATAGAAAGCAGTTCATCTTGCTAAATCAAAAGAGCAAACTTTTTTTTTGACTTTAATTCGGGTGTTCTGACAGTGCCGCGAAAAAGTCGCGCGCTCGTGATTTTCTAGTGCTAAACAGTGCCCACAGCAATTACGGCCTTTGAAGTGCGTGGGGAGTGACAACATTTTGAACAGTTTTCACCTAAGTTCCCTTGGATTAACCTTTGGCAACTCTAGTTTCACCTCGGCCCGCTGCAGGATAACCGGTAAGTGCCCGTCAAGCTTTTCTCTTGTACTCCCCCTCCTCTTAGCGGATAACGCCTTAAGAATTCCCCTGACAACAAACCGCTCGGCCCAGGGAATTTTACAACAATATTAAAATTTGGTTCCAATATCTTCAAAAATATGGCCTTTTCGAAAGGGGGATGGTTTCGTACTCAGGGAGGCATGAAACGAAAAACTATGAAAGAATTTTTCGAAAGTCGTGACATGGTATACATCTCAATAGGTAGCTTTTCATCGAAATCAACCTGAAACTCTGGCCTCTGCGGTTGTCCGAGTATTGAACAATGTGGATTTTTCATCATTTTTGACCTATTTTTGCAATAACTACCGTAATATTTTACTTATCAAAAATCGGTTTTCAATACAAAGGGAAACAACTCGGGTCTATGTTTTTGTCCGATCATTGAAAATATTACGATTTTTCAAAATTTTCGCGCTATTTTTGCAATAACTGCCATAATGTTTTATTTATCTAAAACCGGTTGAAACGTTTTGAAGAACATATTATATTCCTTAAGGTTTATGGAAAGTTTTATTGTGATCGGTTGAAAATTTTGGCCTCCAACTTCGCCCGTCACAAATCAAGCAAAATTCGAAAAATCGCCATTTTGGAGGGTTTTTGATTCTTATAGCTACGCTCCTATTTACCCACCGAATTGAAATGTGCGATCAGCTTTCGCAGGGTGAAATGCCAACTTCTTGCCAAATTTGAACTTTATCTGTTCACTAGTTTGCGCTGCAGCTTCCTGTACATGTACACACACACTAACACTAACTCATACAGTTAAAAAAAAGCACACTTTTTTTGGTTCAGTAAACCTCCAGATTCATGAAAAACACAAAATCTCGAAATCGAATTCTCGCACGATTACAATACTTTCCCTGTACATTACATGTTACATATTTTTTTTTCTTGTCAAAAATAAATTTTAAAGTGTGTTTGCGAAATTTTAATGTATTTTAAATTGAAATATGAAATAGAAACATTCATAAATGACGGTTAGTTTTTATATAGGTATACTAAACAATTATTTCAGGGAAACTTGCTAAAATATTTACATGAATGCCATCAGTTTCCATTAAAGGATCATAACAAAAACTTTTAACGGGGGTGGAAAATTATGGCCTTTAAGCGCTTTAAAAATCTTTATACTTTTTTTGTAAAATTTATACGTTTTAAAACGTGAAAATATTTCCGGATCAATAACTTATATTGGACTAAATACATTTTGAAAGGATTTCAACCCATACGCTGTTTTGCCAACGAGCGCGTTGACTGTGAACAATCTGATAAAATGAACCTAGAATTGAGGCGATTAAATATAAATCCGAAATCGGAAATTTTGAGGTAAAGTTGAAAATCGATCCCTGTGGGTCCGACTTTATTTTCAACCGACATTACTTTCCTAATGTAAATATTGAAACCTGTCCGTTTTTGATTCACGTGGAATGTAAAAAATCACATTCAGTTAAGCCAAATTGTCTCCCAGCCCACATAGTCCTAATCGCAACGTAGTTATGTGAAAAAGTGAAAAAATAAAAAAGGTCTACTGTATGTAATGAATCCCGAAGGAAGCAAAAAGTCGAAAGTTGTAAAAGAAAATTTTAAAGTTCTCCTCTGGAGGCCTATAAAAATTCAAAGCTTTTAGAAATATGTCACTAAGTTGTGTTGATTCAAGTGATTAATATCCTTGCAGAGCTGTCCCCTGTCACGTTTTAGGGTACCCAGGAGTTTCCATTAAATGCCCTCTGTTTTATACAGCAATTTCAATTAAATTTATGGCGTTGTTGTTTGTTGAAAAGTCTCAAATTTAATTCTAAAAAGGGAAATCATTTCTGACAATTCGAATTTTGATTAGACTGACTAAATGAAGAAATTTCTTGTTCAAAATCCTTTAATAAAGTCAGCAGTGGTATTTGCAAAATGTTTTAAGTTTATTGAAATTTGAAATAAACTATTTAAGAATTATGCGAAGTGTTTGAGGTATTTGTGGGTCAAAGGAAGGTGTTTCTCAACCTTTGCGGAATTTTAGTTAAGTATTGAGATTAAATTCTATGTGCATTCTTCGCAGTAATGAGTTCTGAAAATTGTGTTGAAATATTTTCTTGCTGTTTTTTGAAAATTGTTAGAGTGAGATGCATTCAGCGTCTTGCATACATATATAAAGAGAGAAGGTGGGCATATAAGTATGTGTAATTGATCACACAGTGCGTGCCTAGAGGAACTGAGTTCAGTTCCGTTTCAGAGGCCGAGCATTTGAGTTCGTCTTGTTAATAAATGAAATAAATTATATTAAACTGTGTTTTAGTTTACTTTGTCTATCGCAATTTTATTCCAATAAAAATGTGTGCAACAAAGTCCTTTAACAGTTATTTTATATTTCCTCCAACACTTGTGAAAAGAGATTTTGTATCTGGGATATGATATATCTATTTTGGTATTTAGGATACAAATCTATCTTTGAAAATATTCCAGGACATAAGATTTTAGATTTTTTAACGGTTTTTACAGTCTGCATGCATAGACAATAATTGGAGGAATAAATTCGAAGATGAGCAAAATGGGACAACACCTTTGTGTTGCCTTACAATTCTGTACTCTTCAACTTCAGTAGATAAACCTGCATAAAAAATATCACAAACAAATGTTGTTTCTTTTGTAACTTTTAAGTACATCATATTTATGTTAACTAGGATTATTTATCGGCCACATTAAGTTGGACTCCCAACCGACCCCATGTAAAGAATAAAAGAGCTCCAAATTGTGCTCGATTTGTGCTGAATTGTGCTTTTTTTTTTTAATTTTGTGCTCAATGTGCGTATGAGATATTGGACAAAAACAGAATGGGGGACCAAGTTAACCAGAAAAAACCAAATCACAGAAAATGATCCAGAATGATAGATGTAAATTTTGCTCGATTTGTGCTATTTTCTGCCGTTAAAATACAATTTTGTGCTCATCAGGAAAGACCACGGTAAAGGGGGACAGAAACTTGAAAAAAAGATCAATGTCAATTTTTATGATTTAAACATTTACAATAGCATAGAATGCGTTTTGTGTTTGTCAAAAATACCTACAAACGATTTTGTGCTCCTTCCTGGAGGACGCGACCAATATAATTATTGAACAAAGATTGGCGAATTTATATAGAAAAATTAAGAGTTTTCGACAGAAACTGCTGGAGACCATGTTTCAACAAGTACATATCAATAGATAGCAAGTTTACAAAAAAATATTTCAAATAAAAAAGTATATAATGAATCAAAAATTATAAAAATGGATAACTGTTTCATAGAAAATATCAGAAATCACTATCTGAGATCGTCTTTCAACAATAGCAATGCACCAACAATAATTAATGATCAATATTTGGAAAACAACTTAAGAACAAGCAAGTTACTCACCCCCGAAGCATTTCTATTACTTGATAAAACAGACAGAGTGCAAGATAAAAATGGCATTCCAATATTGTATCATTGGTATAGAAGAGCACAAGCCAAAACAATACAAATACCGACTAGGACGGACACATACACAGTAACAAGGAAGTGGAGATATGATAAAGCAATCTCGGATAAAGGCATTCAGACAACAATAAAAAACAAAAACAAATACTGGTGGATAGAAGTATAGAACTACAAAATTACAGAGTATATAGAAAGAAAAAAGAAAGGTGCAAAACTGCCTGATAAAATGTAAATTATAAAAACAAGAAAGTTAAACAGTATCCAAATATAGGTTATATAATAATTATATATAGATAATAGATAAAACATATATTAAAAATCAATTGGTGTTTATAAAAGACACAATTAATTAGATTTAAGAAACAAAAAAATGAATATAACTAGCATATTAGAAATGAAAAATACATAATGTCATAATATTAGGAATTCAAACATGAATTTAAGAAAAATAGTTAGGTACATTAAGAAGGAAAATAGGGAGACTACTACAAATAGCAAGTTAGAAGTAAAGAAAAGAACCAAAACCATAAATGTTCAAAAATTTGTTATTATTCCCTTTTCCTTTTACCCTTGGTTTCTTTTTTTTTTTATAGTATAAGAATATTGTTGTCATATAGTTATATAAATATATGAGTTTGGTTCCTTCTCATATAGGTATAAAAACAATATAGGAATAATGGAAGAATGTAAATAAAAAATAGATCAATTAATTAAAATCAAAAGTAAATGAAATAAGAAAATGTAAAAATTTTCTAAAGTAGCAGTAATATTGTGGAAGATTAAGAGCAAAGAAAGAAAAGAAAAGAAAACCAATTGTTCATTTTTCAAAAAAAAAAAAACTATCGAACTAATTTATTATTAACTAATTGCACTTGTTGTGCCCACAATCGAATCGGATAAAAACTGAAACTCAACTCAAGCTTTTACCGAAATGTTGGGAAAAGTATTGCAGGCGGGGAGAAGCATGGAATTAAAAAAAAAACATATTTGTTGTAAAAATTTAGATATTTTCACGAAAAAATCACCACCTGGATTATTAGCTCGTCCCCGCCTGCAATACATTTTCCAACATTTACGTAGTGCTTTTTTTTCGCTTTTCAGTTGATATTTTGTATATGCTTTTCAAAATTATTTTTATTTTCTTCATTTTTTTCTTAATTTTTCTTTTTTTCTTCTTATTTTTTTTTTTTTTTTCATTTTGTTATATTTGTTTTCAATTTTTCACTCATTCGTCAAAATCGACTTCAGATTTGATCCCTTCACCCCAAAGAACATGAAAAAGATACCTCATATACCCATCCCCAAGTTCAATAAAATTTCAAAAATGCCTAATTTTACACCCTTTTTTCAACCATAAAATCCCTGGGTGTATTCCGATCAAGCTGCCGATCTTTGGGACACAACTATTGCCCAAATGGAGCCTAGCGACACAGCGAATTTTTTTCGACAAGAAATTAAGGTAGATATTGATGACACGGTGGGCAGACATTGCATTTTTAGACTCTATCACTTTAGACATCTTAAAACATAATTCATTTAAGAGAAATTAAGGGCTGTTAAAAATTTTTATTCCGAAGCGATTACATAGGTGAATTTTTCAGAGAATAATACACCAAAAGGACATAAGACTTATGGACGAAACTTGAGTTTAAGATAGGTTTATAATATGGCGGTTATGGGGGAAAAATATAATCAAGGTGAATATTTTTTCTTTGACTAAATAAAATACCTGCTAAAATCGAATATTCATTGATAAATAGTTTCTTTTAATTTACTCTTTTTATATTTATGTTAAAATAGTTTAAACAAAGTTGAAGTCCACTTCATGCTGAATATTTTGGTTTACGATTTGGTTTAATTTAATTATACCTATATAAAAAAGATACAAAAAGATTCAAAGACGACGGTTTTTTGAAAACGAGTAAAAAAAATAGTCGCCAAAATATATTTGATTGAAAAGAATTTTTTTTTAATTTTATGACATTTATTATGGTGTAAGATTAACCTTAGAACTTAATATGTCTCCGAGTTTATGAAGTCATGTAAGCAACATGTAGGTACTCTTATATATCCGAAGATTATTGACAGTTTTTCAATTAAGTTTTCCTTGCTTATGGATAATATGTACATTGCATATGGCCCGTACAAATTTATTTATTTAAAATGTCTTTCTAACTTCCAAATAGATTATAATGACTTTCAAATTGATAAATCTGTTCTTGAAAGTTTTTAATCCACATTCTATGAATTCTGGTCTCGGTCTATCATTAACCACTACAGTCAGGATAACAGCGAAATTCAAGGGAACGGGTTACCTATGTTGTAAGTGCATCACCATGTGAAACGTGCTAAATAAGCATCCATAATTTATGAAATGTACTCGTTCAATTCGAATGCATATAACATTTTCACCGTCAATCCAAATGTGCTATTGGCTTTCCACCAGTAATAACTGCGCACACTTTAGAGGTAAACCATAATTATTAACCATAAAACCGCGGTTGAGAAAATGCATTAAATTCATTGTAGTAGTTGCGACTTTGTTCCACCAGTGTAGAACATCCTAATGTAATACAAAGTGGGTGAGAAAAACATTCTGCCATAAATGAGCTGGAAAAGGATAAATCTGGGGGAGGTTTTCCAACGTAATAATTTTCGCGGCAGATGTTCATGTCTCATTTATTATTCCGACAGCGTTGAGGCTTGTGTTATAAACTGTATATACAATACACGTTTGGATTTTTATGGTTTTTTGTTTCTTTCTCGTTGCAGTCAATCCTGATTCTAGTCCAAATAAATGTTGCACTTTCACGACAAGACAAATTGTTTATTCCCCAAAAAGCTAGCTAGGACGATAAATGATAAATTTCCTTAATTAACAACGCCACCGGTTCAACAGAGTCCGTCGGGATAATTTACTACTGCCAGAGAAGAAATTCGTGGGTCAACTGCAGTACAGTCTGCTACTGTAAAACTGAGCCGCATTAATTAGCACCAGAATTGGGACCTATTTATGAAGTTTTTTTATCCTTCACAGGAGCTGTACTGTACACTGTACAGTGTACTCTAACTTTCGAATGCGGCCAAGCTTCCCTGACCCTGATGCACTTTCGAAGTTTTTCTCGGTACTTAGTGGAAATGGCGCAGGTTAGTTAAACTTTTCCCCCTGGCAGACACACCGTTCACGTTTTACGTCTGGGATCGATGTTTTATTGATTAATTTCCGGATGTTTACCTACAAATAGAAATCAGGGCGGGATTCCTGATTGACAGTTCTCACCCTCAGAGATTTATTTTTGGAGCATGAGTTGCTTACACAACTTAATGTACACCGTTCTTGGAATGTATTCAGTATGCTGAACTGAAAATCAGTTTTTATATCAAAATTTCTTAATGGAAACTCGCTGTGAAAAGGAGTTACATAAAATTGCAACTGATACCGTATTTACAGTTTGTATAGTTGTCTGGAAATTTCTAGAAAATTTGAATAATCATGGTTGAATAAATTTTCTGAGTAAATAAGAGTTTATCAAAATTTTATGTTCTTATACTTGTGAAATGATTTATAAATTGATGTACCTTGAAGGCGAAGTTTCAGAAGAGTTTGAGTTTCACTTGCAACAATAATTTTCAATATTGGAAATGAAACTGAACATCCAACCAACTTTATTAAATTACAAAACTTTTAATTAGAGTTCTCGTTCCATTATTGTTAATACTCATATTATAGAGAAGCACGACAACACAACCAGTATTTAATCAACCATTAATCGGACATGAAACATTTTACCAGGGGGAGGGAAATTAGCTCCAACTGAAAACAATTTTAGTTAAACTTTGCACAAAAATTTAATATAAAATCTGAAATATTTTTAAATAATATTCTGATGCTTATAAAATTATTATATGTATATCTATGCTTATATAAATAATTATATCATCTAGAAATAAGCATCAACGCGTTTTCTTCCGACACAAAAAAATAAATATACCTGTGGGTTGGGTTCATAAAGGGAATTCAGGTAATGAAATAGAATCTCGACATTTAAATAGTAAAATTCCTTTTAGATGTGGAAGTGGGGGAAATAACATTTTGAGAATCTTTTCATTCGCAAACATGAAATCGCTGTGTGCTCCTCGCATACCTGAAGGGCTTTCGGTTGTACATGGAAAACGTTGTAAGTACTGGTGAAAAGCACACAAGAAAACAATATTGTACACATTAAGCTTTATTACCCTTTGTTTTTCTTATCAAGTGAGAGTTCTGTCTAGTTAACCCTTATATTGAAGGTACAAAGAAGGCCAATGGCGATTTTTGCAGTTTGCTGTTTTGTTGTATTTCATACAAAATATAGTTTAGTTTTCTTAAAGAGATTTGGAGTGAATTTACAATAAAGTAAATTCCAAATTTAATTTATTAATAAAAATAAAACAATGGGTAATTTAACTATTTCCATTTTCATAGTCTATAACGCAATAAGTTCCAGCAAAATTCAAGAAAATTTTTATTTGTTTATTTTATTTCATATTAGCAGTGGTCGCGGCTCCGCTCGCGATATATTCAAAATTATTGTTTAGTTTTTGTTTTTTTAAAGTAAATTGAATTTTACTTATGGGTTAGTTATGAAATAAAAAATCATTAGATACTGGTTTTAAATATGAAAGTATGTGCATTTTAGATTTTAATAGATTGCAAGAAGTTTAGTATTTATAATATATTTTCTTTTCTTTTCTTAATTTTAAAACAAATATTTTACCGCAGTCGTTTCTTGCACACTACATTTTTTGTAGTAATATGCACTCTTCCTTTACATTAGATTAGTGTCGTCTTGCGATTAAATAAATGGAACATTTTTATAAGAATAAATTTTTGTAAAGTGCAATATTAATTTCGTGTTTATTATTAAAGACAGATTAATTAATGAAAAATTTTCAAAACATCACGAGAAGATATTCAAAAGTAATTTTCAATTTCATTGATGCAAATACTTACGTCTGTGTCTTAAAAAATCGAAAAAAAACAGTGACCTGAGTTGCAAGCAAATATGTGTTAAAAGTAAGCGAATTAAATACGTAGTGCAACAAACTGAAACTTTGGAATTGTATTTTTTTTTAAAACACTGCTGGTATCATGTAACCTTGAAGAAAATAATTACAACTAAATACGTAAAGTAAGTCAACTCGTTTTCAATAAATTATTTTATTCATGTAGGTATCACTTAACCCTTTTGTCAGTAACCAAATTTTTCTACGTTGTTCTATAACCAGGGTCGATTGCCATTGGCATTTTTTTATAATATTCTGAACATTGCTGTACTGACCGCATAAAGGTATTATTTATTTTGATAATAATAAAATGATCCAGCAAAAAAACTAATCAACGCAGGATATTTTTACGGTAGTTAGCGAAGAGTTATGTATGCCAACCATTGAAGATCCCACTAAAAATATTCAAATTAGGTACCCGATATTGTGCCCAGGAGGCGCTGCGATCAAAAGTGTCCCTGGGATGCCAATTAAAAATCCGCATATACCCATTGGACGAAAAATGATTGTGGACTTAAGCCATATGTGCTAAAAATATGAACTAAAAACTACACCTTTTCCAAGTGTAATTCAGAATTGGTCACATTAATTTCAGAAACCATCAATTGTAATTCAGATTAGTCAAGTTTTTTTCAGAAATGATCAATTGTAATTCAGATTAGTCAAATTATTTTCAGATATTGTCAGTTGTAATTCAGATTAGTCAAGTTATTTTCAGAAATTATCAATTACAATTCAGATTAGTCAAGTTATTTTCAGAAATCATCAATTATAATTCAGAAATTATCGAATGTAATTCAGAAATTATCAAATGTAATTCAGAACTAGGACTTACGAGAAGGATATGGAATAAATAAAGCACATACAAGATTATACCACATGTGTATCGTATGCTACGCACACGAGGTTAATGTAATAGGTTCAGAGCTGTAATAGCATAAGATAAAAAAAATCAAAAACAAAAATCTAAAAAATACAAAATTTAAATATACATATATGCAACGTGTTTCATTCATAATGCATTGAGTTGTAAAATTAATCCGATTATACATATAAATTATATTTTCTGAATTCCAATTGATAATTTCTGAATTACATTTGACAATTTCAGAATTATAATTTATGATTTCTGAAAATAACTTGACTAATCTGAATTGCAATTGATAATTTCTGAAAATAACTTGACTAATTCTGAGTTACAATTGATGCTTTCTGAATTACACTTGGAAAAGGTGTAGTATGGAAGTATAATATTGGTTTTATGCCAATTATAAATATTATGAAATACACAGTGCGGTAAATATATTAGTAAGTGGAAAGCATCATTAAAACAAGATATCTGAATATTTTTTCGATTTTGTTATTAAAAATGTTCTCCTACAGTTTCAATACATTTGTTATAGCGATTCTACATTGATACAAATGCTTGTTCTAGCTCATTTAGGGAATTGCCACTAGGGCTCCTGTCGGAGCTGTTTTGATGATCGAATATCATCAAAAACCATCTTTTCAACTTCAATTCCAATTTTGGGAAAAGAGAGAAATCGCGGAGGGTCAAACTAGGTGAATAAAGTACATTTTCAAGAGTTCTTGGCTCCCATATACCGAATGCGAATTGAACTGCATTTTTGAACTTTTAACTCTTTTGCTTCCATATTACGATTTCAACATCGGCAAGAAAGTTGTTATGGGAGAACTGTCATAACTTTGCTATTTAATTTATCAATCGATTGAAGCAAAATAAGTATTATCGGAAAGAAGAATGTCAGATTGTCAGAGCTTTCGAACGCTGGCTTGAACGCATTGATGGGACTGCTAGTTACTCACAATTAGCTATCGTCCGAGTCTAGATACTTATTTGTCGCACGTTTTAAATTTATTGACAACGCATGCAAAAAAGGGAACTTTTAGGTATCTATAGAATTTCAAGATCGTCTAGAAAAAGAACGTGTGAAAACAGTTCCGTTTAAGTAACTAGTAATTGCATAACGTATTTATAACAATATTTAACATTAACATTAATAAACTGTGTTGTTGGCTTTGATGCATGAATCTAAAAAATTAATATTCAAAATCATTAATCTACTTTAGATTACATCATAGAATGACGATCTTGTACAAAAAATAAAAGTTTTATAAATGAGAATGGAAAAGTTTTGGAAGAGAAGTTTGAAAGGGCCCACGAGTACCCGGTTACTGACAGAAGCTGTCACTTTGGCCCAATTTGGCCCCATTTACGAATTTTCCCATTTTTCAAAAAATTTTTGAGCACGAAACCTAAAAGTGTGACGTTTTGCTCAAAATCCCTTTGAATAATTTTGGACCGCTATTTTTAAACCAAAAAAATTTTGCCTAGGTATATTTTAATTTGGAATATGTAGGACGTAGGTACCTATATTATCATACTATTGGACCCAAATTAAAAATACCGCACCAAGGGTTTACAGTTTACTGATTGATTACCTAAAGGCCCAGGGGTGATTACTTAACAAACATCCAAACTTTCACATTTAAAATATTAGCATGCTAAATGCTACCTATGTTTTTATGAAAATTTACGATTTTTTAGTAACTTAAAATGAACAACAAAGTTTCAGTTTTTAATTGAAAAACTAAACTAATTATATTTGCGTTAGAAATTTCGTTATTCTTTCTGTGGTTTCCGCAAAAGATTTCTTTTCAAATGAACATTTCACATTCACTGTTTTTTTAAACCAAAGACAAGCTTGACATAACGTTGGGAATATCCTTTTCTGATGCAATATTTCCTCCTTTGACTGAACCATTAATATGTAATATCAAAGAGAATTTCATCTGTACTCAATCAATAGCAAAATACATAGAAACTGAACCTTCCAAGGGCAATAAATCGAGTGTTTGCGTTGTTTAATGAAAATTGTCTTCGATCTACAAATTTTGACATTTAGCCATGAGGCTTATTTCATGTTCACAGGATGCTGAATCCCTGTTCCTTTACTCAATTGAAATATCTGTGGTCAATTAAAATGGTTGAATTATTGAGATTTGGTTCCATGACGCTAGATTAAAATTTATTGATGACGTTGATGCTTCTCGTTTGTATACAATTCTACATACTATATTATATTATGTGAATACCATAAGTGTACAATTGGGTTGAAAGGATTCGTTGAACTTACCAAAGAAGACTCCTTGATTACTGAACTTTGATTAGAGACTCAAAGAGAATTCGATGACCATTAAATTGGTGTACAATAAATACAAGAATCCAAAACGAAACTTGCTTCTAAAAGTTTTCTTATAATATGATAATGGCGTTTGTTTGTACAATGGATACTTATTTGGATAAGTCAATAGTGTTTGCATTAATTATATAGATTCAATTTTCTTTAATATCCAATGCGACGATACAAGAACAAGGACGGCACAACAACGAAAACTATAATTTGTTTGCAATTAATTTCATTTCTTTTCTTATTGAAGGTATTAAATTAAGTAATTAATTAATTAAATAGTTTAACAAAAAAGTAATCTAGATTACAATGAATTATTTTTAAATCATTGGTCAACTTGCAATTAGCATAAATTCAGCCTTGGTGCATCACCATATGCTAAATTGCTAAATGCACATCACTTAATTCTAAAACCACAAGTTTTTATATAAACGAGGGAATTATTTAACCATTACTTATCAATAAACACTGATTTTTAAAAAGTTCACCACAACAGGATTTAAAACTTGTTCCTTGGTATTTTGAAAATGTGCATTTTTCCAGAACTCTGTCATGCAACTTTTCAATGTAGTGGTGAGCTTATAAATTGTGCAATAAGCATACACAAAAAGTAAACCTTAAAGCAAATTGGTTAATTTTAACAAAAAGAAATGATGTTAATCCAGTAAAAAAAACGTAGACTAATCCTCGTGCTGTTCTCACGTAACGTTCGGCATATTATTTATAGGTGAAATATAATTTAATTTGATGTAGGATCGCTTATTTTAATCACACCTCCGTAATGACACTGACTGACCTCTTGACATTACACGGAGACATATTAGTAAGGAGTCCTGATTGTAAAGAGACCCAGGTGCATGTATAACCTAGTGGTGAAGCAGTATGGAAATTTTGGAATCCATTACTATAAAAACAACGATAGAAACCCAAAATACGATAGGTACCTATAAACTTTAACTGATTGTATGAATAAACATTTTCACACAACATTGAATTCCCATCGATATCGCAACGGTCAACACCATAACATCTGTGGCTGGGTGGTTGTTGGTAAATGGCATTTAGATGGGCATCAAGTGCATCCCAACCCCCCGAAAAACAAGATGCGCCGGCAGACCACCAACCGATGGCGGTGGTGTTGCAGCGAGATTTGCGTCCACCTCTAAACTCTCATTATTTTGATACTTGGCTAATTCCTCACGTGGAAATATTTACATATATTGTAGAACAAGTGAAAGAAAAAAGACGAACTAATATTGCACGATGTTGTAGGGGGATTTTTGCAATTCTTACGCCAGCGCATCTTCAGCGGATGCTGTACTCCCTGGAGTATATAAACTGCGACTCCCTGCACTTTCTGCCATTAAATCCCGCATTGTTCACTTCGCCATAGTTGCAAGTCAGAACAAGGCGTCACAGTAGTTAATCATATTTGAATTTATCCTCAGTTGAAGTGGTGCAATTAATGTGTTGTCAGTTCTGGGACCTTGTGATTTCCTTCGAACCATTCTTAAGGATTACTTAGTGAAAATGAAATTAGTAAGTGAAGAACTTTGCACGGATTGCTGGAGTTTTTAATTTGGTGGATTAAGGAATTGTTTGTGCTGCATTGCTATATACCTACCTAGATGTCATGCTGAAAATGCAATCAGCAAGACTCTCCGTATTTTATGAATGCACTGCAGAAAGGTCAATCAAATGATCCGAGTCCTTGTTGCCGGTGATGTCGTGATATACCACTCTCCAGTATTCTTCTACTAATCTCCAAAGAAACACCTCGTGGCACAGCAATGCACCCAGTGGCGCCTCGTGTGCCGGCTGCATAGGTGCTTTGGGGTCGGTGAAAGCTCGTCCGACCACCATAGAGCAACTGGCTGCGGCAACGCTGAGCCATTCATCTTCCTAGAACTAAGAGCGGAAGGCTGTGATCATGCGGTGATCGCTTGTGAAAATTCAAGTTTACCGCCATGACACCCTGCCGCAACAGCCTCTCATTAAATGTTAATTGATTGCATTAACTGTAAGAAAATGTGCAACAATAGTAGGTTAGCATAGCTGAATGGGAACCACATTGCGTAAGCATTCGTTATTGACATACAGAGCGGAATGTGGTGGCGAAATTCTGCAACGCCGTCTTCACGATAAATATTCCTGATTTTATGAAAATTCTTGTTAGATATGATAATTATCTCAATGGCTTTCAACACTCTTGTCTTCTTTTTTACTCAGGAAATCGTTCTGCTTGTTACACTGGTGGCGTCGATGGTAGCCGCTGCACCTCAGAAACCAGGCGAGGAGATCGCGATCATTAGCCAAGACTCAAACAATGAACCTGACGGCTCCTATCAATATAGGTGAGTTTTATTTAAAATAATCCGATATTCACGTTAATCTATTGCATAAACTTAGGGATCAACATTTCAATAATCACTAACAAAATTAATCAGAATCAATAGTTTAACTTTCTATATTATTATTGTTAGCGGCGAATATTAGTAAAACATCGAGTAGATTTTCTATTTTAATTTTCTTTTTTTTAGTCTTCTAAATGGTTTCCCAACTTCCTTCTTCGTCAAAGACTACGGTCGATTCCGGTGGAACCTTTGGGGAGTGCCTACCCCACGTACCCGATTAGGATGGCGCCAGTCCAGGACTTGGAGGAAAGTCCACTGGTATCTCACCTGAGATTGTCAGGTACCATGGGAACCGAGACAGCCCTTGGAGCTTGCTCCAACTCGGTTGTTGAGGTCGGCCCCCTAGTGGGAGTATCATGGGGGCTGTGGTTGACACCCAAATCGCGGGTAGGATTCCTCGGAATCCGGCGTGGAGTTGCGTTATACAACCGGGTACCGTGTCCCATAACGCGGTAGAGATTTAGATAGGTCTCGCTTCCAGCAGTAAGGATGCCATCCTCCTAATGGTATCAACTGCTACCATGGCTTGACCATGGGGCTCTGATTGTGGTCACAAAATCAATCCGTGTCCGAAGAGGACCGTGAGGTAGGCCTTCACGGCAGGTACTCACGTTAAACGCACGTGACATTTACTGTCCTCTTCCGATTGCAAAGTCTTTACATTGCATATCTTCGAAGCGGCTACGGAGCACCAAGTCTCTTGGTCTCTAGACGATCTGAAAACAGTCATAACTTTCACTATTCCTCATTATCACTTCCAGATTAGATAATTTCTCGCTAAAAACTTACCACATCTGATTATAATGTATGTACAAAGTTTAGCACATTCTAGCTGCGATCACTAAATACCTAACACTATGCAATACCTAATAATTATGCAATTATTGACATTGCAAAAAATCCAATCCTTTTTGGAAGTAATAAATAATCTTTTGTTGAAGAAAAATAATTAACAATAAATATAAATTTTTTATGTACAATGTACATATATCACTATAGAAAAATAATTAAAATCAGTGTTTCTACTTTCCAGCACATTTCCTGTATCTGATCCCGAAACAATTTCCTTCCATTTCTAAAAAACAAATTTTGTTTCAAAAATGTCGTCTAATTAAAAAATGCTTCAGACTTTCATAGAAATTTAATGAATGGTGTTCTTGACTTCTTGTGTTAAATTGCAAATAAAAAAGTCATGATTAAATTTTATCCTGAAGAACGACTTTCGCTTTTAAATGAAAAACAAGAAACAGGGTAAAATTATAAAACCTGCCTATTAAACGAAAAGAATACATGACTTCGAAAGACTCGTTCTGAATTAATAATTTTACCGGCCGGTTAAAAAATATTTATAAAACAAAAGCAGGGAAAATTGGCATCATTTGTCTTCCAATATGTATTTGTGACGTGATGTAAGAAAATTCTTCATTAGTTGTCGGAAGGCGATTATGGGAACCAGTTTATCTGTATTACATAAATTTCAAACGGTTGCGAAGAAGAACCTTGACTAGTGACCTTCAGCCGTTTATATAGTATACGTACTATATAGTTAATCTAAAATGGGACAATATCGAAATATTGAAAATAATTTGCTGAAAGAAAATTTAACCTGTTGAAATTTTGTTTATACATGGGAAGATGTTTACTGCAAAATACCAATGGAAAAATTCACCTATTTTTTATTTATTTAAGGCTTAAAAAGTTGTCAATGATTCTTTATAATTGCTTTTTTTCTATTTCTTGTTTATTACTCTCATGTACATATATTTGTCATATTAGTCAGACTGAGGAATCCATTAAGGTTCAATGCATCTCGAAAGGGAACCAAACTAATGAATTTATAAACCATAACTAATATATTTTATAAACCATACAAACTAAATACTAAATTTATAGCAAATACTTATTTTTAAAACCAGAAAACTAACAGAATTAGTTTGTGATTGCCAGCTATCAAAAGTTATCTTTTCACAACGGATGCCATTCGAATGACAATATCCGTGGGCCGTGGACGTGGAGGAACGAATATAACAACCACAAATACAAAACTAGAAAACAAAAGTCAATATTCTTAATTTACTTTTTTCCCCAAACGTTTTGCATAAATCTTAGTGTTTTTAAATCAGGTGTGGCCTTTGTTCTTCTGCCAGAAACTCATATAGGTGTAATCCATGTGATTCTTGTCATTAGTGTTTCATTCGCGAATCGATCGAAGACAAATCACAAAATGAAATTTGTAATTGCATTAATTTGCCTTATTGTTGGAGTAGAGATAAGGACAAGCATTATATAAACACATTCCAATCGTTGCCCAAGAAACCAACGTGGACCACGACGGCAATTTCCACTATTAGTAAGAAATGTTTATAATAATAAAATTATTTCAACGCAACAAGAAAGGTGTTGCTTGGCATTTCAAGAACGAATGTCACAATGGATAACAAATATTTTATTTATTTCTCCAATAATTTCAAAGCACCAAAGACTAACGGAATTTTTAATTTTGGGAAATGTTTGTAATCTATTTCCTGCTTTCTAAATTTTAGCTATGAGACTGGTGACGGTACCAAGGCGGTTGAGGATGGGCAATTAAGGACCTTAGACCTAGAACATGCCGGCGAAGCTGTTCAAGGAGAATACAGCTACGTGGGAGATGACGAAAGGACCTACAACGTGAAGTACACTGCCGACGAAAGGGGTTTCATCCCCGTTGGTGACCATATCCCATTGCCACCACCAATTCCAGTCGCCATTGCCCGCGCCATCGATGATCTGGCCACTGCCAAGCCAGCAAAGGAAACTTCCGCTTCCGCTTAGGTTTATATAATACTAGCAGGTCTACCCGTTTTCACCCGGGACGATGAAAGTCATAATATAATGTACATATAATGTACATCATAGTACTTTTTGAATTTACAACTGCCCCCAAACGCGACATATATTACTTAGAGCCGTTTCCTGTAGGACGGTCAAAATAATAGTTGTTTAATTTTCTTCAGTCAAGGGTGGTTTCGGGGAGTTGAATTAGGATAGAAGTCGGTAGTTCTTATTTAACTTTCTTTCCAACCAAAACGCCATACCAATTTTAATGATTTTCTTACTTCAAAAATGGGGAATATTCATAGAAACTTTCAACCCGCAGTTTACCTCCTTAAGGGTTGAATTTCAAAAAATTCTGATACTGGTATTTCTTTATTTCTAGCAAAAGGACGAATACCAATTTTTTTGTATTGTTTACTTAAAATATGGCGGATTTCTAACCAAACTTTCATCCCCTATTTTACCCCTTTAGATGTGGAATTTCAAAAATTCGGCCTTAGTGTTGCAAAAATTTCAGCTTTTTAGGTCCAGCGATTTAGTCCGTGCGTTGTCTATCAGTCAGTTATAGAAATCGTTAGTGTAAGTATAGTTGATCTACCCGGCTTTACACGGGAATGCTTTATCATCAATATTCAATATCCGTGCTTTGCTACGGTGTTCCACAAAGTAAAGATATTGGGTATATTTAATAAGCTGGATTAAAAATTTGCAAAAGGTAAAATAATATTCTTCACATTTATTTTCAAACAAACCGTCATTTACAATATACATAATATATGGACAAAAACTCTTTGTTCCCACCACCTCCCTCGGGTAATGGCATATAGGCGTATGAGGTAGACGTAGCCAGTGATATGATCTTATTTATCGTTGTTTCTTGAATGTTTTCATTTTTTTTTTTTTGTGCAGAATGCTTCCCTATAAACCATCATATCTGGTAATTGGCCACCTCCATTTTGCAGTTTTCGCCCGTTTTCACCCCTTAAAAAAAGTTGAATTTCTCTGATTCTCAGCGATTACCCATTAGGTAAGTTGTAGAAGTATTCCAAATTTCAGTGAACTGGTGCAGTGGTTTGAATTTGTGGTCATGTCTAAAACTGCAAAATCACTTTACCTTAATAGGTGATCAAAATGATTGTTCGTAAAATGTAAATAAATTCGCTTTAAAAAAATCTATTCTCAAAATGCACTACCTTTTTTAAGAAAAAAACAATTTTAAATGTACATATTAGATTTCACTGTTTGGGCACAACCGCGCGGTATGAATAATCGAATCATTGAATTGAGTGTGAATAATCGAATCATCGAATCGAGTCGAGCTGTCAAACGACAGGCTCGCCACCAACACCATCTGGTTGTGAAAAGTGCATTTTCATACAAAATGCAGATCACGATTTTTTCGATTTTCCGGCTTTTCCTTTGAGTTTTTCCGAATTTTCTTTTTTCCTAAACCACCTATATTCCTATTCCTATTCCTATATTGAGACAAAGCAAACTAAAAAAGAATCATTTAAATCGGTCGAGCCGTTCTCGAGTTTTTGCGAGACTAACGTAATGCAATTGATTTTTATATATATAGATTATGGAGCAACTGCTTTCAGCACTGCTTATATTTATCAGTTGGGATTTTGATGCCTAATCCCTGTAAATAAAGTTTTTTTTTATAAATATCGTCAAGTTTTTGTAGACAATCATCTAAAAGATTTGTTTTGTTTCGAAGGAATTATTTCCGAATTGCTATATAATTTTGACTTCTTTTATGACAATTTAAAGGAATTGCATTTAACACCTTCAATATCTCAGTAACCGTTGTCTGGAGCGAAAAACGCATATAACATTTTTTGTCCAAAATTTTATGTAGATTAATTTTGATTCGAAACTTTTTTCGGTAGGCCTCATGGTTTTCGAGTTATTTGCAAAAAACTGTTTAAAAGTACCATTTAACCACCTTCTCACCCCTCTCTCTCGCAAACGCGACGCTCTAAGTCGTGCAACTTTTTATCACTTAATACGAGGAGGGCATGGAACAATATGCCGCAAGGTTTAGCTTGTTTTTTTGGATGTTGAGGTTAAATGCTAATTTTACTATATTATAAGGAAATCATATCAGCCACAAATTGAAAAACACACATTTTCAAATTACGGTACTTTAAAGGAAACATTTTTTACATTTAATAAAACAAATTTAGAAATGATAGTCCAAATCATTTGGTTGCTCTTTAATTTAATATAATTCAGTCTTTCTCTTCCTTGCGAATTTCCGGAAGTTAATACAAACAAATAAAAATTGAGTGAAGTTCGCAATTTGCTGCTTGCGAAAAAGAAAGACTGAAGCTATTTCGCGGTGAATTCTGCAGACTTAACAATGTTATAAGTTTGTCTGACACATTTGAAGGCAACTGTTACCTGGCAAAGGGATAATTCCACAAATACGGTATTCAGGAGCACTCTGTATAAATAGTGGAGGTCCTTCCATCCACAATGAGTGCAATCTGAAAGCGGAATAGTTGGATTGAAATGAACACTCGGGAGCAGGATAAATCCGCAGATAAGATGTTTACGTGTGTTTCATGGGACATCATAGGATTCTGTTTTGGAAAATCCTTTTTCCCGGGTGTTTATTTTACAATTGCGGTTTCATTAGGGATGGACTGAAATTGTTTCGGAATGGAGTATTTGAGCGAAGCTGACGATATCTTGGTAAATTAGAAAATAATGCGGAATAAGAATAATCTAGGCATCTCGTTAGAGTCCTGGAAACAGGCGCACTTCAGGAGACATTTGTGTTAGTACAAATACAAAATTAAATGACAATTTGCAGGTAAAGAAAACAATCCGTAAAAAAAAAGCTCATTACTATAATATTCATCTAGTATTTTCAAAATGATGGCAATTAAAATTAATTTAAAGAAGTCAATATAATATTAATTTTTACATGCAGAGTGCAGAACACTTACATTTTTGTATTGTTGTCAAAGATTTTATCAGTATCTTCTGTGATAACGGTATATAAATTTGGTAGAATACATTATCTACTGCAAAGTTTTAGCTTGATTGGATAACAGGGAGTGGATTAATTAATTAGCGGATGAGAGATTTGACGCCACTTCCGTCTGCCGCCGATCGCAAGTTTTTCAAAGTTAATATAACTTATTTATGTTGTATAAGTGAATTAAATAAAATAAAGAATGTATAGTGTATACTGTATATCAATTTATCAGGTAGAAAAAATAACTCAAAAGAAATTTGCTTTGATCTGGGGGCACGGTAGTGCCCCCGCCAAGAAGAGACAACGGAAGCGCAGGGCACTACCTACCTTTTCTCGAAACGTTTCGTCGTATTTTCGTACACTTATAGATTCGGTCTGGACTGTGCTAGAAAGTCCAAATTTTCAGGATATGATGTCGTTGGAGTACTTATTGAACATGCCAAGTTTCAAATGTATAGCTATCATACTTTATAAATTATTAATATCTAAAATACCCATATTTCGCAGATTTCGTCATTCACTGACTAATGATCATCAAAACTGTTGGGGTACTTCCAAAAATCATAGAAAGCTGAAATTTGGTGTGAAAGCTAGGATTAGTATATAAACAATATAAAAATTAACGTACGGTTTTCTTAAATTTAGCGGACTTGTAGGCACATTCAGTCGAAAATATTTAAAACAAATACTATTATTTACACACATTTACACAGTAGTAGGAAAAAAAATAAGAATAATAATAAAAACTACGACAAGTTTGTCACTTACAAAAAGAAATGATATCCCACCAAAAACATTTTCATGTAAAGTAACGCCAAGACACATATTGCTTGCACTGTAAAAAATTTATCAGATCTTATGGAAAGCCAAGCTTCTAACTATACACGCCCTAACATAACACTCTCTAACTCTCATCATAGCGTATACCGTTCTGCATGGATCATAGTCTTAAGTTCTCGACAAACCCAACACCTTAGTCCAAATGTGGGGCTTGGCCGTAAGTAATTCACTAACAAGGATTTAATTTTGTGCCAATAGGTCTTTGAGTAACGAAACGGTCAAGCCACACATTTTGAGTAATGTAAAAACATAACGTAAAGCGTAAATTAAGAGCATAAGAGAGACGAACACACTCCTACGGGCTTATGAACAGAAAGGAATTCACTAGGTCTTAATTTTGTGCGAATAGATCCTTGAGTAACGAAACGGCCAAGCCCCACTTTTAGACTAAGGTGTAGGGTTTGTCGAGAACTTAACACTATGATTCATGCAGAACGCTATACGCTATGATGAGAGTTAGAGAGTGTTATGTTAGGGCGTGTATAGTTAGAAGCTTGGCTCTCCATAAGATCTGATAAATTTTTTACAGTGCAAGCAATATGTGTCTTGGCGTTACTTTACATGAAAATGTTCTTGGTGGGATATATGTATTGTCGTTGGATAAATAAGGATGCCTATCTAGTAAAAAACTTGTTGGGTATTAGCATAGACAAATGAAGTATTGAAGATTGAAGTACTTTATTTGTCTATGGTATTAGGTATTAATTTTTATTAAAATGTTAAATTTTATTAAGAGTCGATTTAATTTTAAAAATCTTTGTTTTTCGCATGACCAATGGTATCCTGTTTCCTCAAGAGTAGGAACACCAAAGAATTTGTCAATTTTTTCTTTTGATGTGAAACATAAAAATATTGTTTACCGAAATATCAATTAAAAATATAAAATAAAAATTAAATAAGCTTTGGGCTTTATTGAAGTGAATTTTCCACATTTAAGGTTACTTCTTACTTCGAACCTATCCTATTGGCAGGGAATGCACACTGTACAGTGTACACTGTACACGTATAACTCATAACTTATGGAAAAGGGAGTTTTAGTTCAGGGTTACATTTTAATTTTAAAAATATCAATTTTTCGTCAAAGGTTTCCTTGAAGATTCAAAAATGTTACATGATCAATTTTCTTTAATATATTTGATAAATCAGGAGCATTCATTGGCAACGGGCTCTCTCTTTGGAAAATATGAACACAGATATCCCTCGAAGGAGTTTTTGGGAATCTCTTGAAAATTTCATTTCAGTTGAAGTGAATTTTCTTGAATCAAAAGTGTTCACTTGAAAGAGTTTGGTCAAGAAAGTTTATCGTGATCCAAAATCAAAATAAAATTCAATATTTGTGCTCTTTCAATTCAGGATGTAAGAAACAAAATAAGAAAAATAATCGTTTCAGTATCGAGAATATATCTCATTGTGCTTCTGATGTAATTTATATCATGAATTTTTGTATTCAATTTTCATTATGAACTTTTCATTTTAAATTAATTTCTCTGTAAGTTTTATCTTCCTCAATTAACAAAAAACATGTAATTCATGTAAAACTGTTTTCTTATAATATAAAATATGGTATGTATTATAATTATTTCATAGTCAAAATCTCTTCTTTTTTTGGGAAAATTATTTACAAAGGAACCAAAAAAGACATTTTTAAATACTGTAAGGATATTTTAGTTACGCAAATGAATTTTAAAACATAAAATCCTTTCATTATATTTATAAATAAACGAAGTACTTTTGTATTATTGTAATAATATAATTAATACAGTTTTCAAAAAAAGTAAGTTTTGCAATATGTTAATTCGTGAAAACATTTAAACACTTTTAAACATTTCTAATGAGATAATAATGCCACATTTAGTTAATAATATTCCAGGAAACGGAAATCAGCTTACACGAAAATATAAATAAATTGTTGAATGTTCCCGAAGTGAGTGTGAACACTGGAGCAATAAAATTGTCCAGGAAATAAATTACTTTTGTGTACATGGGAATGATTTCGTATTCATTCAACCACCTATCCTTTTAGACTGTATTAAGGGCATACTAAGGACATTCACTGAGTAAGTAATGTACATATTATCCTCATTCATACGTTTTGCAGGACATGAAATTCATATTTTATCAACTAATCCCATCGTACAGCAAATGTGTATAATATATAATCCTTACTACGAATATTATTGTATGAGTTGAACTGCTTGAGCATTTGTGGTTTGAATGAAACAGAGAGTATCCTGCACAGATGCTAATGGATAGGACATTGGAATATAAAACTGCTATAATAAAAACAGTTGAATCGGCCACGGTTTTATTTGAAATGGAAAACGTATCCAATTGCCTTGGATTACCTCCATTTTGTTTATATCCATTAGAACCATCCGTTTCGCTATTCTCATTAAAATTTATACACAACTACTCATACATTCATATCGTTACGTTGCAGTTTATTTACATTTATCCAGCGTGTTGATATGGAATTGAGAACCATGCATGCTGAATTGATTTTCGTTATGAGTTTTTAAGGACGAACAAACAGTGATCAGGCATCAAATCGAAATAAAAGAATCGATTTCGGTTCATTGCAGGCTCAATTGATGCTGCAAACGTTATTTAGGCAGATTTTATTGCAAAAATGCACATTTGGCAAGATCGGCCAAAGTAATAGAGATTTTTTGTATGTGGTAATATTTAAAATGAAGTCACGAAGTACCGCAAGAACGGGATATTATCATAATTTTTGTTTTTTTTGTATTACGTTTTGAATCCATTTATTTCATCAAATTTGAACATTTCGAGCATTTCATTTTATAGTTGTTGTTCTCGTTATTACACCCACTTGGAGTGGTATGTGTTCTCAAATTTAATAACAAAACTACGTACAATGTAAATCCAATTTTAGATTCAAATTAGTTTTATTGTATTCACTGTGCAATGGATTAAATTCTCAAAACTTTTGCGGTCATGTTTTTGGAAAGCATCTGTGGGATAATAACAATGTACGAAACAAGGAATTTTAGTTGTAGGTACCTATATGTGTGTTTGTTTGGAATACTTGAAGCGAATTAATGTCCATGGAAGTTATTTTATTAAAATTCTCTACATTTTATTTTGATATATGTGTAAGTTAATTAGGAAATACCTACTAGTGATAATCCGTCAAAAGAGACATTCGCGCCTAAAAGATAATTCATACAGACAAACAGACAGATGGAAATGGTTAATGTCAAATAAAGTGAAAATACCGAATATTATAGGAATCTTTGATGAAAAAAATATTAATGCCATTTTTAAATTACAACAGCTTCCCGTTGTTTGTTTGCTTGCCAGCATAATTAAAGTATATCATTATTAGATGGCGCTGTGGTCGCATATTTGTGTAACCCAACTTCATAGACGTCAGGGAATAATAATACAAAATACGGATTATATTTAGATATACCTACCTATACCCGGAGGCCCGGATAGACGAAAGCATTAATCGCGTTAATGACGTCAAAATGTTGTCTGCCCATATAAATTTCCTATAGCGAACTCGGCTTACAAATCTGTCACAACACGATTAGACTCCATATACTGCTGTCAGCGCCGTACTGGCTATGTAGTAGGGAATAGTTGCACTAAACAGTAATCAGTTGTGAAATATCATTTTTGATGTCTTCCAACAAAATACTTCTTTACAAATTTAATGCAAAATAACATAACTATAAACATATTATCTTTTTCTTTGATTTCTTGCATGAAAATAAACTGACCGCCGCGCCGCGCTCTGTCGCAAATCCATTTTATGTTTCTTTTACTCGAATTGTCAACAGGTAGGTATGTTAATGTCAACAACTAATTCAATTCGGTGGCAAACGACAAACCCGACTAGATTACGTAACATTATTAATTCGATAAAGTGCTGTCGTCTATTCAAGGTATTAGATTTTATTATCAATGAGATGGAACGCACGGATGGTATGCTTAAAAGAAGACTCAAGACAGAACGAAAAGTCTTCTTCTTATTTATCTTAGGAATTCACAGCTGTTGTTTTGCAGTACCTTGCTAAAGCAGTTTATGGTTTCCACATATTCAATTGTAGGATTGTATTACGAGAGCCCACGACCAAAACCATGTATCATCACGATACGCCCAAAACCATATAAAATCGATAGATTTGACGATTCTCAATCCGACTAGATGGAAAGTAAATGCTTCTTGTGAGCCCATTTCTGCTATAAGTCAAAAAAAAAAAACGAAGACTGTATTATTACAATATATCTGATATTAAAAATATACATAGATATTGTTATTTTATTATGAAAACGTTTTGTTTTCAGACATTTTCCGCGTCGGGTCTGATCTGAGCACATTTTCAAAAATGTCTAAAAATTTAACCGCACTGTATCATAGCAAGATGTCTGAAAACTATTTACAGTGCGGTTAAAGTTTTAGACATTTTTGATAATGCGCTCAGATCAGACCCGACGCGGAAAATGTCAGAAAACAAACGTTTTCACAACAACTGACTCAAATTAAGCTATAAAAAAGATTTTCAGACGGGCTGCTATGATTTTTTTAGTCTACTTTTGAATTTTTTGAAATCGTCTCCTGGTTAAAAGCGACACTATTTTTGTTCGAAAACTGCGTTCTCGGTTAATATTAGATCTATTATTTACTACATTCCGAAAATCATACATATTGCTATCATAAAGTTTGGCGAAATTTTTGGACATTTTTGAAAATACGATCCGATCAGACCCGACACGGAAAATGCCTGAAATTAATATTTTTGAGTTCAAACTAATCAAATCTGTTGATTTTATATGGCTTTGCCCGACTGCGATGGGACAAATTGTTTGAATGTGAGCTCTCGTATTATTGCAAATAAGTATGCGATTGCAGCGCCATAATATTTAATACCCTTGTATTTTATGCGCCACAATTTAATGTGCCAGCGAACACTGGAGAACACGTGTACGGATAAATTAAATTAAATAGGTATGTTTTTATGTGTGTATGTTTAGTTTTTATATTTCAAAAAGAAAATAATTTAAATAATTTTTCAAAAATTTTATTATAAAATCATTGCATATAATTAATTCATCATTACGTTTTGCACATCTTATATATACAATAATTACATTAATTTATTTCTATGTGGTATCTAAAGTACATTCATAAAAACATTCAAAAAACTCATCGTAGACGCAACAAAAAATTATGGAAACACTCAAAATTTTGTTTATTTACACTTGAGAAATTTTTCGAATCTAAAATTGAATAAAGTGATGGAAAGTGAAGTAATCATCCATAAAAAGCAATGAATGCATTCATTAAGTACGACTAACGCAATAATTTTATTTAATATCTACAAGGGACCCTTTCCTGGGGCAAAATCGTTTAGGTACATTTAGCAGAGTTTAATAACGTTTCGTGAAATGTAAATTCTTTTAACTGTTTTCGTTGTTTTTGTCAAACCCCTTTTCGCACTCATACTATAGAGACCTTTGTTTTTGTGCGTTTTTGGTTGTTTTCTTTGAGTTTCGAATTTACCATATTTTTCGAAATTCTCGGAAAAATCATTCCTTCATTAAAATTTTCACTACCAGAACTTATCATATACAAATTTCTGCTGGCTTCAATATTTTTTTAAGCTGAGGAGATTTTATAAACTTATCAACTCTGCATGTACAAACTACATTCGAGTGCCTACCTACATATATTTATCAATGTTTGGTAAAAACAATTTCTCATGTTTTGTATATTCGAGGTTGTGGAGGTCCTTTTAAGTGGAAGCTTAACGGTCAAGGATGTGGTAAAATGGAATATTTCACAACATTTTATGATATTTTTCGAACTTTCATTAACATATTTTTAAAGTCATAATTCCACATTACATCCAGAAGTTGTTGCAACGCATCAATGCGTTTTATTCGGTTTAGAATTATTTTCTACGATCGCATTCCTCTTGGCACAGTTGCAAACAAATAACATAACCCTTCCTCGGCAGTCGGGTAAAAAGACAGAAAAAACTGACAAAATGATTTCTAGGGTTGATTTTATATTTCGATTCAGTCGAAGTGAAAGTGTTTGGATAAAGGAGAAAACCGGTGAGAAGAGTGGAAGTTAAAACGTATTTTTTTAAAAAAGTTTGCAATTCTGGAAAAATGCAAATTGTTATTAATTTCTTAAGAAAAGAAGGGTGTTGAAGATTTTAGAATCCACGACTTTAGAAATCAAATGATCCATTCTTTCTATTCCATTTCACTCCATTCCTTCAAACATTATATTTTGATTAATCATATATGAATTTGTTTCAATCTTCACTTCAAAAAATCGAAGATCAACATTTTATATTACTTTTTCTGAAGATAACATTTATGTAGGATTTTAAAGGTTATAAGGTTTGAAACTGCATGAAAATCATTTAAAATCAAGGGGAAAAATTTGATTAAACTCAATTTATAGTCAACATAAACTTCTTTTTCATGCAAGGATTACAAAATGAAAATGCTTAAAATTAAATAAATATATGTTTTATTATTTCCATTATAAAATTTATTTTATTGTTCGGATTTCACTTGTTGAAGTTAAACAAACACCCACAAATATAAATTAACATCCAAAGGAACACAATATTGAAGGATGAGAAGCTAATGAACAATTATATTAAATATATCTAATATCTATATACCTAGTAAGTATGAGGCTAATAAATTATAAATGTTTGAATTAAATAATATTTCCAATAATTGAGTCAACATCAATTAATGTTGCCCAAAAATATAATTTCCATATTTCCGTCTGTTAATCAATTATCCAGATTGACGGAAAAATTACGATGTCCAATTGTTTCATTATAACGTAATAAATGCAATCAATACTGTCAATGTATTCCCATGAGTAATTTCAATTGTTATTTCCTCTCGTCCGGCATAATTTGTCCCCGAAAATAAAATTAATTGTTTCGTGCATCAATCGCAGCGAAATAATTACATTGAATTGTTGTAATTTAGAATTATTGAATCAATAACACTTCAACATTGACGCTATAAGTTAACTTGCACAAGTGTAGTAATATGATTATTTGAATTTAATTTAACACACGCGAATTGCCAAGAAAAACACTAATTGCGAATTATAAACGCATAAAATTGAAATTAAAAACCACGTACTGCGTCATTAATTGTTTTGTATTTATTCACGTGATGGACTTAAAAATCCAGTGTTAATTATTTCACCCTTCAGTGGGGAGTCTTTTATAAAATGTGTAACCGTGCAAATGGACTATTAATGTACCTGTCAGGTGATTTCACTTTGTTTGTCATGCTGAAATTCTAATTAAGTACTGTGGAGTGGTGTTCAAGTGTCCTGCCACAAGTAGGAGGGTGGGGCTGGTGGTAGAAAATAATTGAAGTCGGAGACAATTTGTATGCTCAAAACCTTCCAAACCTCTTCTTCTTATTATATTTCACTTAATTACCTTCGTTTAGTCACACGACAAGACAATTAGCTCTTTTTTTTTATTACCTTACAGACCTCGGAATTCTGGCTGAAAATCCTTGCCCGTTGCTCCTCTCACCATTAGTGTAATTGATTTTCTCTTGTAATTGTCATGTAACAATTTTTTTCAATTTGAATTAAAATTTATATTTGTATATTATTTAGTTTTTGGTATTTAGTTAATATTAAATGAAATAAACTAACGACAAATACATGCCATTTTATTTTACAATATGTGTAAATTAAAAAGAGGATCCTTTTAATTATGGTTATACATATAAAACGAATTGTATTCGAAACAAAAATAAACTAGTAAGGAAGCAATTGGTCACACCAATTACGTGATACCCTAGATGTAGAAAAATATACTCATTCTTATATCAACATTTTCGTATAAAAACGACTCAGGCTTATATGGCAACACTAAGAAGGAGTTGCCCGATTTTGCTCATCTTCGAACTTGACCTTGCAATTTTAATCAAATATTATTGTACCAAATTACAAGTCTCTAGCTACAAGCGTTCTCGAGTTATCGTCTGGACAGACAGACAGACAGACAGACAGACAGACAGACAGACAGACAGACAGACAGACAGACAGACAGACAGACGGACATGCATAAAACGGTTTCTTTTCACTTCCCAATCATGAATATATAGTTCTTTCTTTTCTGCGACGATTATTTCTTGGCGTTGCAAACGTTCGCTCAAAACTAATATACCCTACATCTAGGGTATAAAAATTAAAGTTGATATGCTGAAGAATGTTAATTACATGGTTCATAAACACTTTCCGCAAAATTCCTCTCACATTGTTTAATTTTAATTTAATTTACGAATTTTTAATGAATGTTTCACACTCAAAAACAATACTGATGTGTCGTTTCGTCTGTGTTGCTATAAAAACCTGTGGAGCATGCACACAAAGAGTTTTGTTAATTTGCTAGATGTTAATTAAATTTTCTTTGATGATAATGGAGAAAGTGTTCACTCAAGGCTATAAAAAAATAAATAAAATTGAAAAGTAAAAATAACAGGTAGGTAGGCAATAGTGGAAATATCGAAATTTGTATAATGCTATAAACTTTTTTTACTTCATGAAGGTTTGGATGCAATTTAGGAATATTCAATCGCTGAATATAAAATTTAGTTAGCAATATAATAAAAAGGGTTCCGCGATGGACTACACAATAAAAGTTATTGATATTTTTAAAATTCGAATGACACTTTTCTTATTTTGGAATGTCAACCATAGGATTAAATTAATACTGGGGGTTATTGCTATTTGGCTTCGATCATAAAATGGCTTTTCCTTTTTACCCGAATGCGGCAAAGTAAAAAAAAAGACTACTGAATTTAGGAGTCTATCAGACCTTTATGTTTGTGTGTTCCTCCACAGCGTCTAAACTACTCATCCGTTTTTAATGAATGAGGTGTCAATCGCTTCGTAATTTTTGTCCAGGTGACATTTTATACAAACAAAACCAATATGGCGGATGTAAATTCCAAAAAAGGAGGGGGTTTTAAAAAAAAATTTTATTTTTTATTAAATAAATAAGTTGTTCGTAACAGCAATATAAAACGGCCGATCGCGGATGAATGAAATTTATAATGTAACGGGAAATTTCAGGTATTAACTTAACACAATTTTAAGAATCCCCAAAATTTTTCTTGTTTCTTACTTTTGGATTTGCAAATTGTCCGTAATCGGTTCTCAGTTTTTTAAACGTATTTTTTTTTTTTTTAAGTAATTATATGTAAATTTTATGTTACTGGTATGTACTATCTTTATAGCAATATTTGTAATTGCTTTTGGTTATCGATTTTTAACGCTTGATTTCCAATTCGAAGAACACCAAATTGAAATACACAGTTTTATTTTACATAATACGAGATTTAAAGTTTAGAACCAAAGAACGCCTCCCAAAAAAACTTCCTTTTACATTTAAATAAAGTGAAGCGTTTAAAGGGAGGGGGTAGATTGATTATATAAAATATGTAATTAAAAAAATATAAATAAATTTTATTTGTATGTTTTACCTAAATTAAAATAAGGAAGTTTTCGAAGGTAACTATTTTAAAAAAAAATTTTTTTTTATTTTTAACCATGCGCCTGCTTATAGGCGCTTAGTATAAAAAGATTAAATACTGAAAAAAATTGTAGACTGCTGCTGATTGTGGTAACACGTGAATTTTACATAAATGAACGTTTATTTAGGGACTGAGAAAGAATTGCTCTAAGCATTATTAATTTTTTTTACAGCAGTTTCGTGTTTAACGATGAATTTTCGTTGTAATGTTTTACGTTTCATAAAATTCTGCTTCCTAAAATAAGCTATTCGAACACATGCAAAGGTATGCTATGTATGGTTTGTTTTCATTCTAAACGAAATTTTAGTTCTTTCTTCCATCCTCGATTTTTTTCTCATTCCACCTTATAACCCCCTAAAAAATTCATGCTTATTCCATAAAACTAGAAACAACATTCCCCGCATAATCCTGCATTTCCATGTCTATGGAACACTTGTTCCTTTTTCATTTTCCATCGTTCGTGCAAAGAATGTCGAGAAGTAGCGGTATATTATATTATATAAAAATTGCATTTATTTGCGCTTAAAATTTCGAAATCACGAAGCAAAATTCAGCAGGGTCACACAAAAGTTCAAGGAAATTGAATTTAATCAATTGCCAACTTCTAGGCTCTATTTAAAGCTGTTGATTTAAATTAAAGGGAAATATTTTTTTTTGTTTATTCCATATTGTTGCTATTGTACTGTATAATTGGTATTCGTAGAAAAATAATTCTATGTATTGTTTTTTCAAAGAAAACTTTGCCACGTGGCAAAACATCAACAGTATATAATTAATTATGAGCTCAACACGTGGAAACTTTTCAAAGTATTCAGAAATGTCACAGGACCCTATAAACGCCCACAGCTAAATTTAGAGATTTTGATATAATACGGCATTGTTTTGCTGAATTCTGGTTCTCCGAGTTATGGAATTGATTTTAGGATATATATTGTACATATGTATTGTTTATTTATTTGTATTCTTGTATGTACCCAAATGCTCACGTATCTTGATTCTTGAGAAAGATTGTTGTTTATTGGTAGTAATGATGTCGGATAAACTTCTGGACTTCTTTAATGAACATAAGAATTATTTTAAAGCCCAATTAAGGTCTATAATTAGAAGCCATATTTGTTTGTTTGCTATGTTACATTTCTTGTGGATATTCGACAGACTCCTTTTTATGGACAAACATTTTGGCTTAACAACTGTAAATACACATAGACATAATCTTTGAAATGTTTATTTACACAAAAAGCTGTAGGTCTTTTTTTATTGCATAAAATTATATATGATCCATAAAATCGTATTTACCATTCGCCTAAAGAAAATAGAGGTATAGCTGCAGGAAAGTTTTTGGGGTAGAATACCTAAGGATAATTAAGAAATTCCAAGGTTCTCTTATAGGACACCAACATCAACAAGTAAACACAGAAGCACACAGAGAATATATTATAAATTTATCTCTCTTGCTTAAATCGAATATATTAGGTCCGTGCCAAAGATTAATTAAGGACATCGTACTCTGTTTAAAGCTAGTTTGGAAAAATAAATGAAAAATAATGTTATATACAAAATAATAAAAAAAATAAAGATGACTGAAAATAATAAATATGACAGAACATTTTAAAATTTTTCCGTGAGAAAAATCAACTCTTCCAAAGCATTGAATAAACTGAATATCGATCTCTATTCCAATCCGTCAATCCTCCGACAGGACACCTTATTGTCCGAGCAACAAGTTCTTCAAATCACACTGGAAGCCCTATTGACAATAAATTGTCCATTATTTATTCTCTGTTTAGTTCTCGAACGATTGAACAACAAACAATTGTTCCCAAGTAGCCTCAATTCAAGCACCAAAAATCAATACACAGGAAATAACTCACTTTGATTTATGTTCCTCGATGACTCGTTTATTATCCCCAATATACTTATATACCCTTTAGTAGACAAGGCCTATATAATGCGGTATCGCTTCAGTAATTCCGCTGCTATTCAAATGATACAAAATCCCTTCCTACAATAAAACCACGAAATACGTTCCCACCATAAACCCGATTAATTGAAACAAATTAAACCCTACGAACAGGAGCAAGCACGATTTACGTTGTCCTTTGCCAGGAATAGGATTTGGGTGATGCTCAATTTATCGGCTTTGGCTGCACATTCGAGGCTTTCCATAAAAATTAAAATGTCTTTTACAAATGCAACACAAACACAAACATAAAGTCCTTGTGTACAGACATATTTCCTGACTTAATTTTGGAGACACCGAATATTTAAAAAAATGGATTTATGTAATGGATATATAATACATATATAGGTATATTTTTTAATCCTTTTTACAGTGTAATAAATTGGAATTTTAAAGTAATCCAACAAAAAACACTGCTTTTCAACAATAAAATTATTCAATCACAAAATTATGTACGGTCAAGTGGGGTAGGCGTGCAACCGCTAAAACAGCCAGATGCCCTTTATTTCCAGATTGAATTCTTTCTATGGCAGAAATCTTAATGAAACTTGGACGACGTATTTTTTGGAATGTTTTTAATGTGTTTTTTTTTTCAAATCATTATTGTCAAAAACAAATTTTTTATAAAATATTTCATAAACTGATGTCCCATGAGTCCACTTGACCGAAATCGGGGTTGATCTTGCTATCTATCTGCATCATCGGAAATTTCTTAAAATTCCCGTTGTTGAAAATGTGGGTAACTTCAGAGCAAATTTAATAAACTGTCATATTTATGAATTTTGTTGAAAATCGTCTTCAAAAAATTTCTGCAAACATAAAATTTCAGTAAACATTCATTGGCAATTACGTTTTCCATCTCACATACAATTCCATTTTAATAAAACATTCAATTATTATAATGTTATATATTATTATATTATTTGACACTTCGTAGTCTGACACTTTAAAGCACTGAACATAACTTCTATTTGATATATTGTAAATTTCTCCAGCCGTTTTTTTAATTATCGGCATCTGCATTCTGCAAGTCAGTAATAAAACACACTTAAGAAAGTCTTGCAAAAATCCAAAGTATAGTATAAACAAATTGAATTTGTTGTTTTCTTAATAAAATATATTTCAAACTACACTATCTTCCATCATTTATAGGGGCGTACCCTTGCCCTTAGACTGAAAGTACACTTGCCCTAACAGACGTTTGGTTATGGGAAACTCTTTTAATATTGAAGTAAATATTTCAGAACAAAATAAAACACATTTTTTCTTACAAAACTGCATTAGTGTTGAAATTTTCATTAGTCTATATATAAATTAATTGATTTTATATGATTTTTTTAAAAATCGGATAAGGTACGTTCGCATTGAGTCAAAATAAATAGATGTATTAAAACCAAGTTTTCATCAAATTCAAATTATCACAAATTTGAAAGAATTTGAAAGAAAACATATGAATTCATAAAAAACTATTTAGGGAATTGTTTTTATAATTTATAGTACCTAGTTTTATAGCCCAAGCGTCCACTTTCCCCGGGCGTACACAGTACACTTACCCCACATCAGCGTAATCAAATAGCAATTAAATAACAAAGCAAGCATAAGTTTGGAAATTAAATTGCAACAGAATTATTTATATTTCATTTATGCAAATATTTGTGTCAACGTTGTTAATAATATTGTTTTTAGGTTTATTTTCATAACGATAAGAGTTTTTTAAAAATTGTTGATTATATTTGCATTTCAGAATTAATTGATTGTTATCATCAGTATATTCTGAGCAAATAAAGAATACCTACTGGTTTTAAATATATGTACAATTTATAAATTAATATAATCAAAAAATCTTTTCGTCATTTTGAATTCATTAGTTTACATTCATTGCAGACTATGCCCACATTCCGAACGTTTTATGCTTAAAATATGGAAAATAGCTGCCATGATTTAATTAAATTTAGAATTTAAAAAATTTAATAAGAGCATAAAGTCGAAATTCCATCAATTGTGGAGTTGGCCGATGAAATTTTAAGATAAATGAGAATGCACCGGACTCAACTGCAGTCAGACATTTTCGCAGTAAACTGCAGCGTCATTTTGTAATTTTGGAATGATTTATACACAAAGAATTCTTACCTTCTTCGACGTCATTTACAATTTCTGCAATATTCGTGTGGTTGTGTCTTCCAGGAATCCCCATTCCCCATCCTTTGCCCTTCTGAACGAAGAATTTCATATTCACATTTTGCTTGTGATTTATGCGGGTATTATTCCGTTATTCGCAGACACATTGAATCGAGACATTTATTACAATAATGAAATATCTCGGCTTAAAGTGATCGCGTAAACTATTACATAAATCAAAATTGCGATTGAGAGCAAAAATATTAATTTAATTACATATTTTGACCAAATACTTATTGATTGTACAACAATGCAAATTATATTATCGAGGAAAAATATATAACAAAGTTGTATACAAACATTTCGAAATCACATTTGGTTATACATACATACATATATTTGAAATATATTCCCATTAAATGTATAGTAATGTTTGTATCTGAAACCATTATGGGAATAGTGTTAGGTGTTTTCGGCTTACCAGACCATATTAACACCCTTGGGGTGTATATAATAATAAAACACAAATAGCGGTGAGTAATTTAACATGAATTAACTTCCATTATTTTGTCCCCACTTTTGTTTATGATTAACGGGCTTGTGGCTTCCAAGCACTCTGTTTTGAGTTTTCGTATTGTGCCAGGAGCCAATGAAACAGTTAAGCCAAATATTTACAAGTGGAAAATACATATAATAATAGTGGTGGGGTATTAAAAGGATATCGGAGTGATATTGTTAGGAGAGAAACAAGATAAAATCAATATTGGATAATTACACATAATGCGAGTGTGAATAAAGTTCACAGGTTCACATTTTCTACGTGTTTCATTGATTCATGTCGGAATTATTTGATAATGTAATGTAATTATAATTTGATCCTGTAGAGTGCATAAAGGCAATAGACTCAGTTTTCTGCTCATTTTAGTGTAACTATGACACAGGATCTATTTATAAATAAATCAATAACAGATTTTATTTTTTATCACAAGTTTTCATTTTGTTTTTATCTCCAATTGTTACTAAAGATTATAAGCAGTAAAAATCAATCTAATATGCAGTTGTTTGCTTAGCATTCTATATGCAGGAATAAATAAAATAGGAATAAAAAAAATTGTTGCAACTGATTTTTACTCTTTACCGTAATAGTTTGATATGCATGAGTATAAAACCGACGAGAAGGATTTCCAGAAAAAATTGCTCATATTAAATTACGAACATTTTAATTAATGATTTCTGACAAATAAATAATATACAAATAAATCTGTTTCAAAATTTTTAATACAAAATATGTACAAATGAATATGAATACATGCGTAAGTATTAAATATATGTACAAATCAATAAAACTATGACGTATAAGAAGCGTATATAAAAATTAATGAAAACCTAATTATTTTTGGTATAATATTGAGGTGCTATAATTTGCATTAATTAAAGAAAACTCATATGTTATTTAATCGAAAAAAAAAAACAAAATTAACGGATCTAAAATTTTAAATATATGTAGTAATTAACATACAATCGGATTTATCATTAAGTTTGATTAAATAATGACACTAACGGAACGATTGACTATAATTAATTAAATTAAAAATTAAGTAAATAATTAAATACGAATTTTATATTCAATTGATTTGCGTTATTTGTTAACAAACATATTCGAAATTTCGTGACTAAAAAAATAGTAGTAGGTACCTAGGTAATAATATATAATATTATAAAAAATAAAATTAAATTAATTTATAAATAAAATTTCTACAATTAAATAAATTACAATGTGATGTGTTTGCGATATTTTCGGTGGTTGTCCGATGGTAAATAATGAAGTATTATGACAATATTTTCATTGATTTATATATTTTTTATACTAATTATTTTAGGAAATTATACTTAAAACTTTATTAAATAAATGAAACAGTTTATGCAACAAAACTAAACATATGGTATTAATGTAATATGCGAATTAATTTTTGTCTGTCTCGTTTTGATATAATTTTCTAGTACCTATATAAAGGTTTTATGGAGTTTTATCAAAAATATAAATTACTTATTATTTTACCGTAAATCAGCAAAAACTGTAAATAAATATTACAAGCAGCATGAAGTGAAAAGGGTGAAATTATGTCAAAATCTTTTTAAGTGCTCTTGAAGAGGTGAATATTGCAACATAAAGGGAAAAATTGAAAATGAAAAAAAAATATGGTGTTTATTTGAGTATTCAATTATATGACAATTTACAAAAATTTATTTTTATTATAACCAGAGATTTTTTGTATTTCAATTAAAGGCCAAATTAGTGATCAATATACATATCGGTAATAGTGACAAATTAACGTTAATAATTGCCAATAATTACACAACCCTTGTTCGAAAATTGAGGTGATGTTTTTTTTATTCCATATATTATTTCAAAGTGAACCACACTTTGTGTTTTCTGCTTCCATTTTCGAATACACCATTAAATTAATTTGTTTTTCATGGTTCAATTTGTTTTCCAACTGGTGTACATATTAATAAATCTAAAGGAGCTTGATTGTAATATATCGTCATTACAATTAATGTGTTGTGCGGTAATTCTGGCCCACATACATACATAACTGAAACCGTGTGATGGAAAAATTGATGGTTTAATGGTGCTTAATAATCATCGCATTGAAAATAAATGACCCCATAAAACTTAAGCTATTACGTTAAGTGTACATTTTTTTTTATTGTATTTTGTGTTGTTTGGTTTTATTATGAAGTAACAATAATAACGGTTATGAAATAATTATTCGAAGAGAGAATCTCCTGGCAAAGGATTAAGTGGAATTTCCTCAGTAAATTCATGTATCATCAATGAGGATGATGTATCGTTATCAAGGATCATCCGTTTATTGCAAATAATGGTTTCCGAACATTTAATTGCCATTGAACTTTATTACAGAGGAAATCTTATTAAGAATGCAATAATTGAGTCAGTAACTTTATACCCAGGATATCATTTAAATTTTATTTATAACAGGTTCTTATTATTTTTCAGGGACAAAAATGTTAGGTATAAGTAATTTGTTTAATTTTTCATTAATTATTTTGGATTTCGGATTTTCTTTAGTTTTGCAAAAATACATTCTGAAGATGCTTTTTGAAAATATTAATTAGGTATTTGTTAAAAAAAAATTTCCATCAACTGAGACATTAATTCGCAATAAAAATCAGATTTGATTTGTATAGGTTTTTTTGGTAAAATATGTTCACTTGGTTTTGTCGCATGTCCATTTAAATATTACCCCTTGTATACTGGAATATCTTTTATTAAAAGTTTCCACAATCTCACAACTTAAAATATAATACACACATGCGTTGACATTCACTATACGCATTTATTTTCATCTTTTTTTTTATTATTTCATTATATATATATATTTTTTATAAATAATTTTATAAATATAAGCACACATACACATTCATGCACATTATTATTTACTTAGTTTAGCCATAAATTACACAATTACATTCATATTATTTCTTCCTGTACGAACATTCTCACTGCACTTCAAACTGCAGAAGAGATGGTTGTGGTGGTTCTATCTGTTGTCATATAATCATCGCATTGCGTTCTCTTTGCAATAACCATTTGACTTGACTTGACGGCAATCCATTCATTTCGTGAGGCATCAAACCATGTCAAACCCAGATTGTAACGACCATTCAAATTGGCGTGTTGACAATGTGAGAACCACCACCCACCCTCATAGTTTGCAGCACAGTGTGTGTTCGATATATCACGGTCAACATCGATTGCCGAAAATTGCATACGATTTTGATAATCCAATGCATCCGATGCATTTCCACTGTATCCAGATACATGCAGACGATATCCATCTTCTCTGGATGATATGTAAAAGTTATTATATAATGCATACCATGTATTATCATATATATCTTGCATTATTATTTTTAATTGTGTACAATTATTTATTGTGAGATGATGAAGATTTTCATTACCCATCCAATATTCACCCGATGGTGTACCAAATCCTGCGGCATACTCCTCCCAGGATCGATTAAAGTCAACGCTACCATCGTATCGTCTTTGGATTGTAGTCCATCCCTGGGAGCAGTGCGCCACAGTTGGTCGATGTTGACCTACAGGTGCAATTAAATAAAGTCCAGTCGAGGTGTACTCCACTTGGCTGCAGTCACCTGGCAATTTATTGACTATGGATTCGTACTGCAACTCCACGGATTCAAGCTCACGGATTAGATTGTTTTCCTGCTGGATGCCGGTTGAATTTACTTCTTTTGTCCCATTGAGGTCAGTGCTTGCTCCAGCTTCAATCTGTACAAAAACAAAAAGGAAAACATTTATCTTACAAAATGGGTACAAAAAAATATTGTTGGTTTTGAGCTATAAAAATTTTTACCACATACAATTCAGGTTTAAATAGATTTACTTGGGATCGGCGAAAGACCAAAATAAAGCTTTATAAACTCCTTTGGGGTGTCTGTGGAATGGAATTTCAGACTTTTCGGATTTTATCTCGAATGCAACCGAATGTTGTAGAGCATTATAAGTATACGAAAAGGATTATTTGATGAATTCGGGCCTTTCAAAATTTGTTCCCCATTTTTGTGGTATACTTCTCGTTCGTAATTTGGAACACTGTAATCGTGAGAAGTTAGAAGAGATGAAAGAGTAACTGGAACGATGTGGCAAATGGAACGAAGTGGCAAATGGAACGCTGTGATTAATAAAACGATGTAGTAAGTGGAACGATGTGGTAAATGAAACGATGTGGTAAATGGAACGTTCAAACAAGTTCAACAGGCAAAAAACACAGCAAATTAAGATTAAAAGAAGCTTAGAAATGTTCTTGATTCAGGATTTTCTAATTTAATTCTTAAAAAATTAAGTGATGAAGAAAATTTTATAATTCATTGAAACTTCTTTCATGCATTGCTCTATGTCCTTGTGTTCAATATAATGTATTGCTTTAAATAAATTTCAATTAATGTGCTGAAAATTGTGACATAGTTGTATTCTCGCACAATACTCCTTCAAACACATCGAAAACACATATTTCCATTGCAAATAATGTTTTACGTAAGAATTTAAACTGAGCTGTTGGAAAGGATGCGTTTATCACAAATAGGTCTGAATTGGACAATATACTCGTATAAACAATACGGAATGTAACTTACTACATACTACAAATCGTGAACGTGCATTTTTTGTTTGTACTAAAACGACTCCATTAACCTATTTCTTTGATAATATGCTTAGCTAACATACAAAGTTCATCTTAAACATTTTTTACGCATACCATTTTCGTCCCTCAAAACATCAAGACAAGATTAAAATCATTTTAACTCAATTTAAATGAGGCTTAGTAAAATAGGATGACATAAATCTCTTCAACAATTTAGGACAAGTGGTTAATCCTTTGCTCAAATCCAATAACTTACTTTTACAGCATAAAGTCAAATTACCACAATCGTTAAGAACAGGGAATGTCCTTTATAGCATTTCTCTACATTTAAAATTGCCTCTCATAATTTCCCTTGGTAAAAGCTTCTTTGGGCTGACCACTTTTTGTGGAATTTTTAAAACTTTCTAGAAAATTAAATTAATTTTTAAAGCATTACAGAATTTTAATCAAAGAATCCTTTTTGACTCAGTATAATTAGTGCTAACGGTTTCTGTAATTAGTTGTGTGACTGAAGGATTGTTGTTTAAAGACTGAAGTAATTGTTGCTTTATCTATTCTTCGGAATGAGTTTTTAAAGTTCGGTAAAATAAATAGAAAATAGTTTTGATATTATCTTTGTTGTTTTTGTTTGTTTTATCAACTTTAGTATTTAAAATAATTCATCCATGAATTTTTCAATATCTGTACAAATATAAATTTTTCCATATTTCTATAGAGCAATGTGAAGTTTACGAATCGAGTATTTTATCGTAAAGTTTGTATTTGTCGATGTACTTTGCAAACAACAAACTTAACAACAAAACATACAAAAGGAATAGACAAATAACAAGATAAATTTAATGAAACAAGGATAGAGGAAACTATATTTCCTGCATAACTAAAGAACTTCTGTCTTAACAAATCCACTTCACGTTTCCCATTCAACAAGGAGAAAGAAAAATAGTTTTACTTCTTGCATTGATGTTAATTCAAGGATGTAATAAAAATCGAAAGGAAGAAAAGGAAAATGAAATTCCACTCTCTCCATACGAGTATATTCTCGGCCATTAAACAGTAAAGGACTACTAAATATGTCACCATGTCATTAATCTTTATTGAATAGTAACCTTACAATCGAGTGCAGGAACTTCAAGGACTTCCATTATGTCCTAGTGATTTCACTGATTCACCTAATCACGCAACCATAAATCAATTTTCTCTCTGGCTCAGGAAGCAACTTAAGGCTCCTTCCCGTTGATCATCAGGATGTACATTGTATAGATAGTGAACGAACAGAGAGTCAAAATAAGTTCATTGGTTGAGGTGCGGAAGTAATTCCCTTCGATCTCCCGCTTTCTTTGTACAAAATCAACATTACGAAAAGACGAAAGAAGGAAGCAAAAAATCCGAAATATTGGTGAAAAGAATTTTTTTATCATAAATTTTCCACTTGTTTGAATTTGTGTTATTTTCCTCCAACAATGTTCCCTGTCCCTGACGTTTCTTCGTTATGGAGCCTGAATAAACATCAACAGAACATAAAAGCTAAGGAGCCCCCGAATGGGTTAGAGAGAGGGTGTTCGACGGCAAAAGACGGTGAAAGGAAATGACAGGACGGAAAGCTTTTGTACAAGAAAAATCAAATCGTATCTCATATGTATAAGAGAAGAAAATAAGTGTGGAAGGTCGTCGGTGCCTGTTGTCGACAGCCCGAAGCTAGTAATATTTGAAATTGATCGTACAAAGGAGGACTTCATTACGTATGCATTTGACATACCTTTTCAATTCTACTATGTACGATTGATTTTTGAACATTGGCAACTGATTGAAGTCGTTCCACATCATGTTCTAATTTTTGAATTTCATTTTGTACATCCTTCATATTGTCACGTTCATCTTGCAGAGCGCTCACACTGACAGCCATCGCCTGGATACTCTTCGCAGCATTGTGTCCTTCCTCACGTAGCAAACTTTGTTCAGAATTTAACTGTGCTGATGTGAATTCAAGTTTTGAAATTTCCTTTTTTATTTCTGGTACAGTTTTGTCCACTTTATTTTGTATTCCTTCAACGTCCTCGAGTAGCTCAAGCATAGAGCTGTGCAGTTTATCCAATCCAGCAATTTGACGGCTTAGATTGAAATTAGCGCCAGCAAGTCGGCGTTGTTCAGTTTCCAAATGTTGGATCCTTTCGCTAAATCGATGATACTCAAATTCGTTTAATTGCCGCTTCAGATCACGGTGAGATAACTCGAGCTGGTGGATTTGCTCCCGCAAGAATCGCTGATGGCGCATTTTATGATCTGCTTCCGGTTCCACGTAACCACTGGCTTTGCTTGTCTGGAAGAGAAAAAAAAATGGGATTAATCTAATTGTCACTTTCAACGTACAACTCAACAACTATTGCGAGTAGAACTGTTGAATTTAGATGGAAATTGCATGGGAATGAGGAACACAAAAATTTTCTATCGAAAGAAAAACCATTGCACCGAAGGAAAACGAACAGTTTACTGGGAAATTTATGGCGAATTTTGTATGGAAATTCCGTAACCAGGGTTTATCTGTGCATTTCCATAGTGATTTCACGGTTTTCCGTCGAGTGTACCTTAATGAGAGATTTCGAAAATGGCAAATTGGGGGAACACATTTTCCCAGAGGAATATACACGAATCTTAACGTAATCCTTAGCACTCAAGTGTTTTAGTGGAGATGGAAGATTTCAAACAGGGATTTTGTATTTTGTTCAAAAACAAGAAAACAAAATAATATTGCTCATGCTGTTCTTAATTTGATTATTATTTGAAAAAGTACAAAATGAAAAACATCGCAATAAATCCAATTTTGATTTAAAGGAATTTGATATAAGTTGCCATTTGGTAATTCCCAGGAAATCTGTATCCAAAGATGAAAGGAAACTTAAATGTTCTTAAAAATTAGTATTTTTATACCAACACTGCAATAATACTTGGAAAGCTATTTTTTATAGTCGTACTGTAGCTGGGTTAGTCGGTATCACCCGATGGGGTGAAAATCATAATAATGTAATGTACATTGTACACAATATATATGTATGTATAGGTACTATATCGATATGATCGATGTATTGATTAAAAAGTCAACGATATATTACAAACATTCATTCAAAATTCGTATGTACTATGTAGTACGAGTATGTAAGTATATCTCGGTTACCATATTCTGTATGCTGTTTTCAATTTTCCAATTTGGATTGTAGATTCGAAATTAGTGACTTCAAAATATCTTCAGTAGGTACTGAATTTCCCCTAAATTCGTTGAATTTTGAAAAATTTCCTTATTACCATTTTGGATCTTCAATTTATTAATAAATCCGAAATTAGTGTCAACCAAATAATTTTAGACTAATTTACATTAATCCACTCTCTAAATCACAGAAAAATCGTTCGTCGATGGTTCTGCTATTTTGAATTCCCAAATTTAAATAGATTTATGGGTCATAGATTCAAAGTTTATGTCTTCAAGTACTAAAAGTACTAGTACTAAAATTTACTTAAATGTTGTATTCGTCAATTGGAATTTTAAAACTTCGAAATTTCATTCTCAATTAGGATTTACGGAACCTCGAGACACAAATTTTCATGGCAGTCCATTACAGATTTTATTTGCTGGGCGCTGTCTTTTGTCCGCCATTTTGAAACCATCGCCATCGCCATTTTAGGCGATTATAAAATAGTCTCTATATGTTAAGTTGGAACAAAATCTAATCAAGCGTTTACGTGTGATGGAGCAACAAACAAACAAACTAACTTTCGATTTTATATACACGTTTACAATATCTATAATAATCAATAAAGACAGATACTATCTATATTTTAAATAATTTTTCTAATTACGTTCATTAAATTATTAAATTTTCTTATTTAAGAGTATTCCAGTAAATTGTTCAAAGTGTGAAATCAAAATTTTCTTCAGTTTTTTATGATGTGCATATTGCACAATATTTTTTATTCATTATTGCTCAAAAAACCATTAAATCTCGACCGCCGTCGAACAACAGAAAAAAATTCCAGACAACTTGCGATCCTTTCGCGTAGAAAAGCGTTGATTTCTCTCTCGTTAACTCCTTCATAAAAATAGGAACTGTTTTATGTTCGCAATTTTTATTTAACAGCAAGGGTAGTTTTTTTTTATGATTATGACTTGATATTATCGTAAAAACTTCAACACTCGCAAGTTCTGCAATATTTAACTTCGTCATAGTCAGGAGTGACAGTGAACGTAGGAATCTGAATGATGAAAGAAATGTAATATGCGAGAGGAGAAAAGTGGAACTATTACACGGCACTGTGGGTTTGCTCATTTAATGATGACGCTTCAAACCACTCTTATTACCTTTTCCAGGACTCCTGTCTCCTGGTGTATAGTGGAACAGCACGTAAAGCAACGTAGATACTCCAATCAAAATCACTCACTTGTGTGTTTCACACCGGAGAAAAAAATATTTACAAAAAAAGGGAGCAACTACTGGACCCGAGAGAATCATTTTTGGAATTTTCTTGATTTTGACCCATTAGTGCCCGAAGGCGAGCAACTTTAAACAAAGTTAGCTGAACTTAGAAATGCTCATACATCATTTTAAAAGGCACTTCACTTACGCCATCGAATACGAAAGTTTTCGGTACGTATCGATTTTTCATGGTTGTTAGTTTCGCCATCGTCGCACATAAATGCCGGCGCAGGAAAGGTGGAAAGTGGAATTAATAAAAAATAAATCATTGTTCGAGTGCCATAAAAGTTGTTTCCTGCAATGCAAAATAGTTTGTTATACATATAAAATGGGACCACCACAAATTCACCTTCGAACTGGTGTATTCAATTGAAAAATGATGAAATGAATTACACCACTTGAGATTATGGTAACTCCTTATAGTCCTTATTCTGCAGAATTGTTACAGGATGTCTGTGTAAAACTATTTTGAATTGTTCGATTGTTCTGTGGCAAATTCGGAAACAATACCCGCTGCACAGACTAACTTTAAAACATCCATTTCGTTCACTATACCTATTTCCTGCGCGGAGGGGGGGGGGGGGGGGGGATTCTGAAATGTAAAACAAAGTTGAATTGTGGTCACGTCCTTAAGTGGGGGACTAAGGACCTCCGCTGGTTCATTTAGATGTAAGCTGCTCTGGCAGCAAAGAAAATTATTATTGCAAAAGCATGCTATTGAAAATTCCGAGCTTGAGTACACAAAACTCTTTTAAATACAAGGTCAGAGGGCTTCAGGCTACAAAAAAACAAAATCCAGAAAAAAAGGAAAGCAAAGAGAAAAGATAGCGTAGGATGCAAAAAAACGCTCAAGTGCGAAAGGACTAATATTGGCAGGCAGATCTAGAAAACTTGGAATGTTATAGTGCAACCACTGTTCCAACATGGGAAACATGGGATGGGAACGTGGAGGGAATTGGTAATGGCGGTGTAACGGTTTTGTCTCTCTTCTTGGAAGCAGGAATTTTTAGTGGTAAAAAATATTATGGAGCCCTTTACATTATTCAGCTTTAAGCCCTACAGAGACAACTTCTCATTATATTCTGATCAAAAGGAGAATTCTCGTCGGTGAAAACGGTAGAAGTCACATTAACAGTATAAAAATGCATCATGAACACAATTTATAGAAAAAACTTTATAATAATTGCTTCACTCGAGTTATACAATTCAGAGCATAAGCTCGTACTTAACTTTTCTTCCTGTTATACTCCTTTTAAGATGCACCAAGGCATTCTGTGCAGGAGGATTCAGAAATTTCACTGCAACCGAATAAAAGTGCTCCAAATGAGATCATTAGTATAATTTCTGTGGAAAATAGAAAATTTCTTCATACGAGACGAAATTTACGTTGAAATCCTTTGAAAATATTCTCATTTATAATATATAAAACTTTTTTTTAATTAGCGAAAATGCAGAGAAGGTATGAATCTTTCAAATTCTTGGAAAAAAAAAATTGAACTGCAATTTAAAATACACGAAACGAGATTTAATTGTTTAAAAGCAAATACATTTTGAGAAAGTTGTTGAATAGACATTTTTTGAAAATTATATAATTTATATAGAAAATGAAATGTTCCAAATTTCACTGTTATTGTAAATATTTTTGTTTATCTTTTTATACCCTAATAAAGGGCATATTTTAAAGTATTCATGAGTGGGAAGAAAAAAGAAACCCTTTTATGGAGTTTGTCTGTCTGTTGTCTGTATAAACGATAACTCGAGAACGCTTCCAGCTAGAGACTTGAAATTGGGTACAGTACTATTTCGTTAATATTGTAAGGTCAAGTTTGTAGATGAGCAAAAGCGGTCAACTTCTTCTTAGTGTTGCCATATAAGCCAGAATCTTTTTCATTCAACAATGTTGATTTTGGTTACTGAATATTTACATATTAACTTTCTTTCTTTAAAGATGGTTTTCAATACGTATTACAATTAGAAATTAATTGGCAAAAAATTTTTTTTTAAACGGTCTTGAAATTTTACCGATTACAAATAATTTTCCTTGTTTAGGTAGGTATATGAGTTTTTAATAACTTGGAACAAATTTCTCTTTTTAGGATGCAAAACAGTGTTGCACGGTTTATTTCACGATTTCTTAACAAGGGCTTCTTCTGTGTTCAAACCGTGCCGCTGTACATCTAGACCTAGAGTATTTCATAATTAATTAGCATAAACCAATAACCAATTATACTTTTCGTACTATAGGTATCTTATCTACAGAATTTCGGACTATGTATTTTAGTTAGCATTTTATTTTCAAACCTATATTCTCTAGGCGAATATTGAAACCATTTTATGCAACTGGTTTTGTCTCAAAATAAAACTTTGTACTAGTGTTTTTTACACCAGCAAATTTCGTTACTCAACGAGAAAGGATTAAAATAAAAATGTGCTCCTAGCAGACTAAAACACAAAAAATAGAGTTTTTAAAAATGTCGAAATATTTCTGTCGACAGTTCTCGTTTTTCGCAAACAGAATTAAGCACTTGAAATTTTTACATTTGCAATTGAAATTTTTTTCGACTATAAATAGTTATATGTGTACTAAACAAAATGGCGATGATGGTGTATACAGTATACTGTATACTGTGTCATATCGGAGCCGTAAACTATTCCACGATATCTATTCCATCACATGAGGTGGAATATCAAATAGCAGTGAAAATCCAATTTAGTTTGTTTTGATTCGGAGAGTCCTGTGCATGGAGCTCCCACTGTGAGTGTAAGGCGTGATTGCAGTGCACTTTAATGCATACCGAACTGCACTTGATAAAGGGCATAATACAAGATGAACGTGTTTCTACAGGAATTTATGGCATTGCCGGTGGGGTGGGGGGCTTGTGTGGGTGAATCTAAAGATTGCGTGTTTGATTACCCTAAGCTACGTGATGCCTCCGCTTCTGAGCTTTCGTATAAAGTTTATAGCACCATACGAGAATGTTATTGCTTTGGGATCCAAGAAAGATTTCCCTTTGAAATCCATTGTGCAGGACAATCCTTTTAATTTTCGTGGAAATTGTTTAATCAACTCTACAATAATGGTAATTACAACCTTGTACTTTCAAAAAGTTCCATAAAGCGAAAATCAATAACATAAAAGCATTCTTAATCATTTTAGATTATTATTTAAGTGTGCATTAATTTTCATTAATTTTCAGCAGTTGCTTTTATTACTAATTCTAATTCAGAACAGTAGTCTGTCTATATATTGCGTTTTATTTTATCTATAGAGCAATTTTCTGTAGGAGTATGCTGTATGGCTAAGTAGAAACTGAGACGCTTGTTATTGTCAACAATTATATTTTATTTTTTCCGGGATGGAACACGAATAAATACAAGAAAAAATACAAGTGTGAGTGAATACATGTTGCTTTCTCTTTCTAGTACAAGTGCACCGTATAAAAGTATATCCTACACTCTCACATCATACTTAAGTGAGCTTCAGGAATTGAATAGTTATGTATGTTTCTCGTTATATCAACCTTTTGCAAAATAAAAAAACAAACACTAGACATAAATAAATACAAAATCTTCAAATATATATAGTATAGTGATGCCGCAGCGTAAGAGTGATGTGATTTCAGATAGAAGATATAATGAATAGAAATGTGACGACCCACTTCCTTTTCTCTTTAAAGGCACCTATTCGTATAAGATGGATCTGGTAATTTTATCCTGTGAGGATGTGCACTCACTCATTTGATAAAGAATGAATGGAAAATTAAGGAAATTGCTGGTATGTGAAAAGTGGTATTCACCTTTCGAAGGATATTGCATTAGCTCACTTTCACATAAATAAGTAAAAATAATTTTAGGTAGTTTTATTTCATAAACGTATCAAGTGTCCTTTTCATTTTGGTTGAATTCAAATTATTCGTATTTTTAGTGGTTTTGATGAATTCATTCAAAATTAGTGCAATTTGGTTAAAATCACATAATTAGAGGGAATTTCATCAGAACCCTTTGTACTATTATTTTGTGCTTTCTCTCACTCAATTACCTACATAAAATTTAATTGATTTTGCAATGTTTTTCCATGTTGTTATCTGCACTATTAAAAGAAAGGGTTTGTCTGGCTACGTGTGGTATTCAGATGAATGTATAGCACTTACAACCATGAAATTTGCCACACAGACAGTCCTAATGACAGTCCTAATGACTCAATGCATCGTTCGAAACCCTTTTTCTAGACAAATTTTTGTTCACTATATTTTTTGTCAATATATTATATACTCGTAAGAAGAAATTAGAAAAGTCCTATGTGACTGACTCATAAGCTCCCAGCCAAAAATTTTTGGACAATGGACAAAACATAGAAAGAAAAAATTTTGCACAGAGGATGCCTTTATGATGTAAACAAGGAATAAGGCGGGATTTTTGGAATTTGATTTTTGGGTTAAAATATGAGATAAAAATTTGTATGAAAATCTATCATTTTTGACGTAAAAAATTTATAAAAATTTGTATTTGATATTTTGTTAGAAATAAAGGACACGTGTACCAGGTTTTCTTTGAAATTCCACACCTAAGGGGGTGAAATGATAGATGAAAGTTTGAATAAAAATCCGCGATATTTGAAGTGAAAAATTTCATAAAGAGCTCATGAAAGCCCCCAAAACCCCAAAACCACACTTGACTGAAAATAAACTAATCAACCATTATTGTCACCCGACCTACGGGAACCGGTTTGTGTAATATCCGTAGGGTTTGGGGGTAGCTGCAAATTCAAATTGTATAATATTATATTATGATTTTCACCGTCCCAGGTGAAACCGGGTAGACCTACTAGTATTAAATAAATTCATAGGTTATTGTGCAAAATCTCTTTGAAAATAAGAAAACAACATTCATTTCAAGTTACACTTCAATCCAAATGCCTTTGATATTTTCGATGATGAATTGTTAAAAGACAAACTACAAACTTGTTTGTGCCTTTATTGGAAATTTTTCAATAAAAGTTTTTGTTAAACTTCATTGCAAATATGTAATAAAGTTTGATTGAAGGATAAAATCTATTGAAAGAACAAGATATTGAGTCACTCAAAACTTCTATTAAATTGACTTTTCATTGTAAAATAACAATCGAAGCGAATCCCCTGAGAATCGGGATGACGTGGAATTTGCTTGACTGGAATCGAAGCCTCACAAAAATTGGAAATTGATTCCCTTCCGCAATGATTTCATTTGAATTTAAATTACCTTGAGAAATGTACTTGCTGCGGATTTTTACAATTACAAGTGTTTTATTGATTGAAATGCTGGAAGTGGACTGAATTAATTCCGTTGAAGTAATGTAACCGTACCTACTAATTTGAAATGCGAACAATTAAAGTATCGTAGGAAACGATACAAAGTGAAATAACGGTTCTTGTTTTTCAATGTGTTTTTCTGAGTTTTATCTTGGTACAATTTTGTAGTACCCTGTTTAAATGGTAAAATTTGGATGTTTAAGAATTTTAAAGATTAATGCATTTTTAATAGTTGTTCGAATGTTCGATACATTTATCTTATCACGAACAAAATAAAATAGTTTATACCAATTTATCTTTCCAGCGAAGCAATTATTTTCTAGTTGAATACATTTTGTAGCAATGTAAAGTCCCTGTACACAATTCCCTTAAGCTTGTGTAAATTACAGTTCGAATCAAGAATTGCAGAAGTACATTCTCTCCTTCATCGCACCCAGTCTCCCCCTTTCCCCCATAAAGGGATCAACCACAGGCTAATGGTGAATGTGAAACACATGCAATTTGCAGGAATACGACTCGGGTTAGTGGTTGTCAGAAGGTCTCGGGGGATTTATTAATTGACTGTGGGGCAGCTTTAATTTCCCGGAAAATAATTATGCAAAGTTGTAATTCGAGATCCTTTGTAAGAACTGCTTCATTGCCACAGAAAGTCCTTTATGACGCTGGTCATTTGTTGGTATGGTATAATATTTCGGGAAGTTAGCGATCTGGAGAAGTAGGTGCAATATTGTTAAATATTTTATTTAATCAATTATTCGAATCATAGGCACCCACAGGAATTTTTCCTAGAGGGGTTGAGACGTCTTAAGATGTCATGAGAATTTAAAAATAAATAAATAAATAAATAAATAACAGAATGCTTGCACTTTACGCTATCTGGACAAGTAAAATGTGCATCTTTGCATTGATTTTGTTTGTTAAAGTTAGAGATTATTTGTATTTGCAATCTGACTTAACGCAACTATATGACAGGGCGGCAGTATCTTCCGCCGCCTATGATCCGAATAGATTTTGTCAAATGATTCATTATAATTTTCTTTTCCTGCACAAAGGACAATAAATTATTTGCAAAACTAGACTCATTGTCAGTCAAATTACGAGGATTATTATTTAAAAATAAAAATACCTCGAATTTATTACAGAATGCTTAAAGAGATAATAAAATATTTGTGGAGTTATTTTTTGCTCGAAAAATGTGCATAAAGTTTATTAAAATAGTAATAAAAGGCATTCTCGAGTACAACGCAAACCTTTCACCCCATTAGATTCTAAAAAATGTCGACTACTTTGCCTCAAAAATATTCTTTTAAAAATAACAAATGTTGCCGGAAAAAACGAAAGAATTTGATTTCAATTAGCAAGGGGTTGTTTATTATTATTATGAATAAAGTAATTATGTTCTCAAAATATTAATATTAAATTCAGTTTTAATATTGTCGCAAAATTAATTTTTGCAAGCGTACCAAATCTTTATTTTTTACGAATAAGTCTGGGCATCCTGCATCGATCCTTTCTAGAGAGCGCATATTGTGAAAGGACGTTAATAAGAGATTGTCGTAGATTCTTTATGCCATAATGGTTTATTATCCCTTTCGCTCCTTAATTGCATTCTTGACCAAATCATCCTGTTAACCAATCAGAAATGACAAAACGAGTAAAATTCACATGAATTATGAGACAGAATTTCTTGCAGGACATTGATATTTGAGACCATAAATTGATGATTCTTTTCTGTCATCCTTATTTAAGGAAAGATATGAATGTGATCAACAAAACGAAAGAATTCAGCATTCGGATGATTTGATTTATTCTGACATAAGTCGAAATATAATTATCCACTTATCTTGCTTTTGAAGCAAATTGCTTCTCTTACATTTGCCATTTTGTGGCCAAAATACACGAATCCTGACAGAATGATTTGTGGTAATATAATTTTTCTTTGGGTTATTCTATATACATATTTGGGACAGTCCGAAGGATTTTTCTATATTTGTGTGATGGGTTTATTCGGATATTCCCCAAATTATTCATCCATTTGCTTTTAGAGTTGTAGCAACAATTATTTAAAGAAACTGTAGTAAAAATTGTTTTAATAATTCTTTATAAAATATTAAAAGTTAATGCTTGTCAAAACCGATTTCTTTTGTTTTATCAATTAATTAACTTGAAGATAATTTATACAATTTCCAGACAGTAAAGTAAATTTTCGTCGGTTTCTTTTACCATAAAAAAAAGAACCAGTACAAGACCATGAAAAGGTTTTGGTGAATGCAGCAATTTAGATTATCCTCGTAAAGGATAAATAACCTCTGGTTATCGTTGACTTAATTCTGAACAGTTTGCGGCGAGGGATAACCGCAGGCACCATCTGTTCACAGCATCGCTGCAAATTCATTTTCATTATAAAACAGAACTTTCAAATTTAGTTCACTGGAGAGTTGAGGAAGATCGGATATGTAAATGTCAAGTTTTGGCTCCAATTAATCCTTTAGATACAGAATTGAGTTGTCCTCAGGGAGGATATGCCAACATTCTTAAATCCCGTGCGAAAATACATATATAGTATAATTCATTTATGTTGTTTGCTGATAATTTCAGAACTAATTTATATAAAAATATTGGTGCATTGCGCGTGGTTTGTAGAGCACCAATGGATGATTACCAATTGCTTTGTTTTATAGCAAATAAGGAACACTAATCCAATTCTCCTGCGACTGATGTTTTATATGATTTTTGTAAAATTTTCAATTTGAACCTTCGTGTTTGGTATACTGAGAATAATAATTTCCAGCACAGATTGAAACGGGATCTATTATCGAGAGTAACAATAACAACAAATTTATATTGACATAAATCATATCATCAATGGAATATCGATTTTTCTGTTCAACAAGTCACACGTTAAAAATTCTTTACAATTCACCGTCGCCGTCCGGATGCCGGGCCATTTTCGTAGGCTGTTCCCGGTAAAAGTAATTATCTGCCACAATTTCTCATTTACATACATTTGCTTGCACTGGACGTTACAATTGAATACTAATAGTACCTCCGACCAGATCTGGTGGGCTTTGCTCCATGAAAAGGAGGGCGATCCGCGATAGAGTGTGGTGTGGGATTTTATTCACGAAACCTGAAGCGAATTCGGTATTGGAAAATGGCAAACTATGCTAAAATGGGAAATAGTTGAAAAGAGTAAATAACTCGAATAATAATTAACTTTGAACGGAAGTAAAGAAATTACGTGGAAAATAGGACAATTCTATTTATTCTGATCGTTGCGAAAATTAATGGTGGGGAAATTTTCTCCGATTGCAAATAAAATTCCAGCAAAAATTAAAATTTTGTACAATAATATTCTGTTTATTTTGAAATTTTTGTTAACAGAACGCTGTAAGAATTATTTTCCAAAGTTATACTTTCAATATTAAAATTTTAATTATCGAAATTATCACAAATGTTAAATCAATAGACGTTTTCATTTAAATTCAATATTATTTTTGTTGCCCGCAGCAAATTGAACTCCACCGAAATCAAATACAGTGGCAAAAATTTAAGCGGACTCTGCAATATTCAAATACAGTGCCATAAAATCAATATCAAATTTATTCCAACATTGAATGAAATATTATATAAAGAAACTGTTTAACATTCATTTTGTGGAAAGAACGTTGACCCAAGGATACAGTGCATTTGTATTGATTTTTACAACACTGAACAGTGAACACAGCAACATTTCGTATGCCGAATAAAATACCAAAAAGCCGTTGCCTTAAAGGAGCTGAATGCATGAAAAGCTAAAGTAAAGGAAGGTGTAAAGTGCATTTCAAGTACGCTTTTCACTCAAAAGTTACAGCATCCTCTGTGAGATTCCCTTTTTGAATTGCTGAATTTTTATCACTTCATCTTGTCGGAATTGTTCGTGTACTTTCAAGAATAACTTTTCATGTATTCTTCTGCAGCAAATTTTAACCGATCATCTTTTTAGAGAACCATCACAATTTCGGATGTGCATGAATTATAGAATGAGTTGAATTTGCTCCTTGAATTTTATTTTTTGACAGACATTTCTTTACTTTTATGTCAACATGTTCAAATATGATGTTGTACTTTGTTTTGAATGTAGGTATAGATATTTTATGCTCAACGTGCAGATTTTAATATCGAAAAGGATAATCTTTTTTCCATTCAAATAAAAAAAAATTATGCAAACATACTATTGACAAGTAACATTTTTATTTTAAGCTCAGATATTAAAAACAATAATAATTAATTATTAGAAAGCATTTTGCAAATGGAAGGCGTTCTTGCACTTCTGTAATTTCAACTTCGTTTAAGAAAAGTTCATTTTAAGGTATATAATAAAATTTTAAATATTTGTATAATAATATGTATTTATTAGGTGTGTTTTTCAAATGACATAAAAATTTTCTTCGTATAAAATATTGATTCAGTTATCTAACAGAATCATTATACAGATGGTGAGAAAGTTAAAAAAACGTCTGCTGAGCATGTGGACAACTTATAATAAACTGTCATTTTGTGAACTTGGTTAACAATTTTCATTTTTGATACCAGGCATATATTATTTGTCTCAAAAGCAATGGCGCAATAAATTATTCTTTTTAAAATAGACATCATTTCATTATTAACAATTATTATATTATTTGACACGACTGTTGTCTGATTTTGTAGTATTTCGTAAATTTTCCCTGCCACCGTTTTTAAATGATCGGATTAGCAGGTCATTAAAAAACAACTTTTATTGTATTAGTAAAGAAAATCAACATTTTGCATAAAAATGCTTCAGTGTTGTATGACAACACTATAAAGGTGTTGCCCGATTTTGCTCTTCTTCTGAATTGAATCTACAACTTCGACGACGCGTCATTGTATCATATCTCTGTTCAATTTTCTAGTTAAAAGTGTTTTCGAGTTATCGTCTGGCCAGACAGACAAACAGACGGACAGACAGATGCTATTTTTTCACCCTAAGTGCGCTACATGTATTTACCTCACATCTAGGGTACAAAACATTGAGCGGCAAATGAGGTTAATTGGTTTTGTATTCATTTCATAACATGATATTCACGAAACCTAAAATACATTTTCGCAATTTATTGTTAAATGTGGATTAATAAATTTATATTAAATTTTAATGACATGGAAGAATCCTACATCATTATAACTTGAGAGCAAATCTCTCCATTATTTGTTACATAAACATATTTAGTTTCATTTGCTGTCTGCCTCGAGAGCGCCATATGCTTTCGTCAGTATTCACATTTCATTCATATTTTTCCGTTTATTAAATGCAGGATTACGAATAATCCCAGCACACCATCCAGAAATTCCTGTGGCTATCACTGAGAGTCGAAATGGCCATCATTACTGTCCATTCAGGTAATATAGCTCTTCGTTCCACTTAAGGCATAAACGATTCCCAAGGGATGAGGACGGGATACCCATGGAAATCGTTTTTCTGCCCTTGTCTCCTTCGACTTAGCATATGTGGACATCTACTTCTTCAAGCAGAAATTTCGGACCTTTCAAGCTGTTCCCTAAATTTGGAAAGCATCTGGCGATGTGTTTGGAATTTTTTTCATTTTGGTCTTATATTTTTTGGTTTTATTATTTTAAAGAAATGAGGTAAAAGATTTGGGATTAAGCGATTTTTCAGTAGATTAGGAACAACATGTATATGACATCCTTGAAGAAAATAAACGTTACTATTTGCAGACACAGTTAGGAATAAATTCCTAAAATTGTTGAAAGGGGAAAATATACTTTTATACAAAATGTTTATCTAGTAACATTAAAACTTGCTTTACTTAATCAAAGAAATCCCGTCAATCAGTCAATGAATGCGTATTTATATAAGCTCTAAATAATTTCAATATCACATGTTACATCAATTTATAGCGATAAATTTTTTTTGAGCGTATGCCGTTGTATGTTTTTTACGGTATTTTCAACTACCCAAGTACAGACGTACCTATAGTAAAGACTTTCATTATTAAACATAATTCCAACGGATAATCTGCAAATTTCTCGTTATTCTACTAACAATAAACCAACATTTTTGAGATGAACGAATGTCGAATGTGCTTCCTCATCCCATCATAAATCCAATTTCATACGAACTTTAAAACTTTAATTAAAGTTTCTACTCCAAAACTTTTTTGGTGAAACTGAATTGAAATGTAGTTTTCCCAATATAATTGGAGGAAAACGGAATTAAAAATATTCGTTGGTTTCAGAAATATATAAAAACAAGGATATTTGAGATTATGGTTGATATGTTGATGAATATTGAATTATGGAATGGAAAAATAACACTTTTGAATCATATGAATTCAATAATTTCATATTTTTCCTATCGTAGAAAAATTTTGTAGGTATACCATAACTGACAAAATAAATGTAACGGATCAAATAATTTTTTACTGCAGAATTTCGGGAATATCTGAATGTGCAGAATCACACAAATTTATGCAACGATGAAATCTTATAAATAACTTCCGCCAAATGATTCCAAACCACACCTGTTCTCTAGTAATATCCGTAGAATGTTCTGAGGGCAGATAGAAAAAATATTCGGATTTAACAAGAAGCTGTATAATAAAAGTAGAAGCTGCGGAAAAATATATATATACAATATATATATTTTTGATATTGGTGTACAAATGGCATTTCTGGAACCTTTTGCGCTTCCCTGATTCATATCGTGTTTCGTGTTCACCATTGAATTGTATTACGGTTCTGAATATTTGGTATAAATCTTTACGTGGGCCTCAGCACGTTCAGGAGTTTTCGATCCTTTCCATAGTGTTCAATAAAAGTTTAATAAAACGAAATTATCACAACATTTGCTGGCGTCTTACAGGTCTGATTGTTATCCAGAGCCGTGTGTGATATGAAAAGTGGACGAGAATAAAAGAGATGGTGAAATGCCAGGAACACAGATGGAGATGGAAACACAATGTCCGCAAAGTGTGGGTGGGAAAAAGGTTTCCCTCAATATGCTGACCTTTCTTAAATTCAGCATCATTCATTTTTATACATACCTCCTCATGATGTCGAAATATTTTTCTGAAGTCCTCCTCATTTTGAACAGCCTCCTCCCGAAGTTCACGAACAAATACTTCAGTTCGTTCTTGACGCTGCTTCAGAGCTTCTAATTCCAATTTAAATGTCCTAAAATCATTTTTGATTGTCGCCAAGTCTTCGAAAGTTTGACTGCGACGATTCAGATCCTTCGAGGCATTACTGGCAATTTCCTGGAGCTCAGTCAATTCTTTTCTCATTTCTGCTATTGACTGCGTCAGCCATTCGACCGTGAGCTTTTCCTTATTAGCGCCACCTCCTTCTCGAATCGCTTTAATTTCATGCCTGAAAAGAAACGAATAATTCATTAGTTCAATTCATGCTGGAGACGCATATCCGCTCTGTTTCTCGATTTTTATAAAAACAAAAAAAATTACAGGCAGTTTTTTATAATTATTTTGTGGAGGAAATGCGAATTGTTGGCCGAGTTCAATGTCCATTTCAGAGATTGTAATTAAGGACACATAAGAATAAATGCCATGGGGATGAAACCAGCGTGCTTCCATCTGCATTCTGGTGCAGATTTATATTCTTCTGTAGCAGATGTTTTCCACTTTTTCACCTGCCTTTATTTCCCTTTGTCAACTTGCAAAGGGTGTGGTATTCCGGTTCCTCCGCCAACAAAACGAACTCATTATTCGCTATGAATTTCACAGAGGTGAAAGGATTACAGTGGAAATACCAACAATTTTTTAAGTTGCCTTGTTTTGCACGAAACAAGACTTTTCGACCATTTTTTTTCCAGGACAGGATTACTTGAATTCATTATCCTCATTAGGAAAATCAATAGAAAAAAACCTTCAACATTTGCAAACTGTGCAATCAACTGGAAACATTTACACCTCATTTTGCATTAATTTTATTTGTCCAAAGGACATTTATAGAATTGAGATTCGAATTAAGCAATTGTTTTCGACTTTTACAATTTTATCATGAAATCTGTTGAACAATAAAATTTGTTATTGACAATAGAATTAAGAAATTCAAACTGGAAAAATAACTAAGTAAATCACTCTAATTTTTTTTTTTTTGCTTCAATTTGTTTGTTTCTGGATTTTATTATAATATTTTTCAGAGGAATTATTTGATTTCAGTGCAGGCTTTGTTGTGTTTAGTTTAAAAACCTCTAACTGAAAGTTAATGCACGCCAACATAATAAGCATCAAATATTTTTAACCTTCCTCAGCGTAAAGTTGCAGACTTTTCGTATCTCATTATTTCGAAAAAAATTCTTCAGTAGATTTACGGGGAATTCCCTAACTAAAGGACAAGAGGCTGTTCACTGCAGACTTATTTCTTGTAAAAGAGGATCCCGAAGGTTTTTCCTTTATTTTTTTCTCTGTGTGTATAAGTGCAAACAAGGTCCAGTGGCCCACAAACTCTCCCTTGGAGGTGAAATTTACTGCAGAGTCTAGTAAAGAACAGAATTCTACCCAGGGGTATATTTCCTTTTGTTCGCCTGCAAAGCGGATGGATTAGCTTGAAAATCAATCATACTTGATCCTTAGCATCAATCACCGTAATATCTATTTAGGACAAATATAAGAAGGAATTCTGTTTAATTTTATTGGTATTTTTTGGATTCATTGCACGTAAACTCTGGTTATTTTTATTTTCCAGAACGAATATATGTATTGCTGTTGCGTGTTAAATGTGAGAACATCAAAGCCGTGGCTCATCCAATCGCATTTATGATGTAATAAAGATTGAATGAAACCTCAGGATTGTACGTACAAAAGATGTTTTATTGTCTGATCAAATCAATTTGCTCCTGCGGTGTGTGAAAATATATGTATATAAATATATACTTAAGTATGTATTTTTACCACATCAAACCTCGGGGTCGTGTTTACGCCGAAAATTTTTGTTTTCAAAATGAAATTGTTACCATAAAAAAATGTGGATCACATTCATTTTGTGTGGAATATTTTACGAGGGGCATATTTCTATTCTGTTGTGTACATATCTTTCCACCACCGCCTTGTCAGCCTATTTTTTCCACCTCATGAGCGATATGATTGTGCCAATCCATCAAAAAGGAGCAAAGTATGGAAAAACAAACCGCAAAAATATGTTACCCAAAAAGCATTGGCCCTTTTGCGAATTGTATTACGTTTGCCGCGTGTACGAATCCTCAAAGCTTTGCTATTCAACGACTTTGATAGCTATAAATAATTCAATAGGAAGCACTTTTACAGCTGTCATCTGCCTTCAACCATTGTTGGGTTGTCCTTTTGCCACACACACTCACCCATACACACAATCGCTAGTATTCCAAACGGATGTATGCATTGAATTCTGAAGGGCTTTCATATTAAGTCAAATGCGGGATAAATCCATCGCGTCACATTCATATGACTGGAGATAACATAAACTTTGAGATTTAAGGTATGCAATACATTTTGAGGGGGATGGTGGAACTTTAAAAAATAAAGTTTGTGTATTTAACATATATAAGCCGTCCACCACGAATACATTTCTCCCTGCACAGGATACGGCTGCTGAATTCAAAGTTTCACCGGAAATTTCAAGGAAATTCTTTGAATATATGAAATTTTTCTATTCAATATTGAGAACTCAAAATATGTATTTTATCATCATTATACATATTTCCTTTTTCAAATTAGTCTGGGATAAGTTTTTTAAAAGTTGTGAAATGTTTGTCCGAATATGTGGAGTAGAAGCCATTTTAACTTTTATACCATTTGGTAAAATCTGCCGACCCATAAAAGATTTTTAGGGTACGGAAAATTCCATCAATTTTTCAATTTATCGAATGTCGACATAGATTCTTATAGATATCCAAAATTCCCTTTGCTGTTTTCCGAATACCGTAAAAAAAGTGAACAGTAAAAATTTTGGAAAATTGTCTAATTGATAAAAACGTGAATTTTAAATTTTTGTACATAACTTTTAACAATCAGCACCGGCAACATTTTTTTAAAGGACACTTCTTAAGGATCTTAAGGATCTTATTTCTAGAGAAACAAATATTTTTCTACAGAATCTTCCATTCATCCTGAATTATGTCTCAAAGACAAAAGACAATTTATTGTACAAACTTACATTACAAAATACATTATATCGTGTCTAAAATGGAACTAGATTTAAATTTGTCTGATAGCTGAAAATGTATAAGGTAAATTTTATCTTCACTAAAGCAGACAAAATGGAGACATTTCTCCGGTGAGATTTATCCGGATATATCACGTTGTGTAAGGAACACACAAGTGCAATCTTGAAATGTATATCCAAGGATAAGAAACGTGAATGGAAGCAAAATAATTTTAATAATGAAGGAAACGGAAGTAGCTATCCTTGGTGTTGGAAATACAGCATCTATGAGGATATCTAAAAGGATTTCAAAATTCATATGCAGCATCTCTTTGGAAATTTCATTGAACGAACCATTTTTATTGCATATTTTATAAACTTTTTGCTGTGGATTTTGTTAACACTCGTGTCAAGTTTTGCATATTTAAATAATGTTTACAAGTAAAACGGAAAATGTCAGATTTAATAATTGACGCGTTAATGTTCTTGAATATATTAAGCGTAACGTAATCAGGATGTTTTTTGATTGTTGTTATAAAAATTCAATGAAATTTTCAGTGAGGAAACTTTTGTTTCACATAGAAAGTTTCGCTTAACTCTTTAAAATACTATAATTTAAAAATAAACAAGAAAAAAAAATTTTATGGATTTTTTGAAATTTTAAGTGGTTGTGAAAATGGACCAAAAAGAAGAAAATATTTTTTTTTCTAGTTTAAAATTCCCTTTAACACAAATTTTTAAACATTAACTACAAAAAATTTTAATTTCATAATATAAATGTTGAGAAATTTTAATTTTTGAAATTTTTTTAAATCAATTTTTACAAAATTGTGTTAAAATATCATAGGTATTAAGGATAATTTTCTATAAATTAATAAATATCAAAATATATATATGTAGGTACTTTAGGTACTTTATTTATACATTATATTATTACTTTTAACTTTTTAAGGTTCAATTAGACGCTGGTGTTTGAGTAAGTACCACAATAACATCTATTATTTTAACTTTCGTGCTCTAACAGACTAGTACACTATCATAGTGTATAACTGATCTAACTGTTGAAACAGTCTTGAATCTAATATCAGGAAGTTCCTTCCATGTTGCATGGTTGTACACCTGTAAGATTTGATGGATTTATTGTTTCGATTTGGGACGTTTTCAAGGTGAAACTCTCGTTACGAAGGTGTTTCGTTTTTCATTATTGTGACTTTTATAATTAATTTTAAAAATTGAATAATTATTTGATTTTATGATAACTTTTTTATGTATAGTAGAGAGAGAAAACGGAATAAAAATATGATAATGAATTATCATCGACAACGAGTGTATCTGAAAACTGTTAGCTTGAGTGATGAGTGATGACGCTCAGCGGCTTAATTATGTGTCTTAATTATATTTGAATTATTTGATTAAAAAAAAAGTACGCTCCCAAAAGCATATCGATCCGATTCCACTCCCTCAGTTGTTCTTTCAAGTGTTATTTTCAACGATTCCTAATGTACGAGTATTTTATTTCCGATTAAGTACCATGTTTCTCAAATGAGAACTTGTTATTACATTATTTTCTTGTTTAGTAGTTACAAAATCAATTCTATATTTAATAAAAAAAACTTTATTCTAAAAAAAGACATTTTTGAAATTCACAGTTTTCTGATTTTGGTGAATGCATAAAAATTTCAAAAAAAGGAAAATTTGACTTTTTTCTTTTCTATAGTAAAATGAAAAAAATGCAGAACATTTGAACCAATGATAGATTGCAGAATTACAAAATCCGATTTTATTTTATTTACTACATACCTAATAGTAGGTAGATATTTTTTTTAATTTATTCATGGATTTGCATTATTGAAATTATTAAGTCAATTTTAATGTAAATGTTTCTAGTTTCTACCCCATTTTGTAAACTAGTTAACCATCCGTCGACATGCTTCGTGCTGCCACAAGTGTGCCTCTTACGGCATAATTCTATCTAATTTGCTGCAATTAGTGAACACTTGCGTACAAAATTATCATGAAATTATTGAGACCAAGTTCGCGTACATGTGTTCCACATGATCCTTAACCTCACCAACGAAGCTCTTAATTAACACAACAATAATTTTCATTAGGTTACGCACATTATTTTACGCTAATTTGATTTAACTTGAAATCGATGTTGATTCCTGGTTATACTGCAAACTTTTTCCCTTGCTGCAGGTTCAAGTTAAACTTTAGTTTTAAGTTATTTTTTTTTTTTTTTTTTTTTTGTATTTGAAAGAAACTCACTTTAGTTGTGTACTTGCGAGAGAAAAAGTTTTGCAATAAAGCGGCCATTTTGAAGAACTAATAAAGATCAATTGCATGCCACCACAAATCCCATCAGCTATTACTGGATTGGTAAAGCATACTTAAACTTTGCAAGTATGCCACAATGAAAAGTTGCTTTCTTTTAACAAGCTCTTGTAAACTACAATAAGAGGTCAGGGAAAATATTTGTGATGAGAGCAAATTGGATGCGATAAAGAAAAGGATATTTATGGAAGTATGTATCTTTGAGAGACTTCTGTGTGCACAGGAGTTAAGAGGTGTTTGTTCAGTGACGCTATTATGACGATTTAATCAAAGGATATTCACTTTGATGGCTGCAGTTAGCTGCAAGTTGAACTAAAAAACGTGTTTTCTTTTTCGCAATATTTTTGAAAAAGAATACAGAGTGTGTTGCAAAAAAGAAAAGAGACTGCACGACTTAACTTTTTACCAGTGCGTTGCATGCGATTAAATTTTCTAAGCCAAATGGTTTGATGTGAGAAAAGTAGATCGTTGTGAAAAGTTTAGGACTTAAAAAGGACTATGCAGAACATTGTCTCAACAGATATCGTGTCCTGGCATCAAGCTTTTTCATGGTTGTCTTGAAATTTAAATGTAGGAAATTTCCTACGAAATTTCATGAAACTGAACTTTGTGTTATTAACAAAAACAAATTTGAATCAGTGTGAACTAGTCTTTCAATTCATGAACTTTAACAACTACAATTAAAATTTCTACAATTTCTATATTTACGCTTAACATAAAACAATCCAGGTAAATATTTAGAAAATATTTTCTTTCACATGCCAGTTTTCACTAATTTTCGTTTATATTTTTACTGTTCATCTTCACTATTAATTTGAGTACTTGAATTTTGTTGAAGACAAACTTTTTAGTATCTCTGCAATCTGATTGAGTTTCGCTAGAGTTTTCCGTTTCCGGTTTGTGTTCATAAAGCGACGTCAGGTAGCAAAAATGTTGAATAATTTAAATCGAAAATTCAAGTTGCGGAGAAGTGTTTTGAAAAAGTGCCAGTTTTATTTAATTAATGTTGCAGCAGTAAATTTGAACATTCAAAAACAAAACAATCTTTGGGAACTTGTCTTAATCTAATTGAGAGTGCATGAAAACATGAAGGACGAAGGTATTTCTTGGACTGTTCAATAATGTAATCCAAAGGAGGGTAACTAGGTGATGAAAGGCTTACCCTACTTTTTATTTTTTTTAAGTTCTAGCAGTTTTAACTTAGAGCGACCATTCTTGCACATTTAAATAAAGCTCAATGAGAAATATCAACCGCATTTCTAATTCATCCTTTCAAAACCACCCTTACCTGACACAAACTAACCAACACCTACATAAAAACCAAATTTAATTTAATTAATTTTAAATTAAATTAAATTTATTTAACGGACTTCGCGGGTAAAAAATTTGTTCATCGTTTTTTAAGAATTAAAAGTAATTTTAACATAAAAACTAACCAATTATTATATTTCCTACGGGAAAGACGGGGAAATTTGTCAGTCAAGAGTTGTTTGGTGTGTGTGTGTGTGGGGGGGGGGGGGGGGGGGGTGACTTAAGTGCAAGTGCAAGAAAAGTCGGTCAAATTGAAAACCCCTAAGAACAAGTTTTTAAAATTTGAGCTGAGTTTTATCGGTTCCAGCAATATTTACGCATATACGTGTCGTATACAACTGTTTCCCAATTACGAGTTACGATAATAGTTGGTAAGATTTTGGGAGTAGTTTTTTTTTGAGTCAAGAATGATGTTCTGCAAAATATAAGTACCCTTGCAAAATAAAATACATAGAATAATTACAAACAGTTCTTTTTAGATGCAACACTAAGTAAATACTATAAGAATAATATGATTTTAAAGAGAAAGAGTAGGAACGTATGCGGGGATGGACGGAGCAACGCACGCAGAGTATTTTCTAGTCTATATATAATTTGGTACAATATCCTTTTATCATTGTGTTAGTATGCTTCAATGTTGATACTTTCCATCGTTATGCCCCGCAGTTTCCCTGATTAAAATATAATAGTGCCTTTCGATTTCTGGTTCACCGATCACCATCTTCCGACACCTTCAAGAGATTCCGTCAATTTTTATATTCATTAACATTGCAATCCAAGAGCACTCCTGTGCCCATTTATCTTGAAATATAGAGTATACATAGAAAATTTCTGAGTTTATTGCAAAAGTTTTAATATGATTGCAACACTAAATAAATGGAAGAAAGGATTGATTTCTTTTGAAAATCATGCCAACGTAAAAATCTAGGTATAATCGGAAGCAAGGACTATTTCAATTCATTGCAGATATTTTCATATATTTTATGAAAATAAAGAGGTCGAGTAATGTGCCCACCTGTGTTACAGAATCATTCATCTAGATTTTCTGTACGAACACTTTGCATGCAAAAAAAAAACTGCATTTGAGGAACCAGAATATTTTTCAGTTATGGAAGCCATCTTGCAGCTGCCATCTTTGCTTAGCCTCTGCAAAGAAATAGTTTCTTCGAGGGATGCTGCTTCTGGTTATATTATTCATATACAATTCTCTTTCGCGAAATTTCCCAGTTTGCACTTTGTAGAGTGGAGTGAAATACTAGGACCACCTACGTCCCGCATCCCATTGGTAATAAATTTTTGAGGACACCTTTCCAAGAAATAATGCAGACGCTTTTCAGTTTTTGAATAAATATTTTTTATTACTATAAAGTAAATGTTCTTCGCAATGTTATTTCTGTTGGATAAAATGAGTTTAATTGAATCCCATTTTTCGTTGAGATATAAATTTATGGGAAAAGGCAGTTTAAATTAAAACCACATACGTTTACGTGTAAAACCGAATTAAATATGCTGAATAAAGAATTTTAATTTTTTGTACAAATGACTCCTGTTAAACATTTTATCTCTGGCACAAAATGTTTTTATCAAAGGACCCGGCTATTGAGATAAAGTTGCATGACCATTGACCACTGGAGAGTGTTGTTTTATTTTTCCATCATGCACTCTAAAATAAGGTAAATACTTCTCAAATGCAACGGGAAAAGGACGAAAAGGGTGAAATTTTGCTTGTACCCGGTTTTACTTAGTCCTGATGAATAAAGTAAAGCAACGGAACGGAAGTTCATTTACATTTTGAATGGCGCATCACTTATTATAATGCATCAAAGGCACAATACCTTGCAAATTGTTTTTAAATTAAAACGATTTCGAGGGAAACTGTTCTGTTGGTAATTATCAATTCATTTTATAAAAATTTAGTTATTAAACAAATTTAAATGCAAATGTATGATAAACATCAAATATCAATAAAATCTTTGTTGAGGTTAAGTTTTCCTACAGAAATTGCTTTCTTTATTTCAATAATTGAATATCGATAATTTAAAAGTGAGTTTGTTTAGCTGAAGAATAAAGGACATTCAATAAATCGTGTCTCATTAACTGACGTCGCGTTACTTGGCTTGTCAAAGAGTTCTTCAACAGAAATGCAGATTTTACTGTGTTTGGGTGCTTCAAGAACATTTCCAACACCTTTGTCCATGTTTTTGAAAAGGACTTGTGGCAGAAATACAAGCTACGAATGAGTATCAAAGGAATTCAGGTAACAGAAATAAATTTTAAATCGAAGTTGGCATCAATTCCAAAATGAATTTGCATTCATTTGCGTTTTAATGAAAAATATTTTCTAGCATAAAATACTAACATCTTCTCAGTTGTTGTCAACAGAGATTTCTACGAAGTCTTTGTAAGTACAACTTGCAATATGAAACTCAGAGAAGGACTAAATTCAAGGAGTCAGTAACTATGATGGCAATCAAGATTTTATGTATAATTTTAAAGGTTTAGTTTTCAAAAACTCAGCACTCTTCCTACTAGGTATCATAACTATCATACTAATATTATAAATGTTACTCAATCATACCTAAACCCTTAGGTCGATATTTTTAATTTTTTGTCCGAAGGTAATTCATATTCGAAAGTAAAAGTTTAACATCCTGTATCTTGGAAACCATGCATTTCCGGACCTATGTTTATATGAACTTTTTTTCATAAAATAAACTCAGAAATCACTCCCTTAAATCTTGCCGTGACTTTTTTAAACACCCTGTATGTTATATTATAGTATGTAGACTATTTTTTTGGTTTCAAAATGGCGGACCCAAAATGGATGGCGGTCGCAAATTTTAAATTTGAAGGGATTTCCATCAAAATATCAAAACAAAAATTTCAGTACTCTGCACTGTACAAAAAAAAAAAAAAAACTTGAAATCATCTTTGACTTTTCAAAATTAATTTTAATTGTACCCATTTTGAAGATGCTAGTTTAACGGTTATCTTTATATAGTATAAAATAAAGTCACTATTCGCGTTTGTCTTATTGTACGGATTGTGATACGGTTTTTACTCTCATTTAGAGAATTTCTTCCGGAAGGTTGCTATTTTGAAAATAATACATTACTTACTATATAGATGAATATTATAATAAAAAACTTTGTTAGTACGGGTTGGTTGTTATTTGTCACTTTTCAACACTTTATATTGGTATATGCTGCATTTAATTAATTTACCATATATAAATCTTTTATTTAACGACATATCCTTATGAAAAATACAAAATAGAATAGCCTTGGAATGTTGGAACAAATGTTATTTTTGCTGAAAACTTTTCAGGATTAAGGAACTCAACTCACTGATGTAGGCAGTGCAAAGACAATTCAAATTTCAATCGTTACCCATACATATCTTTCGATCGAAAACTTTCTAAAAAAAATTACGAAATCAAGTGTAAAATTTGTGTCTGATATATCTGCACATTTTGGATTATTATTCTCTGAATAATACACCTTTGTAATCGGTTCGGAAAAATTTTTTATAACACACCCTCAAATTTTTTTCTTTTACGTTTCAAGATGCGTAGAGTCCGAAACTGCAATGTCTGTCCGCCGTCCGCCGTGTCAGCGATATCTACCTTAAATAACGGTCGAAAAAAATCGTTCTTTCGCATATAGGCTACATTTGGACCCTAGTTGTGTCCCGAAGCTCGGCAGCTTGATCGGAATACACCCTGGGGTTTTAGGGGTGAAAGAGGGGGGTAAAATTACGCATTTTAAAGTTTTTGTGAACTTGGGCATGTAGGATATCGTTTTTTAGGATGAGGATATCGAATATGAAGTCGATTTTGACGAAAGAGTGAAAAATTAAAAAAAAAATTAAATTTTTTTTTAAATGAATTTTTTTGTTTTTTAAAAAGTTTTTTTTTTTTATTAAATAAAATAAATGCTGCTTGGGAAGATTACCAATGTTATTGTATTCAGTCAGTAATAATAAACCCATGTGTAAAGACATTGCAGCGGTTTTGTTTTAGTTTCAAGAAATTGATTGATACATAAAAACCATTATCGATATTGGTAGGTACTATATCGATGTTTTTCAATCAGGGCGACAATCATATCACTGCTGACTGCTTGTACAATGTACAATATCATAGGTAATGATATTTATTACACCCACCGGGTTAAACCGAGTGGACCTGCCGGTGTAAAATAAAAATCATGTGTATTTACGGTAATATTTTACAAAAGTTTTTTCTCTATATTTCACACAGTTTACAATAAAAAACACTTTGTATTATGTTTTCCAGAATCCTATTCCCATGATTTATTTTCCTCGAATATTATTCACTTCGATTGCATGAAATTGTACTTTTTGCCCAAAAAATATTAATGGTGGAAATCTATCGTAATCTTGTCATGCAAACAAATTTATAACTACCGACCGAAAATTGGTAACAAAAATGTTTGAACATGTGAAACAAAATTTTGCAGGTTTTTTGTGCACGAACTTCACTGGAATGTTGGAATAGGTGTTACGTGAAATAAATTCAATTTGTTACAATTTTTTGAAACGTCATATGTAAAATTCACGCGTGTTGAAATTTATCAAAAAATCAAATCACAGTCTTCATTTGCCTGAAGGCAAATCGGTTTGTTTTCGGAATACAACAGACGTTAACCCATCCAACAGAGGTGAAGTGCCACTTATTGATTTCTCTGGCTTTTGATTAGGGGAGCGTCTTCAAGCTGCTCAAACGGCTGCACAAATATTTCGATAACGAGCAGTGCCATTGTGCATTTAAGCTCAGAAACCATCCCCCATCCCCTGGGCTATCGTAAATATTTGCACATCGAAACCGAAGTGAACAGACCCAGAAGGTGACAATTCCGTTATGTGTGAAGGTTCAAGTTTGACGTTATCACTAAAGACAAAGTAACATCGCTTTGTATCAGCCCGAGAGGACGAGAGGTCCTTGAGAGCCATTGCTTATCTCCTCATTAAAATTTTTGGTTAAAAGCACAACCACAGCTACTGCTGTGCAGGAAGATGGGCGGTCTGAAGTGGAAAAGATATTTGCCAATTTCCGATATCTACGACGTCTTCCATTGGGCCACTTAACCTCTTTTGGGGGTGTTGTGGAAACATCTAAAAACTTATCTCTGCAATGGCAGAAACTTTATCTTTTATTGTTGGCCTGGTGGCAATAATCTGTGCCAATGTTGTTGTATTCCGAGCATAACTTCTGTTAGTGCAAAGCATCAGATATCTGGACCAGTTTAGAAGGGCCATAAGCGGGACACACATTTCGAAATTGTGGAAAATTGTATCAACCCAACCTCAAAAGTTTCACGTCCATTGTCGAAACCAAAAGTCTCTCAAAAAGGATAAATTCGATTTGTAATTTAATTTCACTTTTGTTATCAGAACACTGCTACCCGTACTGTGTTCCTCAATCTTTAATTACTTTTGATTTGATCACTGGAAGTGGCCGTCGGTTGTTCAAAAGTTTCCGATTGCCATCATTCGCAGGTCAAGAATTCGTGTTTGTGAAGTGCAGAGATTTGATGGAGATTGGACGGAGTTCAATTAAGAACTCACGGCAATTAATTACACAGGTACCAACTAGAAATTATTCGAACTTTACTAAATCGAAATTGTTAAGAATTCTCTGATAATAATTACCTGATTTTCTTTATTGATATATGGTTTAACTTCGAATATTTCTCGTGGCACTGATGAGCCACGATTAAAGAGCACAGATTAAAGAGTTAACTGACGTCGTTATTCATTTACGCTAAATGAACTCCAATTTGGAGTGGTTTTTGTTTTTGGTGGCAACGAAAATTACAAGTGATTAGGAAAGAATAATGTAGCGTGGAAGAACGTGCAGAGATTTCAATCCTTTGAAACAAATGTACAGGTTTTGATTTTTTTAATTCAATTTTAAATATTTTTAAATCTCATAAAAAACAGTTAGATTTAAATGACTCAAGAATGTGTTGCAAGTTTTGGTCAAAATTCTTGTTTTTATATACATTTTACAACTTTGAAATGGATTCTTGAAAGAATTAAAATTCAATTTTCTTGTTAAAGATTTTTAACTGTCTTTAGTAAATTCCTTAAAATCATTAACAGAAAAGATATAAATTTTATAGCATTTTAATATTTTGATTTTGTTTTTTCAATTAAAAATCTCAATTTCGAAATTAAAAAATTCATACTTCCATATTAAATGCAATCTTTTCTTGATTGAAGAAACTAAAATAAATAAAATTTTACTGAACTGTAATAACATATCAGGTTTAATAAAAAACGGTCCATAATTACTTAGGTATGATTATTAGCTACACAGTTTTAAATTTATAAAAAAATTTTTTATAAAATATCTCAAAAACAACCAATAAAGTTCCTACAGTGTAAAGAGTACAAAAAACTGTTTTTGAACATTGGGTTTCTGTTTGGAATTCGATCAGTATTTATTCAAGTGTAGCTATGCCAAAGCTAAACAATCAAGATGAGTTTCGTGAACAACAATTTCATACTGAGTCAGGAAGTATGGATTTGAAATGTTCATTTAAAATTTTGATGAATTATTTCAAATACACAAAAGACCAGTTGGAATTATTGGCATTGTTGATATGTTCAAAAGTTTTCCGGTGATATTTCGAGCAGCAAACATCAAACCGGAAACAAGGTCATTCCAAATGATTGTCAAATAATAATTATGCAGGGTATGGTTTATTCGTTCCCTGATTGACTGTAATGAACCCCAATAATTAGCATCGAAAAGCATCCATCGGAACTTCATTGCTGTACCAAAGGAATAGAGCAATTATCATTATATAGTATACTGTAGGCACATGCCGCATACAGTTGCCCAGTCACCTACAATGTAATCTCCTCAATTATAGAAGTGTCTCCATCCTCCATTAGAGCACAATTTACTCCCGGAAATTCACCAAATGGGAATTACCCGCAAAATGATCTGGTAAACGTTGACATTCTGTCTATTTTGTGCCACCTCCAAAATGATTAAACATTGTTGGGGGGCTTAACACGTTCGGGACTCATCTCAATTTATGTTGAGTACAAAGGACATCGTTATCTCAACTCACCTAAGTTGCTCCAATTCGGCACGTATATCCATATCGACATCATCCACACCAGAGAACTTCCTTATTGACTTCTTAAGACTATTTTCCAACAATTTATAATCCTCTTGTCGGCGTACCATTAACGCATTTAATTGCTTCGATAGTAATCGCACTTGATCCGATAACGTTAACGAAGTTTCATCACTAACGAGTTTCTCTGTAACACCGGGGAGTTCATCTTTATTGTAATTATCCGCACTTTTATAGTTATTATTATTGTTACTATCGCGTAGTACACTGTTATCCTTGAAATTCGGCTTATCACTCACAATATTCGAACTGGTAGATCCCACTTGGAGCAGTAGTAAACCAAGAAGGACAGACAACACTAGATCCATTTTGAATATGTAAAAATCTTCAACAAGAAATAAAATTAATTAAGAATAAACAATAAGTTCGTAAGAAAATAAACAAAAATGCCGCAATGTTCAAGAATACACTCCACGAAATTGGTTAGAACATTTCGCGAAATCAGCAATTTTGTTGTTCAGCGTATCAAATGATTGCAAATTGACGCGTTCACGTCCGACAGGCGAATAACTGTTCACCAGTGGTTCTCTGATCCTTTTATACGCACAAGACAGTTTCCCAATTGTATCCAGTATACCAGTTTCACGTCGATGAGCACGTCCAGAGACCGTTGTGGGTGAGCGAAGTGCGCAGATGCTTTGTTGTGGATTCTACCTCTCCCAGTGCCTCGTTCTGCTCCGAACCTCCGCAGCACAGCATACCACCTGGTCGCTTGCAAACTGGTCCAATCTTCCACGAACCCTTCCCCCGGAGGTTCTGTAGTTGCCCAGTAATGAATTTCTCAATTGCTCCTCATCGGCAAAAGGACTAACAATAATCTCACGAAACTCTATTTCAACGGCTCCAAAAATAGGGGAACCCCGTGGAGAAACAGAATATAGGCTCTGGGAGAGCCACATTGTTGATATCAACAGATAGGTAAATATGGAATCCCCGCAAGGAGGAAACAGACCCGTGGTAAGTACTCCGCAGCGCCACTCAGAGATATCTCAATAAATATATATTTAATTTAATTGTGCAGTCATAAAGAACCGCGCAAAAAAATATTTCCATTTATAAAGTTGAACGCGTCAAAAATTTGAATACGATTTTACAACTTATTCACTTTCTCATCCCTCGCAGTCGAATGTAATGCATAAATCAGAACTCGCGAGTTAAACAATAAGGACACGCGGTCTTTTACTGTTTATTGCCACGTTGAATGAAATTTTTCAGGGGCCAAGGTTTCCGCTGTTCCGCACTAATTCAATTTCGTTCTATCTTTGCGTGTAAAAAATACCATTAAGAAATTAGAACAAGAACACTCGAAGGAAGTAGGGATTCGTATTGGAAAGTACCGTGTCAATTCGTTTTCGGTCGATTCTCTCGCCATCATCATTTTGTACTTTTATTATTTTTTCAAGGTTATTGTTTTTACTCGTAAATTACATTTCTGTGAAGGTAAAGTAAATGAAATTTTCGGAGGGTGTTTTGCCAATTTGTTAAAGCTTATAAAGTTGTCAGGAGTATTACGAGGACGGATGTAGCGTTGTTATTGTTTTTATGGCTCTATTTTTTTTCTAGTGTTTTCAAAATAAAATTGATAACAGGAAACAGGATTCTTTTTATAAGGGAATTTTGAATTCGAAATATAAAACTTAAAAATTAAATTGCATGATGTAGGTACATAGCTATATTCATTATTTCCAAAAATAGAATTTTATGCCCTAAAAAATTCTAAATTGATTCATTAACATTGCCATGTATACGCGCCCATACACGTATTAGAAACTCAAAGTAAGTAAATATGGAGGCGCTGTAACCGTTTAAATCGTGTACGTGTCATAAGGTCTATTTCTTTCTCGCTTTAGGCATAGTTTTTCATAATAGAGAAATTTATTTATCATTATAGGTTAATAGGTATTGTTCAGGCGCGATGCAGATCGGGATGGGGATATTATATTATATATAAGAAAGAAATATTTCGATGTTCTATATATTCTATTTCTAATTAGTAACTGATTAGTAAAACGTATACTAATTGGTTTCACGAAAAAGAAAACATAACAAATATTCTACACTCGCTAGCATTTGACATATTCGATATTAATAATAAATAAATAAATTATTAATAAATTGAATAGTTAATAAATTAATATTAATAAATAAATATTAATAGTGCATCCCAAACTTTATTTAAAGTGTTTTTTAGCCCACTGTACTCATTATTGGTAGCCGAAAGTAACCATTATTCTAAAATGCTCTAGAACATTTAGAAGTGCATTGATTACGCAACTCTTTTTGACCAGTTAAGTGTGTTTGAGATCGTTTTGTGAAACGAATTGATCTTGTTTTTCGTAAAAACTTCGATTATATTTTCGTTCAAACAATTCGTGTATTGCATATAATTGTATTAAAGTCGTATACTGTAGCTACAGAAAAAGCATCTAATAAATTTCGTATGTGACTGATGAAGTGTGTTCGCAGCGGAGGAATCTCAGCAAAATTTTCGATTTCGTTCGATCAGCGTATAGATATTAGATACGTTATATTTATTCGTCTTTTCAATGCACAAACACAGCTTTAATGTGTGCGGAAGTATATTAATTTGTTGTTTTTTTTTTTATGTTTTTTTTCATTTAAGCTGTAAATTTTCTTATACCTACATACTAACAAGATATTATAACAAATGAATATTTTAAAATATCACTACATAAATCATGGTACATTCTTCCATATAATTTTATTAAATTTAAAATTGTGAAATTTCTAATTTAATACATGAACCCTATAAATTTTTTCGAAAACTTACGCCGCATTTGATAAATATATAAGTGTGAAAAATACTTCACGATTTTTGGCATGTAGCGTTTCTATATTTTGTTACTCTAATAGTCTAAGCATCTAAGGATAATAATAATAATAATAATTAATAAAAAATCAAGTATAAGCATAATAAATTTACATAATATCTAAACAAAATGTTGTTTAATTCATATGTACTAGATTTAACTTCTAGACCACACTTTAAATTTAACAAAAAAAAAAAAAAAAAAAAAAAAAAAAAAATAACAAAAACCGTTTGTTATAATGAAAGAAAAATTCCCAGAATTCTACCATTAAATGACTTGCTATAAAAGGAAGAATTTTCCAAGTTGCCGAAAAGAACAAAACTTTAGCATAAAATCTTTTTAAGATTTTCGAATCTACTTCATAAATTCAGGGAATACTTAAAACACAAAAAGAAATTCACGTCCTCTTTGAAAACAGAATTGAGTAGAAAAAAAATCCTTCTCTCAACAAAATAAAAAATCATTTTAAAGCAAGTATAATGAAATTTCTTTAAATCTCGGTACAAATTTGACTGACACGAATAGAAAGGAGCATAATGAACTCATTATCCTGGCTGCCATTCATTTTTATTTAACAAAAAAAGGACTCGTTTTACGTATGCGGCTTTGGTGACATCTTCACTGACTTGCTGTGCGCAGCGTTAATTATTCTGTCTCCCCAAGCCGAGTTCACACGTTTATATTGTTTTGATTTTCTGTTTAAAAAGTAAAAAATAAAAAAATAAAAAGCTCGAGCAATTGAAATGTTTCATTTGCAGACATTGTGCTATTGAAATACAACATTTTTATTTTTGTGCGGAATTTTCGCTAAAATGCAAAAACCCGTGCACTGTAATTAATTTGCTTCGCAGTGCTAAAAAAAATTACCAAAAGTAAAAGATGGCGAATCAGTTGCTTTCACTCCAGCTCCAGCAGCGCCACTCGAAGTCCAGGTGAAACTGTTCTTTTGTTGCAATCATTTCGGGTTGCTCGTTTCGTGCCCACCACGGCCTAACGACGGCGAACTGCGAAGAATACCTTCAACCAGAAGCTGGGCAGGTGTTGCACGAATTATAAAAAGAAGACGAGCACACAAAATAAGGCTCGTTTGCAGCCGCTCCTATTTAGTGCGTTTTATTTTGAAATTAGACACGTACTCTGCCAGCATCCGACATATTAATTTTCCCGGTGGTCGGTCCTCCAGGTTGATTTGGACTCCGTCAGCATTATTCCGGTGATTCCGGTGAGGTTGTAACATCGTGAATGTCTTGTTGGACCAGAAAGGCAATTAGCAATTGAAGACTCTTCGTCCTGCCGACTAATTTGGCTTCAGCTCCTCCACGAAGAACAACGACAGCATTAGCACTAATTAACTATGAACAGAAACGGCAGAAATTCCACCTTTATCACCATCGAAGAAAATTTAATCCGTGCACGACCACCATCGAGATAATGGCGGACAGATTTCCGGATTTGGCTGGTGTAAGCGCCACCAAGATCAATTCCCACCCAAAGGACATTTTGTGGTTATTGATGACTACAGCATGAATGGGTACACTTTTCCCGCAGCAAAATGAGCAAACAAGGTGCATCCAGGAGCGAGGGGGAGGGACTTTTGTTATCATTTGTCTTCAATATTCAATTCTCTTGGTAGGATAAAATATACTATTTTGTAAGTATCACGGAAATAACTGTCTCAAAATGAACATTGTCTCAATTTGTTTTTTCCTTTTCCTTTTTGCTTTATTTTACTCCAGAAACTTTAGGAAGAGCAGGAGGTGAGGTCTTACGCTGAGAAGTATCCATATTGAAATTGGCTTTCTACTTTCATAAATATTAAATGTCGCACTTATAAATTTCCCACAATTTATGTTCCTATTCGGGCAAAGTACGTGAGTTCGTTATTGAACTTCGTGTTTAAGAAAAACAGCTCCGTTTTTCCAAAGTAGTGTTTTATGTTAAGAAACATTTTTTAAACTGATTTTTTTTTATTGTTAGTGTGTGTTTCAAAAATAAATTACAAGTGATTCGTAACAATCAAAATAATGGCTGACATATTTTTTTCTTTACTACTGATGTTTTCCAAAATTACAAAATTTTATGGCATTTTATTACAGCTACAAAAAAAATATCCTGTATATTCTGTTACAAATTATGTACTTTAAAGCACTTAAATTTATTAAAAATATTATATTAAAAATACTTCAGACGTTTTCAAGAAAATTTCGAAATCTTATTTAATATTTCTGTAAAAGTTTAATCATTTTTTCCTTGGAAAAATATAATTTTATTTATTTTTCTGATAATTACACAAAATAATCATATTTTTCAGTAAATAGAAGAGCAGTAGAATTCAAATTTACTTATTGCATTCATAGACAGAAAACTTTTTTAATTTAACTGCAGGATTCAAACTTCTTTTTATATTTACAGAAAAAAAATGCTTTCATAATAAATTATATTTTTACAACTTCTTTCATGAACTTTTAAATTGTTTCTGAAAGTTAATTTCGTTTTTTCAACCATAATAAAAAATATCTGTTTTAAAATAAAGTGACTATAAAATTTTAAATGTCGAGAGAAATTGTTACTATCCGAATTAGCACTCGTTTTAACTAACCACTATTTGCGATGTACTTTTTAAAATGTTTACAGAATTATATTTTCCCAAAAAAAAAAAGAAACAATTTCGGCAGCACTTACCGTAAGTGCACAGTACCATAGTGCAATAAATTTAATTCGTGATGAAATCCTTCGGGATTTTCCAGGATACAAAAGCAGGGGTTCTATCCAAGATGATGATGTGCCGTACATTCGGAGAATGATTTTAATAAATTACAAGGTGAACTGGACCAACTACAATCTCGTCTGCATGTGAGTGCGGCTGAATCCTGGATTACTCTGTACCGTAATTCACCATATCCCGGCAACTAAAACTTTAATCATTCCCGCAGATGCTACTTTTCTGAGAGTTACACGTTATTTATGGATAAATTTTTCGCCTCGCGCTCACCGGGATTAGGTGCATGCCAGTTGAGTACATAAAGAACGAAAAGGGATATTCACTTGAATATCCAGCAAAAACTTTTAGTTTTACTTCTGAACGCAACACATGTAACATTCCGTTGAAAAAAATAGGTTCACGTGAGTTTTTTAGTGTGTTTTTTTTTTTTAATTTTAGGTTTGAAAAAGTTAACAGACAAAAGTCTCGGTGGATTCAAAACACTTCAATCAAACGAATTTTCTTTATTTAGCTACAGGAAATGTTTCGGATGGGATTTAGTCAAAATGAATGTAATTGAATTAGAAATGGAAATTTTGGATATTTTAACACTTTTCGAGAAATAGAATTTTAAAATTTCGAGTGTGAATAAACATTGAAAATTCGGGATACATTCCATTCGTAAAGAAAGCTGCTTAAATCTCATTCGGATGAATGGAAAACATAATTAAACAAATCAGAGAAATGGATCGCGTATGAAAAGCGAATGATATGTATTGATGCTAAAATGCAAAATATACAAGTCTCAAGGGCTGTCCTGTTTTACGTAGATTTATAAGAAAAACTATACCTATTGTAGTCTCCCACATGGCGTTATTAAGGTTTCAAACTTTCAAAATAATATGACACATGTTTTAATAGGGCTTTCCCGTTTTTCAGTTATTAAGATCGTAACGGTATTTTCTATGTTTTTAATCCTAGATCATACAAAAACTAGAAGTAGGTATATATTTTATAAAAATCATATCAACTTGTATATCAAATAAAGCCTGCAGCGTGGCGGATGTCAACGTTGAGCAGACTCCTAAAAAAATATAGTTCACTGGACGCAATCTTGTATTCTAAATACCGGTTTTTTAAAGATTTCAACACATGTACTTATACCTATTCATAAATAAAAAAGGTTCCAGAAAAAATCATCCAGTCGTTTTATACAAAGAAAATTCTGAAAAAGTCTATGAAAAGGACCCAAAAAGCGGGAAAGTCCCTTAACTTGTAATGCTTGGTAGAACCCTCTAAAACTTACAAGAAAATTTAAATAAAAATGCATATTTTTATTTTATACTCATAGAACAAAATTATAGGGTGGCTATACTTTTATTTTTAAGAACCACCATATACTATAATACATATTACATACACATCTTAAAGTTAATAACTATTTAATTTAATACGCGAATTTCAAAGGTTCAAGCTCGATGTGATGATAGTAAGTATCCACCGATCAGGCTGAAATTTTCCATACCTTTATTTGATACCCTTATACAACATTTTTCACACCCCGCCGAATTCGAGTTCGAAAATCGTGTATTTCGACACACCTTATAGTATAGTTCCATTGAAAAGAAGTTGAATGATAATTATATTGGATCTTACGAAAGATAATTGTTTCGGAGCTAGGCCACATTTCAAGTCTGTGCAGTAGATATGATCATATTGATATCAATTTCCCTGTTCGACAAATAATATCAATAATAACGGCGAACTATCCCTAAATCTCTCTAATTAACAAAGTGCCAAATTTATTTCAATCTATTTTAGACTTTTTTTTTTGTATTGTATGTTGATCTCATTGTTTTGATATGACAATCCAAAGGTTAAGGAATTGTGCTTGATGGGGCGAGGTGCTGCAGCTTGGTCATATAATTGATTTCCATGCGTTACTGTCAAACAATTGAAAAGACATCAGTCAGAATTGATGTATTCATTAATAAAAAGAGAGTTGAACTTCTCGGTCTGTTCAGAACTCTCCTAATAAAATTGAATTTAAAGATGATTGTGAAAAGCATTCGTTGCACCTTCTCATAAAAAATAATAAATATCAATTATCAAAATCAGAAGTATTGCGCAATATTACATTGATAGATTGCTGAAATTTTACGAACTTATATCTTATACGTTTAAGTAATTAATTTTACTCTAAAATTTGCCTCTTACAATTGCCATAGTTGAACGGGTCTATAGTTTCCAATATTACAATAAACATTTCCTTTATCCTTCAACAACGTGAAGCGAAATATCAAATATGGAGGCCGCAGTGCTCTAGAAACTAAGCTTGGAGCATTTTCGTTAAATATTTCATATTGATGCACTCAATTCGGATTGTTACAATATTTTGCAATTAGGTGAAACAATAAAATCAACAGTGTGCGGATTTATGGGTAGTTCCAGTTAATTTACAATTCTAAGGAGCTTATGTGTTGTGTGTTATACGTACATGTATGTTATATGGTTGGTGTTATGTTGCATACTTATATTATTTGGTCAACGAAGACCATAAGTTAATGAAAAGTTCTGTAGTTGTTCACTTTGGTTCATTCAATTAAGTTGGCTTTTCATCGCACAGCTTCCACATGATATAGTTCATAACAATATTATGAGCTAACCATGCAGCTGTGGTGGGGATGATGGCACGAAATTATCCCAAAACTTTCTGGGACAAATATTATGTCACTTTCTCTGGTCGCATGTTTTGCTTGTGTTTTAACAACGAGATCTGCAAATTTCCTTGTTATACAAAACTTACGATATTATTCGCAAATATCTCGTCAAAATTACATGTATATTATTTGAAATTTCTGTGCACACACATTCACAAAAAATTACAAGAAATGTTGCTTGAAAATCTGTTGTTTTTAATGAAATTTTCATTGATTATCGATAAGAGCAAGAAAGAATTTAAAAGGTGGTGTCTTATTGAATTCTAAATCATGTAACCCACTGGGGAGTAATCATCTGCGATGGATGCCAAATTGATGAGTGTCCTTAAGAGGAGCCCCATTGTGAACCACTTGAAAATTTCCAGCGTTGTCAAGGGGAAACCTGAAACGTACGTAATACATATTACGTAAGGCACTGACAAATCGTTTCACCATTACTCACATCAAATTACCAGGAATCACGAAAAATATGTGAGTTAGGACCTCTTAAACGGCGTCACATTATTCGAAAAGGATACATTCTTCTTGGCTATAAGGAATATACTTGGAATTTTTCACGAATTTTTTCGCAGTGGTTTTAAATTTCAAACGCAGAGCAACGTAAAGGATTGCAGGAACTTTAATAATACCTACCTAGTTAAAAAACCAAATTTCCTTTGGAACAGAAAACGATAAAGAATGCGAAAAATTCTAAAGAAATTAAACAAAAAATGTGAAAGACCATCATTTGTGGTTTACTAAAATGCCTTTTTGTTTTATGCATAGACAAGACACAGAATGCGAGTTTAAATCAGTTATAAATTCCTACATGCTGCAGGACTCAGTGGGAAATTTTAATTGCAAATCAAGATAAACAATAGGAGGAATACAGAATGTGTATCTGATTATGGGAGGTGCTATGCTTCAGGATGAATGAATTCTGAATAATGCACGAAATAATGTATCGATTTTCCGTTAACTTTGTCAACAATCAGACAACAAATCAATATTTTTAACAACCGAACAGTTATGTAGTTGATTGCTATGATAAAAAACAACTGAAAGTGATCAACGGACAGATTCAATGGATTGCTATAATTAATGTGCAACAAAGGGAATAATTCATAAAAAATATTCTTCTGGAATTTCGGAAATTGTTTTGAATTTAACAATATAATTTTGATTGCGAAGCATTTTTTCTTTGTTGTTCAAAAATTTACATTAATAAGGAATATTGAAAGGACTTCGAAGGTAGTTTTAGATTCTATAATATTTTTTGTTAAATAAGTTGTATCTAAAAATGTGAGCACAATGGTTATGTAAATGTTTATTCAAAAGATAGAAGACCAGAAGAATGAAGATAAATCATTGAAGGACCATCGCCACAATTTTGTTTGGTTTTGACTGCCTTCAGGGTCCATTGATTCCCCTGAGTTGTTGCCCACTTTTAAAATTTCCGTTCCAGTGTGTCCTTCGCACTACTCCATACTTGATGTTCATTTAAATGGAGACCAATTGAAAAGTCGAATTGGTTAGGATTCTATTTTGGGTCAATCTATATGAAGTGGTAAAAAAAAAGAATAATAAATGGCCACTCAACCATTTTAGAAAAAGTACATATTCCCTCTGTTATTTACTTATTTCTATTGTACATGTTTAAGGTATTGAAACCAACTTTTAAAAATTTATTGTTTATCTTAAACCATTTAAGTGTGGCCGCCATTTTTGTTTTTCTAGTGATTTTTGTGTGATGTAATAGGTTTGCATTTATAAATATCAAATTATGAAGAGCCCTTATTACTCTATATGAAGTTATAAATAGGTAAATAAATAAAAACAACTTCTATCTACATTTGTTAAGAAATAAAAGGCAAACAACGAATTTAACTTATTGTTAACTGTTGATAAAATATCTACCAATTCTTTTAGTCATTGTCCTTTTCCTCTTCAACGGAATTGAGTTTTTTAAGCTCCAACAACAGTGAATAAGAAGGTCCTAAAAAAAAATCCTTTATAAAGAATATCTAAAAATATAGGAAATTTTCTTTTGCTTGGAAGATAAAAGATACTTTTGTTTATATTCTCTACATTGAAAGTTGCAACATAAAAGGAATAACGAATGTAATCAAATAGTATTTCTTATATAAACGACATCAAGACCAAGACATATAGAATCACTTATACAACGTCCCTATACAGAAATTGAATGCAATTATCTCTGTTTTTCTTAAAAGGATAAAAATAACATTCACGAATTTCACTCAATTCAATTTCCGGCTGGCTTTCCTGAACAACTGAACTTTAACTCATATCCCAATAGCAGACTTTTATTTCCTTTTCGTCCTTTATTATGAATGAAGTAGTTAAAGCGATTATCGCCCTTTCAACCTAAAAATTCTCCACATTCATGCCAGAAACAGAGATAAGAGAGCATTGGGAAAAAGTATTCGGAATTAACTAATTCAAAGGATGTTGGATACGCCATTATGTGAAAAAGGGATTAGGAAGATTATCATAGTTACTTTAATCAAAATGCACGATGAACGGCTTTGAAATGGGAAAAGGATGTCTTTGGCTTTTTAATGAAAAAGTTCTAATAGGTTTTTGATTTCAATCTACGTTTTACAGATAATTATTACATTAACTATCTATCAGAAGATTATCATTTTGATTAATCAGTAAATCGTGGAATCCTGTTAAAGGATTTAAAAAAAAAATGTCCTAGTATTTTTTGTAATCGATTTAAAAGGTTACATGTGTTTTGATATTTCAAAAAATCTATTAGTTTTTAAATTTTATCTGTAATAATATTATCTTAATACCTCGGACAGACCAGAGCACTTAATCGAGTTAATGACGTCCAAATGACCATGTAAATTTCCTGTACCGAACTCGATTTACGAACCTGCTTGCTACAACTTGATTATAGTCGATATACTGCTGTCAGCGCCATTCGTCCTACGTAGTAGTGAATAGTTGTACTTAAAACTTAAAGTAGAATCATCTGTGAAATATCATTTTGTTGTTTTTCGTGTTTTTGGATGAAATACTTCTGTACAGCAAATTTAGTGCAAAAAAAAGTAAGTATTATGAGGACCTCGGTAGCTCATTGCTCTACGAACCAGGGCTGACATTGCCGACTGGCTAGGACTCTGTCCACTCTGGCCCATGCTCCCACACTTAAATGTAGATATCCTTTCAAAGGGCATTTCGCGCAACAATAGACTTCTCTTAGATCGCAGTGAGCAGTTGAGCACCTGCATAGTGTCGTTCCTAATCCTTTAAAAACAAAACAAAGAAACAAAAAAAGGCAAATATAAACACATATCCCTTTCCTTGCTTTCTTGTATCACGTAATTGGCATGACCAATTGCATCCTTACTAGTTTTATTTAAAGTACGGAAAGCGTAAAACCGTTCAATTAATTCACATAGTTTCTTGTTTTACTCTATCGGGGATTCACTGGAACTTAAAATCAAGTACATTTATAACATTTGTATTGTAGGCCAACATCATTCTTATGGAATTGCCGCAGCAAGCCAAGCAATTAAACGTCCTGTTGCTCTGCAATACCTACTAGCACACAAGCAGTATGCAACTGCTTTGAACTTTCTCGCACAACTGCTCGTCTACTAATTAAAGTGCGCATTGTCCGAATGCGTGTGTGCCAATTCAAAATTTCAGCGTTAGTACGAAAAATTAATTTTATTCATTGCAACCCTTTTCCCGCAACAGAATTACTCACTCGTAATGCAAACTAAAAATGTAAATATATACGGAGCAGAACTTTTTCTGTTTGAAACTAAAATAAAAAAAATAAATAAAAAAAAAAAATACCATAAAACGGAGATGGGTTGGAATGAAAATAAGAAAAAAAATATGAATGGTTTTTTAAAGGTGAGCAGCCACGCGACATATGTTTCCTCGAGTGGCACCGTCTCTACCTGGTCCTGTCGCCGTGCAGCATGACTTAACCGAGCTGGTTTAACATTAACGAATCTTTTCTTTGACCTCTTTTTTTCGGCCACTCCAACCCGGGCCTGTAATCAAATCCTGCATTCAGGCAATTGCGAGCCCATCTTGGCCGCAATAATAGCGGCGGCCACAGGTAGATCGGCAAACACCTGCCACTGCTGTTGCCCAGTTTCAGTTGAAAAAGGTTTCTCCCTTTTGCATTACTTTTTTTCGATTGAGTGCTCTTTAAAAATTGTTTTTTTTTTTTACCCTGTCGACTTCTTCGGATTTTAAATGGTCCTGCTGCCAACGAAATCATTTCTACAACGCGGCAGATGCAAACTCCACACACCGTGGATTCATCGCATTTTGTAAATTTTTTTCGTATTATTCTTGTAATATTGCGTTTTTCTTATTTTTTCATTTCACGAATTTTTTTCGATTGCGACCACCGCTTGTTCGTCCCTGATATCTTCCTTTCGGAGGTGGATAACACCACTTCGGAAACCGAGAAGGAAGCAGGCTGCGGCCGCATACCGCGATACACAATCTGATTATGATGCCGAGCTCGTTTTGTGCCGACACCTTGCACGAAGGCATCGTTAGCCGTGCCATGTGTCGCGCAATTAAATATGCAGCCGCAATTCTCCATGCGTGCGTCCACATGTCTTAAACGTTTCGCCTTCAGTAGGCATTAATTTTGATAATTATGACAAATATTTTTCGTATTTTTCTTTATTTCTGCGAGAGAATCCCACCGGCTGCCCAGCGGTGATGTTTTAATTGGGTGTGGATCACCTGGCGGATGTGCAAGCATCCTTCAACGGCTTATGATGATTGTTGTCGAAAGCAGCTTCTAATGTCCTCATGAATAAGAAGAAGACGTTAAACACGAATACTAAGGAACCGGTGAGGTCTCATTTAGACTCTAACTTAACAAGTCAATGATGAATATTCAAAAACCATCATGTAGTGAGCATGAGGGAAGCAGGATTGAAAACATCTGGCAAGTATTAGAATGGTTCAATGGTATATGAATTATTCAAAAATGCCATGGACATTGAGGTATTCAAAATTCTCGCAACCTGGTAAATCAGATTCAGTTATATCTGCACTTACAATAATTAATTCTTTATTGATCTCCATAAACCAGTTTATTAGTAATCCGAGAAAACAACATTAATTTAGTTATTTATTACACACTAAACCAATAATAATCATTCACCCATTTCCTTGAAATTGGAAATGAAATTCAAAATGAAGATGGTGGTAAACCACAGTCCACAATTTGCCTATTAGATAGATCAGCAAATTGGGTCCTATTAACCGGCTTCTCAGATCTTCAGATATTACACCTCGGGATTTTTAATTATGGGGAGAAAATGAGAAATGAAAGCAATGGTCTACATCCAAAGAAAGTTAACACAAAAGAGGGGTGGGTTAATCATTCGAATTGAGGAAGCAGGAAATATGTGTATTATAAGAAAAAAATATGACTGGACTGATATAGGACTTTGTTATATCTGCAGTCAGACGGGCGCCATTTTAAAAATTGACTAAAATAGACTAATTATATTGTAAGTTAGTCTATTTATTTATTTATTTATTTTTTTTTTTTTTGATCGTGTATGTAGAAAGTAGAAACGTAGTTATAGATATAGGATTTACGTACTTAATGTAATAAAAAGAATATACCTATTAAAATTGTACATAGGTATATCATGCAAAATTTAAATGTTTTTTTTGCTTTTTTCGATTTCTTTGATACTTTGGCTTACACATTAAAAACAGAGTCGAACGTTAGGATCCATAACTTTTAAATAGAGAAAACAAAGATAAATGGATGACGTAAAAAGCAGTTTAAAGAAGACAAAATTTGATTTTATTTAACGTACCTAATTCAATGCAATAAATTATAAGAGACATTTTCGGGATATTGAACTTTCAATAGGTACAAAAAATGTGATATTTTGTGCAAAAGCCTGAATTTAAGTTTTCATATACATACCTATCGCTAATTAGTTTATGTAAAGTCTTCAAAACCACCGCAATTCAATAATAATTTGCGTGCTTTAAAATGCGTGTTAGAAATTTATAAGACGTTGTCTAGTTTAATTAAAGTTTTGAAGATATAATCAAAAATGGAATGAAATCCTCGAAAACCGTAAGGAGGATTGATATTTTCCCATTTAATTTTTTCTCGTTTCTGGAGCTCCCCTATCACCGCCTGGAAGGTTGACATCGTTATAATATCTGAAAGACCCGACTGAACCTACTATTGTTATAGTTTTACAAATTTGGTCAACTGTTCATTCTCTAAAAAAATGTTGTTCTTAAATACAGATCTATAAAACAATCATGAAAGCAAGCAAGCATCAAGCTTTTTTTTATTTCAACGTTCATCATCATCTATATTTAAAGACAAAATACGAAAAATGGGATAATTAAATTACGGAATAAAAACCTAAGGAAAAAATTCTGCATTTTGTGGGGGAGAAGTTCCGGCAGATGGTTGTACCAAGTTGCGCATTGTTTCCGCACTCAGTAGACCGTAATGCGAAGTGGGGCATCTCGTCCTTTGAGTTTAATGTTGGGTATATGGTAACAGGGCACTTAAGTCAGGGCACTGCATGAAAAGACATACATATACATATAAGTACGTATAAGTACATTTGCTGCATTGTTTTATTCCACACAGTAATTGCCTCAAGAAGGTAAAATTGAATTGAATTTCGAATGGTTGGTTTACATTTCATGTTGAACAATAGAATCCTGTCGAACTATCAATTAACTAAAATATTCTAAATGCATCATTCAAGTATTTTGTTACTCATTAATCAATGAAACATCATCATACCTTATAAGGAATTTATTTTAATTAAAGCAATGGCATAAATGTTAAGTTAGTTGCACTCCATGCAATTCACATTTTTACCATAGTTGAACGTTCGTAGATATTCGCAAATTGGTTTTGTGACCTGCAGACAATTCATTTTGTCTGTAATGCTCTATAAATTGTTGAATGGGATAAATTGCCAGAATTTTGTGTAAATTGTTCTTACAAGTACATTACATCGCTTGCGGTTCACCCACACCTACAATTTTCGTCTTTCAAACAGTCAAGGAGGTCTTCATCAACTATTAAAATTAAATAATGTGTTAAAAGAAAGGTATTTCAATTTGCCACACACCTGGTAAACTCCAAAAAACAAACCACCTTATGGCCACATGTAAACCACCCCATGCGTAAGCCACGAAAGGGTTTTCATGTGCGCTTCAAATCGACGACATTTTTTGTGCGATTTTCTTATTTCGCACTCAATGGTCTGAGAAATTGTGGTTGAGAATTTTTTCATAGCTTTCCACGTTCGTATTACACTGAAAAACACGCGACAGGTGGCTGCAATATTTTTGTTAGGTATTCAAAAGTTGCGCTCGGGAATGGGGGGTGGTGGGGTTTGGGTATGTGAAGTGAGTGGGCTATTTTTAACGCTGCTCATTGTATGGAAAATGTTTTATTATAGTAACGAGCGTACTCACTTGAACTGGCACAGTGCCACGCTTCCATGAAGTTATTACATTATATTTTGCATCCGTTAAGTGAAGAGCGTTTCATTTTATTTACCTAAAGCAGTAACAAAAATAAACCCTGTTTGAAAAAAAATATGGTAATAATAAATAAAAGCAGAGGACAAAAAACCGGAAGAACTGTTCAACAAAATATACGATCCTCCTTGATGGCTGCTTACAATCCTGGAAAGGTGCTTTCCACATTTATTAGATTAATCGATGATAACGACAGCAGGACTCTGCAAGGGTCTGCAAGGGTAGGCAATTGGCATGTATAGGAAATTTGCAGGCACTCTTCGGTGGATTTGAAAATATCGAGCAGATGCATCAGGACACCACATGTTACTTTTATCGAATCGTTGCTGGCTTGGAAACGGGGATTTCACTTACCAGGCTAAGGATGAAGGATTCTAATAAAAACTTATTTGACGACCGTATGTAGAAGTAATTTTTAATGTTGCAAAATTTATTGAATAGTTAAAAAAAAGGTTTTAAATATTTTTTGTGAGTAGAACTAAGCACGCCCGGATTTAAGGTGTTGGCCACCTTAGGCTTTAGGCACTATTTTAAATACAGCTTTTGTGGTTAAACATGTCCCCGGTTCTAGAAATATTTCTAGAGTTAGTCAATAGTATTTCGGTGCCTTTTCTATTGTTTTCCCTACTGGAGAGCCTAGAGGAAACAAATATTGACTTAAGTACAAATATTGATATGATATTGTATAACTTCCCATCCCACAATAAAATTACCTAATTTAGAAACCAAACCAAATTAATTTAATTTTAATTTAATTTTAAAAAATTTAATGGGAAAAAAAATTACTTTGTGCTGCACGTGTCTAGTAAGCCTTCTCTTAACTAAATACCTATTCTTTTTACCTTTTCATTTCTTTTATTCTATGAAAATCAAAAAGCAAAAATGTCAAAACTATATTCTCAGAACTTCCAAACAAAAACATACTTTAGCCACAATACCCTGTGTAAAATTAACAAATGTTTTATATCTATGTTTTATATTTATAAAAAAAAAACAAAAAAAAAAACTTTTTAATGATCTACTTTGTCCACAAAAGAGCAATAGTAAAAGTGGGGAAAAAACAGGCACAAAGTCATTCAAGTTTCCTCATTTACTTAATAACGAACTTTTTACTTAGCAAGACTTCGCCACTAACACAAAAGTCTCAGAAATGTCTAAGCCTAATTTCGTCTCGTATAGTAAAGCTCTCTGGTCCACCTTGTTATCCTGCATCCTGCTTTACATTTTAAAAGCCTAATATCTTTTGGCCAAAGGTTCTTGGAATTTAGCTTGAGGAACATGGTAAACAAGTCGTCCAGCACTTTTGTTCATTGTTTGACAAAAGTTATTACAGACGATTTAAAAAAAAAAAAAAAAAATTAATTGTTTTATTAATATTTTGAGTTAAGGAAAGAATTTCAATTATTAGGTAAATTTAAAGTAGCTTTGCAGCGTAAATTTAAATTCGAAAGCACTAAATTTAGATATTGAAATAAATACATACATGTATACATATTATAAAAGAATAACACAATTACCTTTTTGTTCTGGATAAATATTTAAATTAAATTACAGTGCTCTGTCGTTAATCCACCACCACAATTTTCTCTCCACTGCCGTATTATAGTGTTAAAAAATAACCAACAAAATTTTTCCTGTGTTCCTTGGCATACTATAAACTGTACTAGCGTACTACAATAACTGCGAAATTGATGTGCTACGTCCTGTACACAGTACACTGTTTCCACGGTTTTAAAAAAAATTATATTTTTCACTAAAATTTATTATTATTTTCAGGGTGTTTGCGAAGCTAGATGCAAAGCCTTAAAGGGGTTATAGCCGACAACATTTAGAAAATTTTGAGCCATACTTGTCTTATTGTTAGACGAAGTCTGTTTTGTCTATTTTAAATTGCTATTTTGATTTTTTTTTTAATTATCCCAATTTCTGAGATTTAATGCCCAGCAGTGCCCTAGTTAAAGTTAGTATGTTTTTTGTTTTTTTTTTTATATTTTTGATGTATTGCTGATTGCGTGATGTGTATTCATTCAAATAAACAAGTTTCAAGCATCTGTGTTATTTTAAAAAATATACTAAAGACTTTTGAAGTCGTAGAAAACGTTTAAACTTTAAAAAAAGTCTAGTTTAATGGCATTTAAAAATAAAATAAAATAGTTTCAATCGTTTAAACGTTTTTTAAAACTTCCTCATTTCATAGGCTATTCACCCTGTAAATTTTATTAAGATATCTCTATGGTATCATATCTAAAATTCGGTTCAAATGTCTAAAAAATTGTCATTTAAACGAACAGTTGGCCCGAATACCTATAATTTCTTTAGCCAAATCTCCTAATGTAGTTGGAATTAAACGAAATTATTAGTGTTCCGGGAGTTTTCGACATGCTGATTCCATTTTTGAGGCTTACAGTAAAGTATGTCTATTTTCATGGCGTAAAAAGAGTTCAATATAGTTCAAATATAAGTAGTAATTAGTAATACGTATTTAAAACAATTTTTAACGAAGGAAAGTTCATATTATGTACTTAAACATTCAGTACACAAAATCAGCATTTTTGTATACAAATAATTAATTATTACTCAGCTTTATATGGTAACACTAAGAAAGTGTTGCCAGCTTTTGATCAACTTCGAACTTAACCTTATAACTTCAACGAAGTGTTATTGTACAAAATTTCAATCCTCTAGCTACAAGCGTTCTCGACTTATGGTCTGGAAAGGCAGACAACAGACAGACAGATGGACATTGGTGTCTTTTCGCTTCCCAATTATGTATTGCGCACAGTTTATTTTTCTCTATCACCATTATTTCATGGCATTGCAAATGTTCATTCAAAACTAATATGCTACCTACCCTAAATCTAGGGTGCGGTAAACGGTATACCTACCTACTTGTAATAAGTAACTGCGAATTACGTATAGATCACAATAACTCCGAGTTTGTTTGTTCATCATACTCCATCTAACTAACTTCATTGACCATTGTATTTAAATCTTAAGCACAAATTTTACAATAGATAATATAGTTTGTCAATGAAGGGTAGGATAGGGTAGGTACCTATATTTTTTATGTTTTGGGAAAACTGTCAGAAACTTCTTGCTCCTGGTAATGATTTCCTCCTATTAAAAAAATATATAATCAAAGAAGAATATGTAATATCAAAGAACTTGGATACACTTACAAAATTTTACTTACATATGCAGATTTACATAAATTCAAAATGTATCCTTTTCGACTCAATAAAAAAATCCAAATATTCCGCTTAAAAATCGCATGATTACTTAATTGCAGTGTCTCTCTTTACACAAAGGAATTCTTGATGTGCAAAAATCAATTCGTAACTCGATCCTTATTATCCCTGGCCGCATATCAGTGCTGCATGCTGAAGTTTATGAAGGGCGTCAGTGGTTCTCACATCAATTACAAATCACCAAATTGCCCAAGTATCGTTTTTTCGGGTGTTTAATTTCAAGGCGAATGTGGGAACGGATGAAATTCCAAATAGGAATGCCCCGTTATCTCTGTATTACAAGGAGGAATTTTTCTGGGAAAAATTGCTGGATATACGATATATTTACTGGAATAATTTAAATTTTTTCGGCAATTTATTTTTTTATAAATTGAATTCTTTATATAAAGGAATATTTGCTGAAAAAATCATTTTGAAAGGAATTCAATGGGAATTTCAAAAACGTATTGCATGCACAGTAATGAACATGGAAATATGTTGTGAAACATTATCTGGGAACTTTTTCTGGCTAACGGAGAGATAATTAATTTTGTTTATTAAATCCTCCACAATTCGACCAATAATACCGATAAATATATTTAAGTGAATGTGTTTTTCAAAACATAAAAACAATTCTACTGCATTTCGAATTAAGTTGATAAAAGTGAAACTAGGATATCCTTTGAAAATGACTGAATTATATGTTATATTATCATTTATCGTTATGTTATTCTTAATATTCTATTCGCATAGAAAGGCTCATCAAAGTTCGTGGAATTATTGAACATTTCACACAATTCATCATCACAGCAGCACACTGCCCTAAAGTGAATTACCCCGTTCGGGTTTTGGTGGGGCCGGAAACCCGCTACCCTATACGAAGAGCATACAAATCGCCCAGTCGGGCGCTGAATTGGCGGAGGAGTCATCTAATTTGATTTGCGTACGATGGGGAGAATTCAGAGCCTATTAACTTCGGTATTTCGATATTAATTTCGTTGCCTGCAGCCACTGGAATTCGTACTATGATAAGTCGATGAATGGTTATTGCGAAATCCATAAGCCCCGTGCGAAAAGCCAATCGGAATATTACCAAAAAGGCAGGGAACTTTTCTACAAACTCCTTGTGGAATACTATCGAAAGATCGGGATCTCCCTGTTAATAAGCACTTCGAGTTAACTCGGTCTCGGAAAACTCTTTCCGTGTGACCGATTTTGGGGCACTTGTACAGAAAAACAGAGATTGCGAGTTGTATCTGAGAGTTTTCAAATTTTCCTTTTCTCCTGATTACGTAATTCATTTACTAGCTATATATTTTTATATAACTAATATGATATGCGTATATGAGTTAAGTCCCTTCCTACCTTCGGGACCTATTTCTGCGAATGGATGGACGTTTATTGGGTTCCTTCGTGTGCTGAATTTGGAATTTCTTGTATATCAAGACATCTGACAATCTGACATCTCCAAGTTTTAATAAATCGTGAATGTTCTATTGAAGTCAGCTCCTTTTCGGGCGCCGAGTAATTAAAAATGGTTCGTTCTGGGACAATGAATCTGAATGTGGGGGCAATCAGGGTCGATTTATTTTGAACCAATTTCTTTCTTTATTACTTTGTACTTTAATACATAATTTGACTCAAATTAATTCAGTAACGCCTGCTATTCAAGAGTTAAAATTTTATGCCCTGGTTAAAACAGTTTTGGGAAAGTTATTCGTTTAAATAAAAAAAAAACGGCTAACAATACACATAAGTATTATATTAATAGTGTACAGTGTTTTATGTTCCAGTTCGTTTTTGTTTGACCGCCATTATGACTTGGACGACATTTGTCAGGTGACATTTCACAGTCGTAGAGAGTGGTCGATAACTTTTTATTATAGAGCATTCAACGGCGCAACAACGTGTTGAAATTATTAAAACATTCTTTTTAAATAATTGTTCCAGTGTGATTACATTTTGGGTGTAAATCATATGCCTAGCAAGACAACCATTCAGCGTGTAATAAATAATTTTGAATTTCTGTTTCATATATAGTAATTTTTGTATTTTAATACTTTATATTTCTATTATTCCGATAAGTGCTCTCTGCTCAAGTGCTTTTCACCGCTATTACAGAATCCTAGTTTTGGTACTGTAGAATCTAGATGATTCACGGGGATCCGGCGACTGTTCATATTCATTTCATTTCACGAATCCCGAAGACTCCCCATATATTAATAACAGATGAACAATTGCTTATCAAATTTTTTTTTACAAATTTTTTTATGAAATGAAGATAAACATACCTATTAGTAAAAATATGTACTTAGTTTAAAAATTCAACACGGTCAGCAGCGTGGCGCTCCTCAACAGAATATCCCTCAATTACCCCTTAACATTGACAAATGCACCCTTATGATTTTTTCCTGTTCTAAAAGCGTCATTAATTTTAATTATAAGATCGACGGATGCCCCCTGCAAAGACTTCTTAAAACTAAGGATCTTGGCGTTTGTTATAATAGCTCTATGTCTTTTGTTGACTACATTGACTCTATCGTTGCCAAGGCTAGTGTTACCATGGGCTTCATCAAGCGCTGGTCTAAGGAGTTTGACGATCCTTATAATACCAGAACTCTTTATTGCACTTTCGTTAGGCCTATACTTGTGTATACCAGTGTGGTTTGGTCTCAAATTTTGCTCTTTATTCTAACCGTATTGAAGCAGTCCAACGTCGCTTTCTTAGATTCGCTCTTCGCCATCTTCTCTGGAGTAATCCTATGGCTTTGCCTCCTTATAAATTATAATGACCGGCTCAAACTGATCTCTTTACAGTCTTTAGAGCAGAGGCGTATAATATCAGTCGAGCAATTTTTGCCTTCGAGTGTATCTCTGGCACGGTCAACTCCCCTGAGCTCCTTGCTATTCTGAATATTTCTGTTCCTTCCCGTACCCTCAGGGATCATAGTTTCTTCTTTCTGCCTACACATCGCACTAAATACGGCCTAAATGAGCCCCTTACGTCAATGTCGCGAGTTTTCAACTCCAGTTTCGCGTTTATTGATTTTCATTTGTCGAAGGTCTCAGTGAAGAGTCGGCTCTCTTGAGTATGAATTTTTGTTTTTAAATTTTTATGCTGCTTTTTTCGTTTTTTATTGTTTTTTGTCATTTTGTTGTAATAATCAGCTATTTGATGAATGAATTGAAATAAATAAATAAATGAGAAGAAATTGAGCTTACTGGGCATACTTAAAATCGTGCGGTCAACTTATAGGCAAAAGTAACTTCCGATACGCCTTTTTTTCGGGACGGTCTCCGCCCCCACACCACTCTGCCTATATCGTTACAGTTGTTGCCCAACTATGTTGACCATTTGTCCTACCACCTAATTCTTTATTTTATTAATTTAAATAATATATCTGCATTTATGCAGTTAATGATAATATAAATAAATAATGAGGATCTTTATAAATAAAATTTTGATATTAAAATTCACAAAATTATTTGCGATTTAAAAACGTAACAGTAATTTTCATAAAGTGATATGCTTTCACAAATATAAACCCACTTCAAGGGAGGCATTGTGCCGGCATACGTACATGAGTACATCTCTTCATGTTGCCCTTAAGGATCCTGGGTGCTTTCCTCGTACCTCTTGACAATACTGTAGATAATTTTCCCAAGCAAAAAAGGAACGTTTGTCGTTGGTACCAGTAATAAAAAATCATGACAGTCGAAATTTTCTGAAAATAACGCTTCATGATTTCAAGCATCGGGGTCGGGTTCTCAAGCAAAATAGTAAGCTTGTATCCATAACCCTTGAAAATAGTCCAAGATATTAAAAGGATCGGTAGAGGATGAAAAAAAACTGAATGAAAGAAAGAAGAAAGTTCACAAATGTAGACGAAGGCTTTCCAGAGATTCTTCAGGTACTTTGGTTGATGGAAATTTAAGGGAAGCTGAAGGATCCGGAATACGTGGAAGCTTTAACGATACTTTTTACACATTTTTAGAAGATAGAGTAAATAAGCCTTCTTTGACTTCCTTCAGGAAAGGCATTTCCATTAGTGCCTCTACTTTCCTTCAATAGAAGGTGTTGCTGTTTATTCGCATGACTTGATGAAAATATTTTTAACTCACGAAAAGTGAAAAGTTCTTTTTCAAGTAAATTGTATCCGTTTAGTTGTGAAGGTGTTTTGTTTACACACCTCAATTTAAAATTTGGGTGTTTTAATAAATCCACGAGTCGTCACATATGCAGTATAATAAACTCAATTTTATCCAGTGTTTACTTACGGTAACAATCTTTAAATTTGAAATCGATTTATTCAAAGTTAATATTAAATTCAAATTCAAGCTTCACTGCTCACTGTCTAATATGAGTTTTTTTCAACAAAACTTTGACTACATCCTATACCATATTACATGAAACGGATTGAATACTTGATGAGAGTCTTACTCAGCAAATTGTCGATTCGCTTCCGTATCCAGTTCCTTTACTCAAAACTAACATGAACATCCAAATATCGAATTTATGAAAATCATCAGAGCTTTAAATACGAAGGCAACTTTAGTAACTATTTCCAGAATCAATTAAACAAGAAATTTCGCTCTGAATAGATCCTTGATCAGGCAAGCTTGCAAATTAATTTTGTAAAGTTTGTAAACTTCTTAATTTACCGCATCATGCAAAGAGCAAATATTGTTCCCTTTGTGCTTAATACTGCCTAAGAAAAATAGCCGAACAATTCCCGAAGGAAGTTCTAGGGAAAACTTCTAAAGTGCATAAGAGGAAATGTGAATCTCATCGAGGCCAAAGCAATGGAAAATCGATTGTCAACTTGAAGTTCATCAATTAAAACTTTCACATCCATTCATTTACTACGGAAGAAGGATTTCAGTAACTCTGAATTAGGTTTGTGTCAGAATTAAAGGACTCGGACTTCCAGATGATGAAAACACTTCCCCGTTTCGTTGCAGCTCGAGGTTGAGGTATTACACTGTTTTACCAAACTTCAGCTTAATTTACGAAATATTGCAAAGTTTTGTGGAAAGTGCTTCTAATTAGTTTACAGTTGTTTAATGCATTTTCCGCTGTGAAGAATTCACAACAAATTATTATTCAAAATTGTAATGAGTTGTAATTTTAGCTAATTAAGTGAATGAGAATTTTTCGGAGTTTTCTGGTTTCAAAATTTGTCAACATTTGTTGTTATAAAACTTAAAGTACAAAGCTGTAAGTTGAACTCAAGCCACTGTTGAAAATAAAATTCAGCACTCTAAAAAACTTTTCTATTTGTACAAAAATTTTTAATTAGTTTTCTGTTTTTTTTTCAGATAATTATTGTAAAATACCAAAATGCAAAAAAATATTATGAAACAAATGCACATCTGCTATGTATGAAGGAAGCACTTCAGTTTGGTTCAAGGATTAAGGATAATATATTATATAGGTAATAGGTATATTATATGTATATATTTTGACATTTTTTGGAAATAAGTACTTAAATCAAAATATTCTTCACCGTCAAAACAGGAGGAATATTTTTACTTTAAATATGTTTAGTGAAATAAGTTTGAAGTTTCTCTTTTACTATAATCAAAAGATTTTCTTTTGTACATTCAAATCCTTTCATCTGACTTAAATGGAAACGAAAATTATTCCAGGAACAAGTCGCAATGATAATTCTTATTGTTAGTGCCAATTAGCATACTCCTTTTCTTTACTGCTAATGGTTCTTCCATTACATTCAGTCACTGATTAAGGGCGCTTACTCTGTATAGCTTTTTCCTAACTACTTTCAACATATCCTTCATTAACAGATAATTTCTTACTTCAGCACGACTTCATCGCTTGGATAATCTGCATGCAACTCTTCCGGCAAACAAGGATTCCAAGTAACTTGCATCATTAATCCGCTGAGTGGTGCATAATTAAAAATTCACGAATGCATAACTTCACCAGGGAAATTGTAATTCCCGGGCTTAAAAACTAGATTAAATATACGTCACATTACAATTAAGATGAATTATCCTTTCCCACCACGACCCACCAATCACCGTTGCTCGCAGCTGAACATCCATTAACTAATCAAGTGAATATTGTCATTGTGCAATTGCCTCAGAATTGCATCAGCCCCAATACCAGGAAATTTTGTCCCTTCATAGTTCATCATCTCTTGGCGTAAGTGATCAATAAATCCCAGTGGACTTACGGGAAATGCACACGTCATGCACAGGTAGTCATTAGCATGGCAGCCACCTTTTATCGCTCGACGGAAGTGCTTTGTTTATCAGAGATCGCATCCGCAAAGTTTATGTCAATATGCCTGGCAGTATCTCAGTTCATCAATGCATCTGTCTATCATTTGTAGACCGGGTGCATCTCTGCTCCAATGAACTCGGATTGCATTTGGATATCCACCGAACTGAAATCTTACCTCAACTGATATTAGAGCGATGTCTACCACAATCAACTAAGTCAAAACTCTGGCAATAATTCGATTAGATGCTGCTCAAGTAATTTGTGTAATTGAAGATCTCTGGAGTTTCTTAAATTGTTTAGAATTTTAATAAACGTAAAATACAGACTCAAAATGCATGTATATGATTATTATTAAAAAACAATAACTTTTGATATTTGCATTCCTTGTAGTCTGATGGTGAGAGCGATTGATAAATTGTCAAAAGAAATAAATCTATACTATATCTATACAACTACATAGTATGACGCCACTATGCATAAAATCAAAAGTTGGGTCGTTTATTTGTTTGTTTGTTTGTTTGCTGCTCCGGCATCATGTGGTTTAATTTTATTTCAGTTTTTGGCTGAAGGTGTTTCATGTCCCAACTCAGGGCATAGGCTATTTTGTATTCATATAAAATATAGGGATGGATTCATTAAAAAGCTTATTATCGCTACATGACTGATTCCTATTGTAAAAGAATCCTTGCGAATCCTTGTCTGCCAATGCGATCCCGTGGTTCAAAGTGGAGCGGCCGGTCAAAGAGGTCAAACTTCGGTGTTAACAATTTTATACACATAAGTTATAATTACTAAAATAGCTTTAATTTATTCTTAGGAAACGCAGAAAATCATTGCCACACAGTTTGCTAGTGTCGAAAGTAGTGTAAAATTTTGGAAAAAAAAATCATCACATCATACATGTCGATTGATTGAATATAATATATTTATATATTTAAAAAAGCAATATGTAAAATGGCGGACAAAAAACCGTGGCAAACGCTTACCAAAAGTACGCTAAAAGCCATTTAGCGATAATAAGCTTTTTTTATGTAGCCAGCTCTTTGTCAACTTTAATTTTTCGAAATGCAAAATTTTTTAATATTAAAGTTTAGTAAGTACTAAGCTATTTTGAGGCCTTTGATTTTGATTCTATGGCCTAAACATCTATTTATTTTGGAAATCCAAAAATTCGATGACTGATTTCGACAATAATACCACAAGTATTAAATTTCAACTATGACGGATCTATTATGATTTCCAAAATTTGTATTAAACATTTTCGTGAAAATACATACCTACGTATTACAGCCCCACATTGAAGTTTTAATGGTTACAATTCGTAACAAACAATTGTGACACAATTTCCAAAATCCGATCAGTGGTTACTAAAAGAAACTTCCGTTATTAGAATTGGTAATATGTCGATGTTCTTTTAAATCAATACATTGATCGGTATAAGTAAATATCACATCGAGGGAAACCGGTTAACTCAAGCAGTTAATTATAAAATACAAATAAAATAATTGAAATAATATCTAACAAAATTAAACTTTTATATATTATTGTTTCTTTAAGAACATACTCTTATTATGTCTCCTGACTTAGGGGATCAACGTTCAAAAGAACCGTATTTTTAAACCTCCTTTCCTATCAAAAAATCCATATTTCACAGCGACATTTCCGTTTCTAATTAAATTTATTTGCACACATCTGTGAAATTTCAAACAGTTTTCCTGTTCACATTTCCATCCCTTGCCCTTGCAAAAACACTTTTCTAAAGTATTAATTGAAATGAAAGTGGAAAATAATAAAAAACAAATCACTCACAAGCTAAGTGCACAATTTATGCATGTCACATTCTATCCATAAAATAAACTCATTGTTTTTTAAAGGATGAGGAAACGAAAAGCACATCCTAACCCTTTCCGTCTCCTGCACAACAATCAATACCATGGCCATGGGTTATAATTCATTACTGTCAGAGTGTCGTAGGGGTGGTTTAGAAGTGAAAAAGGATTTTCCAAATGTATGGATGTCCTTTCGAGAAATCGTAAAACAGGAAAACCATAAAATTCGAAAGTTAAACAACACAATGGCCAGTTAAGCAAGTATTTTTCTATCTCCCCCACCCTTTGGAAAATTCCTCAAGAGTGATTCGGCATATACCACTTCACCTCCAAATTGTATCGCACACAAAACAGATATTATTCACCATTTAAGTCCTTTTTATGAGATATCCTTTGAAGAATTCCTTCGGGGGAAAAATTCGTTTATATTTTACTGTCACAACCGTTTTTAGTACCTCATTTTTTTTTTTTTTTTTTGCTATAGAAAAATAAGTTTCATCCTTTTCTGTGAACAGGACAATAAACAAGTCAGTCTCTATTTTTTATGTCAATTATTTTGGGCTTGGTCAAAACACAAGAGCCTTCCTTAAACGCAGCCCAGAAGGGCATCACATATCGTCCTAAGTTGAGATAACAGTTTCCTTATTTTTGTTGTTGTTTAGGGACCTTTTCAACCAAATTAAATAACCGTCATTTACACTCAATTTTTAGACAATTTATCCTAAAAGATAAGAATTGTGAAAATAGTAATAAATAGTTGACATAAATCAAGGATTCTGCACACTTGACCAGAAGTTTGCCGGAAAGTGGATTTTGGAAGCCACATTTCTCAATCTAACGGTTTTTGTTGCAAGTCTGTTTTCTACTTTCAAAAGAGCAATTGATCTTAATGTAATTTTCACAATTCGTACTAAGCGTGTATCCAGTCCTTTGTTGAAAAAAAACCAACAAGACACTCTGAAATCCTTAAAATGCTTGAATCCTTTCCTGAAAATACCAGTCCATTTCTACTGTTCTTCTACACCTCTTAGAAAATGTAACAATTTTGTGATCATCCACAACAACTTCAGCTCAATTCATTGAAATTAAATTTTCACCTAGAGAAAAGAACCTCTTTTCTCTACTTTAATTACAAATTTGTTTACTTCGCAGACTACTCTAAATATTTCCCCTGGGAAACTTTTAATTATTTTTCACAGAAAGTAGTAAGATTTGGGTATTTAGTCTTCATTTCTTGACTACATCTTGAAACGAAATCCTTAATGGAAATTCCTTTCTTCTCTGTATATCATTTTCACAAAGCTCAATCCTGTAATTAAACTTTATTTTCAATTGCTACAATCAAATGACAAGCAAAGACGATTTTAACTAAAGAAAATCTATTAAAACATTGTAATGAACTTTTCAAGGATTGCAGGTTTTGTTTTATTATCATTTACAATTTGCTGTCGTTTGTTATACGGATTTTTTTTTATGGTTTTGGTTTTTTTTGTATACGTCAAATAAATAACATACTTCTACGGAAATATGAAAAAATTAATAAATATAAAATTTGTGCTATCAAGATGCATCCTTATTAAAATGTTTGCGAACAATAAAAACTTTTAGCATTATTGATCTCGTCATTGAATCCGACTCCCATGGATTCCAACAGGAGTACCGTAAAGGATCTACAATACAGGAGTATTATTGATTTACAGTAGATTTAAAGTGCAGCCAATTGAACTCAATCGTGCTATAGAAATAAAGTCCTTGAAACATTTTCCAAATTAAAACATCCTATCCACTTGTTACATGCATTTTTCACCATTGCTTGTCTGAATTTAACACAGCAATTTTCCAGCAGCCACAAAAGTCGAAAATGCAGTGTTCATTTTGTGCATAGTACATTTATGTAAAGGGTTGAAATTAGGTAGTACTCCCCCATTTGGACAAATTCCGCGTAGTTGATACTCCATGCCAGTGACCGTTGAGGTTTTGTCAGACTCTTAATTTCTGCCATAATTGTGTACAGTGAGAGTGCATGGGTCGTCCCCACACGGCATGCATGCAGGTGAAGGAATGCGACCGGGACTTGTTGTTGTGCAGCCACCAACGGTAAACGAACACATTCACTTCCTGTCAAACACCACTAACCGGAACTCCCTTTTATAAATTTCAATTGAATGCCTGCCAGTTGATTCTGAGATCACATTTTTAATAATTTACGGCAAATGCACTCGCTCTTCAGTTCGTGTTAGAGGTTTGCTTTTCGTTGCTGGAAAAGGGTTAACTGCAATTTTCTTCAAAACCAGTGAAAATGATGTTGACACAGGATCTGTGTTTTAAATAGTAGTGAGATGTTCATACTAGGAGTGACTGCATGCAATACGTGTTCCGGATCGATCGACAAAAGAGAGCGGAACTGTTAAAATGGTAGACGACAGCATTTTAAAATGAAAATAATTTATCGGTTAATTGCGAAAATTCCTCTCAGGTGAAAGTCTTAATAAGCTGAAGTAGTTTTCAAGACGTTTTCAAGGTTTATTGATTAAAATAATGAACTTCCTAAAATGGTTACCACAAACAAATGTCCAAAAAACACTGCGATATCCAGCGATGCAGCGTGAAATAAGTAAATTGGATTTTTTCATAATTTATTAACAGAAATAAATAATGTGGAAACTTTTGAAATATTTTAGGCGCTTTCATATTGAAGAATACGACTTCAGTTTGAGCTTTCTAAGTCGAATAACTTCCGAACTATAGCTTTTTGAAAATAGAAGGACGAGGCAAAATTTGTAGTGTTTTGTATTTTTGACCATCAATATCTCGAAAACTAAAAGTCAGAAAATCTAAAATTTCACATTTTTCCAAGGTAGGGGAGCGAGGGGTAATGAAAGTCCGGGACAATGGGAGTAACTATGATTTTTCGTAAATTTGGTAATGCAGATTACAAATGATTTGTGCTGACACTGCGCGCCAATTAAACTGACGAAAAAAGAAACTGAAAAGCGAAAAATAAATAAAAACTTTTTAACAAAATATTGAATCGACGTAAAAAGAAACTGATAAGTGAAAAAGAAAAAACTGAACCTTTTTAGTTTTAATAACTAATCTTCTAAACTAATGTATGTAACTAATTTAGAGTCGGCGCGCGCCTTTAGTAGTGCTCATAAACTTACTGGCCGCGGACTGTCGTCCATTTAACTTATACTATATACATTTTTTAATTTCTACCAGAAAGCCCACATACAAATTTTTATGATTTTTTTACTTCAAAAAAGGGAATTTTCATAAAAACCTTCATCCCCTGTTTTACTTCCTTAGGGGTCGAACTTCCAAAAATCCTGATACACTTGTTCCTTTATTTCAAAAAACTACCAATTTTTTTGATTTCTTTTTACTTCAACAATGGCGGTTTTTTCATAGAAACTTTCATTGCTTTTTCTACCCCCTTGTGGGTATCGATCTCCACCAAACTTTACACGATCCATCCCGAGCTATGCTACATTTTCCCTGAAAATTTCATTGAATTCGGTTAAGTGGTTTAGGAGTCTGTAGAGAACAAAAGAAACACATCCTGTTTTATATATTAAGATGCATAATCGAAGTATTTTCGTTAATGTTCATGTTGAACATTTTCCGAATTCTTTGTTATATCCTCATAAACATGAATGTGAAATCATTGCAGGGTTTATTATCCACTAACCAGATTGAATCTTATATTCCTTCCTATAAAAGAAGAATCAAATGAAAAAATAAGCGACAACTACAACAAATTGACCGGAAATCATTTGTTGTCAAAGGAAATTCTTCTTCCTTGTTGTTCAAATTACTGTTGATTTCCGGACCAGTTTCCTCTGAAAATGTTTAGTGTGATTCCGTTCTGTATATTAACCAAGGAGAAATTTCTAATACAATACATCACACACTGACATTACATTCACTTCGGATGGTTTCTCCTTTTGTGTATGTGTACACGTCCACAAAATTTTATTATCTCGAAACGTTTTTATTTAGGATACCTACATAGGGAAAATGTTTCGAGAGCTTTAATACGTTTGAATGAGTTCATTCCCAAAAATTTCATGGCCCAACCACCAAGGTATAAAAGATCGTCAGTCGCGCACGTAAAGCGAAATCCTGAACGGATTTAAACGACGACTAACAAAGTTTTCAAATGGCGACCCGCGACGGCCAATCATTTTGTTATCGATTTATTTCCCAGATATCTCTCTGCCGAAATTGACGGTATTAAGTAATCATAGGCAGTTAAGGTGGATGCAGGCAATTCTTTTTTTTCATGAATGAAAATTTCATTGTTCTCCTCTGGGTAGAGTATACTGTATACCTCCCCAAAAATTGCGAACATTTTTTTCTTCCTTTTGTGTAGGTACCTACAGCGTACACCAAATTGGAAAAGATTAAACTAGAAACTATTAAGGACCATTTCGGAATTTTGAATTACCCAGCGAAATAAAAAGACTTGTAAACTTTAATGTGTAAGTTTATTGCAGTTGTCCATTATGAAAGTCGGATAATATTTCCTTTTATTGGCTCGCTTTTTGACAATGAGGACATTAATATTTGATTCAAGAAATTCTGTTAATTTTTTAATCCTCGGGATTTAAATTATTTTAAAGATCAATTCCAAAGGTTTGAAATAGTAGTAAAATGAGTTTTTCGAATTATACTTACAATAAATATGGGAATTGATCTTCTTTTAATTTCTAAATCATATATTTACGAATTTCAAACTGTAATATACATATGACGAAAAAACCGCTTTAATGTATATCTTGCAATACCTACCTGCTGAAAAGAAAAATTCCTTGGTGTTCCAAAAAGTATTCAATATTTTATATCCATTGGAATTTTCCTGTAATCCATCAACTTTAGACGCCCCAAACGAAAAAGGGCAACAATTTTTCAAGAAATTCGTGGAACACCTGAAAAATCTGGTGCTCCTATGATTGAAGAAATTCTAAGAAAAAGTAGGAAAAATGCTTTTTGCAAAATGCTTTCCTTGAAAATTAAATTATAATGAAATTAAGTAACTATGTAGATATTTTTATGTTCGACATTTTGCATAAAACACAGTATATTATGGTTTACTGTGTTATTGTTTTAATAGTCGAACATTTTAATATTATTGAAACATTTTTTTGAAAAGATTTAAACAGTTGCTTTGAATGGTTCAGGTCATTTAAAATCTGTGTAGGAAATTCTGCCTTCCAAAACTCACCACCATGAATTAAATTTATAAATTCGTATTTGGATGAACATTTTTTATTTAATGTATGAACGAAAAACTTAAAAAAGTATTCAAAACCGCACTCCGTAAATATTTAAACAAAAAAAAAAAAAAAAAAACTTACTAAAAATTGCGGCTGTAGCTATTCTAAAAACATGCATTTCTGTCGGTGAAAACGATTAAACTGGTATGGATAGCATAAAAATGCATGATTTTAAGGTTTTAAAATATTTCAAGGAATGATTTATTTTTTATTCAACGAAATTTGCATTTATTAAGTGAAAACTTTGTTCGATACAAAATGATTTCCTTCTTCTTTGTCTTTGAATGAATATATCAAGAATGAATGAATGAGATATATCAAATAACTATACATAATAACATGTGGTTTGATAATATGTGTTTGATTCAAATTTTGTTCCTTCATTCACCACAGCACTTTCCCGCTACAAAATTTCCATAAATATTCCCTCATCTACCTCTCAAGTGATGATTACCAGAACCCCGTGATGTCTCCACATTCTCATCGAGGGCGCGTTAACGGACTCTTAACATTGTTTTTTAACCTCATCCCTAGTTTTATCGATAACAACACCCCAAACTTTGCATACATAACAAACAAAAGACAACCGAGTTTTACTCACATAGCTCGAAAGTCCCAAAACTGTACTCCAAAGTACTTCACAAGATATTGTCTCATTAAACCAACCCATTCGACATATCAACCCCATTTTATATACTCATTTACAATCTAATGCTCGGTGAAAAGCAATTAACTTCAAAATTGGCTCCTCTTAATCCCGATAGTGAAGACGAACTCAGCTCATTCATTTACATAAATTCGCAATCGTACATTGATCGTCTTCTTCTTCAAGGATTTTAAAAGGATATCACAATTTCTAATTTCAATCTCAGAAAACTAAAATACAGTCGTGATTTTTACTTAATCAATTCTCGCCTACAAATTTTGCCAACTCCTTCGACATTTCAACATCTTTGAATTCATTTTGTAGGTGTGACACGAAATTCCAATTAATCCTGTGAAATTTTCGAACAATTTCCACTGAAATAAGAGCACTTGTACCGAAATTTTGAAAAGTTCTCAGCACTCCGTCGACACAAAATGAAATCAAGACGTACCTTAAATAGGAAAACTTTGAATTGCTCTAAAGGCCTAAATTGAAAAAAGGACGAAATTGTGAAGGGCTCCACTCAATTGAAGGAGTTCTTAATTACTTCTCATTGTTTCTCCACTCAACAAAATTCATGTAAATTCAAAAAGTCATTAAATTTTCTTTTAGTTGTTTCGTAAAAATACAAAATACTATCAAATGAATTAATTGCATTTGGGTTTTTATTTGCGGAATTTAAATAATTCAATTTAATTTTCAATAAAACTGTATACATTTGAAAATCAATGTTATTATCATTACAAGCTGCCCAATTCTTTATATTTAAACTAATTTCCGGCAAACATAAATTATTTATGAAGCAAAATATTGTTAATACTGACTTTATAAACAGTTTAAATATTTAAAAAAAAATAGATTGTTTAAAAAAAATATTAATTTGGTTTACTGAATATTTACATATATGACCATTCTTTCGTTAAAATATTGTCGAAAATACATATTGTGTAGGTTAGATATGTCTATCTATCTATATACAGTACACAGTAGGTAGGTACACCATTAATTAATTGCAAAGAACTTTTTTGACATGGTCTTGTTTAACACGATGTTTGAATTTTACAGATACAAAGAACATGTTATTATAATTTGTAAACCAATATTGTTTGGAAAAAATAAAGATTCACCATCAGGTTTTGTGTGGAGATATATGTAGACTTCCTGGGAAATATGAGGTCCTTAAGTTGTATCCTCCTTTCCGTCTTTTATAAGTGTTGCGCATTTTCACCAAATTGGCTAAATTGAAACTGAAATACCTTAGGAAAAACTTAGACATACCTACCTACAAATCTCAAATTTTTTAGAAGCATCTACCTAAACTTACATAAAGTCATCATTGGTTTCCAAATGATAATAACTTTCCTTGAACGAGCCTTTCCGTTTAATTCGGTTTCAAAGACCGTAATGTGATTTTGTAATTTTTTAATTCTAGTTCATGCAATAAATACAAGTGTACAATTTTGAAATATTGCCTCAACTTTGATTTCAATTAATAATACATACAGGCTGGAGGATATCAACGGTGGACATGTAATCGTCCAACAAACCCATAAAGAAATTCAGGTCACTTGTATTATAAATTAAAAGAAAGCTTCATCAAAATTGATTTAACCGTTTTTTACAAAAAAAAATGTCTGAAAAATTCGACGAAAAGTCAAATCCAAAGTCGTGTCACTCTGGCCCCGGGGCCTGGGGGAAACGGAAGATTGACTGACGTGAAACAATTGTGACACACGTCATTTTCATCAACTAACACAACTTTATGCCACTTGCCCGCTTCCAATTTTGAAAAAAAACTTTCGATCACAATTTTTTCTACTCATTTTTAAAATTTTTAAGGGCGGAAAGTTTTTTGGATACTGGAAGGGGATTAAACCAAAAAACGAAATTTTTAGCACCCCCTTATGCAATATGCAATACACCCGGGCGGATATAAAACTTTTTTTTCAGGTCATATTCTAATAGTGCGGAAAAGTTGCTCCTCGTGAACACAAGCTCAGGAAAAAGGAATTTTTTGAAATCGGATAATATCTTCAGTTCGTACATATCGCGTCCAAAGTTTTTGAATTTTTTCAAAAAAAGGACAGAAATTCCAAAAATTTTAGGTGGTGTTGATATTGTCCGATCGAGCTCATTTTTTTACTTATTGTTAGGATGACCCTGAGTCCTGATATACACATTATACAATATGCCTTAGTGACTTCTCTGTCTCCACAGCATCCTTCACAATCTACAAATTACTTCAGCCTCTAATGTTTAGTGTTCACACGGGACAGTGTGATAATGTAATTCGCATCCGTTAGTGAAACCACTACTTTCCTGTGATGAAGTGAAACTTGTCTAAGAAACGCCACCACGAAATGTTTGAAAACCTTACATGCTATAAAATGTGGTACTAAATTAAAGTCGTAATCAAAGGGACAATGACGCGTATTTATCTAACGTGATTGCATTTAAACTTCTCGTCTAAATCTTATTCTTAGCGTTGTTAAACATCGCAAAGCATCTAATGAAGTAAGAAACATGAATAAACAAAACGAGTTGATACACAAATTAGGAATTTTAGATGATTCGCGAAGGACTTTAAAATAAAATAAATTCAAAATAGTTGAAGAGGGAACAATCATGGGCAATTAGTGACAATTTATTGTTGATTAAATTTGTAAACATCAATTGAGATTTTATTCGTTGAAGAATTTAGGTATCCTTCAAATTGTACGCATTTTCAATTTTCTGCTGTTCGGAAACACAATAACAAATTTCCTAGCGGCTTTGTTGACTCAAGTGATTTTATGTTGATCAATTTGTGACATTTTCCAAGAAAATCTAAGCAACATAGAAATCTTTGTATTTATTTCATAATACCTATATTCTACCAAAATGTGTTGCAAATACAAACCTATGTAATATGTATGACCTATGTATTATGTATGTATGTACCAATTTAAGGTATAAAACTGTATAACTGGACTTGTTAAGTATCTTCATTAATATATCAAAATGAATTTTTAAAAATTTGTAAAAAGATTAAGGATGCATGTTTCATAATTGTTTTTTTTTTTTTTGGGTAATATTATTTACTTATAAACAACTATATTTCCATAAAAATACAAAGTTGTATACAGGGTGTCCTGAAACTCAACGTTAATCCGAAAACCGGTGATAGGCTAGATGGTAACAGTTATCGGAAAAATAAAATAAAAAATCTTAGTCATGTAGTTTTCAACTTATAAGGATTCAAAAAAAAATCGAGAAAATTGACACCCTGATCTTTCAAGTACTGTGACTACAAACCTTTACTTTTTTAATTGTTTTTTTTTATGTAATCCTGAAGAATCCTTCAACAAGTTACAGTTCAGCATCAATTTGAAAGAAAATATCACTCTCTTGCCCAACCATGTACTCAAAATTATTGCATCGCCCAACTTTAACTGACTGCACTGAAAAAAAAAGTACTACGCTACTTTGGCAAGTTACTTTAAAAGTTGGCGCATTTAGTCCTGATTCCAAAAGGGTATGACTCTTGATAGATTATTACGTACAAAATGTGAGTGAGACTGATAGTGACGTCACTTCTTTTTTCAAGTGAATGAGATGGATAGTAGTTAATAAAAGAACCGTTAACAGGCCATGAGGCCAAAGGCACAACGGGTTATTAAGTACCTACTACCTAGTGACTAATTAATTTTTTTAAAAGTTTTAAGTAACATTCAATTATTGAAAAATATAGTTTAATCATTTATACTATTCCATACACAATCCTATTATACATATTATGAATCAATAAAAAATTTCCAAATTTTAATTAAAAACCCGCGTTTTCTATCAAAATTATATAAAAAAATCATCAATTATAAAATATTTATTTTAAAAAATCATTTCGTTCGTTGGGAATACCGTTATAAACCGTAGAATATTTAAATAGATTTACTGGAACTAGAGGAAAATAAATGTTTCAACAGTATCTAAAATTGTCCGGGGTTGGAATTAAAACATTCTGAAAATATCTCGTTTGAGTTGGACAGTTCCTTTTTCACAAAAACCATTAATTTAACTTATATATTAATCTATTGATTAAAATATATGCTGAATCTCTAAATGTAAATCTATAAAATGGAAGCTAACCTAAACTACAACAACAAAATCCAGATTGCAAATTCAATTTTATCGAGACACTTCCTCCGTTTTTAGGCCGCACATGGACGTACGACGTACGTATAATGAAAACTTGAGCACGAGAACGAATATGCAAATGTGACCTAAAAGAGATCGATTTCCAAATTGTGTACCATTAATTTTCTCAAGTGCATTTAAATAGACAAAGTATGTTCAGTATCTAATGAAAAATCCAATTTCAAGTAAAATAATAGAAGAGTAAAAGAGAAAGATTGACGTCAAATTTAAAGCAAAGGATTCAGTTCTATTGATGATTTTTTCTAATAAGATAATGCAACTGGAAAATGTGGTAGATGATTATCTACACGGCCAGTGGCGAAAATCCTTGCGCGTGGCGAGTCTTGATACCCGCCGACATGTTGAAATTGGCAAAGGTTAACCACTAACAAGCCAAACGTTCACGTCCACAAAATCACTGAGGTGTAATAACACAAAAGGTCGAAGACGCTAGCAGCAACTCGTGACGAGAATTTGCACATCATCTAGAGATCTGGACCAATGGCTTGTTTCACAAGGAAACAAATCAGAATCAATGGGATCTGCTTAACTCAGGCGTAGGTAGGAACCGTCGCTGGGGCTAATGCAATTACATAAAGGATACACACGAAGTGTACTCCATGGAATTAATTAGTTCGGTACATGAGCGACTTGAATAGGGGCGTATTGTTCTATGCTCACCTAGCAATTGTCGTTGAAGGTGCTAATCCCGTAATAATCGCTGCTTTGAAGTCGAGCGTTGTGATCTCTGTGTCCTTCTCACACCGATATCCAAGCGTACCTAATGCTTTTGTAAATAAAATTACCTTCTGATGTCAGAAGGGTTAAACATAATTGGTACAATATCCTAGAGCCTGACACAGAATTGATATGCGAAAAAATTGGTTTGAGGAAAGAATTCCATTTGCCTTACGTTTTAAGTTTCACACATCTTTATTATTATTTTATCTATATATATAAAAATCAATTGCATTGCGTTAGTCTCGCAAAAACTCGAGAACGGCTCGAGCGATTTGAATGATTCTTTTTTAGTTTAATTTGTCTCAAAATAGGGGTGGTTTGGGAAAAAAGAAAATTCGGAAAAACACAAAGGGAAAGCCGGAAAATCGAAAAAATCGTGGTTTGCGTTTTGTATGAGAATGCACTATTCACCACCAGACGGTGTTGGTGGCGTGGCAGGCCTGTTGTTTGACAGCTCAATTCGATTCGATTATTCACACTCAATTCAATGATTCGATATTTCGATTATTCACACCGTGCGGTTGTGCTCAAACAGTGAAATCTAATAAATTTAAAATTGTTTTTCATCAAAAAGTTAGTGCATTTTGAGAATAGATTTTTTAAAGCGAATTTAATTACATTTTGCGAAAAATCATTTTGATCAGCCCTTCCATTAAGGTAAAATTACTTTGCAGTTTTAGACATAAGCACAAATTCAAACCACTGCACCAGTTCGATGAAATTTGGAATACTTCTACAACTTTCCTAATAGGTGATCGCTGAGAATCAGAGAAATTCAACTTTTAAGGGGTGAAAACGGGCGGAAACTGCAAAATAGAGGTGGACAATTACCAGAAATGATGGTTTATAGGGAAGCACTCTGCACAAAAAATTGAAAACATTCAAGAGCGAACGTGAAATAAGATCAAATGACTGGCTCCGTCTACCTCATACGCCAATATGCCATTACCCGAGGGAGGTCGTAGGAACACACGGTTTTTACCCATCCATGTATATTGTATATGACGGTTTGTTTGACAATAGATGTGCAGAATAATGTTTTACCTTTTGCAAATTTTTAATCCAGCTTATTAAATATACCCAATATTTTTACTTTGTGGAACACCGTAGCAAAGCACGGATATTGAATATTGATGATAAAGCATATCCGTGTAAAGCAGGGTAGATCACCTATACACTAACAATAAGATAGTTCCGTAACTGACTGGCAGACAACGCACGGACTAAACCGCTGGACCTAGAAAGCTGAAATTTTGCATAGAGGTTTCCCAAGGAGCACTAAAGCCGAATTTTTTGAAATGCCATACCTAAGGGGTACAATAGGGGATGAAAGTTTGGTTAGAAATCCGCCATATTATAAGTAAAAAATTCAAAAAAATTGTTATTTGCCCTTTTGTTAAAAATAAAGAAATACCTGTATCAGAGTTTTTTGAAATTCCACCCCTGGGGTAATCTGGGGGTTGAAAGTTTCTATGAAAATTCCCTATTGTTGAAGTAAGAAAATCATAAAAATTGGTATGCCTTTTTGGTTTGAAACAAACTATACCGACTTCTATCCGAATTCAACTCCTCGAAACCACCCTTTACTGAAGAAAACTAAATAACTATTATTTTGACCCGTCCTACGGGAAACGGTTCTATGGGGGCAGTTGTAAATTCAAAAAGTACTGTGATGTACATTATATTATTATTTTCACAGTCCCGGGTGAAAACGGGTAGACCTGCTAGTAATACAATAAAAGTTCACAAATGATTGAATGAATCTCTGAAAATCATTTTTGTTATGAGTACATTTCAGAAACACTTGAAAATGTTGGTTTTATTAAAAATGTTTATGTAGGTACAGTTTTTAATTTACATATTTCAAAGGTATTTTAGGTTAATATAATTAATTAAAATTGTATTTTATTAAAATTATTCAAAAGAAATACTAATATTTATTACCTTAAGCTTAGACTTAAGAGTTGTTCAGCGACCAGTGCTGAACAAGGAACTCGCCCTACTACTACTCGCTACAATTAATAGCGTTCTTTAATGTTCATGTGCAGTTCGAAATTCCCTTAAATATCGTTGGCCAATGAAATATTATTTCATTGAGCACTAGTATTATTAATTTTTATTTTTGACATTTTTTTTAGTTGTGGGTGAATTTTTATTTGGTAATGCTTCAATCTCAGTCTTAATATCCTCTTCAAATTTATTGAATACAGAATTCAGGTTCTCAAGACAGGGATTGTCTTCTTCATCTTTGCTAAATTTTGAAATTTTGTCGAGGTCTTTTACACTTGATTTACTGGATAAATGAGCAGTTACTTTTTCCTCTATATCCTTTGCGAGTGAATAATTATCATTAACAATACAAAATATTATGGCAAAAACACTGCCTCGTATATAACAACTGTCGACTGCTGTTATGATATCTTTAAATTTGTCTAGATACTCCTTTGAATCCTTTTCAATCTTTTCGTACTTGTTTTTTACTGGTTTCAAAATTTCCTCTGTACAATTTTTAATCATGTTCAATGCATTATCAGAAATTTTTTTTATTTTACTATTTGTTTCGTGAATATTCTTTTTGCCTTCCATTATTTCCTCTTGCCTCTTTATGAAAGTATTTATGCGATCAGAGTACGGCCGCAACATATCAGCAACAGTCTTCTCGGCTTCCTTTTTATTTTTTTCAACAGAATGTAGCGTACTTTCAAGATTGCTTTTAATGTCTTTTAAGACCAAAATTATTACTTCTGCACCTTTATCGGTAACTTTCGCTATTTTTGTACTATATTTCTGAATTGTCTTCGAAACCATATCGTACACCTTTTTCACTGGTTCAATAACATAAGTGCGCACCGCTGTTGCAACTTGATTAATATATTCTAAAATATTTTCTTCACTTTCGTGAACTGATTGAAATATCACGAGCAAAAAGAAAAGCAAAACCGGAAAAGATTTCATTTTGTTATACCTTCAAAATTACTTCACGAATTAATCGACTAAGAACGAAATCATCAGTTTTATAGCCCCAAAATGCGCAATAAGTAATGCTATACTCCACCTGATCACATATTCTGACAAATTAACCAAATATCAAGTATTTGCCAAGAATAGGTATTAAGTACAAAAATTTCGTTGGTATTCCGTAGTAGTATTGAAAAATGATAGGTATATTATTGGCGGTACCCTAGAACAGGAGGTGGACCTACCTCTCCGACTAAACCCCCCCCCCCCCCCCTCCACCGCCGGCAGTTTAGCTCCTTCATTTAATATCATAATTCAGAATAGGTACAATTTGGGCCGCTGTGTCATGTGCCTACAGTATTACTTACTAAATTCTTACTATACTACTATGAGATGAGTACTCAAATACGGTAATGTTATATGAAATAAAATAACATCAAAATGAAGGTCAGAATAACAACGTTCTTAAACTAGCATTATTCTTGGCTGCGAACATAACTCAATACGTGTATATTTGAACAATTGCTTGTGAAAGGCGCAAGTGGCCAATTGAATTAGTTTATTTGGTATACGCTTAGCAGAATTGCGCGTGTAACATGCGCGTTTTGTAAGAACCTTTTGTACTGCGGTAGAATTTTGGGTAATTTGGGTAAAAATTATTAAAAAGGAAGATTCCCGCATTGCAATATTTAATAACTTAAATAATTGCTTTTAATATCATCTTTTCAGGCTCCGTCATTGCTAAAAAAAAAAAAAATAATATTTAAAAACCAAACCATTTTTTTTAAAATATACTTTATAATCCAGAAAATGATGTCATAATAGTGTTGATATCTTCTGAAGAATTTTTTTTTTTAATTTAATTAAAAACGAAAAAAAAAAATAATTTAAAAAAATGTAAAGAAACCGAGATCACTAGGTAAATGACACTAGGACAATGTTTTAAATTTTGGAAACAATTAACAGTTTATTTACTACTAAATGTGAATAAAATAACGGTGCTCTTTGACAGACATAATATAATATATATGTCTTGTACTTCCTTCCTGTCACCTTAATTGGTTGAAATGCTTCTTAATGTCCCCTGAAAAGGTGTCCTTCATCTTAATTGAGATCCCAAAATTAATCAATTTGGGAAAAATTACATTTTAAAAAGTTTCAGATTTAATTTGAGTAATTTACGTTTGAGACTGTTTATGCCAGAAACCGGCCTCTCACTGCCCCACATGCCGCGGCCGTGAGTAAAATATTCGCGGCTCCTTCCCTCTTCTCAGTCAAATTGAATGAAGCAATTACCTTGGCTGCCTCAATTTCTAAAAACTCCGTCCGCATGAGGAAAAACGCCGGAAGGAGGGCGCAGTGGAGGAAACTAAAATGTAACAAATAAAATGGAAAATAATTTTTTTTTTCTGGCACAGGATGAAATAGTCTGAGCAATGTACCCGGAAGGATGCTAAAGTGGATGGAAGGGTATTAAAAATGTGCTCCGTCAACAATAGACCAGAATACGGCTATAAAGCAAGGAGAGCCGATCTAAGTAGCCTAAAAATTACTTTCAGGCTGGGATGACTTCCATTGCGGACTACTGTTTGAAACGGTCCTGCGGGGATGAGAAATATCTATTAAATTTGCAGGAAGATTGAATCACATCCATAACAATTAAGGATCTCGCAAAATGATTATGGAAACTGGATAGATTTTATCGAATTTAGATAATAAAAATTAAAAATATTGCTGTAAAGTCCGTAGCTGGCTGGAAATATGGCAGGGCTGCGAATGACGTAAAATACGTACTGCAGAATTACATACATATCCGTGGTATTATTAAACACTTCGTTTGTGCAAGTGTTATTCAATCAGCTAATTAAAGATATACTTCGGTTCAAGCATTTCACAAAACCGATCCTTCTACTAAGGATATCTCGTAAACGATACCGGTTTAGAATTTTTTCACTATTTTTCCCGTGATCAGCGCCCCAAAATCATTCGGAAATTATCAAGTAAGTGAATTTCCGCAGTTATCGGTATCGTGCCTATAAAGCCAACTATATAGGCGACATTCAGCACTTAGAACCGCTATAACTTTTTTCCTCCATCGAATTGAAATGAGCCGCCATATTAACTATTGAAGGACATTATAAGAGCTATCGAATGACATATATTTGGACCAGCTCTCATACAAAAATGCCCATTGTCCTTTTCTGTTTTTTGGATCCCCATAAAAATCGAACTACTGGACCAATTTAGGAATTTTTTTTTAATCGACGCGAAATCTTGTCCTCTTTAATTTTCTATGGAACGGTTATCTAGAAAATATGGACCGTTTTCAAGATATAAGGGAAAAACTGGAAAAAGTCCAAAAATTTCGAAGTTTTTCGGCCACCAAAAGTTGTTCCCCTACCTTCGAGGTCGCAAACTTAGATTTGGCATACTCAGACCATACCAAAGGATCCTAGAAAAAAAAATCTTTTGTCGGAATTAATGTAAGCTGAACCACTTTTTTATCCTCTATATACTGGGCTAAAAAGTACCTACTTACTTAATTTATAATGAATCGAGTAAACAATACAGTAAAAGTGCATAAACTATAAAAACAACCTAAAATTATTAGAACCTATAATTGTAATCAAATTAAAATAATTATTAGAATATTCTTTTTTATCACTTTTATCATTACACACAAATTGACCAAATTTAATAATTTGGTTAACTTTATGTATTTGAAGTTTGGTTTCGTTATGTTCGCTAAAAAGTAAAAACTTTTATATAATTACGTTCAACTTCAACAAAGCGGCTGTGGATTAATTTGATATTTAATAGTCGAACTTTTAATTACCTGCTCATTGTCGACAATGTCCTGATTCCTTAAGATACTAACTAAAATAAGTAAAGCTTTTTCAGACTCTAAATAAAATTAGCTCCTTAAATTTATATCCAAAGCGTAACTTTTCGTGTATTATTTTTTATTTTATACGACCTATAATCTGTATACTGCAAACATTCCACAGACTTTGAATCTGACTTGTGTAAAGAATTATGAAACATTTTGAATATTTTTTTAGATTAGAATCATAAGCCAAAATTCAAATTCAGATAATTTTCTTTCGGCAAATTTTTTAGCACAAAGTGTGAAGTTCGAGAACAATTCTCGATTTCACACATAGGTACTTAAGAAATACCAAAAAGTAAAACCGCAAAATGATTACTTAATACTTGAACATATTTCGGGGTTCTTCCTTGACATGAAGGATTCTCGACTAGGAACATGAATGCATGCATACAAACAACAATAGCAAATCAAAATGGTGAACGAATTACAACAATGAGTGCAATTCAGGTAAGAAGGTAAAAGCCGAAAAACCTCTTTAAAATATTCTTTTATGATTAATAAAATTGTTGAAAAACACTTCTTATCTTATAGATACGGGTAGACCAAAATACCTACTCATTGCTGTTGTTGTCATGTAATGGTATTACATTTTAATTTGTAGTCCTCATAATTGATTTTTCTGTTCATTGAGCTGACATAATGTGCATTATATCCTGGGAAAATTCTGCAAATCGAAATGGAACTTTAAAAATTCTTGTTTTATTTTAAATCGATTCATTATTTTCAATGTTGTAATAATTTATGCAGTGTAATTTTGAGTTATATTATTTAAAATGATTTTTCAAGAAATAATTTTAAATTCTCAGTGCAGGTTTTCGAAACAAATATGAATAACATAGTACGGGTGTTGTTTTTAAATTGAGGAACAATTACAGGTAAAGGCGGTATTATGACTGAGCCTCAACTTGTTGTTTTAATAATAAATCTATAATATCTAACTATACATTAACCTAACTAATTCTTTATACGCAATAGTACCTATAGTCTGATAAGTTACTTACTTAGTTTAATTGTATTTCTTACACTTTTATTAGGTATTAGGTGTGATTAATTGGTCAATGTAAACAAAAAATTACTGTATAAGGCAATACACTTTTTATAAAATTTGATTTTTGTTGGTAATATGGGCCGCTTAATAATAATATTAAAAAACAGTTCCGAAGTATAATTGTTTTAGGCCAATTGTGAAATACTTCACATGCATAACGGTACAGTTTCAGCAACATTTGTTAAGAAATTGTGGAAAACCGTGTAAAAACAGTTTTCCCATTATATAAAGAAAAAGTCGTTCAAAAAAGCAATAAAGGAATATTTTTGATATCTGTAAAATTTCAAATGGAATATTATATTATTGTACCAAATTTCAATTCTCGAATTATCGTCTGGAATTCTGGACAGACAGACAGACTACAGACAGGCGAACATGCATAAAACGGTTTCTTTTATTTACTAATTGTAAGGAAGAATATTGCTGGAACAACCTATAAATACAGTTTCGGACCAAGAGGCATTGAATTTGCATAATTTTTGCGATGTCCTTTTTCTGAATTTTGCCTCAACTTAATATTAAAGACTTAATCTCGCCGGTTCAAACCGGTGATACATACCCCTTTATTTTCCCGTCTTACAAAATAGTTTTGTGTGGCTTTGACCCGCATATTTGCGAACTTTTCCGGTAGGAGCAGCTTTAATCCACGAGATCCATCGCAGACACTGCAACAAAAGGAAAACTATTTATAAGGGTTATAAATAAAACTTTTCTTTATTGAAGAAGTGGAGTGCATTACAAGATGACGGGGTACGAGGAAAGAGTGGATGATATGGAAACCTTTGTTCATGGCTCAGTGTTTTTTTTTTACGTGCAGCGTATTGTGGAAAATTGAGTTGCTTGTGCGTTCCCAACGTCAACGGGGTTAAGTTTGTCCTATTTCATTTAGTTAGTCCTTCTCCATAATAAGATCACGTTTCAACCGACAAGAGATCCTGCAGCGTCTTATTGTGCTACTCTATTAAAGGCAAGTTGCAAATATAGTCTCTCATTTACCTAAGTACAGAAAAGTTTATAACCGCATTTCACTTCGAAACTATTTACACTATTATAAACTTCTCTCGTGAGGAGCGATGAAACGGAGCTCCTGAATCCTTCGTCTTCCCCCGAAATACTAAGATTCTTTTTAGTAATAAACATTTCTAGTTGTAGCAAGCGCAACTAATTGAAGCAACTTGCCTAAAATATAATTACGAAATTAGCTGGTGGAAATTTTGGAGTTCAGATTTGAATCAGAGGAAAGCAACAATTGCACGGAACAACATGTTTCAACTTTTTTCTGTATCTGGTTTCTAAGGAGGTGGACTTACCTAATTTTGGGGTACTGAATTCAATCGTGGTAAAATCAGTTTTTCTCTATCAAGCCATATTTCTTACACAGAATAATCAAAAACAGTAAGGGTAAATTCCTCAATCCATATTAAATTATTATTAATAATTTTTTCTAAAACTATCTGAAACTTGTCTCATCCATATATAGCTTATATGTTTTTTTTTCCTACAGGCGTTTATAAAGATGGTGGATTTACCGATTTCATCCATTTTCAAGATCTTTTATCACAAAAGAGACTAATACCCCTGACAGACGAGCGCACATAAGTGGGTTAGTGACGTCACGTAAAGTGGGTTTAGATGTCGTGGGCCGCCGAACAGAGTTCGGGGTTTGTATATCTGATAACATTTGGCGAAAAGTAAACATAAAATGGATTCGCAACAGCGATCAAGTCAGTTTCTTGCGATGAGCTTGAAATTAAATTTGTAATTTTTAATTATTTTGTAATTGTTTTTTTTTTTTTTTTTTTTTTTGTAAGTGACGTGATTTTTTTTGCTAACTATTATTATTTCGTTAAACCATAGTACTTTACATGTTTTTTTTTATAATAACTCTACTTCGATACCTTTATAAAGCTCATTCAAATTTTGATCCACATTACAAGTCAAGTTAGTCAACAGTGCACTTTGTGTTGAATGTTTGCTAAATCCTTGAAAGAGTTAATACAATTTGTACATTTTTGAAAAGCTCTTGAATCCCAGTAATTATTTAAGTAATTTATACGCCATGTGTCGTACATTTTTTTTGACTAATTCATTGCTTTTTTCGTAGAAGATCTGAAAAAATTCAAAGTCTTGCAACTTAAGACCGTATAATTCTGAGATAATGATTATTTTGGACCGGATTTTAATTTCAAATTACTTGCTAGTTTATCAGGTTTTAAAAAAGTATCAATTGCGTGGCCAGAAATGCGTTGCTTTTTTGTAAATATTTTATTTCGATGACGTGGCAGAAAATTTAGAAAATAACTTAAAACCCTCATATCTTGGAAACTGTTAGTTTTCAACCTCTAGTTGATCAGGTTATTTTGTTGCAAATTACCTCTACTATAACCCCTTTCAAGGAATAGGTCGAGTTTCCAATCACCCTGTATGTATGAAAAAAAACGCAATTTAGCGCAAATAATCGCAGTTCAAGATATGGTGCATAAGTATTCAAATAATTCCTACTATCGTAAACTATTACCTTTTTCTTGAGATAACTTGAGAATTACGAGAAATACACTTTTTCTTTTTTTCCATACAAAAAAAAACTTAAAAGTTCTATAACTCGGAAAATATGAATTTCATCAAAAAATAAGTATAATGTATTATACTTAGATGAAATGTAAATTTTACTTTTGAAAATAAAAGTGGATTTTCGTGTCGATTTTCCCACTACAAAAAATGTGTGTTTTTTTAGTATGCCTAATAGACTCCTATCGCGAAAGCGGGCAACAATCAAATGGCTGATTTCAGTGTTTACAGAACATGGGGTGGGGGTTTCGCGGATCATCTTCAAAAGATGGGTATTGTTGAAGATGGGACCTGTAGCCTATGCCTTAAGGATCCAGATTTTGCAGTATATCTGGTAGACTGGTATGCAAATGTCCGGCGATTGCGAGGATTCATTGGAATGTCACAGGTCACTCTTTGGTGGAGGACATGCGACAGCGACAGGTTACCATAGAGCAAATTCTCCAGTTGACGAGGAATTCCAGGGTAAGGAATTTGTGCACCACTAGGTGCAGGGTGACTGACCTGGCCCAGCTTTGGCAGAGGAACGAAAACGGAAAAGGGACCCGCTTATGAGATCTGATTTGGTTGCTTCCTCGACAAACATTAAACTTACTTCATATCTAGGTGCATTACTTTATATTATATATATACCTACCGTTATTTCTTTTTAACTTATCGTAAAAAAAATTCCATTTGCAAAATTCTAACGCTTGTTCTTGTTTATCGCAATCCTTGAAACTCTAGGCAAAGGGAACAAGGATAATAAAATTAACCAATTGACACTGTTGAGTGCTTGAACACGAAAATAATCGATCACAATCAACCAAAACGTTGTCGAATTGCTTTCGAAGGACGAAAAATAAAGTAAAATTCGAACCTCCCCGGGAACTTACTCAGTCATGGGAGGCAGTCTTTTACAGGAAATAGTAGCGAACAGGAGCGTTCTAATATTATGGTTTTACTTTATCGAAAATTGTCGAAAATCTTTATCCTTATGCGAAAGCCATAAAAACCACACCCTGATACTTTGAAGGAAGTGATAAAACTTTGCTAATCTTGAGCATCTTTGCCATTTAATCCATTTTAATATCATTTCTCCTCCACAATGTAAAGAGCAACCTTTCTAAAGGCATCGATATACAGTCTCCAGAAGAATGTGATATGCTGAGAACAGCAAAAAATAAGAAAAAAAAGGACGCTGAAGAAATTGGAAGGAATGATACAAACTTCCGTGGAGCACCTCCACAAAGTCCTGTTCATGCATCTGCCAGGACCATTTGCAAAATAAGAAATATAGAAGACAAAGCGGAGTTTTGAATTTGCTGTTCTCAAACGAAATCCTTCAAATAAAGAGCTTCCTTTATCCTAGCCAGGAATATTCGATCTCTTTACGGTAGACGCCTTCTTCTGGTTTTTCTTTTAAAATTTTATCGTTTGAACTTAAAATCACAGAGCAGGCCGTTCTTATCTTGTGTACAGCTCCTGCTCCTTGGCATCTACATACTTTCATGTTGGCTGAGGGTGGGATGATAACATCTCCCTTTCTGTCCTGCCACTTTTGAATAAATAAAAAGCCCCGTAGGGTGGCCGAAGAACTGAAGGAGTCAGGCTCCTTATGACGAAAGAAATAATTATGCAATACTTGGAAAATAAAGAGAATATGCTTATATGTTGGCCATAGTTGCAGAAGTGGCCAGACTCATATATTTGATTTGTATCCTGTTCCTTTGTTTTTTGCTCTACGAAAATTAGGGCAAGATAAAAGTGAACAATAACATAATTGTGGAAAAGCATCACCGTTATTTAACCCACACAATAAAAAACTATCCAACAGTTTATTTTAGAAAAGCAAAAGCATATAAATATCAAACATCATGTCCTTTACGCGAGAAGGATATTAACTCCATATAAATCATTCATGTTTGGAATGTTTCTAATATTTCATATGGCCTTATAGTGTCCCGAAATTGGCCATAATCCTTTCAAAAGCCACATTTGGGTTAATATGTAATTTCGGGACACATCGCAGGAACTCATTAATGGATCAATTTCCGCATAATTCCAGAAACATTCTGTTCCATTTATCCTTATTATGGGACATTTTACCTGACATTCGTCGGGTATTTTGTACTCATTAATTTTGCACAGTTGCCCCAAGCCCCGTGCAATTGACATTTGGTGGCAAGAGACGGAAGTACCCTTTTAATGTTATGGATTCCGTGCATTTTACAAATACCGATCCTGGAACTCTGCACATACTATTTCTGGACTGGACGTCCAACGAACCTACATTCAGGGAAAAATCGAATTTCTAGAATTGCCTGAATTTCTAACTTGCTGTTCATTTATTTATTCGAAAATATTTTCCCGTCCTATTCAAATCGATGCGGGTATTCTTTTTTTTCCATTATAATTCCATAGCATACATTTAACCGTCAACGTTTACACACTAATTCCGACCTATTTATATTTTATTGGGTTTTTTCTGAGGGTGTTTTTGTTTATCTTTTATCTTAGAGGGAGTTTCAAATACAGGACACTCAAAATAGAATGTGTCTCACTCTCAGAACGAGACAAATTATACAATATATGAGCATAATCCACAATGGTACATGGACGTTAATAGAAAAGGAACTATTAAATCATTCTGCGAACGTCGAATTATGAAATTGGAAATACTCATTAAATACTCAATGTTGCTTAGCTGCTATAAATTACAAGTCATTTTTTCCAGGTTCCTTACGTAAGAGTCTGCTGAGTGCTGTCATCCACCACTTTTCGAATGACATCTTTTCCTTTCCCTTTGATGAGATTCAATAACTCCTGCACGTAGGTCTGGAGCAACAAGTCCTCTCTCCCAAACCGATTCGTAATCAACGTAATAACTTCATCATAGTTAGCATCTGAAACTGGGTATTGACTGACCATTTCGTACGGTTCGAGACGGATTATTTTTTAATAAATACAGAATTTAAAACAGAAATACAACTTTATTATATCTTAGGTTCGCACGATACAATAATGTCTAAAGAACTAATTTTATTTTCAATAGCTTTAACGTTCAATATTTTAATAATTCCTGCGATTGAAATTCTTATTTTTTAGTGGAGTTTATTAATTTTGCATTCCTAACAAATATTTTGCTTAGTAATGGCTGTATAGGTTAATAGGTATGTAGGTACAGGTGGGTGTAGGGGAGATACCAAATTCCAAAATAAGCGCGCCGCGAACTAGTCAAAGTAAAGGACTGTCAAATGAGAGAAGGGTTATCATGTTTATAATTTTCATATATTTGGTGTTATTATCAATTGTACGAAAGGAACTAATACTAAACGTACAATAATCAATTAATTGGCATTGTTGTGCATTGCAAGTGGCGTTGTGGACTAATTACCGATTTCCGAAGGATTTTGTAAATTAGTAAGCCGATCTTTTAAGAAGGATATCTCGTAAACGGTACGCTTTAGAATTTTTTATTTATTTTTTCATTGATTAGCAAGCAGCCCAAAATCCGCTGGAAAATGTCGAAAATTTGAATTGCTGCAAATATTGGTATCGTGCATGAGTATAAAATAGCTTAATATCTCCACAAAAACTGAATTCAAATTAAATAATTTACGAAAGTGAGACCTTACATAAATGGCCCTCTGTGAAGTAAATCTTAAACTAAGGCAAGTCACAAAACTTGAGAATCTAGTCCATAGTTTGCTAAAAACAGACTACAAAAATCTAATTTTCAGATCAATCAAATTTTTTGGTAATGCTGTTTTTATAAGTTTTTAAATGTTATAAAAACAATTTAAGAAACATATTTTCATTTTATGTTTAAAGCTTTGCGAATTGTAGCCAACTTCATAGCTTATGTTGACGTTCAAAACTTGAAGAAGAAGCCTTCAATCCCCCACCGTTTTCTGTTTCTTTTCCCCTCCCAACATCAAGTAAACAACAGGAAAAATATTAGCACGGGTCAAGTTTTACAAGAAATTAGTAACATACGCATTAACAACGGAAATATGGAAATAGATGGGAGCATTTTAGAAGGAGTATTCAAATAAAACAAATCCAGTACTTTTAGTGCTAAGAGTTATTGTCTTTAATTTATAGGGTGGACAAATTCTGCGAATTGCTCTGGGCTTAAGTTGCATTCTAAAAACACCAATTCGAGTACGTAATATTCGTGTCGGTCGATCAAAGCCAGGACTAGCAGCACAACACCTGAAAGGTAGATTTTATAAATGGGTGCATTAATCAAATATCGTAAAAGAAAATCTACAAAGGTGTTGAACTGTTGCGAGATATAACAAATGCCAATGTGAAAGGTGCGAGCATAGGGTCCACGGAAATTGAATTTCAACCAGGCCCCATAAAAGGTGGCACCTACTATGTGGACACAGGAACTGCGGGGTACGAAAATAATTGCGTTATTTCATTTAAAGAAATTATTTTCCTGTCACTTCCTTTCAGGAGCGTTGCACTTTTACTACAGGTGTCCCTTCCTGTTGCGCTTTTTGGCAACTGTGTCGTTAAATTGGATTTGAAAGGCGGCACAAATGCTGCCATGGCGCCTCAGGTGAGGAAAACGATGCTATACAAAGCACCATTATTGGTAAAATATTTAATAAGTATAATTTGCCATACGTAAACTTTGCAGGTTGATTTCCTTACCGAGATATTTCGTCCAAATCTTGAGAAGTTTGGTCCTTCTTTTGATTTCGAGCTGCTTAAAAGAGGGTAATTTAAATTCCTAAAATACAAATCAATTGTAGTAAACGAAGCTTACTTTCAGGTATTATCCTAGGGGCGGAGGGCACTGCGTGATTCACATAGATCCTGTGAAAACGATTAACGCTTCCAGTATCACAGAGTTTGGGCAGGTTGAGAAACTTTTCGGCTGGAGTTTTGTGGCTGGCACTCTGCCGATAAAAGTAATTTCGAAGATATTTCAAAAAGTTCGTGTAAAGTACGCGTATAATACTTCTAGGTTGCCCACGAAATATCCGCGGGGGCGAAGTCGATCCTCCAAAAAATTAATAGCACAGTAGACATTGAGTGCTATAAGGAACGAGCAGACGTCGCCAATGCGAGCTGCTCAGGGATAATGTAAGACTTTTTTGTATTAATTTTTTCTCAAATTGATTTTCAATCCAATGTAGATTGGGGTGTGAAACATCTACTGGCTGTGTTTTGGGTGGCTCTGCCCTCGGTAGCCGCGAATATCGGAATTTCGACACCGGGGTGAAAGCTGCCAAGGAGATTTTTGACTGCGTTCAGTCAAAGGACTGTGTAGATTTGTACGTGCAGGATCAGTTGATCATCTTTATGGCTTTAGCGAATGGAACTAGCAGAATAAAAACCTCCAATATAACTTTGCACACAAAAACCGCGATTCACGTGGTTGAACAAATGACGAAGGCAAGAGATTTCAGTTGTATGGCCAGGATGTTTTTTATCAATGCTCTTTCACAGGCTAAATTCAACATAACCGAAAATCCGGACGAAGGATCCAACGTTATCGAGTGCATTGGAATCAATTATTCTAATCCTAATTTGGAACAAAATAGGTAATCTAATCATGTTTTTCTACAATGTAAACAAGAAAATTGTCATGCTTCAGTTTAAACATTATTATTACTCCTTTCGCCTTTTTACACTACGGCTATTCATCAATAAAATCTGCTGGCTTGAAATGACTAATCACATTAATGGTCCAGTCTGACTCATTGCCCTGAGTAAATTCCTTGATGAAGCGGTAATTGCAGATGGATATTTTATCTCGATTCTCTGGCAACATGCTAAAAGTAATCAATTGGTATTAAGGACGAAGCAGTGCTATGTTGAGACATACCCCATATTGATCGACGGGGATGTACCCTTGTCGCGCATTTCCTTTAATCCTCGCAGTACATGGAATACCATTGTTATTTCCACCCAACGTTTTTGAATTTTCTCATTTGATTCATCGAACATTATGCCTACCTGGAACATTTAAATGTGAGACTGACTACGGAATTATTAATAATACCTGATACGGGAAGCTAAAGTAAATGTCGTCCTTATTTACTCGTAATTCAGTTCTCTGAGCCACAGACATTTTTGATATAACATTTTTGATCTCGGTAACAGTTTCAGCAGTAACTAAATCGGACAGAGATGACAATTCTCCCTCAGCAATTTTCCCTGACACTGACTGCTCAAATTTAATTAGGAATTATATTCAAAATAGTCGTTTTTGTGATAATTGTACACCTGCAGGGCTTGTTTGGTTCCAATCACGAATTCCGGCAAACTGAAATCTCTGTCGAAATACGGACGAATTATGAAATTTACAAGTATCCAATTTTTTATTGTATTCAATACGGAAGGCCACACGATTTCAGGGAAATCCATTAATTGAGGCAAGCTTCTTTTCCGGCTTTTAGACACTTCGGAATCATCTTTTGAATTCGATGAAAATTGTTTCGGTTTGTTTACAATCAAGTCAGTTGAGGTTATGTGTCCGAGTAAATATTTAGAATAGATTTCATTCCGCCTATGTACGCTGTTTGTATTATGCAATCCTTGACTTATAGACGAATATTTCCGATTCAAATATTGAACTTTCAGTGTATTATGAAATTTATAAATACTACAAAAGCAATGACGTGCTGATGACAGCGCCATGACTGCGGGCAGTTGTGAATGGTGTGTGGGTCCTTGAAATTGAACAAACCAACTTGATCTCAAAACATTTTAAACTTAAAGTCTGTATGTGGTAAAGCATTCATTCATTCAAATAAACTTATAATGTACAATTTTATTAAAAATCTCTAAACATTTTCCATTGAAATAATCCCGAGAAATGTGTAGGACATCTGGCGGAAAATAGAACGCTTGTGGAAGCAATATGTCAGTTTACCCAATTTTTTTTGAGATTGGTACCATGTTATGACTTTTGAAAAATTCTTTCATATTTCGTTTCATCATGCCTCTTTCTGAGTGTCATACCATTTCGGATTAAGGGCTAAATGCGCAGCTTGTAAAGTAACTTGCCAAAGTAGCATTTTTTTTTTAGGTAGTCAGTTGAGTAGGCAGCAACACAGTCACTTTTTCACTTTTTACATTATCTTCTCTGGCAACACTGAACCTCATCATAAGCAGTTACGTTTAGTTTTCAAAACGTAACAGTTCCCGGTGAAAAAAAATCCCTTTCGACAGGCCTACAGGCTGAGGTAGATTTCGAAGTGTTTCGATTGCGTTTATTGGGTAATTTATTTCAAAATCGAGAAACTAGTTATGGATTTATATACTACTCATCAAGAGCTTTTCAAGGTTTAAACGATACCCCACAAGACGTGGTTTAGAAAAATTCGAATCGATTTTTCGATTTTGCTCATTAACGAACTTAATTACTGAGCTATTAACCCCAGAAATAATATATTAAAATTTGGTTCCAATATCTTCAAAAATACGGCCGCTAGCGTGTAAATATATAGGTATATATATTATATATATATATAAACTTTCGAACGGGGGGTGGTTTCGTAGTCAGGGAGGCATGAAACGAAAAACTATGAAAGAATTTTTCGAAAGTCGTGACATGGTAATATGGTATACATCTCAATAGGTAGATTTTTCTTCGTAATCTACCTAAAATTATTGAACGTGCCGATTTCCTCCAAAAAATAACACTTCCTGCAGTTATATTACAAGTTTTAAGATTTTAACAAAGACCTGAGCAAAAAGTCACTTTCCCATAATAAGTGAGTTATTGATAGGTAATCTGACAAAACATTCATCTTTAATTAATAAAAATTGATTAATTTACTTAAAAGAAAAAAGTTATATGACTCTGTAACTTTACATAAACTACAGGGTGGCTGATTCGTGTTACCAATTCAAAACGCTATATTTTTTATTTATAAATATTTTTTATTGAACCCAAAGAACAAAATGTTGAAAAATAAACCAAAATTCAAAATTTGTTTTACATTTTTGATTTGGCCACCTTTTGCGCAGACTATGGCCTTAATACGGTCAACGAATTCATCGCTCTCTGCACGAATGTGGCCAGTTGCCAATTAAACATCGTCTTCTATGATGAGGCCCCATTTTCTATTGAACAACATTTCAACAAACAAAATGATCGAGTCTACTTGCCAAGGAGGTCATACGATAATTTCGATCAAAGGATGGGATGGAAGGTGATGGTTTGGGGCGCAGTAACTGCCAATGGTCGATCTCCAATCGTATTTTTGGACCGCGGTGTTAAGATAAACGCGACCGTTTATTTAAAAACGGTCTCGGAACCTGTGTTGAAGCCTTGGGCATGCAACCATTTCGGCCGCAGACCGTGCACATTCCAACAGGATTCTGCACCAGCTCACAAAGCCCGAACAAATCGCAGGAATGGCTTGAAAACAACTTCATTTCGCACACACAATGGCCTTCGAATTCTTCAGATGCGAACCCGTTAGATTAGTCTATTTGGGGTTATTTTAAAGGTTAAGGTTGGCATTTCCAATTTTATAGTGGAAATATTTTATCGGCCGATGTACAAAAAAATAACACAGTAAGAATAATTAGCAAATCTATCTCACTTTGTCAGTGTTTTCAAATAGAATTATAAAAAATATTTTATATCAATACTTTTTTTTTTTGTTAATTTCCCTAAAATATTGTAAAATGGAAAAGATGACTTTTGTGTGTCCCTCCTCAGCTAATGTGGGCAGGTGTAATAATTTTGATAAGTACATGGTTGTACAAAAAAGTGATATTTTTTTTTTAAAATTGAGGCAGCTGTGTTTTAATTTTAGACATTAATTTACAGAAGGGCGATTGAGGATTACATCACAAAAAAAAAAATTAAGAAAAGTAAAGATTTGTAGTTACAGTACTTGAAAGATCAGCTCAGGGTGTCAATTTTCTCGATTTGTCTTTTAAGGTTTATAATTTGAAAAGAAGTACATGACTAATTGTGAGATTTTTTTAAATATTTCTGGTAACTGTCAGTCTGTCACCACCTGACCTATCACCCGTTTCCGGCTTGACGTTGATTTTTGTATATTTCCATTGTTCTTTTATTCACTAAAATAATAAATAATAGAAATAATAGAAAAATTTGGCTTTTAAACAAGCCCTAATTCTTTTTGGAACGGAATTTATTAAGTTTTCAGTCATTATAACCGCTGTCATGGATTTCCATACTTCTGATAAAAATGTTTTCATTTCCTGGATATATTTTGGTTTACGAACTGAAACTCGGTCGCCCAAAACTTTCTAACATTTTTCTATAATGTTTAAATCAGGGCTTTTTGCTGGCCATTGCAAAACAGTAATAATTTTGTTGCTGTAACCACGTTTGTGTGTAACGAGCTGTATGGGGTTTTGCATTTTCCTGTTGAAAAATCGTTCCCAGAAGCGGCATTTCATCTTCGATAAAAGGCACAAGAAACTCCTTCAATATTTCTACATATTTTTGTGCATTAATAGTGCCTTGAACAACGCATAGGTTGGAATAGCCCTACCAGGACATAGCACGCCATACGGTTACCTTTCCGCCCCCTTCTTGAACTTGGTGTTTGATACAATTTGGGTGATACTTTTCATTGCGAAGTCTTCGGATCCCTTTCTTGCCTTTAGGGACAAGCTGAAAAGTGCTTTCATCCGACCCCACTAATAATAATAATTGAAATATAATTTGATAATAAAAGGAACTCAGTTTAATTCCTATTAATTTTTATTTTTATCGACCCCGTAGCATGCCAGATATAGGATGTTGAAGTTCATCGAGTAGCCTAAAACGCATGTGGTCCTATGTTAATGCACAAGACTGTATGCACGTAACTTTACTTTTGACTTATGTAAATGTCGTGTTACGTAAAAGTGTAAGCTGCAAGGTCCCGCATTAATTACGTACGTCGGAAGTTGTCGATATAACTTGCCAATGCGATGACGACCAAAGCCATATCTAGATTAGACGATGCTCAATCCGAATAGGTGGACAGTAACCGTCAAAAATGTTGCAGCTATTCATGTGAGCTCATTTCTGCTATCTCAAAAAAAAAAACTAGACGGTATTATCACAATCCGTCTGATATTAAAAATGTATAGGTTTCGCAATTTTATTATGTAAAATTTTGTTTCCAGACATTTTGCGCCAAGCATCTGTTTGGAGCACATTTTCAAAGTTTCGGTGTAGAGATTGCCATACATTACTTTCACGTTCAAAATAGAACCCTCAATTGAATTTTTACTTAAAGCAAAGCATACTAATATTATAATTAAACGGTGGTGGGCAAAATTCACCCAGAACCACCAAAACGGCAAAACCATAATATAATATGTGAATCGGAAGACCTATGCCAAAATGCGCATTGTTCATTATGGAGTCGTTAAAATCTAACCCGGAGGTCATTAGATAAAATGTTTTTAACATTAAGTATGAGTCTTAAAATGAAAGATATGAGCCAGACAGAAGACAAAGGCTGGCCGACCATAAAACCCATACTTGCACTAAAATGCACCACTATAATATATTATACAGACGCCCAACGGGCTGCTATGACTTTTTGTTTGTTTCTTTTTTATAATTTTTTGAAATGATCTCGTGGTAACTGACCTCTGAAAACTGTTCTCGGCATGTTAGATTTAGATCTATTATTCAATTTCAACTACATTCCGAAAATCAGACGGACTGCTATGATACAGTTCTACTAAATTTTTTGATATTTTGAAAATGTGGTCCGATCAGACGCTACGCGGAAATTTTCTGGAAATTAATATGTTTGAGTTCGGATAATCCATTCTATAGATTTTATATGGTTTTGACTTTTGGCCGTATTACAAAATACAATGAGACAAAAATTTTAGTCGCGAGCTCACGTACTACCCAGTAAACCACATGTAATGTATAGAGCAAAGAAATCCATTAAGAATGTATTACAAGTACCTAGGTACTGTAAATGTAATTGAAGCGATTTGGTTAAGTTCAAATAGTAATCTCTTCCAAATACCTTTCAAGTACATTTCAGGATATCCATGGAAATTCTCAGTTTCTCAAATTAAATATACATCCATAGTGGCGTAGCTGTTTTTTCTGCCCCCCCCCCCCCCCCCCCTGCACATTTTTTCGGGCCCCCACATTACCGTATCTATTCACCCTGTTCAATTAGGTTCTTCAGTAAATGTTATTCAGTTCACACGGGGTTACAGTTGTAAGTTACAGTGGAAACATTTTTTGCATTAATCAAAATTTTGATTGACTAATGATTATATATTTGCATATATCTAAAATGGTCATTAAATATAAAAACATTTTGAAATTGTTCAATAAAAATATCTAGGCTTTTACTTTGCAATACTATGCACTATGCTACTAAGTAAGTATTTATGTAGGTACTTTACTTTTCACGCTGTGAATTACAAATTATCGTAAAATTTTTGTGTAAAATCGTTTGTCTATCCTCTTATACGGCGGGCCCTGTAAGCTCGTGGGCCCCCCTGCATTGCAGGCCCTGCGGCCCCGGCAACTACGCCACTGTAAGGTTTGTATATTTATACTTCAATATATTATTGCAATGATTTAAAAATCATTTTACATACTTAGTGTAAGTTACCTACATTGTTTTCGGGGGAGGGGGAAGGTTTTAAATTTTACGAATATAATGCAGCAAATGCTTATTGAAATATCTTCACAATCTAAAAACCATTTTCTAATTAAATTAATTATTTATAAAATACATCTTGAAATTGATTTCTAGAGCACAAATTCAATTCAATACGCGCAAAATGCCGAACTGATGGCATGACTTAATCACACCCTCATTATTCTCTTTTCCGTGGTTCAAAATCATTCCCTCCCTCTGCGAATCGTGGGACATTCTATAACGGATGATGCACCAATCGGATTACTCTATGACACTCGTGACTTAGTCAAGTGTTCTGTATGACTCCGTTTGTGTGAGTTTGTACAAATACTGCCCGAAAGCACCGAAAATTCCTACAGAAATTGATTATCCACCCCCCAATCCCCCCAAATGGTATTGTGTACGTGCTACACTCGTGAAAATGGCCGGGTGATGTTTGAGTTGCAGTTGTGTTCAGGGAAGAAATCAAAGGGATCCAACTCGCTTTTCGTGATGCTCTGCGCCTCCCTCCCGAAATCAATATTTAAAATACTTGCAGGATGTCACGTTCTTTCCCGTATGATGGACCCGACTAGGATATGCTTCCTGAGAGGCTTTTTAAATTGAAGCAATTGCACACGTTTAGTTCTGAGAAACGGTTCCTTATTTAAACTTCATTTTATTACAATGAATTCATTCAAGGGAGTAAAGGGACTTAACAACTTCATTAAGGAAAGTAATTTAACTCATTAGCAACTGTTTTGAGGAGCACTCGCCTTCGAAATATTTGACAAACTTTTTCCCTTAAATTTATGTTCTCCTTTCTATTCACTCAATTTACTCAAATTTATTTTTGAAATTCGAAGATTAATCGCAATGAAAAGTGAACAAACATTGCAGAAAAATAACACGAGTTAATTTGATTAATTAAGTTTTATCTAGGTATGCGTTAACAACGCTCTTCAAAAGATTTTCGTTAATGTGTAAACAGTGATCAGAAACAATCAATATTCAATACCTTTGCCTAATCACCATATCTAAGAAGCCATACGGAACGATGTTCCACGGAATAAGGATTCACTTCGGGAATCCGGTATTCAAACTTTTAATCACTTCTTACCCAGAATTACGATCCCATCCACCCCATCCCCCCCCCCCCCCCCCCCCCTTTACTTTTTCACTGGTATATCTGTTTCGGTAAGTTGCTTCCGGTTCGTGGGCGTCAAATACTCAGCTTGAGCAATCAGGACTTTCAGGTTTCAGGAGACTAGGACCAGTGCGTATCAATATGATTCTGACACTCACACGTGCCATTTAACTTTTATTTGTATATCGAACATTTTTGAACATTTGGGCGTAAAATCGTTTTGACATCGACTCAATTTTCGAGGGCTGCTCCTGGCACTGATTTGATGGAAGAGCGGAGGGCTTCTGTCTACTTTTAGTGGTTAATTCATCGAACAAAAGGAAACAATAATTGTAAATGGTAATGTTTTGACAGCCTCTTTCAACATTCTGACCCTAATTCTATTGCAATATTTGGCAGAACATATTTCACGGATTTGTAGTCCTTTTACAGGAGATGCTTTATCTGTCCGCTTACGAAAATTTGACATGCCATTTGCCAATGTCTATGATGTATTTTGGGGAGATCCTAAATATGTTTGAATTTTAAAAATATCTACAAACAGACACATTACATCATACATGTACCTCTATCTATAAATTCAAATGTAATTGACAAAAACCTACAGAATAAAAGTGATATTTTAAGCATCGGAAAATGTTGAAAATATGAGAGCCAAACCATTTTTTCAGGAATATGTAGTTTCAAAGCTAAAATTATATCAAATATCGATTTTTATTTCCATTCCACCACTTCTAAAAGAACTGTTCAATCTCTAAAAATGCTCCACCCAACTTTACATCAGGACACAGTTAAAAACGGATGGTAATAAAAAAATCATTAAGTTCTTCCGTTTTTCCCTCCATTCCGAATTCTCGACTAGCTCCAGGACAACGAAGGTTTACAATTCCTCGAGCATTAATTAAAACAAAACCCTACGTCACAACATTAATAATGCTTCATAATTATTAATTTGCAGTGAAAGCCATTGAGGGATGAAATACCAAAAATAAAGCGACGTCCACCATCGGCCATCCTTCCTTGAATTTCAAATTCTTAAAAAAGCAGGTACGCCCGCTCACCCCCCAATCATCAAGCTCCATGGAGCCCCAAGCCCCCAACGTTCCGGTTCAGTTCAGTACCGAGAAACTCCTTCAAGTAATAAAACGAGAAAAGCTCTGAAGCTTTAATGTAACTTTTGTTGCTCATCCGACGTTCCGGGTCGGGTGCAAATCCAGCCTCCGCTTTAAATTAATGGCTACAGATTAAATGCGGATCGTCTTCATTAACTCGTGAATGAATAGCAACGGAAACGGACGCAGAAAGTCAATGACGGGGAGGATGCCGGCTCCCCCCAAGACCCCCACCCACAGCTCCCACGAAGCCAACAAGCAGAGCACACCAACGACCATCATCCCAAATATCCTGGTGAACAAGAATCAAACCCGACATAACTAAAAATAAACTCAGCTCGGTTGACCACGCCCCTCCGAGGGCGGAGCCTGAAAATCCCTAAAATCAAGTGTTCTTGACTGAACGCGGGGGGTATCAGAGTTCATGTGTTCCATTTTGAAATGTTAAATAAATGTGACCCGCACGAACACCACCGCAATACGCTGAGCGCAAAATATCCCATGGATATTGGGGGTGGTCGGGGGAGGTGGTTGGGTGTGTGGCCGTATTTCGCGCTTTTTTCTACAATTAATTAGAGCAACAATGGAACAATTGGGACCGTGGCTAGCGGATAAGGAGCCACACTGCGGCGGCCGTGCATTAATCCAGGATCCAGTAAATCCAGCCCCGCCGCAGTCAGAAGTTGACACTCATTTTGGAGTGTGTTTGGGGGTGGTGGTGTACACAGAGCACCCGAAGCCCACATTTTAACGATCATCTCTCATCTCGTGTTTCATGTCGTGATGGGTGTTTATTGGAGGCTGCGGCTTAGAGCAAAAAGTAAAAACGCAAAGCTTCAAGTCAAGTAGAACGAATCATAGTGCAGGACGACGAGACAAGGCCCGGTGGGTTGGTAGATGGCGGGTGTCGGGCGGTGGTGCGACAACGGCAGTGGTTGCTGCCTCGACAGTGCTGCTGCTCCAGCCGCTGCTCTTCCGACAAATGGCCATTTGAACATTGAACTGCCGAGATGGAGTGCTTTTCCAGTTAGTGTGCTGTGTGGTGTGCGACGCCGTTGTAATTAATCATCCCTGGTGGTAGGCCCCAAACCTGGCCGCATTAAGGACTCCAATTTGAATTGGGCCATCAGCCGGGCATCCTTGTGCAATTGTTCAAAATATTCAAACATTGTGATCTGTGCAAATTGATTAAGTTTCGTCCAAGAAAAGTGAATCTGTGAGTGACTTCCGGGTGTGCGCCGGGATTAACGTTTGGCATCAAGGATCCTACTGTAATCTGATAATATGAATTCAGACGCCTCAGCGACTATGATCTGCGACGTTAAAGGTGGGTGTCTGTAAAATGGCGGTTATCATCCTTCGGCACCATTAAAATTATTCCAGTGACTTTTTAGTTTTTAGTTTCAGGCGTGAGTTTTGAAAATCAAAATTTTATGCTCCATAATATTATTGTAAAATAAAATCTAATTCAGTGTTTTCACGAAACGACTTTATTTAATAACAAAAGCAATCATACCATGTAAATGTAATATAGAGGATGGTAAAATTTCTTAATGCATCAGTGCACCAAAGAAACATTTTTTAAAAATCATAGACCAGTTAAAAGGATTTTTAACAAACTAATTCACATTTGTAAATTCATTTTCATACATCATAAAATTCTGGAGAAAGCATTTTCATTTTTTATTCAAATTTCATGTGAAAAAAATATTGTTTGTAGAGCCCTGACACCCCCAAAGCATGTAAACGGCTGTAAAAAGCACGAGGATTGTGCAACATTAGTATTCAAGACAAGCATCTGAAGGTTTAGCGGATAAATTGTCCGAGATTTTTTACAATATAAAAAATATGTTAATCTGTCACAAATATTAAGCTTTTTGGTATATAAAAAATTGCTTTTTGATTTACTCTTCCGTTTGTGGTAACTTTTTTTTAGAATATTTCCATATTTTGAGGAGATAATATTTATTGTCGATGTTTGGTTAATTTAGGGTTCTTCATTCTTATATTATAGGTATTCTCAGCTTGTGCTGTGAATATTTTATATAAATTATATAGGTACCTACTTAATTTTTGTGGTTTTTTATGTACCTAGGTTTCTTATTTATTTTTATAAATAGCTTTTTTTTTAAACTGCAGTATATCAAAAAAGTGTAAAATTTTAAATATTATATTATGCATTGTTAAACAAGAATATAAATTAAAGTAAATCAAGTGTTTAGTGTTGCTTTCAGTATTAATTGTACGTACTTATTCTTATTTATTTATTTCGGAGTTTATTTTCAGAAATCTACTTAACTATATTACTTTATACTTAAAGTCTTAAATATTTAAATGTAATCCACAAAAAAATATTGCAAACGAAAATAGAAAGACGCAATGGCGTCAACCCATGTGACCCTTTCAGTTTCAGAAGTCCATGAAAATTAAAAAAAATTAAAATTGTAAGCTAAAAAAATTTCCAAAATGTCAATTTCTTTAATTCATCTACATACCTTTGCGAAAATTCGCTTGTTTGTGTATTTGTGACGTTAAATACTTTAGGTAAAATCTTTCGACGGCTAATTAACACACTTCTCTTCATCCAATCGAGCTAAGACTTTTCAGATAGGCTCGTTGTCGATGGCAATGCATTCTATAAAAGTTTGATCCCGTTATAACAGAAGGAACGGATAAAATCCTTAATAATAATTGAAAAATTACAGCCTTCTCCACCGTGCATGAAAAAAATTATCATAAAAAGAAGTCATCATTTCTTTTTTTTTTAATTAGTCATAATTTTGAAAATACAGATGAAATTATAGTAAAAAACATTGTTTTTACGGGTTGGTTTTTTACTCTATATATATATTTATGCCCAATTTCACAGTGCAAGCTTAAGCTCAAAAATAGGTTTAAAATTCTGCTTAAAGTATGCTTTGATTTCAAAGTCATAATTTTAGTCTTAAACTTTGCTTTAATTTAAGCGGCCAAATTTCGTCGCTTAACTTAAGTTTCATAAAAATGTATTGTCAAACAAACGTCATATGTCAATTGAAATTAATTCTTGATTTTGAATTGTATTTAATGTGCTTAGTAATTAAATGGTTTAATTTTTATAAAAATCAATTAAAATATAGATCATAAACAAATAAAATCACTTAACAACAGCGGAATAACATTTTTGGCAAATAGTTCACGGTATACAGTAGACTACAAAATTGATTCTTATAACTTAAACCAGGTTTACTCAAATATCAACTGTGAAATCCGGCAGAATTAAACTTTAGTTTAAGCTTCCTATGCTCGCTTAACTAAGCGAAAACTTAAGTTTCAACTGTGAAATTGGGCATTAGAGATATAAAATTTTAATGTTTGAAAAAAAACGCAAATTTTTGTAAACGGCCGTATTTTTTAAAATTAGAGTTTCTCGGCTCCAAATTAAGATAGGGACATGAAATTGGCGTCAAATTAAAGCTTGTTACAGTAGCGGTAATTTGATATGCACCATGAGGACTTTTGCAAAAGTTAAAGTTTTTTCAAAATTATTATTTTTTTCATATTAATGGAATTTCTTAAAAAGCCGTATTCCAAAATTTAGAAAAAGATATATCTTTTATTTGCCAATATATGGCTAAAATAATTGCGAAATTTTATTTTAGCAAAAACAGTAGTTCTATAATTTTCGCAGTATTTTTTTTAAACAAAACGAAATGCTGACTCGGAAAACTAAGGTCAACACAAAAATGTCTTGCAATGGAATCCAGAGCGCAATTTAACCCACTTAAATTAAAATCGTGAAGGTTATGATTGATCTAACCTGAATTACTCGTGGTTTATTCGCTTAGAACTCAATTGTTCAACACACACACCCACAATCGGTGTAGATCAATTGTCAATATTTATTGACTTGAGTCTCTGCTGTCGAAATCTGTTGATTCTTGCTACTTATATTTGATACTTTTTTTGAGGGCAAATTACTTTTCATTTTGCTCATTGGTTCTGGTTTTCAACTTTATTTGTCGTCTGCTTACATTTCAGGCCTTCTTTATTTAAATTTAAAACAATTGTTTGCACTAGACGATCGGATAAATCAACCGTTTTTATTGAGCTAATGTGTTCAAGTAAAATGAGTTCATGAAACCATCCACGATTTCACAAATGTTATCATTGTTTAAAATTGTTGATTTAATTGTAGAATCGAATCCTCAAGGTTGCGGAGATGTCAAGATGTGTTAGAATTGTGAACCATGCGTGCGGAATGTGCAACAAACGTTCATTACTTATTGTTTATAAGCATTTTTGTTGCTTGTAGAAATGTGTCTTTCTTTTTTTTCTTGTATCTATACAGAAGAATTTGCAATGTCCATCATTCTCAACAATACACTCCTTCCGCATTGTGGGTCAAAAATTGCGAGTACTCGTGAATGTACTGAGGTGGAAAATCAAATAAATGTTAACATGATTTTAAGCATTGAAAGTGTATTTTGACTCGAACACACACACAAGTGCAATGCCAATGGGGGTGAATTGAATCACAGTCGATCCGCATTTCAACATCATTATTATCCTCGCACGAATTAACACACAATGTCCAAACAAATCAGATTCGTTACGGTTTCGGGTCTAAGTACCGAAATCAATTTGTGAAATTAAATTAAAACGAATTAAACTAAATATGCAGTTATTAATGCATTGATATGAACGTCCGCAACGGTAAAGTGAAGCATATGATCATAATCCCGCCATAAAATGCCATTTGGTCCCCTTTGGTCCTGGCTTAAGTGCATCAAAATGTCACCAGAACCCAAATTAGGGTGTGATGGGTAAACAATTTTCCCAAGGGTGAAATTCATTCTGCACCCCTCTGGTTAATGTGTAAATAAATTTGTTGTAGTTTTACTTGACTTGTTGACGATTGTATCTGATTCGTAAATCAAAATTTTTCGTATAATTTGCAATATAAATTATATATTTGGTTTGTGTTATTTCTTCTTCTTCTTTCAGATCCCCGAAATTCACCGGTATCATGCTATTCCCCGCAAAGCAGAATGATGTCCTGGGGACATCATAGTCTATCCTCCGGTGCAGGTGATTCTGGCATTATATCCTGCTCAAATCGGAAAGGACAAAATCTCGGACTGATCTGTGTTGTGTGTGGAGACACAAGCTCTGGCAAACACTACGGCATTTTGGCATGTAACGGTTGCTCAGGATTTTTCAAAAGAAGTGTTAGACGGAAACTAATTTACAGGTTTGTCAATCCCCCCTCCAAAAAATGGAGTAAATTTAATTTTAGTAATTGTGTCATGCAAATTCAGAAGTTGTGCCCATTTCGTATGGGACAGGATAAAGTTAACCCTCGTTCAAGTTTTTCTTTAGGGAGGAAGGATTAAGAGACTTATACAAGTGTACAATATCAAACAATTATTTAAAGCCCTCTGATATCACGAAGGATAAAAATCTGAATTTCATTATCGGTGGTGGAGGGATCGAGGGTCGCAGGCGAGGGTGGCTGCCAGGTCATTTACTTTGAGTGGTATCAGATGTATTTGAGTTTTGAATTTAAAATCGACTGCAGCAGGCTCGAAACCGAACAGACAGTGCCAAATGGGAGTAAAAGGACATTGTCTTCGAGGGTTGCGCTTTTTTCAAGTTCAATTGAATTTTTGTACATAATTTTTTTTGGTTACTAATCGGCAAAAAATTATTGTTTTTTTACGCAAAAAACACTTGTGAAAATTCAAAATGTTTGTGAACTTATTTTTTAAAGAGGATTTTGGTACTTCTCTAATCTCTTGCTGCGCTGTATAAACGTGCATTTGAACTAATTCGAATTAAAGCAATTAGCAAAAAATTTAATTACAATATATATGATATAAAAACCAACAACCACTGACTGACGGACTGACTGACTGACTACCTGATCACTGCTTGTCCGGAACCAATTTCCATGAAATTTTGCATAAGTACTTCTACAACTTCACCTATTTAAGGGGGTGAAAAGAGTTGTAAACTGTCCAGAAGGGGTAGTGAAATTATTTTGTGTGTGGTATCAAATGAAAGGCGTTTATGACGGTTTAAATATATATATTATGTATGTACTTATTACTTACCTACCTAATACATTATAAAAATTGGAAAATGAACGTTTTCGTCGACCAAAAAACGTCAGCTCTCATCAATTAATAAATATTATAATGTGAACTTTGATTAACAATAAGATTTCAAGGACACTACTACCGTCTACCAACCTACACAAAAAAATAATTTTACAATCGCCGCGCGGTCTAAATTAAAAAGTCACCTTACTTTTTTAACACAGTACTTATAGTATAGGTGTATTATAATATACCCAAACAAGTATTAGCGACGCATTGCCTGGACACCTAGTTAAAATTTAATATTCTTTTTCTTGCATTGTTTAAAACAAAAAGTCATGTGTGTCTTTTACTTCTAGAGTATGTTTTTGTTTTTATAAATGTTAAATTTTCACCTGACCTAATGAATATTATTTCTCGACACTCAATACTATACAGGCAAGATTTCCTTACACAAAAGACACTTTCCGAGTGTTATAACTGTACTTATCACAAGAAGCAATCAAATCAAGCAGAAGCATTATCGTTGCCACAATTTAATAAAATTGCTTCCAAAAGTATCAGTAGAATTAGAAATAGTTTGGCAACAGCGACTACAAGTCAAGTTAAGGATAATCACCAAAAAGGCAAAATCATCAGGACAGAGAAAAGCTCTTAAATAACCTCAAGAAAATTGATATCGGTAAAATGTTATGCGACACATAAAGTCATATCGGAATTCCGAGGGCCTAAAAGTGTCACATCGGTTTATCTGCGTGTCCCTAGGGATCGATAAGGATTTAAGTGGGATATACTTGGCCAAATGTGACCGCATTAAATTTAGTGAATCACGTCAGTTGAGTAGATACAAGCGAATGAAAAAAAGGAGTGGAGAAGGATTCCCCGGTCAGGACACCACCACACCCTGAAACCCTCGCCACCCACCTCTGCTTCCATCCCACCCAACCCGAAATGCTCTGCCAAAATCCTGTGATTGAGCATTCGAGGAAACTGTGTGTGCGAGTACGTGACCTCATGTGCCTTTGTATTGGATAAAGTGATTTCCCATTTTGCAGCATCCATCGTGCCCTATTGTGTGCTCCTGTGCTCCTGAATTATTTTCTGGGCGTGTGTATCCTTGATCCTGGTCTCTCTCTCGGTGGCCCCTCTTGTGGCTCCTTCTATAGCGAAACTGAATTCCTGACGGTGCCATGCCGGAATTAACTTCGCTCGACATAATTCCAATCGTTATTCGATTAAATATCAAGTGTGGAGAGAGCTCGCCATGCTTTGTGGAAAGGATGATCCGCATTAGGGGTAAATTGAATGTCGGCAGTGCTCCTTTGAATAGAAATTCATGAATGAGGACAATGAGATTCCACTTGCACGTTCTTTTGCCCAAATGTTATGATTTTCACTGTGATGTGCACGCATCTCCTGAGTCCTTGTAAATGTTAGGTTAATTATTTTTATCTGGTTCTTATGGGTTTTGGTTTTTTAATTTTCAGATGCCAAGCAGGTACAGGACGATGTGTTGTCGATAAGGCTCACAGGAACCAGTGTCAAGCATGTCGTCTCAAGAAATGCCTGCAAATGGGGATGAACAAAGATGGTAAGTGGCAATAATTTTTACCTCATTATCGAATTTGGTTTTTTTAACGCTAAAATTCATTCTGGGTATCCCGATTTATTATTAGCAAAATAAATTCTTTTGAATTTACATAAAATTTTTACATTTTATGAAAGAAATTATTTACAAAATAAAAAATACATATTTACCTCTTCAAAAAAATGCCTGCATGGAAATGCGACCACATTTGTTGAGAAATGAGAATGTTACCATTATAGAATAGAAGATGGCTAATTAATTTTAATAAAGTTTTAAGTGTGGAAGAGAACGAAAAGCTAGTAAAATGGATTTAAGTAAATTGTAAACTATGCCGGCAGTCTTTTTGACAATAGTATTTACAGGGTAACTAAATGTTGCTGATTGAATTTTTCGCTGGCAGAATTCTATATGGTCGGAAGACAAGAAATTTAGCCCAAAATGTCCCAAATATGGGAATATTTGTGTCAAATCCTTAAAGGAGTGCACTACGAAGTATGATCCGTGCTCATCGGCGCAAATTTTGAACGATTTCTCGCGCACATACGTGCTCTGCAAACAAAATAAATAAACAATGACCAAAGTACATCTTTCATATGCGAGTATTTAAAATAAAACTACGGGAAAAGGCGCGAAACTAGGAAAACTAATAGGGTAACAAAGTCAAGCTCATATTAGATATTTTATCAACCTTGTCTCCATCTTCCGCGAACCGCTAGCCATACTTTGTTGGATCTAATATTTTACCCAGCCATTGATTGCACCTGCCTTTCAAAAGAATCTGAGAAGGTTCAAATAAAAAAAACAAATTTATTTGATTCCTTTTACATGGAATAACCCAATAGTGCTCTACCTATATTATAAGTTATAAATGCGAATCCCATCGAGGTCCCACTCTGAAATTTTTATGATAAAATGTAGGTATATAAATTTTAAAAATTAAATTCAAAAGCAACATCTTTAATAAAATTTCATAGTAGTTTTTTGCGTTCTTCAAACCCGAAAAAATACTTGCCAAAAGTATTCTAGTGTATATCAAAATAAAGTCCATTAAAATTGAATGCTTTTTAAAATGAATTATGACACAACCTTCCACGTCTTATGTAGAACTGGAATGAACAAATTTTTAGTATTGAGCTTGTGTAAAAAAACCCAACGATTTTTTACAAATTTCAAAAATTTATTATCTTTTCAAAAACTATGCGATATAGTAGTTTTTTAAAATCAGATTTGCATCTAGGATGTAAAAGTCTAAAAGAGTACACACTACACATATTTAATGTTTCAACGAAATTTAAAATAGACTATAATTTGTTTTTGGTTGATTTGGCATGAACTGCCACAAATATGAAAATTTGGAAACGAGTACAAAAAATGCCAATGTGGACATCTTTGGAAACTTTTTATAATTTGATATACCTATTGTAGAGGGGCTGTTACCTATCGAAATCAATCTTAAACTAGTGAGGAAATTATAATTGGCTTAGGCCAATTATGAAACACCTTAGACGTACACTGGGGCACAGCTTTAACTTAGAAGAAACGTGTGGAAGAAATTATGTAAAAAACCGTTCACAAAAGTGACAAACAGCTGAGCATCTTACTTAGTTTAATTGTAAAAAAATTGTATTATTAATTGTAAAAAATTTCCATCTACAACTGCAAATAATTATTTTCTATTACCGTAATTTTTGGAGCGTCGTATCATGGATAATATTTTAGCTAGACGTATGAAGCTTAAAAGGGGATTTCTTTTTGTAGTCCCCAACTATCCTGAATCAGACTACCTACCTTGTTCTGTACCTTGACTAGCCTCGGAGAATGATATCAAATTTATGCATATATGGGTGTACCATATGGGGTATGGTTGCAGAGATGTTAACGATTTTATTGTTTAATGTTCTATTGTGCATTTGGATTTTGCAAGTGATCCTCTGTAAATCATTCAGTCTTTCAGACCAAATTTAAAGGCGGTTCACATCAAAAAACAATAAACAATTGTAATATTTTGTGCACCTCAAAATCTAATCTTCCTGGACTATATAAAGCATATAATGTAAGTCAAAAGACAAAAATAGACACTCGAAAAAAAATCGAACAAAATCGAATAAAATGATAATAACTGATTAAATTATACTCATTTTATCATCTAAAGTACATTTTTACTGTTATCTTAACATTATATTGAAGTATGTAGGTTACTAAATATAAACAATCCTAAAAAGATTTACCTAAATAAGAGAAAAATATAACATGACATTTCCTGACTTATGTGCTTTATTTTGCCTTTATTTTAATATAACTATAAGTCTTGTTAAATTATTCACAAATTATTTTCAGAAATTCAACGAATTAATTTATTGAAATTTTAATTAAATCACAATCTGAAAATAAAGGATGATACTTGAAAGCACTTGCCACTTCGGAGGAACAGTGTAGCGCAAAAAACACATTGCCGACAAAAAAAAAACATAAGAAAAACTTTTCTTTTGCTTAACATAATAATTCTAATAAACACAATTTAAGCTTTTACTTCAATTATTAATAAAAATAATAATGCAAAAATATCAATGTACGCTGCTACCGAACTTAAACTAAGAAAAATTAAAAAACCTCAGAACTTCACTGCAAAATTAATCGACTTCTCTTTTACTCACGGTGTCGAAAGTGAAATTTTATGCAAATTAATAAGAAATTATTAATAACTCAAAAAACACTGCAAATTTTACACAACGGTTTATTATTTCCAAAAAATGTGACATTTTTCAAGTCACGGCTAGATGGCAGTAGTGATCATGTGAAATGATTTCACGTTTTTTGATCCACCAACAAATGGAATAATTTATGGAGATTAAAAATTTCAAAATTCTATTACTCAAAAACCAATTGATATAAATCCATACAATAAAATGTGTTCTATTGAGTAATATTAGAGCATTGTATATTCCGAGTTTTATGAAAAAAGCTTGAACGGTTTCGGAAATATGATTTTTTCAATATTTGGTTCCTCAATTTCCCCCCCTCAAAATACGTCGATCGGACCCACGAGCTGTTAGGACCGTTGTCAGATGTCACTTGATTTTTGAACCAAATTTAATTAATTTATCTCCAGTAGTTTCCGAGAAAAAGCCTGGACGGCGGACGGCGGACGGGGGACGGCGGACGGACGGATTTTTTTTTATTCGTTTTTTGAAATCTACATATCTCAAAACGTAAACTGACAAAATTTCAGGGGGGGTTATAATTTTTTTTTTCGTGTTCGATTACATAGGTTTATTATTGAAAATAATAAACCAAAAGGGCACTAGCTACCTTTTCTTGAAGCGTTTCGTCGTATTTTTGTACCCTTATAGATTCGGTCTGGACCGAGGTCTGGACAGTGCTAAAAGGCTAAATTTTCCGCATATGATCTCAATAGAGTACGTCTTATTAAACATGCCAAGTTTCAATTGTATAGCTATTATACCTTATAGATTATTAATATCTAAAATACCCAGATTCCGTCATTCACTCACTGACTCACTAACTGATGATCATCAAAACTGTTAGGATACTTCCTGAAGTCATAGAAAGCTGAAATTTGGTGTGAAAGCTAGAATTAGCATACAAACAATATAAAAATTAAGAAATCTGTACATTTTGCCCCCATCCGTTAAAAAAATAGGGGGATGAAAGTTTGTATGGACCTTTCGTCAATTTTCAAGCGAGGAACATAAAACATTGGTATTGAGAATATTGGTCACAAATTTCGTTACTCAAGGACCTATTGGCGCAAAATTGTCAATTGACCCCTAGTTAGTGAATTACTTTCAGTTCATAAGCCCGTAGAAGTGTCTACGGCACTCTTACGAAACGTTCAAGCCACACATTTTTTGAGGGATTTGGAGAATGTTCGGGAACTTAGCAGATCATTTCCCAGCAGATCAAACATAAAAGTGAGTTCTATGGTTCCTGATACTTTTTAGCAATAGTTCTTATTATATACTGTTATAAGCTAGCTGTTATACAAACAGCTACTATGTGAAGTTATAGGATCATTTTTTGAATTTTTCAATCGTCTTTTTTTAAGTAAAATCGCCAGAACTATTGCTAAAAAGTATCAGGAACATAGGATTCACGCAGAACGCTATACGCTATGATGATAGTTAGAGAGAGTGAGGTTAGGGCGTGTAGAGTTAGGAGCTTGGCCCTCCATAAGATCTGATAACTTTTTTACAGTGCAAGCAATATGTACTGGTCTTGGCTTTACTTTACATGAAAATGTATTTGGTGGGATACAATATTCACAATCCGACAATCCCTCACGCGGACGATGCCCAAAAGCACAGAAGCACCCGCTCCCCTAGAATAGCCAAGTACTGCTCGGTTACCGGAAGTCGGTGACCGTTCAAAATTTGTTTGGATTTCGTATTAATTTAATTTTGTTCAGAATTTTAATCAAGAAAATAAATGCAACTATGTTTTACTACAGTAACTATGTTTTGTCGACATATATACCAAGATCATTCGAATGAAAATATTAAACTTTAATTACTAAAAATACCTTTGCGGCAGACTTACTATAAAAATGAGCAACTATAGGATCTTGCTCATTTTGATCCAGGCAGTTAAATTTTTCGATCTTGGTGATATCTAAATGTGCGCATTAGTTTGTTTATATTTCAGATAGGCAAATAACTAGACGCCTGTGCAGTGTGCAGTGTGCATTGTCAATTGATTTAGAAATCTATTTTTTTTATGTGCTTGCACAGTCTAGTTTTTGAAGGACTTGTAGATACATCAAAAATTAGTTCTTGGGAAGAGATAATGTGGCACCCCACTGTGTGATTTCAAGACAATGCTTCAAGGTATCTAAAACGGTGCAGACAAGGAACAGGCAAAGTCATTTTATAATAAAATTGAGAATTCTAAATTTTAAACTTCTTATTGTTAGACGTGCTAATATTAATGTTACAGGCATATGGGCATTCCGGAAATTATTTTATTTAATTTGTTCGTCCAGACTATATACTTTATTAAAAATATGGATTACAGTTTCCTGAATATTTTTATTACATTTTATCCTTATTTCGTTGACTTAACTATTTGCACGGAACTCTCTTTTACATATGGTATTTTTTACATGGTCTTCAAATTTTTCAGTTACAGGAACTTTCATTTTTCACATGCCTTTGATTTTACGATTGAAAAACTTTGTTTGTAGATATACCTTTTTTACAGCATTTTTTAAGTAGGGTTTTTCCTGTGCAAGGAACAAAGTTTAGTAAATTATATCCTACAAAAAAAGGCCGTACTACATCTAGGGTATTTCGGTAATGGTCCAAACAAAGTATGCTTTCTTTCATAGTTAAATTTTTTTTATAATAAGTAGTGCTGCAATAATAATAGTCTTCGACACCGTTCCCGTGCTGTCTGAAACTTTTCCCTATACAATATAATTATTTTTATAACTGTATTTGTTTAAAAATAAAACCCAATCCTGAATAAAAATATGCTAAAAACATTAATGTTGGAGTTTCTTCAATGAATTTTTTATTGTTATATAAATATCTAGTTTTTTCTACACAAGTTCGTTTTCTACTTATTATTTTCGATTTATTGTTATATTTATTACAATAATTTTAGTTAGTTTATCACGTGTCAACATTTGCAGAAGTTTTGTGAGATCGCAAATAAAGTCATATGTGCCGTAAACGTAAAGGACACAAAACACAGAAAACTTGTACAATTTATTATATCCCGTTGAGAGATGCGGATGTGCGGCAAACGACAAACTTTTCCACTTTTTGCATAGAAACCTGGCGACTTCATCAGCACGTTCGATTATTATAGCCGTATTTTGCAACAAATAGAGACGATCCCAGATCCAAAATCTCTTTGTGGTTTTTATTTACAATCAAATTGGAGCGCATTCAGTTTAATGAAAGCTTCCCGAGACTGCTTTTGGGAATCTGGCGAATTTAATGTGAAATGGGAAAACTTTTTCCGCCAAGAGTAAAAAAGTTTTCCCCTACCTCAAATATCTCTTCTTATTTGTCAGTGAATTTTGCAGAGAGATTTTTCGTCAGGATGCTGGTGCCGTAACTTCAGGATATTTTTGCCACTTGAATGAGTCCTTCGATTGCCAGTTGTCCTGTGCAACCAACGGAAGGAGCCAACTGAACTTAGAATAAAGATCACTAACTGATTTTGTTTTTGTTTTGTGAAACATCCTTCAAATCTTCGTACAGTTAACTGTGTTTCTGTCCGACTTGTTATTGTTTATGCATGAAGGGTTAAGAACTCGTTTGTAATTTCACCTTTTATGCACAATTATCGGTGATAAATGGAACAGTTTCATTTAGCAACAAACGAATGACACAATGTATATACGACTACCCTTTGGTTTAAATTTGCTGTCGAAACTCACCCCATTTTCGGAATTCTAACCTGACAGTCCTTATTATATTTGCGGTCAAAGGGAATATGAATTTGTTAAGTATGGGTTTCCTCTAAAACTGACACGTGACTTGCCACAGAGTGGTAAATTTTGCGTTAATTATCTTCTCCATGTCAATTACTCAACAAAAGATATATTCACCATATGCACTCTGTCATATCCTGGCATATCCTGGATGTGTGACTGTTTGACAATAATGCGAAAACTCCACGTGAGCCAAAGCTTTGAGCAATTATTTAAATTTTGGTCAAGTAATGAAGTGTGACAATTATGTCGCTATTTTGTGTTCAATGGCTGTGATATGTCTGTCATATAAACATATGAATCCTTGCTTTATCCTTTCATCAAATGTTCCTTCATATGCACACATCAAGAGCTGAACCAATCTGAACTTTATTCAAAAATAAATGCAAATCATCTCAATTGAACAATAATGTTTATTTTAAGGATTTTCAATTAAATTGGATAATGGATATTTTTTTCCGTAAGTAACATATTGTCAGGGCTCAATTTTCAATCGTCATAAAATTTCAAATATCGATAAAATATTAACACACATATACTAACAAATAAATAGAAAATTTCATAATATTGTAAGAAGTCAGACAATTTTAATTTGCAAATAAAAATTTGTTAAATTTTGGGGTAAAAAAATTTTCAGAAAATTTACATTTACAGTTATAGTTGTTTTTTATTACCCGACTGCAAAAGTTATGTTATTCGAGCGTTTGTATGTATGTATGTATGTCTATTTCTTTAGCACGCTCTATAGTCCGAACGGTTTGACGGATTTTAACATATGAGATGTCATTAAATTCGTCTTAATTGTGGGAGTGACATAGGGTATAAAATTTAAATATGGCGTCTGCGAAAAAAATATAGGTATCAAACTAATTAATTATTCACTAATTGCACTTGTTGTGAACACAATCGAGTCGGATAAAAACTGAAACTTATAGCAAGCCTGCAACCGCCGCAGTATTACGAAGAGCTGTCTCTTGCTTTTCGTAATTATATTTATAAAATGACATTGTCAATCCGTTTCCCGGAAGTAAGAATTTTTAAACGTCAGTGGACACTTGGACAGTGAGTGAAAAATTTCAAACAGAAAATCTTTTGCAACAGTTTCTTTCGGTATAATGTATAAATAATAAAGAACGACTTATGACATTTTAACTACAATATTTAAATGAGATTTCATCAGCCCATCTTCACAAATGTGTACCATAAACGCCCATTTACCACTCTGATGTCTGTTGTCGGAGCGACAAGGATCAAAACAAATAGCGGAACATTTTATGGTTTTATATAATGATCAGCACGCGCAGAAAAATTTTTCAAAAGGATTCCTGGTTTTTTTTTATGATGCTGCAGTAAAATAACCCGAATTTTGTGTCCTGGAAGATTTTTTGTATACTTAAAATTGCTTTGAAAAGCATAATCTCAAAAACAATCATATTCTCAATACAAATAACATGTTTGTTTAATGTTAGAAAATAGTCATTTCATCAGCCTAGCCTATTTCATCACTAGTTTGTGCGTTGTCATAAAATTTCAGATAAACAATGAAAAGTAAAGGATCCATATAACTATTAAGTAGACAAAGATAACTGCACTTTGAAGAAGAAATATCCTTTGAAGTCGAATTCCTCGAAAACCATATAATTTATTTCATTTCTCCAGCCCCCCTATCACCTCCTTCAATATTGACATCCTTAACTGAAACACTTTATACAACGCACCATACAATGTTTATTGATTCGATATCTATTAAACAAATAACAAAATGCACACTAAATTACTAAATAAAACTTAAATGTTAGAAAAAGTATTGCAGGCTGGGCCACTAATTTCGAATCTACTGCAGCAAAGATTTATAATGTGGTGAATCGAATATGGCTCGACAATTTTTGTGATTCGACAAATATAAGTGAAATTTACTACCAAGGACACCAATTTCAAAATTTATTATTAAACTTCGGAAATTCAAGATGGCTGACAGAATACGGTAACGTAGTTTTACTTCAATTCAAGGAATATTACTGTCATTTATAGTGTAAAATGGCAAAATTTGAATCTAATATCACAAATTTTAAATTTAAGCTGACGGATCTATTACTGTGCCAAAAGCCCAAAAATTTGCTATTCAAGGAACTTTCCTGAAATGAAAATACAGACACACATTGAAGTTTTAAAGGTCACAATTTGTAACAAACAATATTTAATGAAAATAATATAATAGCCAATTTTCAAAATCCGTTTAGTGGTTCCTGGAAAATAAAATGCCTGTTATCAGTGTTTGTAATATCCTATCGATGTTTTTTCAATCAATACATCGATCTTATCAATATAAGGACATCATAAAATTATAATTTTCATCACCCCAGGTGAAACCGATTAACGCAGCTAGTACAATACCTATAACTCTTTTGCGTGTCATTACTGAGGGGGATGATTACAAAAAGATTCCTAATAACTAAATAAATATAATCAACACTATCCATAATAATTGCTCATTCACATTCATATTTTCTGTACATACATACATGGATATAACTATTGGATACAAATCTAGGAATTGGATAGCAAATAAAAGGTTTGATTTCATTCTTCTAAACAATATGTTTTTTAAAAATCAAAATTTAAATAGAGTACCTAAAACTAAAAACTTTCCATACAGTTGCTAATGCAGCCCTTAACAGTGCTCAATTGATTACTTCCATTACATCCCTTGGTAAATTATGTAAATTTTGCTAAATCCACTTCATTAATTTCCAAATGAAATCCACCAGAGGACCAGCTGGGTATAAACCATGAGGACACGCGTCAATTAACCATTTTCACACATTCCTTGCAAGGAGTGCTGCGTTTTGCATACATCAAACAGATCAAATTGGGGGCTTAAAATCGTATGCATTTGGACACGTGTCCTCAAACACGCAAAACAAATCACTTAACACCGTAAACGGCAACAAACGTTGTTGTGTACGAATACATAAGTTTTTTTACTGCCTCTACTTTTTATCATTAAACAATTTGCCGACGGATATTGGTGAATGACTTGCTTATTATATTTGAGGACTCTCTCGTTACAGCCGTGCAGAACGAGAGACAGCCCAGGAACACGGCCACTATCCGGCCGGAAGCTCTGCGGGATATGGAGCACGGCCGGGCGTTGAGGGAGGCCGCCGTGGCCGTTGGCGTTTTCGGGTAAAAATCACGGCTTTTGTGTAAATTACGTTCGACATGTAACTTTCGCTCATTTCAGGCCACCGGTCCTGCTGTCACCGTCACGATATGGTCCTGGCATACTGTCTCCACCTTGTACGATTTGTTTTTTGTTTTTCTTTTATATTCCGCTGTGGAAAATTTATTTCAAAATTCTTATTTTCAGCCCTGAACACCCTGCCGGGCAGCGGATTGCTGCATCACAGCCAAATTGCTACATCGATGCAACTGACATCAAATCTGTCTCATCACACCTCGACGTTTGCGTTCAACAACAACACTTTACATTCGAATAACAATCAAAATGAATTAGCTAGCAACACGGTGTCAACTTCCGCCAACTCGAGTAACGCATCCTTACCGCCCACTTCCCCTGGAAATAATGAACAGAACTCAGGTAACTCTCACCGTTTTTTATGCTCTTCCGGAATGACTGTAAGCCAATGAAATATTCCAGTGAATGGGGTGGATTTGAAACCAAATCAAGGAAGTGTGTCGTCAATTGGATCTGCCAGTCCTTTACCAACGAATGATAATGACGGTAAGTCCGTTAGAATGATCGTTCTTATTGGTTAAAAATATATTTAAGCTGTTAATTATAAGCACCATTCAAATATTTGCATACTTCCTTCAAACTTCTTCAGGTGCAATTAGTTATAATCACTCTTATCCGTAACTATAGTTTTTCTTTCTATGATTTCATTTGAAATGGCATTTCCGGCCTCCGGGGGTTCTTCGACATGATGAATCGATTTTTGAGGGTTGCAGTATAGTATGTCTGTCTGTCGATCCGGTCGCCACTGTTTGTACACCCGATAATGTGAGAACTCTTATGGCTATATGATTGAAATTCAATACAATAATGAACTTTCTTGGTGTTGCCATGTAATGCACAAATAACGATAAACAGCCACACATATTATACAGTAAACCTCAAAAATCGATTCAACATAGTATGTCTTTTACGTTTTCGACCGATATGGTATGATGCCATAGAGATATCTTAATAACATTTACACTTTAAATAGCCAGTGAAATGAGGAAGTTTTTAAAATAGGTTTGGGTGAAAAAAGTTATGTGACTTTTTTAAATCGTTCTCAGAGATTATAATTATAATTTATTTCAGTTAAAATTTTCTTTTGACGCAATGGAATCAAATCTTTTTGTGTTTGATAGGCCTAATACACTATGCTACATTGAAAAAAAAACCAGGACTTTGTCTCAATAGTGACTTGAATATGACCAAAAATGTCTTCGACTTTGTAGTTTGGTGAAAAATTATGAAAAAAAAACACATAACTCGCAAAGTACATTAAAATGGTGGGAATGCTCTACCTTTGGCCTTCTGCTTGACACTATTTCTTGAGACACCCTGTATCTTCAATGTTTAAAAAATTCAAAACCCAATGACTGACGTGATTGTTGCTCGGGAATCGGGAACCGATTTCCATAAAATGTTGTATACTTCTATACAACTTACCTCATAGGTGCCCTGGTGCCCAGCTGCCCACTAAGAACCGGTTTATTGAAATTGTTTTTTGAAGTTTTGAATATTTAAAATAAGGGATGAAAATTTGTACAAACATTTGCTATTTTTGAAGTAAAACAATTCATAAAAAGAGTCTTGGTCAAAATGAGCGTAAAACCAACAGAGTATATTTTATACTAAAGCCTATAATTAGTAGTTCATTTCATATTATGCAAATGAATACCAAAGCCGTGAGATAACAGAGATATAGGCGTTTAAAACTGCTGACTGACTGACCCAATATAAAATTTAGCCATGTTTTTAATCTGAAATTCCCAAACAAACCATTTTATCGTATAAAACTATAAAGATACTCGTATAATATAGTATTTATATTTACAAGTATTAAATAGAACATTACTAAATAAAATAATTATAAAAAACAAACAATTTTTGACTGCAAAAATTCACACGAAAATGGAGGATTGCAACGCAATCTCGCACACGCGCACACTCTTAGTTAGTAGTCCTTTGCCCCTTTATTCACATTTGTTGTATGCCTGCAAGGTGTAGTATACGATCGGAAACGTAAATTTTTATATTATATATACAACTCCAGCGATGATGAAGTTGAAACAGATGTAAACGTTATTTATTTATTTATTTTTTTCAGTTTTTTTAGGCATAAAGTACTATTCATAAAAACATATTTTATTTCAATCGGTTTTACGCCCAGTCTCCATATAATAATGTCCATTAAATCCTTTGTATTTCCCCTTTTTGTTTAGAAAAAAAAGCTCAATGAGAACTACCAAACTTTATCCTAATTCAAACCCCCAAAACCACCCTTGACTGAAAAAAGTAACTAACTATTACTTTAACCCGACCTACGAAAAACGTCTCTATGTAATATAGGTACGTCATGTTTGTTGTAAATTCAAAATGTAATATGATGTACATTATATTATGATTTTCACCGCTAGAACTATAATATACCCAAACTATTAATTATAGTGAAGCATTGCAGGGTCAACTAGACTAGCTTATAATAACTGCTTGTATTATATATGTGTATTATATAATTGTTTATAGTTTATACAATTCATATGGAAATTCAATCTTCAAATAAGAAATTTGAATTCTGTTTACATATAAATACATTAACATAAAAGCCAGAAATAGTTGCCCAAATTCTCAGGATACCTACATCCTTTTTGTTCAAGGCAACTCAAGCGTTTTTCAATGTCGACCTGGCACCGGGGATCTTGCATTGATTTTTGAGTGAATATTTTTACATTTCATTTGAATAATCGTTTAAAAAAATGCTATAACCTTGTACTGCAAATAAAAAAGAAAAACAAGGGTGTGGATATATTTTTCCCCAACCACCATTCTTCCTCGGAGATTGCGGAATACTGGAATGACGTCCCTGCACCCCATATCTCAAAGATTTAAAAATTCAAAATGAAAAATAAAAATTCAATCAGCGAAGAGCTTTTCTGGATTTCGAGTCAGAAATATGAGTCCCTGTTTACAATCGGCTTCGGAAGCACTTCAATTTTCGCTGGCAATAAAATTTGAATAAGATGATTGGACTAGACGGGGATGCGACGCATCCCCACTGGAATGGAAATATATACGTATATATTTTTTAAAAACTTTTATGAATTGTGGCAATCGATAATGGCAGTATTAAAATGACGAATTTGTTTTTCAGATGATTCTATTGATGTAACCAACGATGAGGAGCCAGAGAGGAGTAGCATAAACCCTTTGGCAGTTCCTCATTTCATGTCCACATCTATTTACGGGCATCCCCAGGAGACTGTCTACGAAACTAGTGCTCGATTGTTATTTATGGCCGTAAAGTGGGCGAAAAATTTACCAAGTTTTGCCAGTTTAGCTTTTCGTGATCAAGTAAAATTAGTAGAAATGGCTTCGGTGAAAATATTGTAAATATTGATGAAATTTAAGGTGATACTTTTGGAGGAGTCCTGGTCCGAATTGTTCCTGTTGAATGCAGTGCAATGGTGCATGCCACTGGATCCTGCCAGTTGTGCATTATTTTCCGTAACCGAACATTGCAATAATATTAACAACAATTGTGTTCCTAAAAATGAGGTGAATTACTTTGCAATGAACTGTTGAAAGAGCATTATTGATACTTTTGTTTATATTTAGGTTGCAACCGATGTGCGAACTTTGTATGACACTCTCTGCAAATTCAAGGCAGTCCTGGTTGATCCCGCAGAATTCGCTTGTCTCAAGGCAATTGTGCTGTTTCGTCCGGAGACAAGAGGCTTGAAGGACCCGGGACAAATAGAAAATCTGCAGGATCAGGCTCATGTAGATATCTGTCTTAAACAAACAAGCGATTTTGATTTTTTGATACGATTCAATTATCCAGGTGATGTTGTCGCAGCACACTCGCGCCCAGTTCCCAACACAAATAGCCCGCTTCGGTCGGCTGCTGCTCATGCTGCCGCTGCTAAGGATAGTGAGTTCTCACAGGATCGAATCCATATACTTTCAAAGAACTATTGGCAACACACCGATGGAGAAAGTCTTATGCGATATGTACAAAAACTAGTGATAGACAAGCCGAGGGCATACTTTTTAGAATTTCACCTTTTAGTGCACCTATCTAGTCAGACATTTTGCTTTAAACTTGTGCGTCCTTCGACTATAAGAACCAAGAACTCGTTCCTTGTACATTGTCAAGTATTTCTCTATAAATGTGCTTTAATTTATTCTTATTTTATTTTGTAGTTAGTGCCACCATCTTGTACTTATTCTTGCGTATTTAAGTAAATGTTTAAATCATAGTAATGTTTATAAATAAATAACCGTGCAAAATGTAAAAAATGCAAACTTATTTACACAAAACGCCAATTAAAAATTGGAACTTGTCCTCTGAAAGAGAATCGCAGACCTTGGCCAAGTGTTACTTGTTTTTTTACTAAGCTTTGCACAGGGTACGTAAATGCTCCCTCGGGAGCGGCTCTTTTTCGAGCTTTTACGTACCCTGGCTTTGCACAGTGAAAATTGGAGTGCATATAACGTAATACTGCAATACTGCATACACATTATACATATACACTACTTTGATCAAAAGTTTTGAGGATGATCATTGTGAGATGCCGGCGGAGTCTCAACCGCCGCATTTGATTTCCATTTGAGTTCAATTTTGTTAAGTTGTCACATCTGTCATTGTTATTCTTACCAAATTTAAGCGTCATAGCTTGAGATTAATTGTGCGTGTTTCGATTTTTATAAATGGAATTAACCTTGCATCAAGGATTGTGCATAAAATTTTGTGTTAAAAACGGGCTCAATGCTGCGGTGCGAAAACATTGGAAATGTTGGAAATGGTGGCAAGCCGTTGACATAAAAAACTATCGAAAACTTCGATAAAATCAAAGAAATGTTGGGCGAAAGCCGCATAGTGTCCATCAGATATTTAGCAGAAGAGTTAAGCATCTTATTTGGACCCGCTGAGGACATTTTGCATTTTGATCAACGAACTGGGCTTGAGACGTTTCACTGCAAATGTGGTGCTGAAGAACCTGAATTTCATGCCAAAAACAACACAAATACATTCCGATAGCGGGTTCCGGTCACCAGTCATCCGAGTTTTTGGTCCACAAACTCACAAGTCATCCGATGAATTGTGGCGCATTTTTTTGGTCACAAGTCATCCAATGATTTGTGTCGTTTTTATTTTTTGGTCACAAGTCATCCGTCATCGGACCAAAAGTGACATAAATCATCCGAAAAATTTGTATGGGATGACTTCTGACCGGATGACTGGTGACCGGTAATCTCCGAAAGCCTCCAAATTCGCCTTATTTGACTCGCACGTGTGACATCTTCCACATTGGTTGATTTAAAATACCGCTCCGCGAAAAGCGTTTTAACAACCGTGAAGAAATATCTATGTAAAATAGAAAAATCGAAAACGGATCTGATGACCAATGCCTCTATCGCCATACGAATGTGATCTAATTAAAAATGTTTTTAATTTTTTTTATAAGAAAACCGTTATTTTTTGAATATCACAAAAACCTCATCAATAATTTTCGAAAGCACATTCGATTTCAAGTTAATAGGTAGATTTTTTTATATCCAAAAAATCGAGAATTTTGCCTTGACCTCATATTTTCAAAAGGCTCTATTTGAGAACCTATTTTACCTAGAAGCTCAAACCAGAAAAATTTTCTTCAATTTTTATAAGCAGCTTTATTTTCATAATATACAATATGATAATAGTTTAAAGGCACTTCTAAGGATGTCCTGCCATATTTCGCGCTATGAATATATTTCAAGCCTACTTATTATAAAAATATCTTCCAAATAACATATTTTAGCATTGAATGTATTTTTAGCACAACTAGAAACTAGAAATTAAACCAGCTAAGTTAATGGGCAAATTCCATCTTTAAACGCAAGTTTGCAAACTTCGTCAACAATCGTCCAAATAATCGAACCAAATCTTGTCGCTTGAAAGTCAATTTGACGACGATGAAGCATCGTTTCGGTCAGTTCCTCGTCCCTGTAATGGAAGACCAATCCATCTTCAGTACTGACGACTGCGCGCTTCATAAAAACTGAAAAACTGTTCCAAACAAAGTGATTCCCAACCACCGTCGCGCATCGCCCCTTGACTATGAACTTCGACCTTTGGAGCAGTGGAAATGGCTTCTGCAATCGTTCAATTTTTATTTGAGTGTAAAGAAATTTATTCAAAATATGTTTTGGCCGCAAACTGCTGTCATTCTTATATTTCTGAAAAAAGAACACCGAGCGAAAATGGATTTCGTAAACGCGGTTGGTGTCGTACTGTCGCAAGAGATCTACCAAAGTATGATGTCGAAGAGGCATTAAGATTTCATCCAAATCGACCATTGCTGTGTATTCAAATCCGTCGACAAAAGTTGATCTATAGAAACATTCGTTTAGTGTTAACATAATTCCTCCGTAGTGAGTTTTAGTTGAATTGTATTCATTCAAATTCCAAGGAATGATTTCAACAACTCCTCTTCTTTCATACCATTTTAGTAACTTCAAAACATTTTTGGTGGCATTGTTGTTGTAAAAGTAAAATTTTTCAGCTCCCAACAATTTGTAAATTTCTATAAACTCTACTATTCGTAACACGTTGTTGTAGTTGAACTGTAGAGGTCCAATGCAAACTGCTAATTTCTTTTGATTTGATGCAGGATTTGTTTGCTTCGGAAATCTAATAAATAAATACAAGCTGAAATTTACCATTCTAATGTATATAAAACAAAATACACTTACAAAATATCAATATTCTTTGGCTTATAAATCGTTAATGGATCTTCCGCGTATTTAATTGATACTTGTTCAGGAAAAGAAATCTCATCTTTATGATTTTGAAGTATGTTAAGAGGACATTCAATTATAAATGGGGAGAACTTCTCATCGTGATGTTCTGGATGAGGGCGGTACGGCAGCGAGTGTACACTCTTCACAAAACCACTTCCACCCCTGCGTGTTCATATAGGGATTGTCACAATAACATTAAACATTCAAATTTGGAAGGGCTCACCTGAAATCACACGTAATCGTTGCTTTCATACTCGTCAACAATATGACGAACACTTTCACTATGTGTACTACATTTTTATGCCTGTAAATTCGATTGTCGAAAATTGCTGAGTAAATCAAATGGCCAAGAGAAGGGTCTCCAATTGGCTGGAATTTATGGTACTGGAATTGATTTAAATCCTTTGCATCATCTGCTGGGAATAATCCGAACTCGATGATCTGGCAAAAGTAAATATATGGGAAATATAATTACTTGATGGCTTTGTAAAAAAAACACAAATTAAGTAGGTACAATATATGTTAAAACTGAATTCATTACTAAAATTTCTATTTTAAAGAAAACATTATCTCTTCTTCTGCTATTTCTTAAAGGCATACCAATCACTATGTTTATTGTTTCAGCGTTAAATACACTTACCTCGGTGGTTCTAAAGGTCACGAATAGCACTATCAGAACAAATATGATGAACCAACGTACTGTAATATACATTTTCAAATTGAAAGTAGCTAATTTACCACCCATTGGAGCTGAACTTCAGGTACGTGTGGATTAGTTAGGCTTCAGCACCGCATTTACAAACTTTAGTTGGAATTTATCGCTTAAAGCAATATTATTAATTGCACAGCTGCCGAAAATGTAGCATATTTTTCAAATACGTGTTTAATAAAAACCTATTAAACCTGACTTAATATTAGTGAATGCAAAAGTCTAGACGTTCTACCTCAAAACTAGCATTGCCAATTCGGCCACTTATCCTTAAATTATTTTTATTTAAATTTTATTATTATAATTTGTATCTATTATATCTAATCTTACTTTCTTTTTGTCGTCTTTTAACATTATCTTCATAGGTACATTCATAATAATTTTCGAAATTAAAGATGCAATGCGAATTAATTTTACTTTTATTGTAATAAATGTATAAAAATATAGGGGAGTGTACCCAACAGCGAGGCACTTTTTCACAATGCGAATGCATTTTAGTAACAATTGGGCAACCAACGTTTTTCCCCTCATTCGACCCAGCTGAATCTAAATTTAACGGTTGCCCGATCGAAATCTGAACCGGAAGTGCGATAATCAAGATGGCACTATTTTTCACAATAATAATAATACCTATTAGAAGCACTGATAGAAACAGTAATAATAATAATGAAAAGAAATTTGACGATTCCTTGGATGCAAATGGGTCTGAGCATACTAGGAATAGGAAAGACAAATAAGTTTTTTGAGATAAGTTCTTACATAATGTAGATATTTAGTAAATATTAAATAAACATAAATTTTTAACTCCACACCCAAACTGTAGCAAGGTGTACTATTTGTGCCAGCTATGGACCTACAATTTAGGAATCCACACTTAGCGTCTGGAATTGGTAATATGTACATGTGGCATGATAGTCCAGTCGGTATAGGGTTTGTACGTGAAAAAATTCGGAACTTAATGAAACTTTCAGGGATTGTTTATGGGTGCCTAGTGTACGTACTCCTAAGTTTTCCAACAAAAATTCCTTGTGGAAAAGTTTTGGCAGCTAAAAAACCGTTATATTTGGCATTTTTTCGGTTTTTTGCCTATATCTTATAAACAAAGCATATTTTGTTATTATATGCCTTTAGGAAGTTGTAGAGCATTAAATTTCCTTTAATTTGACTGGTCAAACGGATGTTTTGAGCTCATAGGTACCGAGATACAGGCCTTTGAGAAATGGTTAACTTTCTCAAATTAGCAAAAAAGGGCCAAAATGTATGGTTTTGGGTATGTTTCTTCCAATCCAATATATTTCACACGGATTCATGACCTCTACTCATATTCCCGTTTAATATGGTAAACCACCAATAGTACCACAAATAGTTCTACCAGTACTTTATGATAATCTTCCTTGCCTTTGCTTGGCTTTGATAATCCTCCAAAAATAAAAATTGCCCAATACAGTAACCTCATGCAACTTTTACTATATTCAATTCATGGTAAGAAAAGATATTTAAAAAAGGTATTTAAAGAAAAAAAATTTCATACGATTGTTTTTTCAAAGTTATTACAGCATCCCCGGGCAAAAGTTCAGCTCTGTAAAAAACTAAATTTTGAAAAGTTTTAAATTTTATCTTAAAGAATAATCTGAACAATAGTAAACAATCTGAAATTTTTAATAGAAAATATACTTTAAATTAAAATATCTCGATATTTACATTTTTTTAATTGAACCCATGGGATTCTGAGCCCCTCATATATTATTTGTTGGTGTTTCAAACGTTCACTCAAAACTAATATATCCTACAGTTCTACGGCACATACATATCTAGGGACCTAGGGTATAAATCATTTATAAAAGGATATAAAAGATTTGGTTTCTCAATCAATCAGGAATGACTGCTACTCTAACATTGACCTCGTACAATCGTACTAAACGCACCTTGTGATTTCATTACCCCAACCTTGAAAAAGTATACAAATCACAGTTACTTTGAAATTATTGCCATATGGTATTTGGTACTTATTAAACAATGTACAACAATAAATTGCTGTTACGTTTCAAAATTGTATTTGCGATGTTCATGACGTCAAAGACTACGTTTTCGAAGTCCAATGTCTTCTTGCTAATTAATTAATTATTGAAGCATCCCTCAAATCAAGAATAGCCGAAGTCGCTCAAATCAATGGATCCATTTGTGCAAACATTCGTTTACGCATCCAGTGAAGTCGTGTTCCTCCAGAAGACGAGCTTCCTCTGTATAAAAAGCAGTTCCGCCGGAACGGAAGTCAGTGTTGTTCCAGATAAAATTCAACAATCATGATCTGCTTAGTGTTCCTCTCAGTCGTTCTTGGAGTCGCCCTAACCGCCCCAACCGAGGACCTGCCCGTCCTCGGCATAGTCGGTGGCAACATAGCTGACCAGGCGCAATTCAACTACCAGATCTCCCTGCAGTACTTCGGCTCGCACATCTGCGGAGGAACCCTTTACTCCACCAACATAGTGATCACGGCAGCTCATTGCACTCAGAACAAAGCGGCGGGTTACTTCAGCATCCGTGTTGGATCTGCAACTCGAGGATCTGGTGGAGAGGTCCATCAGGTTGAGAGAATCATAGATCACTCATCATTCAACTTCCAGTCCCTAAACAACGACGTCGCTATTGTTAAACTACGATCCCACGTGAAACTTAATAGGAACGTTGGCACCATCCCCTTGGCGGACCAGGAACCTGCGGCAAACACCCAAGCAAAGGTCAGCGGGTGGGGATTGACCACAGAAGGAGGATCTCTCTCCACAAGGCTGCTTTACGCACAAATTAGTATCTTCGACCGTGATTATTGTCGTCGTCAAACTACCTCTCAATACTCGACCGCTATGATCTGCGGGGGTCGGAAGAACGGAGGAGTCGATGGATGCCAAGGTGACTCGGGCGGTCCACTTGTGGCTGGAGGACGACTCGTAGGAGTAGTGTCTTGGGGAATAGGATGCGCTCGTCCTGGAAATCCTGGTGTCTACACTAACGTGGCACAGTTGAGACCATGGATTGATGCCAAAATAAGAGAACTAGCTCGGGCTTAGTTCAAAGTTGTTTCAACTCAAACTGTTTCAATGTAATAAAAAATAGTTTAACATATTGTTCGAATTTTTAATGGAGCTGATTTCTATGAAGTAATATTGTTGTAATTGTAACATTATCTGACCTTGCTTGCTACGCCACTGTGCCACTTTAGTAAAGGAGATTTTGTCATTATCGCGTTTTTGTGTGTCCTTTTTGCTCTTAATTTGGCATATACACTCGGAAAGGAAACTAGCGACTTTTAAGTTGATTATACTTGTTTTGTCATTTAATTAAAAATCAACACTCCTTTCCTCTAGTTTTCATATTGTTATTATATATAATTAATTTATATTAAAAATAAAAGAATTACGATAAAACACTGTGATGATGTGATACGAGTTTAAAAATACATGGATAGATGGCGTGCTTAAAAAATAGAAGGGGACGCTTTAGTGATTTATAGTGAGACAATTTGAGGGCGCAACTGATAAAACGTTGGAACGGAAGCCCCTGATGCTGATAGGTTAGGTAGGTACCTAATTTGCTTTCAAACTGTTCCTCTTTCTTACGTCGCGATCTTATAAAAGCCCTCTTAAAATTTATAATGTTAATTAACTAAACTATTAAATTAACTATATTTACGAATTGACTGCAAAGTCGTTGGAGAATTATCTCGGGAAAGTAATCTCCTCACGATCCTTCTAAAAACCCGGTCGTAGGAGTCCTACGACCGGGTTTCGGTAGGAGACAGGAAAGTAAAAGTTTCATAACTGTGAAATACTTACATAATTTTACAAATTATTAAAAATTAGTTTTGTCTTTAAATAATGTTGTATTCGATGGGGGGAGTAAACTTATAGATTGGCGACGTTTCAGCACATTATTTAAAGAGTCTTCCTTCCAGATTCGACCGTAAAAATTTGGTAACCGTCTTGTTTAACTCATTTAAAAATAAATGCAATAATTACGTCGAAATAAATTAAAATGTGCCTTACAAATTAAGTTTAAATCAATATTCGTTAAAATAAGTAACATGTTTCTAAAAATTAAAAATGTTATTTTAAAACGTTGTTTATTATATAAAAAAAATCGAAAAACGAAAAACAATTTTGTATTTGAAAGTCATTAAACGGAATGGTTCCTTATCAAAGAACTTGCCAACACCAACAACATTAGCATTTAGCATGATTAGTTTTTTATTATAAAACACCAGAAGTCAAAATCGATTTTATCTTTTCAGAGGGGTTTCACCTCGAACTTTTTTCGCGGTGGCCATCTTTGTGAAAAAGTGCCATTTCTCGAGACCCTGTTTTAGATTTTCACTATTTCAATGTTATCCGAAAAACAATTTACGAATTATATCATATATGCGATTTTGTATCTCGTCTCAGGAGATACATATCACTTTACTTCGAAGTGGTACAATTACAATGGTAAAATCTATCCACAAACAACAATTTCTGAACATTTAAACGCAAAAATTATTCTCAATATCCAGAACAAATCAAGGGAAATCAATGGTGGACGCTAATTCTTCAACGCAAATATCTTATAAACTAGTAAAGAAGCAATTGGTCACACCAATTACGTGATACCCTAGATGTAGAAAAATATACTCAATCTTATATCAACATTTTTGTATAAAAACGACTCATGCTTATATGGCAACACTAAGAAGGAGTTGCCCGATTTTGCTCATCTTCGAACTTGACCTTGCAATTTTAATCAAATATTATTGTACCAAATTACAAGTCTCTAGCTGCAAGCGTTCTCGAGTTATCGTCTGGACAGACAGACAGACAGACACACAGACAGACAGACAGACAGACAGACAGACGGACATGCATAAAACGGTTTCTTTTCACTTCCCAATCATGAATATATAGTTCTTTCTTTTCTGTGACGATTATTTCTTGGCGTTGCAAACGTTCGCTCAAAACTAATATACCCTACATCTAGGGTATAAAAAGCAGCAGAAATGGCACAACTGCTCCCCTCTACTAATACACTTGCGCATGCAATTGCAGTTTCTTTGAGGTATTTGCTTGTATGTGGTGGTATAAAAGTTCCCAATATTTGTAAATGAATGTTCCTTTGAGGCATTTGTAAATTCTTATTGATTTTATATTAAGGAGCAATTGCATGCGCAAAGGTATTTGTAAATTTTGATTGATTTTATTAAGGAACCAATTGCATCACGCCGGAAACACATACGAGTTTCATGGTTAATTCAGGTTGGTCGCCGGACGACCCGGAGACACCAGACATCTCTCGACGAAACCTATCAACTGTTTTGCGACAAACGCGCCAAATGTTTTCAATGAAATTTATTTATTTATTGCTCTTACAATGGGACTGGGAAGTGGGAGGCAAATCTGATGACGATAGAAGGTAAGGTTGGAGCCTGAGAAGAATGGTATAACACTTTCTTTCAGAACTATTCTACAGTTAACAGTAGAAAAGAAATATTTAGGTCGGGCCATCTGTTTTTCACTAGATTAACTTCAATATACACTTAAATATTTGTCTGATAAGAAATGTCATGTTGATAACAAATGTCAATTTACTGCACAGGTGTCACAAACTTTTTGACAGCCCATGGTATATGGTTTACGTTCGTTCCTTCGAGTTTGTTGTGCTCCTTAGTTCCGAATAATAATTATTTTATGTTGCGTTAGAAGGACTTGCTTTTAATGTTTAGGCTAAGTCAAAAGTGGATAAAAAAATAGCAACGAAAATCCGAAAAGAATTAAAGTTGCAATTGTTTTGAAATTATTCCATAAGAGATTAAAGTCCAAAGTTTCAGTTAAGGATATTTTGGATATTCAACTTTACAAAATATGCTTAGATTGCTTAAACCTTCCACATGTGAGTGTTTCGGTCTAATTGCTATAATTGAAAAGGTCTGCATGTCTTTTCCTTACAAATTTGAATTCGTTATATCTGCTATTATTATAGTTATATAATCCATTGTTGCACTTTTAAATGTTATTTTTAATTACTATTATTTGATACACTGAATGCAATTTTTGTTTTGTTTTTTAAATAATATGCAAGTAGAAAGGAAATGGCAACTAATATTAAAATAAATTATTGCTTTTTTTAAAGTTAATTTTATTGGTTCACAGTTCAAAAACTTGCATCAGTGTCTGGCATTCGATGTTATTCCGATGGTGCACTGTACCCAAAAATCACCACTCATTACACGGTGATCCCCCGAGAAAAGGACCCAAGATGGAAGGGTGTGTTTTAACTTAAATATCTCTAACGATAAATGTAAGTGTCACTATAAAATTTTTTCTATAGATATCGACATGGAAAGATGTGTAGACGAAGTGGATATTGTCATTGTGGGTGGAGGTCCAGCGGGAATGTCTACAGCAATTAGAGCAAAGCAAATTGCTGCTGAAAAAGGACAAGTAATTAATGGAAATAACAAGACATTATACAACAATTATTTACAAATAATTTCAGGAAATTCGTGTATGTGTTGTTGAGAAATCAGCGGAAATTGGAGGACACATTCTTTCCGGTGCGGTTGTTGATCCAGTTTCGTTGAACGAATTAATGCCGGAATGGAAGGATCAAGGAGCTCCACTAAATACGCCTGTGAAACATGATAAATTCGCATTTCTAACAGCCACTGGTAAAATAGGGATTCCGATTTTACCGGGATGGCCAATGGATAATCGAGGAAATTACATTGTTCGATTGGGGCATCTCGTTAAGTGGTTGGGGGAGCAAGCGGAGGCCCTAGGCGTTGAGATATATCCTGGATGTGCGGCATCCGAGATTTTATTTCATGAAGATGGAAGTGTAAAGGGCATCGCCACGAACGATGTTGGAATAGCCAAAGATGGATCACCGAAAGACACTTTTGCAAGAGGAATGGAACTGCATGCCAAAACTACAATATTCGCTGAGGGGTGCAGGGGGCATCTGAGTAAACAGATATCGAAAAATTTTGGACTAACGGCCAACAGTGAGCCACAAACTTATGGAATCGGTATTAAAGAAATCTGGGAAATTCAACCGGACAAGCACAGGTAAGTGCGCAGGTAGTTGGCATCCCGCGGAAACTTTTTGATATACTTACCTACAGTCCCGGCCTGGTTGAACACACTATTGGCTGGCCGCTGGATAAAAGCACTTATGGCGGCTCATTCCTATATCATCTGAATGAATCTTCACCACTTATTGCAGTTGGCTTTGTTCTAGGCTTAGATTATTCAAATCCTTGGATCAGTCCTTTCCAAGAGTTTCAGAAATTCAAGACACATCCAAAAGTGCGACCGATTTTTGAAGGAGGCACTCGCATTGCTTACGGTGCTAGAGCGTTAAACGAAGGAGGTTTTCAATGTCTTCCGAAGCTGACTTTTCCCGGAGGGTGTTTAGTTGGATGCAGCGCTGGCTTTCTGAATGTGCCACGCATAAAAGGAACTCATTATGCTATGAAATCTGGTAATTAGTATTGAAGCAGTTAATTACTTAAATGTTCCTTACGTTTTTCTTGCAGGAATGTTGGCCGCTGAAAGTGCACTGGAATGTATATTCAGCGGAGAGTCTCAAGAAACTAAAGGAGTGGAACCTAAATGCTATCCTGATAGGTTGGAAAGACAAATTTAATTTATGAAAACCGAATAAGTTTTAAATAATATTTTCCAGAATTAAAGAATCATTTGTTTGGAAGGATCTTTACAAAGTTCGCAATGTACGTCCCAGTTTCCACAATCCTCTAGGAGTTTATGGCGGCTTGATGCTCAGTGGGGTTTCAATAATTACTGGAGGTCGAGAGCCATGGACCCTTTCACATGGAGGCCCTGATAACACAAGACTAAAGCCTGCAAATGAATGTAAGCCTATAGATTACCCAAAACCAGACGGTAAAGTTACGTTTGATTTGCTGTCCTCGGTCGCATTGACTGGCACCAATCACGAAGGCGATCAGCCAGCTCACTTAACTCTCATGGATGACACAGTGCCCGTTAAAAATAACTTGGCTATTTACGAAGGTCCTGAATCACGATTTTGCCCTGCTGGCGTTTATGAATTCGTGCCGAATGATGAGGGCGGAAATATGAAACTGCAAATCAATGCACAAAATTGCATACACTGTAAGACTTGTGATATTAAGGATCCAACTCAGAACATCAATTGGGTGGTACCAGAAGGTGGTGGCGGTCCAGCCTACAATGGCATGTAAGAAGAGGATTCCATTAATGGCTGCCAAGAATTCATTGCGAGTAAACAGTGTTATTAAAATCAATTATAGAGAAAATATTATATTGCAATAAACTAATTTTTATAAAACTTTTTAAGGTAATTTGGTTTTCTTTTGACATGAAACGCCTTTGTTGAGTCTAGAGGATTTATAGAGGGTGAATCGTAAGATCCAAATGAAACTGAAGTGAAGGAATACATCTCTATATCATCGTCCTTTTTATATACATATTATACTAGCAGGAGTCTACCCGGTTACACCCGGGTTGGTCAAAATCCTAATACATTACAGATTACATTTTGAATTTACAACGACCCCAAAACGCGACGTATAATATATATGACAGAACCGTTTCCCGTACAGTTAGTTTTTTCAGTCAAGGGTGGTTTTGGGTTGTTAAATTAGGATAGAGATTGGTAGTTCTTATTGAGCTTGTTTTTTAACCGAAATAACAATTTTTATGAGGAATTACTTCAAAAATGGTGGATTTTCAGACAAAATTTCATTCCCTATTTTACCCCCTTTGGGGTGGAATTTCAAAAAATCCTGATATACGTGTTTCTTTATTTCTAACAAAAAGCGAAATAATGATTTTTACGATTTATTTACTTAAAAAAGGCGAATTTTCATAGAAACTTTCATCCCCTATGTTACCCCCTTAGGGATTGGATTTTATATATGTAGATAATTGTTGATGCGTCTGTTAGTGATCGTGTAACTTCTGAACGACTATTCCTACATACATACATAATATGAGTATATGCAATTGAAAGTTTGTTTGTTGTTCCATCACGCCTAAACGCTTGCTTTGGTTTTGGCATTTTTGTTTCATAATATTCATCTTCGCTTGAAATGCAGGATTTCAAAATGGCGGACAAAAGATGGCGATCAACAAATTAAAACTTCAACGGACTGTCATAAAAGTATGTACCTGGGCCCTGGGGGTTTCTTAGATGCTGTATGCTGTGACACATATAATTAATAACAATAAACTCTCTTTTCGTTTACTTTACACTTTACAAGATAAGATAAAGAGTTTTAAGTTCGCTTGAAACAATCCTGTTAGCTGATATGCATATGCGCTACATGCTTTCTAAGACATTAAAACTATGCTGACATCATTTTTTTAAAATATTATATGAAGCATATTTTTATAACATGTTTTTTAAAAATATATTTTACAATTCTATTTGCTTAGATATCTTTCTAAGGATTAACTGAACTCAACATGTGTACAATTACCATTAGGTTGAAGGGAGAGTGGCTTAATAAGGACAATGGCTATGTGCTTTGAAGTAAAATAGAAATCTTCTAAAAGTTATTATCTTTATTTTTATTACATTTACACATTTCATATATGTATCATTTCCCTTTTTTATATCATTAAAATTTCTCAGTAATGTTACAAAGTCTGACAAAACTGACGAAAATACGATTGTGTCAGTTTCAATAAAATAAAGTTCAATGTTGTATATTTTATGTTCTTTTAATATCCCTCAAAATAAGTTCTTTTCCATTTTTTTTTTTTTTACTAAATATATGTAATATCCTTATATCTTTTTTTGTATATTCAAGTAGTAATATCTAATCCTCAACAAAATCTTTTTGTTCATTTCTGTTTCTTACTCCTCTATCCAGTTCTCATTATTTTGCAATTTGCATTTAGTTCTACTTTGTGATTTGTAAATATATATTTTTTTCTTGTTTTAACAATTTCTCTTAGCTATAAGTTTTCTCTTTATCTACACTTTGCTCTTTGTAAATTTCCATAATTGAGGTGCGCTTTCACAGTTTTAATACTTTTATCATAAGGTTATCTAAAACAATATTCACTAAGCATGTTTTGTAAACAGTTTTGCAAAAACAATAAATTTCTGATGTTCTAGTTCTGACGATTTAGATTAGAGTTAGTATCATTAAATATTTCCATAGTGTTTCCTTACTCTAATGAACATTTAAGGGTAAGGAGGTCTGAAGTAAGGAGTATACAATTATTTATTTATTTTCTTAATTACATTTGTTGTAATTAGCACATTCAATAAGTTACTCCATTTAATGACCACTTACATTACCAAGTTTTAACCACAATTTAAAACACATTGTCTTATTCACACTGATATTTTTTTTTGTTTTAGTTTTGTTTTTGCGTTACTAACAACTTTTATACATGGATTTTTTACTTGTACATTTAACATATTTTCTTATTTCATCTGCGACACATTGTTATTGGTACGACATGTACTTTACACTGTAATTTAATTAGTTTATGAACTCCATTTATAAATTTCATTTCACATACTCATATTTAATAAGAATCTAAAACTTAACTCAGCATAAACCGATTTCATGTTCATTACACAAAACACACACAACGAAGGAAGTTGGATTTTGCTAAGTTGATTCTTATTGTGTGAGACTCTTACGTTTGCTGTTCTTGGTTTTGTTTTTTATATTGCGAAATATTATAGAATATTTTCTAAGGATTGTATTTCGCTCTCATATTCTGGGAAATAAAACAATGAGCCTATTCGCACTCATTTTACAATTTAATTTTCCTACTAAGCTATTACATTTATAACTGTCATTAGCTGTCGATATATACATTGTTCATTTAAAAATTACATTGTTGTAATTGCGCTTTGGTATTTTATTAAATTCCATGAAAATTATTTTAGACAACATCTGAAAAATATTGAAGTCAACAAATTCAGAATAAAATCAACATTTTCTTGTTTAGTACTTTTATTCTTTTATATGATATGTTTTTCAATATCATAATTAAAATTTATCATAAGGGTCATTCCACGAAATTTCGACCAATTATATTTTAGGACATTTTGCGAACTCATGTGTTCCGATTTTTTAATTTTAGTTTTTTTAAATCGTCCTTGTTTAATAGCGGGACTTGAAAATTACAAATTTTGACAAAAGTGCATTTTTAAAAAAATCATTGCTTTCGCAAATATATATTATTGTACGTTTACATTTTAAAGCAAAATACTTGAAATTTAAAAACAAATACCAAGAAAAATATGTTATCAAAAAAGGTATCTCAAAAAATTCATATTGCAACAAATAAATAACAGCAGGCCTTACAGCAACACCACAGTTTCATGCCCGAAACTATAAAATAAAGCTTTCAACGTAAAAAATTTTAAAACACTGTGTGGTCAACGCTAGACTATTTTATTTTTGTATTATATTGTAACGGAAAAAAAATACAAAAAGCTCCATTAGACGGTTATAAAAGGACGACAGATTGCTCCTGCATTCAGTGGATTTAAAGTCACAACAGAGTGCAGCTCGCTGTGGATTCTGGAGACATAATTTGAATTGTCAAAAAAAGAAACTTGTAAAAGTAATAATTTTAAAAAAATAAATAAAAGTTTAAAGAAAACTTTGTGTCTTTTACTATAAGAATTACAGTTATTACAATCTTTTGTTTTTTTCAACATGTTGGTTTTTTATTCTCTGAATAATAAACCTATGCAATCGGTTTGGAAGAATTGTTTTTTGACACGGCCCTCAAATTTTTATCTTTGCGTTTCAAGATGCGTTTAGTTCGAAAATGCAATGTCCGTCCGTGCAGTATCAGCGATATGTACCTTAATTTCCGGTTGTAAAAAATCGTTCTTTCGCACATAGGCTACATTTGGGCCCGTTGTGTCCCGAAGCTCGGCAGCTTGATCGGAATACACCCTGCGGTTTTAGGGGTGAAAAAGGGTTGTAAAATTAGGAATTTTGTGAAATTTTTGTGAAATTGGGTATGTGGGGTATTTTTTTTATTTTTTTTAGGGTGAGGAGATCGAATATGAAGTTGTAACTAAGTAATTCATCCATTTCGCACATTTTACTTAACATATTTTTCTTTGTAATTTTTTCTAAAATTTCAAGTGGCTTCCTTTAAAATGAGATATAAATCATTAATATACAATAATATTTGCGAAAACAGTAATTTTTTTAAAAATGTATGTTGCCCGAAATTTGTAGTTTTCATATCCCGTTATCTACTAAACAAACAGGGACGATTTGTGAGTAAAATTGTGAGTACTATGAGTAAAAAATTAAGAAAACCGGAGCATAGGAAGTCACTCGTCACTTGTATGAGTCACTTGTCTAAATTTCCTGGAATGGCCCATAATAATCATGACATTTCTGGACACAATAAGTCAATTTTAAATAGTGGAAATCATTACTGCCTTACGAATTATGCAATCCAAAGATTTTGTGTCAAAATAGCAGTGTAATATACTTAAGCAATAGGCATACATAACTTGTAAAGTAGGTCACTGTCAGGCAAATTAGTCTAGGGGAGCGGCGGCGTACATTGTGGCGCAGAGCCTTTTGGGTATTATAGCAATTGGTAGATGTGTCCGATATCACAAGTGTGTTAGTTAGTAACCCAACTTTGTCTAAATAACAGGTGCGATCAAGCGCAATTAATAGGTCTTGTAAAAAAATTCAAAAAAAAACAATTTTTGAAATTTTTTGTTAATTTGTTTCATTTCTGCACAACATCTAGAATTGTTAAGACATTTATGAAATCTTTATATGCAAAGACTGATTTTGATATCCTTTTTTAAGCATCATAATTAATTTTGCCTTATTTTTAATTTTCCTCACACAGTCAATCATTTTTCAAAATAACAGAAAAATTTCAATGTGGCGCACGCGGTTCGTACAAAATGGTGCATTAATTAGGTTTGTTTAATGACAAAGTTGTTATGGTTTTTAAATGTTTTATTGCCCCTTTAGCTAGGACATATTTTGTTCCTCCTTCTAATGCCGAGGAAAACCTGAAAAAGCACTTGCAATGTGCTAATACATATATCCACTGGTTTCTATATTTGCATTCATTGCGATTTCAACTATGAGATAAAGCGAATCAAAAATTTTTAAATTTTCTCATATACTTAACCTACTATTCTATTAAATTTTTGAAAAGTATCGAATATCTATTTTATTTACTTCATTTTTCCACGCTGACGCAGATGTTATACTTTAAATAGTGCGCAAAGAGGTCCTTGCAGTTTTCGAGCTATATCTCAGAAAATATCTAAAACTGAATAATGAATTCTTCAGTAATAACAAAGCTTAGTAAATTTCCTTTCGGCTCATGTCTTCACTCCTGATCTAAACCTCCTTGAAAGACCCTTAAGAGTTCTAAATTCAAAACATTGTACGCCACTCCCCTACTCGTTTCTTAGAAGTTACAACAGATAATTTTGAATGAAGTCTTTAAACGATTTTAGTTTCAAATATAGTTGAACACTAACTTCTACCTCATACTAATAAAAGTGGTAAAAACTTTCCAAAATTTACCAAATCATACTTTGAGAAGGCACAATTGGGTTATAAATTTATTATAAATAATAGAACCGTTTCTAAAACCTTTTGTGAAGCCAAATTGTGGCATTATACCCTGTGCCAAGTTTTCCATAAGAAAAAGTAGTGGAAGTCTCGTTTTAAGTCCTTTTAGTGAAAACATTTTCTCTAAGTTTACCAAAGCGAATTAATCAACAAAATAATGTTTAAAACGAGCGATTTCTGCATGACAGTAGGTATCCTTATTATTAATTGTATTCTTTTCACCAGCAGTTTTATATTTTTACAAGTTTCATCAAATTTTGTTTTTCTTCTATCAAGATGTAAATATTTTCTATTTTTTTTAAATATAATATCTCGGGTAGCTTTACTCCCATCAAATGGTTGTTGTTTTTTTTTTTTTTTTCATAATATTTTTAATATATCTTTTTACATAAATAGGCACTGTGTTTAAGGCATCTACAGAGTGGAGGTAATTAACATTTAAATGACATTTTACATGCATTTCATAGTGTATATAATATATATCCAGTATTGAATTATACTACCAAAAGTTTGTAGGGCGTTTGTAGTTGTGCAAAGATTCTGATTAAAACAAATAAAAGTTTTAGTGGTAAAAACAGTAGTTCTCTTTCATTGCATTGTTGCAAGTGATAGAAAAATATTTGAATAATTCAAATTTAAAAATCTTTGCCAAGTTCTGAGAATTTTTTTACTCAGTTTTGAAAAGTATAATAACAAAATGAAGGCATTTCTTATGCTTAGAAATAATGGAAACCTTTTGTGCACAGCTAAAATATGTAATTTACAAATGTTATATTTCTTAATTTAAAACAATTAAGATACACAATTCAGCCATCTATATTATAATTTCAGTATTCCTCCTCATAAAAAGCACATCTTAACATCATTAATAAGTTCCATCTACAATTACTGTATGCAGTTCCAATAGTCTTACATTATGAACAGTGAACATCTGCTGGTTGACTAAATACCTATTTACAATGTTTCAAAAATATCTTCCAGTGTTTATTTACAATTGGTTTAGTTAATGCCACCAAATACATTTTAACTATATTTGCAAAACACGCAGTTTTTAAGACGAATGCTCTTAAGAAGTGCTCTTCATAAAAATTGATACCAAAATATTCGAAATAATAAATATCAACAAATTGAAAACTAATATTTTACATGGATTCAACAATTCAACTAATATTAAATATTATTTAAACAGTAATAATAATCTTTACGGTAGTGAGTGCAATAAAATCAGTGCTTAGGTAAAAAAAATCAACCGTCGCGGTGACTGAAGAGATAAAAGATATTGTAAGGTAATCACATTGCACTTGTGTTTGCATAATTGCATTTGCCTTGGTTGGTCCTCCTATCGTCGCGTTGGCCCTGTTCTGAAGTGTAAATAAGACAATAGTTTAAGATTTAAATGCTTCAGATAATTTAAAAATTATTTCCAACTAATTCATTGAAACTTTTCTCCTTTAGTAATTTGTATTGCGAGAAACCTGTGATGTAAAACAAGGGAAGGAGTTATGTCCTCGGTTATGTCACTGGCGGAAATAATGGAAAAGTTAAAAAATAAACGTAACGTTATTTTATGTTTTATTACCCGATTGCGGCAAAGCCAAAAAAGAAGAGTAATGAATTTAGGAGTCTATCAGACCTTTCATGTTTGTGTGTTCCTCCATAGCGTCTAAACTACTCATCCGACTTTAATGAATGAGGTGTCAATCGATTCATAATTTTTGTCCGGGTGACATAGGCTACATTTTATACAAACAAAACCAATCTTGCGGATGTTACATCCAAAAAAGTGGGGGATTTAAAAAAATCTTTTTTTCTATATTTTTGAGTGGGATATCAAATGAAAGAGTCTTCGCCCCGAATAGCAGAATAAACTATTATAACATCATTATGAAGATAATTCATTTTCCCAATAGGAATCCAATAGGACAAAAAGCTTCCCCCAACATGTTCCTTTTCTCTTCCATGTTTGTCTCCGATAAGCTTTTATCCTATGCAATCGTAGAGAGAAAACTTTCATTTGTTCGGCTAACCGGTGCTTTTCGGTGATACTTTTGGTACGATTATAAAAACAATGTTCAAATAAAAAAATACGTTTAAAAAATTAAACCCAAGTACGGACAATTTGAAAACTCAAAAGTACGAAACTAAGAAACAAGAAAAATTTTGGGGGTTCCTAAAATTGTGTTAAGTTATTACCTGAAATTTCCCATTACATTACAAATTTCACGTATCCGTGCATTTTGTATTAAATATATAAGCAATATAAAACGCACGATCAAGAAAGAATGAAATTTATAATGTAATGGGAAATTTCAGGTATTAACTTAACACAATTTTAGGAATCCCCAAGATTTTTCTTGTTTCTTAGTTTTGAGTTTGCAAATTGTCCGTAATCGGGTTTTAGTTTTTTAAACGTATTTTTTTATATATTACATAAAAATGTTTCAGTTAAAAGTAAAACTTTTGAATGATAAATTTTTATATTTACGGTTCTAGATTCTTCAGTTGAATCTAATAATGAATTTAAAAAGAAAAATAAACTTTTAAACTTACCAAAGTCGAACACGATTACAACACATAGGTATTTAAAAAAATAAATAAATAAAAGAATTAAACACCATCAGAACATTAATTTTCAAGCAAAACATGTTTTTATTTGTAAAATAAAAATTACCTAAACAAGCGACTATAATCATAATTATAAGGTTAAAATTATTGAGTATCAAATTATTTCCAGGATAACACAAAAAAGTTATTACTAATGCCTAAAAATAATGACAAAGAAATAAAACAACTTAACACGATCTACACAAAACGACCAGAAATTACGCAAAAGTAAACTAATCACTTGGTACTGTACAAAATTATAATTTAATTAAAACACAAGTGACTGAAGACGCACTCGTCTACTGGAAAACTGACACACTTAAAACTATCCGCAGCTCTAATTTGCTGGTTTTAAAACTCAGTGTATTTGTTTTTACTTTTTATACAACACTATTCGCAATTTGCATGTTGTTTATTTTTCGGAGCATGTTTCCATGCGTGGCTTACATTAATTAATAATGTTTCCGGTATATCTAACAACTTATTTGTTATTCATGGGGAAAAATTGTTTATTTTAGACAATTTTATGTTTATATACTATCTTCGAAATTATTATATTTCAGGAAGGTAGAAAACAGTTACCTTAATTTTTGTAGTTGCAATTACGGGGAGTGCAGTTAACACAAACATTTTAGGAAACTCTGCAGTGGCTTGATATCTAGACTTCTCTCGTCCTTATAGTTTTAACATGATAAGTACATTGCACACAAATAACATACTTCCGCACTTTTAATGGCATTTTTGTTGAAACGGCATTAAAAGAGTTTTAAATTAAAAACGCTTAAATATGTTAACATTCAACATTTACATAATTTTACATTGAGATTTGGTATTAATTTTACAAAAATTTTGGAAAATAGAAACAATAGATTTTTTTTTACAGTTTCATCGTTTTCTATAATTTCAGTTCGGCTCGGAATATGAAGAGCTTTTTTTTATTTAAGTTTTTACAAAATACATTCTTTTTCTTTTATTTCAAATAATGTATCTTTTTACAAAATATTTCATTCAACGAATTCGGATTCCTTTGTGTCAAACTGTATTATATAATTTTCGTTTCTTGGTTCTTGTTCTTTGAATGCTCCTTTGGTTAGTAGTAAACACAACTGTGGTAATTTGGTTTACATTCCGTTTTTTGTTATTGTTTTATTTACGAATTTTTGGTGTGCTGTAAAAAACCTTCTGCTTTGAATTGTGTTAATATCATAATTGGGTTAATATTTTCTTGTGGTCATTGTTAAATACTTTGAAGAGAAATATGTTTTTGAAAAATGAAATATAACTATAGCAGCGCAGCAACAATAACTATCTCATAAGAAATTAACTTTTTCAAATTTTTAGAAAACTCCTAAAAAATGTTTTGCATTCTTTTTGAAGACATTTTCATTTCTTTGTTTGGAAGCTCACATTGCTAAATAAAAAATGCATTTCAATAGCAACAAGCCTTTAACGTATTAGGTAACACAAACTATACGCTGAACTTGTACCTATGTGTATCCTCAGGATTGTTAACATTTTTTGTTATTGTAATAATGTATGTGACGCAACTGCGGAAATCTGTGCGGTAAAAAAAAAAAAAATACAATAAAAATGTTTGCGTCATTTTCAATTATTATTTGTTTCATTCACAGCAAAAGTAATTCTTTTAACGTGAATAACAATATTCTTTTAGTTATATTTAACATTTATAAATTTTTTTTATAAATCTTACATTTTCGAATATTCCACTATTTTGCATTTATCTTTCATATTTTTCAATTTCCTCATTTAAATTCCCAACAGAAAAGTTCGACGCATGCGCTTCTAAAAAGCTAATCTAAATGGCACTTTAGTGGCTTTGAAAGGATTCTGCTTCCCTAACTTTACCTACTGTTCCTTACAGAAAAATATTTGTCTTCTTTGTCTTAGGAATTTATTACTCTGTTATATTTTGTTCCCAAAAACACCAGTTTTATTTATACACATATTTTTCTTTTATAATTTTCAATCAATGCAATGTGATCACAATAAAATAGTCGCACGCATTTTTGGAAGCAATCGTGCAGTCCGCATCACAGGGAGATTTGTAGGGAGTTATTTTTTTTATTTTAAATCAATTTAAATCAATCAAATTATTTCGGATGCCAAAAAGATGAAAGAAAGCAATGTTTGAGAATTAAAAAGAAATCAAAAGCAAAACACACTACAAATATACATAATCTGTATTATTTAAATATTTTGGGACAATTATTATCAGTTGAAGAACACATAACAAAAGATACAATATTATTGATATTGAAGAAGTATTTATAAATGTATCAAAAGGTCTACCACCTCTAAAAGTTGTTCAATATTTCCATTCATTTTGTATTTCAGGAGATAAAAAAATTTTTGTAATTCACCGAAATTATCGTAATTATAAAACTCACATAATAAAGCAAAAAACTAATATTTTATTGTAATTCGTTAATCAGACATTTTCATGTGAAAACAATGCAAATACTAGAATTTGAAGCATTCAACTTTAGAATGATTCAATTCAGTTTGTGAAAGGGAAAATTTCAATTTAAATTATAGAAAATAACAATTCACAAATATCGGAAAAAGGTTTTAAAAATGCTGGAGTTCATAACATAAAAATACCATAAATTTCTATTTCAAATGGAACACTTGCATGTACAGCACATACTTGAAAAAAAAAACATTCTTTAAAGTGTAGAGTAAATATATCAGAAGTAAACAAAAATGAAATTCGAGAAAAATAAAAACAGGAAGAAATGAAAATCAACTCGTGGAAAAATTCTTGAGGATTAACACGATTGCGTCAAATGTGTGCTCCAACAATCACTTTTACCAAAATATTTCCCTTGATAAGTTTAAAGTAAAATAAAAATTATTACTGGGGTATGACTTAAACTAAGTCTAACGTAAAATTATGACTTTGCAATACAATTCAATTGCACTAGGTAATATGTTTTTAAATAACTACATAAAATTGATTTTTATAATCTAAAACAACGCTAACAGATAAGGTAGCTTTCAATGAAAGTAGACATAATCGTTAATAACTAATATTAATTGATAATATATGCATATATAAAAAAAACAAACAATGCATTTTACCTGATATTTTTACTATTTACACTGGGATTATGTATATCATTTATAAAGTGATTTATGTTTCCTCTTAAAATTAATTTTTACTCTTACATAGATATGACACGATTGTTTCCAACAACAATATATTCTATCTCTTCGTTATTCAACATCAAAAATAGATTTATTTTTCAGAAAATAGTGTCAACACACAAATTCCATTTGCACATAATATAATATATTTCCCGATTTAGTCTCACTAAGTTTTATGAAATATAATAATTATGATAAAACAATTTGCAAAAGTTTTAATTTCACTTTAACACAATGACACTGCTGCTTGCACCATTCTCCTGATTGTTGCAATTATGTGTCCTTCGCTGAAGGGGATAACTGCTATGCAACTTCCGATGGTCTACAACGGTTGGCTATGTAGACCATCCCTCTGATATGCGGGGTCTCTTGTGGGGCTGACTTGGGGAATCGTAATCAGGCAACTGGGAGCTGGATGAGTGCCGCAGGTCACTGTTCGGTGATGGGATATTTGTTGGCGTCACTGTTCCTGATGGAGATATTAAGAAATCTGTTAATCATTAGATTGTTGTACTAGAATTGTGCGTATGGATGACTGATTTCGTGCAAATTTCACAAGGCAACAATTTGTTAGATTGGTTTTAGTACTTGAACAGGAATCATTAGATATCTCACATTGGAGTAGTCATGCCTGGACTTAGCGTGTTGTGCTAATTTTTACATACATAAATGACGTCTTTATGTGAGATATTTATATGAATTCCAATCAAATCCTAATCGATGGATGGTTTTTAATTGAACTCAAAAAACATTCAATTGAATGTCGTCGAAGTAGTAACCAAATGAGTGATTAACCAACAGTGTCCACAGAGGGAGCCTAGTGGAACACTTAAATATTTAGTTATAGGTAGGTATATCATATAATGTATATATCAGGTTGAATAAAAAGTTTTCCACCAAGGAGAAATACTCTCACGCTTACAGCTGTTATTTCTGTGGTTGTTAGTCTTTCCACAAACAGTTTTTGCAGACAAACGCTGACACTTGGTACTGCAGGACTGTGTAATTTGTTTTTTAAAAAATTATTATATGGTACGTCAAAAAAGTTTTTAAAAGTGATTAGAACGGTTATGTTCTATGAGTCCTGTAACAATTCAGTGCGACTGAATGCCACCAAAAAATGTGTGGAAGTTTAACTATCAATACTGATTCTTATAATACAGTCAAAGTTTAGTTTCGAAAGTTTAAAGATGGAAGTTTCGACATTGAAGATGAACCACATTCTGGCCGTCCTTTGAAGTTGATTGAGAGCAGTTAAAGGAAATTATTGAGCAAAACAGAAATTTTCAACGGGAACTATTGCGTTAGAGCTTAATGCTTGCCAAAAAACAATAGCTAATGCGTTGAAAATTGAAACGCATAAATCTGAAGCTTAAGTTCAACCGCTGGGTGCCTCACAAATTGACAGATGAAGAAAAGCGCAAAAGAAAAATGGTCTATTTGACCGATGACGCTTTACGAGTTGGGAGTGGAATTCGATGCAACATCCACCAAACAGCCCAGATATGGCCTATTCGGTTTTCTACCTGTTTTTGCATTTGCAGTTGCATTTTGATGGCTCAATCTTCAATTCAAATGATGAGGTCAATCTGTTTCTGGACACCACAGTTCTTCGAAAAAGGGATTGAAAAATTACCAAAACATTGGCAAACGATTGTCGATTTGAACAGAGCTTAGCTGTTTTCGTATGTATTTTAATTTTAAAATAAAAAAATTTTTGGTAGAAAACTTTTTACTCACCTGATATGAATAAAAAAAAACAATTTAAAAGCAAAATTGCAATTTTGCATATGAATTCTTTAAGGCTACTGTAAAATGGCTACATGTGAGAAAAATTTTGAATGGTTTAAGCAAGGAGAAACAAGGAAACATTTTTAAAGTATGTATTCCGGCAATAGTAACAATTGCTTTTATACAAGTATTTCTTTGTGTTTCCAAATATTGGATAAAATTGAGAATTACTTCGAAAATTTGACTAATATCAAAAGGAAATTGATCAACGAAAGACCATCGAACTCATTTCCACAATCATAAAAACCAATAGAATATTATTTAGTTGATAAAAGGGTTCACAAAAACGGTCTATTTGTTTTCAAGCATATGATTTAAATATTGATTTCATTACAATTTATGAAACTCAAGTGATTAGTACCTACAAATTGATCAGTTTTACATCTACAAAATTTGATAAACATTATTTAATATAATAGATCATTTTGTGCATCATGCATGGAAAATTCAATTTTCAAACATAAAAATAGGGAAAAGAAACGCAAAAAAAAATGTGATTGCATATTGATTGCTTATACAAATTTATGTTTATTTAATTTTTTAATTTTGGTTTTGCAATGAAATGATCACACTAAGTTTTGCAATTCATAAAATAATTAACTAATTTACCGGTGAGACTCCATATTTTGGTAGAGTTGATCGGTAACCGGTAATATTCGTCATATTTGTCTAAAACTTAATTAAAGTTAATAAAGTTATGCTACTGTTGTAACTATAAATAAAAGTGGTAAAAAAGCACGTAAAGCAATGTTGTCACACACAGGGCAAAAGAAGGTATAATGAGGAATAGAAAAGTTGTACCAAGAATTTTCAATGAACGCACAAAACGTTAAAATTCCAATAATTTTACAAATAAATATGAAATATATAATTTAAAAAAAACATTGAACATTCTTGAAATTTGATCAGATATACGCAAAAAATTGAAATTCACCTGGCGTGGGGGTCAGATGCCCTGTTGACGAGGGCCGTGACGTCATGACCAGATGTTGTGGATGACTTAGAACACTTAAATTTGTTGTAGTAGTTTGACTACTGCCTGATATAACTGCTGCTGTATTCATGGTTGTCGCCGATAATCCTGAACTCGATGATTGACTTATTAGCGAATTGGAGTGTTGTTGATGTCCTGATTGATGATCCCTTGGCGGGGACACTGGTTCTGATTTGACTTTTACTGATAGGGGTGATGTTGATGGCGGGGGTGTACTATTCGATACAGCTAAATGTGACAATCCACTGAACAAAAGAAACAATAAACTATTAGTAATACTTAAATATTTAGAAGATTGCTTAAAAATATTTGTAAACCTAAAAAATCAAAATAAATAGAAGACAATAATATTGTTTCTGCGATAAAATTAAGGATTATTAATTGTACTGTGAGTAATTTGCAGCATTTCAAATGAAAACAAAAAACCGAATTTCCCCACTTTTATATGAATCGATAAATTGCAATGATTTCAAATTGTAACTTGTACTTGTTCAAGGCTCTTTAATCTTGTTTTGATTTCTTTCTACATCTGTTCTGTATGTCTGGTTTGGCTATGTTTTCTCTAAACATAAATACATCCATCCCGTCCTTGAAAGCGCCTTACTTTCCAAAAACAAAAACATTGTTGAACCTGCATATCTGTTAAAAATTGCAGAAAAACTTTTACGATCATCAGATATTTCAATTCATTAAGTATACAGTTTTTTTACTTTCTGGTAAACAACAAATCTCAGTAATTTTTTTATTAGCAAAATTTGAAATGAGTTATTTCCAAGTGCAACAAGTGATTCACGCAATGGAAAAATTATAACATTCAATAAAAACTAGCGTATGTATCATTAAGTAAAGAACGATATTCAAACATATCCATATCCTTTGTATTCAGTGTGAAGTGTAGTGGTGGAAGACCTTGGATTGTCTCTAAGGTCCCGCACATGTACCACTTAAAAACAAGTGAACAAATAATTTTGGAACACACACGTGTTTAAATAAAGTAAACCCGAAAACCTGCTCCATTGAACTAATGACGAAACTCTTGTGCTGCAGTATTTCATATTTGGTTCGAGTTAGATATTGCATTAAAGGAATGCCGACCCCTTGTTTATTTTTTGAATTCAATTTATCTGATAAAATATATTTGAAAAACATATTTTTATATTGTAGTATGAATTATATAAGATAAGTATCAATAGGTACCCACATTTTATTCGGTTTTTTTTTCAATAAAATATTTATTTGCAAAACATTTAATAACTTTCTACTAAAAGAATAAGTAATGTGTCTCTTTTATCCTCTGCATACTTTAATTATGTTTTGTGTAATAATTGTTACAATAATTAATTTGCTAAAAATACGTTCTATTTCGCAAAAGAACTTTTTAGTTTGTCATTTGAAAGCAAATAATAACAATACATTTTACCAAAAGGCACGCTTTCAGAATTTGTGTTCTGCGCGTAATTCAGTAATTTGTAATAAATTTTAAAAAAATAAGTTGTGTAATAATTTCTGTTGTGTTCTTCCAAAATTTAAAATATAAATGTTTAAAATGATCAAAAAGACTTTTATTACTATATTTTATTAGATATAGACTTCGCAAGAAATCTTACCTTGTGTGCTGTACAGTAGTTAAGCTCTGATGTGTCGTCCAAGATGGTAAGCCCATAACGTCTGAGGAACTCATTGAAAAATCTTGGGGTCCAAAAGAACTTAAAGGATAACTAGACAGTCCTGGTATTGGAGTTTGTAACGTAACTACAGGCGTGTTTAGTGTTGACTGACTCTGACGTGATTGTTGTTGCTAAATTCAAAATCAGATTAACGAAAAACATTACTCAAAATTAGAAAGTTAATATTTTATCATAATTCTAAGACGGATGGTTGTGATTCATTATTAAATTAAATGAAACAACAAAGCTAGATTTCCAGGAAGGGGGAGGCGAGGATTAATGAAGGTCCTCTAAGGGCAATGCAAGCAGAAATCTACCTTTCAATGAACTTCACTTTTCATGACGACATCCTTTTGATAGTCGTCCTTTACATTAACTCATTCAGGACATGACAAAGAGGCGATGGATAAATTTAATATTTCATGAGATGATTCCATTAACTTTACCCTTTTAATAATTGAACTTACATCGCCATAAGTGATATCGTCAGGTGCTGACATATTGGGCGCCATTGGTGTCGGTATCACGACTCTCAGATTCGAGCTCCGACCACTTTGTCCGCTCACAGGCGAGTGCTGTTTGTGTATGTGATGCGCGGCTGTGTAGTAGAACAGTATAATACAATTTATTCAACTATTAATTTAATTAAAACCATCATCCAGCACAAAACAGATGCAATTTAGTTAAACAAAGTAGAAAACGAGCACTGTAGGTACTAACAACAACGAAGATATAAAAACATACTGTTTAACTTTTTCTGGATTAGTTAAATATTTGAAAGTAATAGAATTGACTTTGACTTTTGAGAATAGCTAATTGTAATAGATTTTGATGCTACTTAAATCATTATACAAAATTTCCTTTTATTACGCACTTGACTTCATTTAGTATAATAGGAGTTTATGTTTTACAATAACTTTACAATATTTTTTTACGGGGAAATGGATTTCTGGGTATAAATAAATTCGTGAATACATCTACTTCCACTACCGATTTTGGAAAATGCTATAAAAAAGTGGGAAGGTAAGATTTCACACAGTATTTTCGAATGTGTACTTTTCCAGCAATACTTATGTACTTACAAACATACGAAGAGTATTCGAGCAGGGATACATTAGTAAAGTTAGGACAGCATGCTTACATTTATTATTTTGATGCCCACCTAAACCCGGACTAGGGCCGGGACTTGGGCTGCCCCCCAGGGGTGACGCTGAGTGAGGATAACCATTAGACATTTCGAGCATTGAACCTGAAGGATATACTGAAAAATAAAAAATATAAATAAAACATATGTAATCATTAGCCACTGTAACTACCTGAATCAGTTTCTGAACTAGATGGTCTCGGACTAATATTAGTGTGTGCCATTTGCGGACTAGCCTGGAGCATTGCGCTTTCACTGTAGCTTCCAGGGACAGGCACAGAAACGGGAAGAGTATAATTGGTCCCACTCATGCTAACTCTGGATCCGGCAGTCATTTGATTCCTTTGCATCATCAACTGAAAGTCTTCATCGATTTTATTGTATTTGGCTTCAGTCCTTGGCGTTAGAGTATAGTCAGCTTCTGGTTCGGGGGATTCCGGTGACATGACTCCGTTCTTATTCTCCTTCTTTGTAAGTGCCTGCAAGTGTCAGTGGACAGAGCTCACATCGAAATGGTACAATTTATATAAGGATTGGGGTTCGGTACAATATTGCTTTTCTTTTTTTTTAACAAAGCAATTCTATTTGTTTTTTTGTTGTTCTTTCAATCGTAATTCAAACTGTTAGTTCAGTAAACTTTAGTTAAATTGTAATTAATAACATATTTGCAAAACAATATTGAAAGAAAACAGATTTTTTGGTTCGAGTAGGGAGCAAGAAAAAACTTAGAAGCAACAATGTGAGGTTTTTGGTTTAAGGATTTGTAACATTTTCACTTTAGGCAATTTACACAAAATATTAAAGTTTCAATTTCATTTAAGTAACAAAGAAATCAATCGAAATAATTTCGTAATAAGAAAAAAAAAACATTCTACTTTTGTTAAATATTTTGGTTTAGTTAAAATAATTGATTAATTATAAATTTGGTTATTTATCAAAATTACGTGTTTTGTTTCGTTTTCTTTAAACTATGAAAAGTTTCTTCATTATAATTAGATACAAAAGCGATTTTGAAAACTTTCGGTAATAATTAATGGTTTTTATATTACAAAGAAAATAAGTGTATATTGAAATTTAATATGTAATTGTTTAAGTTATTGTTATTTAAAATAAATAATACAAAGTAATAATAAAAGATTCAAATAATCGAATTAACAAACAAATCAAAATCGCTATTATTAGTGAACAATAAATTGTATTTTAATTTATCTCAGAAAACATCAAAACTCTGTTAATAATTAATTAATAAGAAATTGCCTTTGTGGTGCATTAAAAACGCAAAATACGAGGAAGGAAATTCGTATAACCAGCACATTGCCGCTCAACATAATGTACCTCTATAATATTCTTGTTGGTGAGCGACTCATGAGGCTCATTGTACTCGGTGTACTTGAGGAGAACTTTGTCCATGTCCGTGCTTGCATATTGATACAGTTTGTTGCTCGATGAAAATATAATAAGTGCAATTTCACAGTCACACAAAACGGACAGCTCATAGGCCTTTTTCATTACACCAAATTTGCGCTTGTTAAAGGTGACCTGCAATAAAATTAAGAATGAAAATAACAAAAGGATTAGGAAACTAAATCGTAATTAAAACTAAAGGAAACGTGCACGAAGTCATCATGAAAATACAACCCGCAATCAATAATAGTGGTGTGATGACGCGAAAATGTTAAAAATCGATGGACACATAAAATAAACAAATAAAATAACAAGAGAGAAAAGAGAAAAACAAAAAAGTAAAACCGAAAGCAAAGCTCGGAAATTGTGAAACCTTGAGCCCTCCTAGTGCCATTAAACGACAATTGGAAGTCCATCAATAATGGATAATTCCATCAACTTATTAGGAACGGACGATTTGAGGATATCACGACTTTGGCGGACGAACGTCACTGTCTCCTTAATTGATAAAATTTAATGAACCCTGATACTAAGACATCGTCGAATAGATTTCATTTATACCCTAAATCTTAATTAGGAGAACAGAGGTGAAAAGCACCCATTGTAATCGTATTTCGAAGGGTTCTCGTGCCCCCATCAGATACAGTTGCTAGTCAAGGACCTTTAGCTCTTGTTTTCCTTCTTTTATGAGTCTAATATTTGTTATTTGATTTTGAGAGGATAATTGCGTGTGGGTGCATTACAGAGCAACCGCCTTTTACTGTTCAGTCTGTAACAATTAATTTCGAAACATGGAAACGTACAGCATTAATGGATACATGAAAAATTCTACCCACCACTCGTGATACTTTAAATACACATTATTTCTGCAAAAGACATATTATTATTGGTACCGAGAATTCAAGAACATTGTACAATGACATTAAATTAACACTTCATTGCTCATAATGCTCTTGACAACAAACGAAATGATTTTCTTCCCCTTGTATTTTGCTACCTTCTATTAAGGTACTTCACATATTTTAAAAGGAGAGATTTATTGTAAATAAATATTCCATGAATTGTTATAATAATAAAAACAAGAAAATTGGAAATACTTTTCATTATTGGAATATTCTATAATTTGATATCTACATCCTACACATATATTTTATATAAAAATGAAATACAATTATTAATTTATAATAAGAAATATGGAAATCCATAAACCTGCAAATGTTCGAACTTTTTCTTTGATATTCTACAAATTATTTTCTGAAATAATTATTATGCTTGCAACATTTGTTTATCTAGCTTTAATAGAAAAAAGATATACAATTTTAATTTTTTTCTTTTGCAATACAATAACTTCAAGGATTCTTTTAAAAAAAAGCAAAAAGTAGGTATTTTAAAATTTAAAAAATATCATAAAATTTCGATTCATCGTCCACCAAGTCGTACCTGTTTTTCTATTGATTTATGATTGTTATCGTACAAACCATCTAATACACTATGCATGTTAAAAATTTCAGGTTTCTAGATGAATGGGTACTACCCCATATCTTTCATGGTCTCCATAGTCCGTCAGTGAAAACAACGAAGGACAGTTGTATCTTGGAAACGAAACCACCTAGCCGTATGAAATTTAAAATGGCGCTTCTTTTTGTGAACCCCATCTACCCTGAAAAATACCCGTACTGTATCTTGACTAACTTCGGAGATAGAACCAATTTTAGTTTGTAACGGTACGTTAAGTTTGATAATGTAACGCTTAGCGCAACGGCGACGTAACCTATGCTTATGATACACACGTCATTTAGTAGTACATTGTTTCTTCTAAGCACCGGTACCAAAATTTTGCACGTAAGTATGACGTAATTCTTTCATTTCGTTTTCGTAACGCGCGGCGTGACAATGACGCAATCGGTGTATATGATTAATATATCATCTAGTAGGCAATTCTTCCCTCTAAACAACGATACTAAACTTACTCATCTTGGTGTTACGGTTACAAAGATATAAACGATCTTATTGTTTAATGTACTATTTTACATTTCATTTTCAGCCGCGCTTCAGCATTATAACACGTATAGCTCCTAAACGCCTGTTCGGCCCAAAATGAAACTTGGCATGGAGTATAAACATAATATAAGCTATTTTTTTAATGAACTTTAAAAAGAATTAAAATATTCGAACTTTGAAAAAAGCGATTTAAAAAAAATATATTTTTATTTTATCCGTGTATTTTTTTTGTTTTTTTATATTTAACGATAAGTTAAAAAGGCCATTAAATGAAAAATAAAATCCAGTGGTTAAGTTTTCTGATTGTACTTTGTGTAAACTGAATAATGGCATTCAAAGTAGTGCATACATCACGATTACTCAAATCTTCAAAAACCCATATTTCGTGAACCAGGCTTGCTAATGTAAAAATATTTTGTATCTGTGCGAGGACATATTATACATGTATAACATACTAAAAAATAACTGAAATCGGAAACTTAAACCTTTTTTCCCTGTCCGCTTCACGTGAAATGCCCCACATCAAAAAACTTTGAAAACGTTGTTACTATATGAATGAAAGCGACACGCAAAATCTCATTCAAAATCAAGTTGACCGCAAAAGAAACAAAAATTGAACACAATTACCGACAACTATATTGCGGACAATCAAATTTCGTTAATGTAAATTATCTACTCATAAACCTTAATTGAAGCCGCCAAGTATCATTAATAATAATCTTCTGTTAATCCTAAATGAATTATTCGTCGAAAACGAAAACAAGGAGGAATCAGAAACAAAAAACCCAAAAAATTACAAACGGATAAATTTTATAACACATTTTTGATTTTATAAATTAATACGCACCTGTCTATTCCGCTCATCCGTAATCCGGGAAATTTGAATTTTTTTTCTACCCATGGCCGCAATCTTGGCTAATTTTTTATTTTAGCACGGAAAAAAGATAGTTTTTGCAATTTTTGCAGGAATTAAAGCTAATATCCAGATAAGGCTTTGATCACGACGTGATGTCGCCACGGTAACACTGGTCGCAATCAAAATTCGGTGAGGGTGGTGCTGGTGCTGCAGGGAACAGCGACCATCCAAAAATGATCCTTTCAGCAATAAAGGGCGGCTTAATTGCATCCAGAGATTAATAACAAACAGCTTCTTGCACTTGAAGTGTACTCTCAAGCTATTTTACTTTATCATTTGCTCCTTTTAATTATTTATTGGACGGCTTAGAGACGATTTCTAGTCGATATCCTTCTGCTGCACCTTTAAAATCCTGTAAAGAGAAAAATTACGAATACCAATTACTGCGTGTTAATTTATGTGTAACAAAGTCATTCTAGTGATGATAAAATATTAATTTGGAGAGGAAGACATGAGAATTCATTCAGCGAAGGAAGTTCGCGTTGTTCTGTCAATATCTAGGACTACGTTAAGAACAGTTGAAGGACTCTTGGAAACGGTATGAGAGGCTGTTGTGCATATATAATGGGTTGTCAGCACCGCAGGCTCACGAGGTTGACGGCGATGATAATAGCCGTCGTTTATTGTGGAGGCTGAATTTAGATTAATTCCGTCCTGAGAGGATGATACGAAAAGAACGGGACCGGGTGCTTGTGGTGGGCATGGGGTGGGTGATTAATGTTTAATGGCAACAATTTGTGTGCGTTAGCGAAAATTTATCCTTCTTTACCCTATTTGCATATATGGAAAACAATATAATAGGTACCAGTACCTACATTTAAATTAAACTATTTTGGTTTGAACTTAAAAAATACAGATTGTCGTATCTCTGGAAGAGTAAGACATTGTTTTGATATCGACCAACAACAACAAAATATTCAGGGGCAATTCAAATTTCCCGATTTACGATAAAGTGATCAATTAAGTGATTATTTTTATATATAGTGGGAACTAATTCAATTGGTACTATATAATTTAAGTTAACTAAATTAATACTTGTACATCATTTATAAAAATTCGTTATTTATCAACAGGAACTCAATCGAGGGATATTTCGTACGCACGCGTGACAATTTGTTTTAATGACGAACGTGTCATGCAACTGATTTTGGTTTCAATTAAATGTACAATTGAGGAATATTAAAATACTGTCGCAGCCAATAAACAATTCCTGGTCGTTTTTAAATCAATATTTGTTTACCAAGCCAAATATGTAGTGTCATTGTCATCAAAATGCAAGGATCAATTTCAAATTTATGAATTTGAAAATAGCTGTGAGTACAAGATTTCCTAAAACAATTTTTCTAACTTTAACCACAGGAACAAAGAAATCCATATCCAGTTAATAGAAACCCACGCTAATTACAGTGAAATGTCGTTTTGTCCAAGGACGAAAAGGTAAGTTGGAGGTGAAGGTTAATTGCTTAGTTAGCTTCGGAGTAAAGAATACAATTAAAATAGTCCTGCAGTGCTATTCAGGAGCAGGTGAAAAGCTGTTTGAAAATCAGACAAAAATTATATGTTAAGATAGCATAGAGAGAGGCGTAGATTATCTTTCATTCATGATTGCAGGAGGCTGCAAATCAAAATACATAAAAGATGTTCAAAGTATGTAATTTCGCATGAGGTCCTTCTTGTGCTTGATTCACTCAACGTTTTCTTTCTTTCATTTTTTTTTCAATTTCGCTCCCCTTTTTTGCCTGTTTGGGGTTTTATTCTTTCAACATGGGAAAGACTCCATATCTTAGTGGTTCTTTGTGTACGCTTGGTGACCTGTTTCTAGCATCGATCGCACTTTTGTGTAGTGGTTGGCACTTCTTTATCAAGGCCAATGAAGCAACAACAAAGAAAGAAGAAGATACGTCAAAGCGGTCGCTTTTCAACTCGAGCAATGGTAATTCCGACAATGGTGAATAGCAAACTCATCCAACTTCTCATCCACCGTCCTTAATAACCACCCTATCCACTTGCCGGGTGTATTCATCGTCGAGGTGCCGTACATTTCGTGCTGAATGATGGTTTTGTACTAACCTGTATTTCCTCCTGGTCGCTTTTAACCAGACAGGGACATAACACACGTGCATCCACAGAAGTTCCTCGAATGCAGGCCAGAAACGAGAGTCTTGGAAAAATAATATCCAACACTCTTTCAGGTCCTTAGCGCAATACACAGTACACTTCCTATTTCTTGCACCTGTTTTAGAGGTCGTTTATGCCGCAGGTTAGCTTAGAGGAAACAACAGTACAATGTATGTAACATCATTGACTTTTTGCCATATGTTAGGGAAATAGATGTTGTTTTTCACATTTCCATAAGGTTTTTTTAGTAGTATATGTACTAAAATTATAAATGGAAATAAACAAAAATAATTATTATCGTTACACATAATTAACACTCGAAAAAGGAATACAAGATTTCAAAAAAATGAAACAATCAACAAAGTAATTGCTAAATAACAAAAACAAAATATAAATCTTTCTTTTCGGACGCGTAATTCATCCCCCATTTCAGGTGTAAGTGTTTAATCTCTTCTCCATTTGTGCACGTCCCTCAAACGAGGGACACTTGCCACGTTTTGATTTCGGTACGAGTTTAGGTCAAATAAAATAAATTAAATTCCATTTCCTTTTGCAACCACCACAGTTCACCTCGATCGCGTATTTTCCGAAAGCAAATACAGGAATTTCAATAAATGGCGCTCTTTTCCATTCCTTTTTTTTTTGTTATTGAGCTTCAGTATTTCATTATTGTAGGTTTTATCTTCATTTACTTCTAGAACGGATCCTAACTGACGTCAATCGGTACATAAACAATACAGGAAGGAGGACTAATGAAGCCACTTCTCCCAAACGTGGATATTCAGTTCCTCTCGAGCCGAGGAGTGATGCTACGAGGATGTCGAGGAATACTTTGGGATAGATTTTTTTGATTACGTTGGTACATCCCGAGAAATTTATATAGGATTAATAAGTAGACAACCACGTATTCCGGGAATGTTTGCTCTCTTTTTGATAATAAACATGTTTGCATCCTGTAGATTTTTTGTCATTAGGTACGTTTTCTTTCTAAGTGTTTAAATAAGACTAATAAATTACTAATTTCAATAAAATTGAAGTTTGGGCTAATTTACGAATAGATTTCCTTGTAATAATTTTCAATATGGAATGTCCACATGTGTCCTTCCCTGTGCATTATCCTCCATCGCAGATAATCGAAAACCACCATTCTCCAAGCAATAAATTTTCACGTGTCCTGAAATTGAGTTTCTATTTCGCATTTTCCACAAATGTAGACCAAAGTTGTCCAGTTGTTGATGTATAAAGTAGCTTGAGCTATTTAGGCCACCAACATTCACTATATGCAAATCACGTTTTGCCAACTTGAAAGGACATTCAAGTAAGATACAGCCCAATTAAATGTTACGATAAAAACTGTTGAAGTGTCGTTACTATTCATAAAAGGTATTTCACGTAACATGTCGGCATCATCTTGTCCTCCTTGTGGTAGAATGATGCACCAAATGAAACCGACATATATCTATATAGTGTTGGGAGGACATCCGTTTTCCTTCATTTCCGCATTGTGGCCAAAGATGTAATGGGACGAAGTCAAGTTGTTGAGTTGTTTTCCTATGAAAGTATACCTCATCCTTTTCACTGTTTTTAATGAGACTGTCACCAGAATGGTACATGGGGGTGGCATATGTCACACCCAATTTAGCAGCTTAAAAAGTTGGATGGATGACTGAACGAGTGCCGCTCTACTGAACGGCCTGAAGTGATATGTGTATACCTACCCCAGAAAGTGTAAAATGTGCCAATCTTCATAGAAAAAAAAACCAAAAAAGAAAAGAGAACTCAAGCCAAAGGGTTGAAGTGGAAATCAGCCTTGCGCTCGTTGCTACCCCTTCATTTGGTGAGATTAGGTCAAAGGGAAAACTGATTTACTAAAGAAATAGGGTCACATCAATTCCTGAGGGGGTTCAGGGTAATGATTGTGTTACCGGTTATTCCTCTATGTGGTCGTAATCAAATTATTAGGAAAATGGCTGCAGAAGCCGCACGGATGACATCACAAGGCCCTGTCTCATTTTCAATTATGGTAACGTTCAATAAAGTGTAGGGATCCTTTGTATAGTGAATTGACAAGCGCATCATTTAAAGTCGCCGTTTCACTTAAGCAAGAGCTAATGACTTCATTGTAAAAACGAACATACCTAATGTTCCTAACTTTTGACTTTATATAAATTACGCAGTTAAGCTCTACACAGAAACAACTGGATTTCATAAACATTTAACCTAATTTTTAAAAATGACATATTAGAATTTCTGGCCAAGTAATTAAAGGAGTTAAAAAGAATGAAAGCAACCTAAACCGAAATTTTCAGAAAAACTTAAAAAAATATATAAAAGAAACATTGAAACGAGAACAAACGAAAAAATGGCCGTGGCTTCCTTTTTGCTTGTTAACATTGTTGATTTCTAGCTCAAGAATTTGTCGCCAAATTTTGTCAGTTTGAAAAGTGAAAATTTATGAGTTGAATATACAATCAATTACTAACCTGTCGGAAATGTATAAAAATTATATTTTTAGTTGTTGTAATTAATGAGTTTTCTGTCAGTAATTGTAGAAATGAAAATCGTTTTAAAATTTCGATATTATTTATTTTTGAAGTAATTCAAGTGAGTGCAAAACACATTTTTTAAAAATTCAAACAAGTCATCATGTTTTGCTGGCAATGAATGGTTGGAAAATTTGTTAAAAATATGAAAACAAGAAAAATATAAATTCATACAATCTTTTGTTTTATTTCCCAAATACCTGAAATAAAAATGTTGGTTTTATTTCAACGTTGATTGTTCTTATTTTAAATAGAGAAACATTTTTTATTGCTTATATGTACGTCATTTATCACATTTAGTTTTGCAATGCTACGATAAGATATTTGTTTGTTTTTTTTTTAAATTATACCTATGTACATACATTTTTAAGATGTAGATGAACCCTTCTTTAAACAATTATTTAATTGGAAGGGTTTTTAGCAAATGTATTTAATTTTACAGAAAATTGTAACGAACCAAATCAAAATGTGTTCTTTCTTGAACTAAGGTTTTTTTCATTTTTTATACCCTAGATGTAGTGTAGGGTACATTAGTTTCGAGCGAACGTTTGCAACGCCAATAGTTATAGAAAAAAAAGAATTATATATTCATAATTGGGAACTGAAAATAAACCGTTTTTTACATGTCCGTCTTTCTGTCTGTTGTCGGTTGTCTGTTGTATGTCTGTCCAGACGATAACTCGTGAATGCTTGTAGCTAGAGACTTGAAATTTTGTACAATAATATTTCATTGAAATTGCAAGGTCCAATTCGAAGATGAGCAGAATCGGGCAACTCCTTAGTGTTGCCACATAAGCCTGAATCGTTTTCATACAAAAATGTTGATTTTGTTAACTGAATATTTACATTTTGCCTTTATTTCGTTAAATATTGTTTAACAAATAAAAAATGTTTTTTTTATAAAGGAATGACCATGCACTGTTGCAGGTTAACTGCGAATACAAATTAAGCAGCAGTCGCCTAGCCTTAGTGACATAAGAAAATGCATGTCTATACATTTGTCTACATCTAGCGTATCACTTAATTGTTGTGACCAATTGCTTCCTTAATAGTTTAATTAAACTCTTGTAATCATTATTATTATCATCATAATAGTTATAATTATTTTATCAGTGCACGTTTATGTTTTAAAAAAAAGAAACATAATGACTTCTCTTAATTAAAAGTACTGTTTTTATTACATTTTATTTCAATATTTCAAGATAAAAGATACTGATTTTTTTCAAAGAAAATAAAAAGCAACATGTTGCCAAAAAAAACCAGTTAACGAAAGAACATGTAAAAAATAGGAAGTAAATAAAATTTCACTCAAGGCCGAAATTCGGTACTTAATCTAGAATTTTGTAAATGCTTCGCCGAAAATTCAGCACGTGAACGTGTCCCGCCATAACGCGATCCATACGGGCCATACCAATACTTGTTCGAACATCTGTCGAACTTGTTCCCTCCAAAATCATTGACGACAAATTAATCAGAAATTAAACTTCAACTTGAGCACCATCCAATTCCAAATGTGGGCCTTGAGTTGCGTGCCTGAAAAATCTTGTAGTCGAACCGATAAGAATTGGCAAACAACAGTATAAAAGTCCGATAGGTGTAGATAAGATATGGAGTCAGGCATCGACTATTGGCGTTCCATTGCGGCCAAAAAGTTCCCCGACGACCGACGACGCACGGCGAAAACTCTCATTTTCGTTGGAGACACAAAACATCGACTACAATCGAGTGAAGCAGAAGTCGCGACTACGTTGTATATCAATGAGTTATTGTTATCACGACGACCTATCAAACTATCGAATTCCTTAAGTATGCCTTCTCCTGCTTCCACTGTGCCACATATCTGCTTGATCGATACGAGTAGGGTTGGGGGAATGGGGGTGGGGTCCAGATGGCCGAACTCCAGGAACAGCGAAAATCTTTTATCGCCACGATATTTAGGAAAATATTAATATGTTGAACGAGACTCTACCTTGGTTGGGGACATTTGATTGTGTGTTGTCGGCTCCCGTCACTTGAGCTTCCAAGTGGTTGGCGCAAAAAGAGTCTATACACTATACAGTATACTTAATACGCCGGCCACAGCGAGCGAGCCACTTAATCCATAATCGCTTAACACATCCAGACGATCGAGCTTAAGCCATTCACAAAATTGCTGCTCGAAATCTCATCGTTGAGCTTCTTCTTCTGTTTCAAACGTATCACATAATCCGGTCGACAAATAGCGACAAGGTAAATTTTTTAGTGTTGTTCAAGTTTTTTACATGATTTTTTTCCAAAATTTGTGACGTGCTTCTTCGCCTTCCACAGTGGCAATTTGAAACCGTGGAAGGTAAATATTTACAATATCACTTTTGGGGTAGCTGAACGGCAAATATCTTTTGCTTGTTAGAAATTAGCGAAATTTAGCGTTTTCCAAATTAATGATTGTATTATTGACTTTAATTTCCAAGCAACATCAATACTAATCAGCTTGTTACATAATAACGACAAAAAGATTAGAAATTTGACAAATCAATATCCAGTAAATTTTCATCTTAATATGGTTGTCTGAAAGATTTACAAATTTTCAATAGAGCATTGTTGAATTGTTGATGTAGTCTTGGACTACTTTATTAAATGATCATAAAGAACTCTAATCCGAAATCATATTCTTGATTACATGCAAATCTTGTTCTTTGATTTCCTGGTTACGATCCAAAATCTTAAAATAATAGAAAAGTTAACGAACACTATACAAAAACCGAATTATGAAAATAAGACGTAATTTTTAATATTTTTTTTTGTTTGCTAATTCATAGCATCCAGAGCGACCAGTTTGACTGAGAATTCTGTAAGAACGACTGCAATTAATTATGATTCAGTTGCTAATAACGAGAAAAGGATTAATTCCCTCTGCTTTTGACAACTCAGTTGTACTTATGTAAACTGGTAGATTGAATTCTGGTTGAATACAAAGTGGAGAAAGACAGAAGGTGAACGGGTTAAAAATATTTAAATACTGATATCCGAAATCATCCACTGGAAATGAAAAAGCAAAATACTCAAAAAATTGTAAAAAAAAAAATGGCGTTGTAAATGAAAAAAATTATTGTTAATGTGGTAATCAAATATTTGAATAATCATAATTAGCTTCTGCTTTCTTTGTACTGATGAAAAAAAATCACGAAAATACAAACACGGTGAATGGGAAACTTATGAATAAGATTTTTATGCAAATTTATTGAAAACAGAGAAAATTGCCTATACAGTATACACAAAATAGATCGAATCGCATTATTTATGGTATTACCTATATAGGTATTTATGATATTTTGAAAGTTTCATGAAAGTGAAAAGATGAGCATGAGGGACTAGCAGAAAAGATTCATTGAGATGGAGTATAAAACGAGTTATGATTTTTTTAAGTGAGGTGATGTATCAGAAAAATTATTGAAATGTGCCCAATTAAAACTGTTATAATAATTAATTAATACATATGGAAAAATTTATTATGAATCTGTGTTAAACCCGTTAATACCCCGGACATACAAGAGCACTTAATCGAGTTAATGACGTCAAAATGGCATATCCCAGGTAAATTTCCTATATGAACTCGACTTACAAATCTACTTGCTAGAAGTCTAATAGACTCAATGTCTCGATATACTATGCTTGCAAGAAAATAAACTGACCGCTCGCGCTGTCGGGAATCCATTTTATCTTTACTTTATGCCAAATGGCATTATGGCAACCGTTCGGTGGCAGACGATAAACTCGACTAGATTATGCGACGTCATTAACTCGATTAAGTCCTGTCGTCTGGCGGTGTTATAAGAAACTATTATATACAAACGCATTATAAATTATGATATTTAATTATTTAATTTATAATTATATTGAAACATTTTTTATTTAATAATTATAGAATTGTTATAATTACTTCACTTTAATAAACTACTAAAAGGCAAAGAATTAACACAAAACAAACATTTCAGAAAACTTTCAACTATTATTTAGTCAGAATATTGCCGGTTCGAAGCCATTCCGTGACAATTCTGAATTTATTTTACGTGATTAATGTGTTGGTCCTTACGAAGTTTTATTTTTCGAACAAATAAATTTAAGACTTGACTATCATATGAAACAATAAATTTTTCTGCATGCAATTTCAACTAAAAAATAAAAACCAATAATAATGAATGTAGATCTTTAAAATTCGTTCGTTTCCATATTTTATCTTGCACTGTCAATAAATTTAAAATAGTTTCTTCTTGTTAATGGGGTGCGAATTCGTCGACATGAAACGACTATTTTAATCCTTGGGAGACTAAAAATATTTCATACATAAAACACTGACGATTGATGTGCACTTGATTGAGATGCAATGCTCATAAAAATAGGTGCTATTAAACACTGTAAGTATTTTAAAACAAATTTCCAAAAGGACTCATTTTCGTTTGATTTTTCATAAATGTTTGCAGGAATTATTTCGAAGTTATTCATCGAAAAAAGCACGCTGAACTTTATGGCTGGCATTTAGTGTTTGGCATAGTACCAAAAAACAAAAAGTTACCTGCGCATGTCAATTTTTGTCTATATAGCAACCATAATTTCACGTTAGTTTGATATGATTGCAACTGCTCAGACCTTTAAGGAGGAACATATTGTATCCTCTATCATTACTGAGATCATGTAAAATGTGGTTGTACTACATAAGCACGTACAGTACTAGCACAAGCTTTTACGACGTTCATTTTGCTGTAAATCTTTTGCGTCATATGCATTAATTCCAAATACATTGCATAGAAAAATTTGGACTGCAGCCAGTCGAAGGCGAAACATGCTCGCAGGGTCCATCGTCCAAATACTTCGGTGTGCAGTCAAATCTATCTCATTGCGTCAGATAAATTGACCGAACCAAATCATCGCTGCTTATTCAGACAAATTGTGAAGACAAAAATTTGGATACATTGAAGAAAGAATTACTATACTTGAAGTGCATCCGCCATTCCGCCCTTTAATGATACTTATCAAATGCAATCGAATGTTTCACGAGTACCTCGAAAACAGCCTCCACACATGCATCAGCTGTGACCCTAATTAAAACCTCGTAATCGTATCAATATAAAAATTATTGAGCTAAAGCCAAAAACCAAGATTAATGTGCGGGGAGGGCAAACACTCAACCAACACCGCCAGCGAGATTGTGAAGTCAAGGTTAAATTGTTATCGTGTTGGTGAAATTCTGATAGCCCGAAAAATTGTTGAATGTTTTATCTTGCCAGCCAGTTAGAAGCCTTCTGCGTTCTTAGCCAAATTCGCTCAGTTCAAGAATGAACCATTTTTCGAACTGCATTCGAATCTGATGCAAATTTCGTGTTGACTTTAACAGAATTTTCTATACCTAATCAATTCAGATTAAACTATCTTGTGAACTTCGGATTTAATAAATTTATTTTGTGGGAAGAAATTAAGGAATTAACATTTTGGGATATTTACTTAGGAAAACACCGATGGCTATTGGCACGAAAATCGATTCATAATGAACTTCGGAGTTCATCCGGAAAAGTGCAAAAAGAAACAATTAAAACCATTTCTGTGGTTACTGAAAACGAAACGGCCTCTAAGTTTCAAAAATAATTCTTAATAATTGCAAATCGCATTATATTTGTTTATGTGTGTTATTTATATATTGTGTAATTAATTTCCTACTTTTACCAAACTTTAACCAAAGTTTATATGTCTTATGGAGGATCTAACATTGATTTCGTTAAAATAAATTGAAAACATTTTTCGTTTGTGACCACAAATGGTAAAACCGCATAATATAGGTATAATTTATATAAAACAGTGTATAATTTAACTAAATGTTTTACGTAGGAAAATTTATATGTACTTTTATTGAATAAAGTCATTCATTGTTTTTATATTAAATTTTTAGGGTTTCCTGAATTCATCACGTTCGGACAAAAAAATTTCCTTTGCTTACCTAAATAAGAAAATTCATTTTTAGATTTTATAAGCTCCCCCGCGTGTGTTTGATTTGATTTTAAAACAAGCAAAGAATATTATGTTGGTTTATAATGATTATTTTTATTAAACCTTCTATAGCAAAATCATGAATTTTAATTGAATTGTTTTTAAAATTACCTAACTAGAAAAAAAAGCTGAACTTCTATTAATATTAAACGATTGTTTCACTGAAACCGTCGCGTCGCCGCGGGTTGTACAAAATGTTTTGTATATTTCATACAAAATTCCGAAACATATTGTTTAAATTCTGAAATATGTGGAGAGTAATAAAAAGTAGATATGCGATATTTTTGCAATATAGCATCGAATAAATCCGTTTGTATTAGATAAGCAAAATAAGTTAAGAAATTGTTAACGATTATATAAAAGCAAAGTAAATAATTGATTTATTTACATATTTTGGAATTTTCGCAGGAAACCTTAAAGAGAAAAGGATATGCACTAAATTTCAGTATGTAAATCGAAATTCCGCCAAAGTGTAATTGAATAATTTTTAAAAGTAAATAAAATATTAGAAAAAAAATTAATGCAGGTATACAATATTTTGCCAAAGAGTGTTTACAAACATTAAATTGATTTATCTTTTAAAAATCCGACGTCGATACTTGTGCACAATTCTTTGCTTTATTTTCCACAAAACTACAGCTGCCGGTGTATTTACTTAGGACAAAAAGGAATATTAATAATTGCAAGATATGTAAAGAGAATTCGAAATGGAATTTTCGGGATTCATTTGCAAATATTACAGGTAGAATCTATCATTGTTTATATTTAAATAAATTCGGAATACAAATACTTTTAATTGATTTCATAGATGTCAAGACAAGACTACTTGCATTTGCAATAAAAGTGGACAGCATTATTGAAGTTTTTTTTTTTTTTTTAATATACGCTTTCGATAAAACGCAAAGTGAAATTAAGTACCAATTCAATATAGTCGAGAAGCTAAAGTTGAGGAGCTTTTTATTAAAAACGAGAGCACAATTGAATGGAATATTAAAAATGTTGATCAAAAATGAATTTTGGAATTAATATAAAAAGAAATCGTTTATAAGAATGTCCATGCGTATCTTGAAGAGCAAATAAAATCTGTAATACGTATATAACTTCCTTTTTTTTAGAGTAATTATGTAGGTATGTGTGTGAAAAAATAAATACTAAACATTGCTTTCTGGGTAAATGAGCAACTTTCCTTAATTATTTGTTCAAGATCTTAATATGTTTTTACTCATGGTTGATATTTTATTTAATTATAATTATTCTTTTTGCAAGTTTTTAAATTTATCACACGAATTTATAAAGCAAGATTGATTTGAAATCGGGATATTTTAAAATCATTTTATTAATGATAAAATATCGCAAATCTCTAAATCAATTTTGAAGCATTTTATTTGAAAACTGAGTTTTCTTTAGAAGTAAAATTTAACGGTTTTTGAAATGAATTATTTTAATACTTTAAAGATATATAATATAGAAAAAATTCAATTGTTTGTATTCATTATAAAATTGATATCAGTTTTCTTTATTTTCTTTGTGTCTATAAAATCTAAAGAGAACAGAATTGCTTCAAAAAAATATTCAGACAAACAACCCGCATTTGAATTTGTTGATCCGGAGCGGGTCAGTGCGATGTTTTAATTAGTGTTTTTTAACTCTCAGTGAATAATCACTGAGTTCACCTAAATACGATAAAAAACAACATTAAACCATTAAAAAAATGCACACATTGGAAAGGGAAAAACCACTGAAATGTTTCGGTTCGAAATAATAAAACTGAAAAATTTCGTGAAGCATAAAGTATAGATATATTTTGGTTGCTTCGATAACGAAACCAAAAAATCTGGAAAAGAGGTTTCTGTACGAATTGTTAATGTTTCGTTCATTCATTGCGAAGTTTAATCGCATTTATTGTTTGGTTGAGTAGACAAGTATTTTGAAGAAATTTTCGTAGTTTCTTGGGAAGATAAAAGATGCGAAGATGCAAGAAAAATCCCAGCTGGGGTGGATCAGTGGATCACTAGAAAAATTACAATATTCATTAAGGCTAACCTCTTGTTTTTTTCGTTTTATGTCTTTTCCTTCCGCTGTTGGTGAGAAACTCTGGTGAGAAAACTGACGTACGCACGCGGTATGTAATCAGTTGATGATTAATAGAAAGAAAGTTTCCTCCTCGAAAAACAGAACTCACTGGCGCGATGTGCAAAAATATTTATGATTGTAAGAGGTGCCCGTGAAAATGTCGCTGGTTAACTGCTGATAACACTTTTCCACACAAACTTCTTGATTACTTTGCAAAAAATATCATTAAAAGTGCACATTTTCAGTGGTAAATTATCACAATGCACAACAAGCACACTCCCTTAGTGGCGGCTCATTGCATACACGCGTTTCGATCAGTAAAACAACAAAATCAAAAATAATACAATTCAAATTTAAAATAAAAAAGATTAACAAACATTCACGGATTGTGTTTATTATCACTTTTGCTTAATTCATTACTTTGTTTATACACATCTGCCTTTCTCCACAGTTGGCCTGCGATGTTCGAACTCCGGAAAAATTCTTATTATTTATTTTATATTATCAAAAACAACTTTCTTTTTTTTTTTTAAATAAAGATTACAAACGCGGCACAGAACGGATGATATGCATTGAACACGAAATTGACATTGTCTTCGTGGTGCGAAGTTGGAGGCTCCTTTTTATCAGTACCATTTGCGATGTGTAGAAATGATATCCGATTGAATATAAGAAAATCACTTTGTCAGAAAATTCAAAAAAAAAAAATAATTAAAACGAACAAAAAAAATTATTACTAAAGCTGAGTTATTATTTGGGGACGCCGAAATTGAAGAAAAAAATTGTTTTCTTGATGGTAAAATTCGCGCGCGCGAATTAAATATTCTTGTTTTTTTGTTCTTTTCTATATAATTCTTTTGGTGTGAACTGGAAGAGAATTAATAACGAGAACACTTCGGCACTGAATTTCGAACTGAGTCTTAGCTCAACGTTTTGATGTTGTTCGCACCGTATTCCGTATGCAACATTGAGAAGGCTTTCGGTAGGTTCTGAGTGGGCCGAAAAATCCGACGACGACTTGCAATCGAAAGCAAAAGTACAAACACGAGCACATCGGAAGGCGCTGTTCCACGAAAGAGAGCTACTAAATACTAGTCACACACACTAACTACCAGTTATTTACACTGTTCGTACACTAGATACTCAAAATGAACACACAAATAAAAAAAACTGTATTGAAAAAAGCACACTACATGATTCTACATTCTGTGGTCTTACTTGGATGAGAGTGCCTATCATTTATTAAAGCTCCGCCACCACGAACTTGCAAAGTTGCCCAGAGTTGCTGGCTGTTATTGTTATGAAGAACGGAAGTCAAGCATGCGCCATGCCATGTCTTCATTACACTACAATTCCACTGTACTAAAGGAGTATGGCTGGAAGTGATATGAGCTTATATATACAAGTTACTGACAAACACTCATGTGGACTTATATAAGAGCCGATAGTAAACAATTCTGCCAGGAGAATCTTGTGAAACGATTCCGAGAGTGAAGATTATCTTACACAGTGTCCAGATGAGGCAAGAACAAGATAGACTGAGGGAAGCTATCGGAGTGGTCTGACGTCGGAATAAAATTTCTTAAAGCGTTGGCACACATGGTTGGCATGCTCGAGGAAATACTAAGAAGCAGCACACATGGCTGCTAGAGATACTACCGCTGTGCTAGTCTACCTCCGCGTACATTATCACCCTCGGAGCCATACCCTGGCTCACCAGTCGAGCACTGATGGAAAACACATGCTGCCTGAGCATTTCTTCTGTTCTTATATGATTTTTTCTACATTTTATTCTTTTATATTTCTTTTTCAAATTGCAGTTGACTCTCTGGCTTCTTTTGTTTCTCAAAGAAAAAAAAATGAAGAGAAGAAAATGCCACCTCCATTGCAAATAATATGTGAATTTGTTGCGCCACAAACGCATCACAATCAGCACAGAATGCGTCCAACTAATAATTCCAGCCCCTAAGTTACTGGCGCCCCAGGGCAAAGGACAACTAACTCCCAATGTCCTTATGCTTCCTCCTTCATCCGAGATTTTATCCACCTGGAAGTGGGTTGCTCGGGAGTTATGTAGTCAATACCTATGGATACTAAGGAGATACAGTTTTATGTAATCTAGCGCTATGTGCTCGCATTTATGAATGAGACAGCTGACTTTTATGTATCCAATTTATCTAGAGGAGTATCGAGCGTGCTATTTTCTGATTTTGACACTTTTTCCATATTGTGGAAAGGATTTTTCTTTAATGTTCACACATCAGAGGGATCAATTGAATTGTTTATACTCAACGAAATTGTTGATTTCAGATGAAAACCGCAAAATTTTCCATTTTGTTGACATGGATTTGTTATAGCCGAGATAAAATTGAAAATGCGTTACAAACGAAAATTGACATCCTCACTTTAGTCAAACATGTAAAGGGTGTTTTCTAAAATTCTAGCTGAAGAAAATTTCCCCTTAATGACGTAAATTTGCTTATAACAAAAAAATGTGTGGTTTTCTAATTAGGAACTGATGGAACCGTTTTCACAAGGAAACCTATTTCAGATTTAATTGCGTATTTTAAGATAAATTCTTTTTTGCTTTTTGTGATCATTTTTAAAATAAATTATTTAATAGCCCAAGAATAGGTAATATTTGTTAGAATGTTTGTAATAATTTTTGGTATTGTCATTTACTTAAAAATTTATAAAAACGATATTAAATACTTCCAACTCATTTTATCGCCGCAAACTTATTTTTGACGCAATTATTGGATATCTTAAAGATGTAAGCCGTAAGGCCACTCTAGAGCAAGCAAAAATATGCAAACTTTGTGATTTTATTTAGCAAAACTATGGAATCAATCAAAATTCTGTATGTACATGCAACTAATAAACTTAAATAATAAATTTTTTGGATGATGATTAAATTCAATATGCTGGCTCCGCTGCATTTCTCGAATGATGTTTTTTTTTTTAATGGTATCCGGGCGTAAGAGGTGCTCCTGCAATTTTTAACTTAGGATAAAAACCAAAAAGTTTTTTAAGTGTACGTAGGATTTTTTTCGATGCAAAAGTGTCGCGTATTTGGAATGAAAATTTATAAATTTCATGAAAAAATCGCCAGAAAATTATTTATAACAGAAGAACTATGCAATATAATTTAAAAATCCATACGTATAGTGCTTTACAATTACAGAATATAATTTTTCATCTACAGTAAGAATTTAACCTAGATTGGCGAAGATTTCTTTGGGTTATGAATATGATTACACCCAAAAAATATGGTTTTGAGAAAAGCTTGCTTAAAGTTTTGCAAAAATTATTATAGACAACGCTCGCAACGGGCCGAGAGACGCAGCGTTAGTTAATTCAAAATTCAAGTACTTACAATTAGAGATATTTCCGGCCCACAATATTTTGGAATGTAAGGAACCATTTATGGTAAGAATTTTTTTTGATTTATTCAAAATCCTCGAGTAGCCTAAATAAAATAAAATTCAATTTGATTGTAAAAACTATTTCTAGCAAGACAATCTTTAATAATCCCATATACATAACATAATCCTCAATATTGGTGAGCTCGTTGGATTTCGATGATATTTTTATGATGACGATTAAATCGCTAACTCCTCCCTTCTGTATATTTAGTCTTTTTCATAAAGACTCTATTAATAATATTATGTTCTCATTTATGAAAAAGTGTCAGTAACTTTCCGATTATAATCACACCACCAAACCCTTTGCTTGGGGTTTCGAAATAATTCAACTTGAAAATGAACTTAATTCTTTTTAATCAGTGACCGCGTGTAGAAGTGACAACAACCACAAGAAACTCGAACCAAATCCACAAATATTGCGTAAGAACAAAAGCCACCCTCTGCCCTTCTTGTACCTATTAGGTAATCCCAGATAACTCCATTAGCGAGTTCTTGCTGTCATGTGGAAAAGTGATTCTTGGGCTCTGGACGCTATCGACCTGACCTCGGTATCAGCCTGCCCATCACAGCCGGGTGCAATTACTGCCTGGATGGTGTCCTGTCTGTTAAGGACGAATACCGAAGTTCCATATTATTCGATTGAGATACGCTTGTACCGTCGCTATTTGTTTTTTTACCGTAATAAATATCGAGAACGATAAGTTCCACGAATTCAGTTAGGTAAGAATTAATCCCCTGGAAATTCTGTTGTCAATATTGTAGGCAGATAATTAAATAATAAACTTCGGGAATAGGAAGCCAATTATGGCGTTCATTTAAAATTTATTTAGTTTCTGTCGAATTCCGATTACTAAGGATTTGATTCAAGCGAAATATTTTCTCGAGATGCCACAGAAAGGGGCAAAGTCACTTCCGAAAAGTATTCATTCTTTAATTGAGAAGAATGATTTTTTTTAAACAAATTATTTAACTTTCTCTACATGAACATTTACGTTGAAATAAATAGACTTCTATTTGCCAACATTATTTTAGTAGGTCTTATATCATCCAAGTTATTAACGAATGAAAAAATGTTTTTTAACGCAATCAAAACATCATTTCGTTGCGGATCCATTAAAATTTTCAAGGATATAATTTCGACAAAAATATAAATTTACAACTGCAAATTTTCATTACAAAAAATTTTCGTTTCAAACGAAATTTTGAATAGAATAAAAGTGCGAATTTTTGTTTTGTAAAAAATAAAAATAAATAAATCTTTCTTTATTATTAATGATGACCAAGAAAATTCGATTTTTGAATATCACAAAATTTTTTGGAAAAAATATCTAGTAGGATTATCTATTACAACAAAAAACTTGACACAAACTCAACACGGCTTTTATTGTTAATTAATTTCAGTAAGTATTCCTGTGAATTTCCGCGTCCACATTTAAAATTTTAAAATGTGATTGTGGAAAATTTAATATATTTTTGATATTAATATTTTTAAATTCTTCTCAGAATTTTGTAGTAGCAATAATCCAAATGAAAAAAATAATGCTTCGCAGTTCCGAGAGAAATAACAGTACAAAGGCTTCTTACTGATGCAAAATGAAAATTCAAATTTTTTTTACTGGATATTCCAGCTTGTTTCCTCGAATTCATCTTGTGAAAAGGGACGTGTCTTTCGTCGTTTAATTCGTTTTGTTTGTGTTTTCCAACCTCAAAGGACGACTAGAGATGAATTTTCAAAAGATTACGGTTCAAAATGAAGGTGCGGAAACGACGGTAGTTTCAGATTCTTGCTTCTTATTTATTAAAGTGCAAGCAAGAGAAAATGCAGATATTTGCTTAGGTTGAAGTGCGTGGTTTACCAACCGCTGGCTGAGAGGATGGGGGAGTGGGGGATTTTAGAAAAGCTTTGGGGATACTTAACCGTTTTTATGGTTGCTGCTGGAAGTGTGACAGCCACGGCTGCCCAATGGCGCTAATAAACAAACACCAACGGAACAAATGTGTTCGCATGAATAATAAATTAGACAGCTGAGACGCAAAAAACTCAGGACGAAATATGAGTCGGCCAGGAAGAAGGTAACCGGCCGTGAGGACGCGAAACGCGGAGCATGAAAAACAGGAGACTTATTTGGAAGGGAAAGTGGAATATTTGAGATGGCAATTTCAGACTGCCGCCCAACTCCAGAAAATTCGCGACCGGCAACTTCCGTTGGTCCCCCTTGCGGTATGACGACGGGTGTCGGCGTCGGTGGGTTACCACGTGCAATTGCCTCCCTTTTATTGGCAAATGAAAGTGTGCTATCTGCCTTGAGAAGCTTTTTGGGTCGCAATTGCACCCACGTAATTTTTGCCGGTCCCATTTTATGTGGGATCCGAAACGACATCGCCACTGGAGCTTTTCGGCCTCTTTCGAACACAAGGAACAGGGAGGATTGGGGATGCTTCTAAGTGTTCCAAAGCTTATTTGGCATTGCTTTCTTAAGAATGCGAATTATTTAAACGCACACTATCACACTAATTGGGGTTTGCACTCTGTAGAAGTGTTGCGTATTCGTCACTCAATAACTTCTCCGATTCTGGTCGAGAGAGCTTTTTACTAGTGTTACCACCGCGAAACTTACACGCTCACAGTTACGCAATCGAGTTATGCAAATTTCAAACGAAAAACTGGAATTCTTTCGATTTTCATTTTTCGTTTTATGTCCTGCTTCATAATGACGTGCCAAATATGTATCTATAATTTGCTTATCAGATTAAACGATAAAAAAAACAAGTAATTGTTTCATAGGTTTAAAAACATGAACATTTTTAATTGCCGAAATTCTTAATGAATTCTACTTTTTTAAATTTTAGATCGTATCTACATTCTACCCGTTGTAATCAATTGTTGAATTGGATAATTTCAAGTGCAACAGTCAACTCAACCAAAGCCAAGAACTGATACAGTATAAAATTGTAATTAATTAAAATTTACGAATTTTAATTTTTTTTTTTTGGCTTCAGACAAAATTATAATGGCAATTATTTCACTTTGTTGTTTTGAATTCAATATTATTTTTGAATTGTAAACACGTATATTTAGTTTGAATTAAAATTTATTTTTATTAATTCTTATTAATTTTAATATTAAAATATATTTATGTAGAATTTTTAAGGTTAGCGTTAAATTAACGATTAGATTTTATTTTTATTTTTATAATACTATTAAACTTATTTATTGTTTTGCTAAAAAATAAGTCGTCTCCATCAAAAATTAACAAAGGCTGCCGAAATACGTAAATTGACGAAGATTATGGGACAATGTCAAACACGTTTTTGAACTTACAATGAATATTTAAGGCAACAGTCTTTAACCACTTGTGCAAATTTAATCAACTACATACTATGAAAATGTCTAAGTATTTTTTTTTTTTATTTCTTCTATTTGGTTTTTGAAGCCACAGTACACACAGCTGAGTCTTCAAACAACCAAAATATTCACGATCAAATTTTATAGAATTTTGACTTAAAGCTACAATTTTCAAATTCCACAACAATTTGAAAAACAGAAATCATTGGAACACGTTTCGCAAAATACTGAATGTAAAATTCAATTGACAGTGTCATAGATATCGATATGTGTAGTATATAGGTAGGTAGACCAACAGTAACTAACTGAACTTGAAACCGTTTTTGAAATTTTATTATAATAAATGTTTAAAAAAAAATTTTTATTTAAGCTATTCATTCGTTTATTTTAACTAACGTACCTATATTTTTAAGGAGAGAATGTGTTTGCTAGTCGAAACAGTTCTTAAAAGGTGAATAATTTAGTTCGTATGCATTTTGATCTATACATTATACAATATTATTTTTATTGCTCATATTACTTTTAAATTAATTGTTGAATATAGTACGAATAGGTACTCCAAAAAAAAGTCTATTAAGGGGTCATATTTGTTTGACTTTTGGTAATATAAAGCATTTTTTCGGAATTTTTGTAGGCTATCCTAATAAAGCCAAAGGTTTATGAAAAATGTCATAAGGTATACAAAATAATTCGTTTTAGACAAAATGCGGTAGGTAGATCGAAAACATATTTTTTGGGCGGCCTTCCACAGACGGAAATGAAAGTGACGATCATCAACATCTAGGACAATACAATTTTTTTTTTATTAACTACATTACATGTGCTAGAGAAGTGCACACGATTGTTAAAAACACTAATTTTTCAAAAAAATGGCAACATTTTGGATAAAAGTTTAAAATTTTTACCGAAAAATCGGCCGTAATTTGTTTATACTCCGCTCAATCTTGAAGACATAGTTTCGAGAAAAACGCGCTCAAAGTTTTATAACTGTTCTGAAATTCACGGGAGCGTTTCAGAAATTGATCTCTAAGAAGAATTTAAAAAAAATATTTTTCTATTTATTACTTTTAGATATTATTCTTAAGATGTTCATACATGATTTAAGCCAACAAAAAACCATTTTTCAAAAAATTAAAAGCTATGTAATACTTTAATTGTAAACCTGAACAACTTCCCCTTCAAATTGTTGTGAAACACAGTACCTACGTTAAAATGCTTTATTCAAATATTCGTGCCAAATGTGAATTAAAAAATTTCTGCATGTTAAATTGATTTTATAAAAGTAAAATCATCCAATAAAAAGTTTCCGAAGTAAGTACTGAAAATTAGGTTCATTTTACCCTTCCATCGATGTTGAACCTTTGACTCTCCATGACACTGTTCCCATAATTTTGAAACATCGGTTTTGAATCTGATTGTACCAGGTGCCAGAGGGGGTATTACGTGTCTCGTGGCAGAATTAACGCCCTAAGATTGTTTATTGGCCTTCCGTTTTGACACCAGAACTTACAAGCGCTTAATCTTATTGCCCTATCGATTTCGTTCTGCGACTTAACCAATTCCATAAATCCGAAGGTTTCAGGTCTTTTGCGATCGCGAAATTCCCTTCCGTAAACGTAACATAATTTCACGAATCACTCCTCTACACACACCATCTGCATCCCTGTACGAAGTTTTACTAATAACTGGGCTGTAATAAAATGAGGGCAAAACTACATCCCTTAAAGGTATCCGGGAGGTTTAGCAATGAGAAAAATTGACACCAGGCGTAAGTCGGCACGAGAAATGTCATTTGCGTGTAAAAGTGTTTTGCATTTCGATTCAATAACATTAGTGCCGAGGAGCGGAAGGGGCTGGGGATGAGTGTGATAAGGAGTCGTTCTTATCGAAATGTTTTTGTCTGTCAACAAAGGGCAAATTAAAAGAAAATAATAGAAAGCGAAAAGTTTTCTTCTAGTGAGAAAATACGTGGAGTAGTCATAATAAACGAGGATTAAAATCTATAAATATCGATCGATGCCCTCGTACACGTGAAAATTTCTTATCCTCGTACACCTCTGAAGGATTTAAGCTCATTCAGCCCTGGAGTAGCTTCTTTTGCCCTCATTGCAATGATATAACGGCCGCTGCGAGGGATTGACGACATTTTATGGATCGGAAATGTTTCGCGCTTCGAAATGACTCAGCAAGGACACTGAAGGATTCGCAGTACAAATGTGGAAGACACAAGAATATAATTTATTTACAACGAGTGTCTTTTAATACTTGGAGCAATTGGAGCATACAGGACTGCTATACAACTCCGTGAAACCCATCAATACCAGACACAACTTCTAGTGACGAGTCCAAGTAGTATTCAAACTATCGTGATGTATTTTGATAAGAATACTGCACCACAATGTTCTTGAAAGCAATTAAAAAGGATTATAGTATTTTGCAGTGAGCTTGCAGCAAGTTTTCAAAACAAAATATTTTTGTAATATTTACCATAAGACAATTTCTTCTTTAATATTATGTAAATTTGGTTGTTTCAAAAAATATTTTGTGTCTACGTTAAGTTCTTACAATGTTGTTCAATTTGAAATTTTTGGAATTTTTCCTAAAAGGATATCAATTAACTTGCTTCCGGTTCACTTCATTAGACAGAAATTTCGGTTATGCGAATTCCTGATTCCGGAAGTTGGGTTCATAAAATTCCCCATTTTTTTTATCCCTTCATTTTACCTAAAGATTGAAATGATATTAATTTTTTCTTTTTTTGGTATTCTAGAAAACAATTTCCGGCTACTGACAAACATATTCGATTAATATTTCCATTTCCCTTGGTTTTAGATTAAAAAAAAAAGAAAACGGTTCAAAACAGCAGGAAAAATTTCTGGAAAAGACTATAACTGAGATTTTGCGTTATTTTCCTTTCAGGAAGAGCCCGTGCTTTATCCTGAATTACAACCATTCAGATGGGTGTGTTTATGGATACTATATAGATTATACAGATTTTGCTAATTTCATTCAGCAGGTGAAAACTAATTGAAATTTTCCAAAACATTTTTCCAATAGTTTGATGTTTACACAGATTTTAATATATATAGTTAATTAATTTCCTTGAATTGAATTATTTAGTTAACTTACGTGTGCACAATTTTATGCTGTGAGAAGTCTAAAATCTGAAACAAAAACAGAAATTAAACAAATTAAAAATTCGAGTAATATTTCAATTTACTAAAATATTTTACTAATTAAATAGTTTTATGCTACGTTGTATAAAAGTAAATTAAAGTAGATGCCTACGTATAAAAGAATATCCGCAACAGGAAAACTATTTGGTAAAATCCGTAATTTAATTTACAGAAGTTTGTTTGTAAAAATTGCACTAATTAATTAACTGTAATTTCCATGCAAAAAACTTTATTAATTTCATTACCAAAACTGGTGGCTTACATTTATTACAATCATTATGGAAACATGCATCCTGAAAATCATCAGATTCTATTGTAAATTGTAAGTGCATTTATGCCTTCACTTTGAAAAGCTTTTAACAATATAATACGGTTTTATGATAATATAAAGTTCATTTTCCCGAATTAACGATTCCAACTTCACAGGATTTGCAGCAAAAGAAACTTTTTGAAACATGATTAATGAATATTGATTTTGTTCTGTATTATAATTTGCTGAAAAAGGTTTTTTTTTGTTGCGGAGCATATTGAAAATTCTGGCTTAGTTATGGTAGTAAGTTTGTTTGTTTGTTCCGATTTCGCGCCTGAACAATTAAACAGATTTTCATAAAATTTTGTATAAACATGTAGCCCGTATTATGGAGTTGACAATGGACATAGGATACTTATAAGTTATAAGCCTGATATCGCAGAAGTAATTGGCGAAACTATAAATAATAAATAATTTAAAACTGATTAATTTTTAAATTCTGTCACTTTCGCAACTCAAAAGGACGCCATAATTACATACCGTAGTTGATTGACAAAGTTCAAATTGTCCGGTGCTGTATTCAGTATTCAATTTGCATTTGATTAATTTCATACAATTATATAATCTGGTTTTTAAGCCCTATATATTATAGGGAAGTACCTATACGATAGTTTTGAGCAGGGCCGTAGCTAGGCTGGGGCAACCGGGGCAAAGCCCCGAGGCCCCGAGCCAAAAGGGCCCCGAAGAGGGAGGCCTAACAGAAATTTTTAACTTAACGTTAAAAAAATTAAATTAAAATTAAATAATCACACTCAGTGGCTCATTAGATTTTTTAGTGTATAACATTGTTTGAAACGTACATTTAATATCTTTCCAATAAGGTATGAAACATTAAGCTATCTCAAGTAGTTTCGGAGATATGGGCATTTTATTGGAACAACCTCGCCCATGATCAAAGAATTAGAAAATCCCCTCTAAATCGGAAAGGGATGGAGATAGAATTTTTTCGTACAATTTTTTGATCGCCACGAGATCCCCTATCACCCTGTTTTAGGTTGACCATCTTTGCTATTACATCCTGCATAGCAATCCGAAATTAGAAATTTTGAATTTTTTTGAAAAATGCAGATTTCAACCAAATACGCCAAAGCAGATTGCAGCCGTACGTCCGACAGAAAAAGTGTAGATATAAAAATTAATCGGCATCGAAAGAGCTACAATTTATTTTCTTTTTTAATACATCGAACCGTTCTCGAGATATTAGCTGAATTGAAAATTTTGGCCGCAATCTTCGCGGGCATCTTCCATTTTGACCATGTTGCCAAGGTGCGATTTGTGGCGATTTTGGAGGGATGATTAAGGGCACTCATAGCTATCATTTAAAAAAAAAATCTCTCGCGTTGCAAATTTGTTGGGGTTAGACCGCATTTTCTTATAAAATGATTCCACTATAAAGTTCGAACAAACTAATATAAATATCGTTTAGGGCCCCCGAAAGCACTTTCCGCCCCAGGGACCCCGAAGGCCTAGCTACGGGTCTGGTTTTGAGCGAACGTTTGCAACGCCAAGAAAATATAATGGTGGCAGAAAAAAATAACTGTATATTCATTATTCATGATTGGGAAGTGAAAAGAAACCGTTTTATGGATGTCCGTCTGTTTGTCTATTTGTCTAACTGTTCTGATAACTCGAGAACATTTATAACTAGAGGATTGAAATTTTTGCCCAAAGCACAATAATACCTACTTCATTAAAATTGCAAGATCAAGATGAGCATAATCGGACAACACCTCCTCCGTTAGTGTTACCATATAAACCTAAATCATTTTTATTCATTTTGTTTATAGAAGATTTACACTTTAACTTTCTTTCGTTATCGTTAATATCTATGTATTACAAATAATTACACGGAATTTTTTTTACACGGTCTTGTTTTACACGATCTCGAAATTTTACGGATATGTAGGTACAATACAATCGCTTTTTGATATTCATTTTTAATAAATTAGAACACACTTCTGTTTTTCATTCATTTCACTGTATTATTTGAATGTAGGTGCTATTGAAATATCGTAGCGGTAGAACACCTTTGATAGAAACACTTGCAGCGAAAAGCTTCCAGTTCTTAAAAGTGGGGAAGTTGTGCATATAAGCAAAAACTGCTTGAGGAAATGAGTCCAGGAACAGCTTTCTGATGCGTTTACAAGTAATCGCAAGCGCTGAGAGTACGGGAACAGAACTGTTATTGCGTTAAAAAAATCACGAATGTTTGTTATGTATTACTTAAAATAGCTAAGATTTACATTTGAGTATGGGCAACAAAATGTTGTTCTTTAGTGCTGTTAGTAATGTTTCTGACTTTAGCAGTTACGGCTCAGCGCTGATGAGCCACTCAGTCACCCAATTAGGACAATAGTAAACTAAGTTTAATAAGACGCTATAGATTTCATTAAACTCAGTGATCGGCAAAAAAACAATTACAATTTTTCATTTTTGAATGAGATAAAAATGGACTATTTAAAAAAAAAATTAATATCGATTACTACAGTACTCAGTAATATGAAAATCGAAATTGCCAATTACAACAATAGTCAGTATGTACTTTGAAAATCGAAATTTTCAATTGGTATAGTACTAAATACTGGAAATTTCTTAATTATGAATTAAGGAAAACCTCAAAAAAAGAAAACAGTTTAGTTGAAAAAATTTCAGTTCATCAGTTGCAGAGTTTTTTTTTTTTACGGCACTTGTTGAATTAAAGACATATTTACAAAAAAACAAGAAAAACACTCTCAATGCACTTGTTTTGTTCCAAAATTTTTTTTTGCTATAAATTTTAAACTTTACACGACGCAGTCTGTAAAGTTTAAAAAAAAAACAGTCTGTAAGCTGATGATACCCTAACAAGGCCAAACGCGTCGTGTAAAGTTTAAAAATTATAAAAAAAATTTTTTTTGGAACAAAACAAGTGCATTGAGAGTCGTTAGTCGGTATCGTGGAAAACGAGTACTTTCAATTAGAGATTCACCGAAACAAAATTTTTATTCCATATTTGACATATCCGAAAATATTTTAACTATCTCTATCAAAAAAATTCTATTAATCTCATAAAAGCGCAGATAAATCTGACTTTGGTAAAAATATGTGATGCACTGATACGAATAAAATTACATACAAACTGGTTCAATTTGTTGCCTCGTTTTTCAAATAACAAACTTATTTAGTATCTAATTTAGCAATTGAAAATTTCGCTTGTCAAGTTATTGAGTATTGGATCAATTGCCATATTTTGTTGAAAATTTCATTGAAATTGTAATTATTAAATTATGTACCTATACAAAAAAAAGTCAAGAACTTTCAGTGCAGCCTTAAAATCTTGAGACGGTAATAAATATTAGATATTTTTTACTGTAATAAGAAATATTGAATATACGAGTATAAATAAATGGAGCGAAAAAATATTTATTTCCTGAAAAATTACTGAACATGAAATGCCAATTACATTTCTGGCACAGTAGTAGGTTCCTTTCTTCCTTGAATGATTTCAGTTCATTTCATATCAATAATCACTTCACAGGATCCTACATTTCCACTTACGTGCGCAACTTAGATGTTACCAAGGATATTCTCTCGAATATTTTTTTATGTAGTTTCAATATTTTTGAAAATGAAAGAAAGCGAAATAAGGGAAGAAATTTGTTATGACAAATGATAGAAATGCTGAGGGTTTTTAGATAATGCGCCGAGGGTGTAGAATTGCGTCAATTGGCTTTCGCATGGAATTGGAGGAATTACATTCGTCTAAATTTCTACAGCTGCTGGAGTGTTGGGGGCAAACGAATACCACACCCTCACAAGAATATCATACACAATCCTTATTCATTTTTGACGAGCAATCGATGTGTAGATTTGTAGATTCATATATCTATGCTTTTTGAGTTGCAAATTGAAAGACTGATTGAATTTGATATGTAAATCCTATGACTTTGAATGGCAGCAGGATCGGCCTTAGACATTCTGAAAAGGGAAAATGTAGGTAACTGGGCTGTGAGTAAGTGGCTTTCAAGAACATATGTATTGTATATGTAGATACTGCCAATTGTGATTCACGATTTCAGTTTCAGTGCTTTCTTCTTCGAATGCAATGTGTACTGTAGTGAAGAACAATACAGTCGGTAAATTAAGGACATGAGATATTCCCACGTTTTTCTTTTATTCCTGAAATTCATTAAGATGTCGCATGGAAGCAATCATCTTTACCGTGATCTCGTTGAGAATTTATGGAAGAAAACACTTTTGAGTACTTTTGAGTAGGTGGAAATCAATCAATATTTACCTTTTTTTTTTTTTTTTTTTTTTTTAAACAGTTTGATTGATGAATTACATAATACATTTGATGATATAATTTGCTTTATGGAAAATAAAATTTCTGCGTTGACTTATTTCGACAATTTCGGATTCCAAAAAAAAATTGAAATAGGTAGGTTAGGGAGGTACATATATTCTATTACCAAATCACAAACAGGAAACCACTCCATTATTTTGCATAACGAAAATTAATACATAAACAGTTCTGTGTTTGGAATATTTGTCAGCAAAAGAAGCTAAAGAAATATTTCCAAGTGCTTAGAAACTGTTGGATTTTTCAGAATCACATCAATCATTTCATTCACACCAAAAACCGATTTATCATTTTTTGATACTCTTAAATTGACTTGACGTATAAAAGAATAAAGAAATTGAAAAGAAAGTTGAATTATGTTTTATGCGAATTGTCTGGAAATATAATGAACGTATTTTCTTCAACTTTTCTTTATTTCGTTATAAAGAGAAGTCATTTTAGAAATTAGAAATTTTCTAAAAATATACGCTTTAGAGAAATTTATCTTTATTTTCTACTACTATATTTATTTGATCGACTATGAATGAAAATGTGATTCCTTTTATTTTGTATAATTGCCTGTATTATCAAATTTCCCATTTACTTTGAAAGTATTAATTTAATCCATAAAAGCGTTCATAATCTTTACAAATTAATTTCAAATTATTAAAATTTCAAAAGCACAATAGAAAATTATGAAAACCTGTAAAAACTGTGGTTCTAGATATTGGGGAGCATGTATTGTAGATTGTAGTTGTATATTATATATACTTTTTACGGTCTCCATGGACTTTATACGGGCGAACATAGTTGCTTTACATAGTTGCTTTATGATATGAATTATTGGCTTCAAGCCTTGGGTGCTTATTCTGTACAAATACTTCTGTCAAATTATGAACTTTTATTCAAGTGCATAGTATGGTCAGTAAAATAATAAACATTAATTTAAGATAAGAATTGACTCAATTATCTATATTTTGTAATTAATATGCCTTCTCACTTTTCAGTTTTAAAATTTAAAGTTTTATGTTTTTTTTTTACGGAAATCGAAGATTTTTAGTCTTGAAAATATGCTCGCAAAATGCTGTACTGAAATTCGCAATAGTTTTTGAGATATAGCCGGTTTTTTACCCCACTTCTGATTATTTTACCTGCAAAGTAAAGCTTTCAAAAACTTTAAAGGAGTTTTTCTCGAAGCCATGTTTTCATGACTGATTGCTATGATTTTCAGAATTTAAAAGTTTAAAAGTTTTTTAAAAACCAAACATTTCAAAAAAATTAAAAGGTATTTAGTAGCTTCAAAATTTTTAAGTAGGTACACATTTTATATTTTCTGGAAGGATGAAAAATAGTGATACAGTAGAGTCTCGTTTATCCGACCTTCGCTTGTCCGACATTCCGTATTATCCGACATCTTAGACCACAAAACCAAAATTTTTCTGATTTCTTCGAATTTTTCATGAAACCATCGAGTGGTTTGCAGACGGTGCCATACACGGTAAAATCTTAATATTTTAGTTGTTGTCGTCTAGTTCTAAGAAAAATAAGTTAAAATTTGGTTTTGCTAGAGAGAGGGGATAACTACGACGCGAAGAATAAAAGAGGTAACCTTAAAAATACTGATCAATTTACAAGAAATTGTATTTTTTTTTTAAATTTAAGTATTAGGTTGGTAAACAAAAAAATTATAACATATTTTAACGTTTAATACGCATTTTCTTTGCACCTCCCTATTATCCGACATTTTTGTCTATCCGACATTCTGCCCGTTCCGTTTAGGTCGTGGTGAGGTTTAAGGTGAGATTCTAATGTATTTTGAACACAAGTTGTAAACCAATTTTGTCAATCGTAAAAGGTACATACATATCCTCCCCAGTCACCAAACCCCGTCTCATAACCCTTAAACATTTCAGCAACTTGCAGAGAAGTGAGTAATTTTCATCAACAACAAAATAATATTAAGAAAGATGTTGGCAGAATGAATTGATTTGTAGTTGTTGAGTTTTCATACTGTGGTAATAAAACGTATTAAAACGTACTTACATAGGACGAAACTTACGCGTGCGCGTATGACTAAATTCAGTTTAGTAATGGCACGACACATATGGTTCAAATTACATGTGTAGTTTGAGAAATAAATAATTAAGATAAAAACGAGTAATAAAATAAAATTGAAAAACTCCTACCGCTTTCGCAAAAGCAGAATTCGGAATCATTTTGAATAAATTGTTTTTGATGGAGTTGAATTTGCATTCAACTGCAAGTATGTTTTGCATATTTCTCAGTATTTGAAACATTCGTAACACCAGGAGAGGGTATTTTTCAGCACCACCAGCAGTGATTTCATCCCAATCCTTGTGCATGACCAACTCGATTCCTCCAGCATCCGACCAAATGTGCATCCATTTGTGGTTGCCTTCTCGGGCAAATGAACACCAGCTTCAAAGATGAATTGCTTTGCCGTGCGGGAGATTTTTTCTCGCAACCAAAAAAAAAAAAAAAAAAAAAAAACCAAATAACAAAAAACTTGAACTTTACGTTTGAAAGAAATTTGCGGGAGACTGGATCAGATCCATCTCGGTTGGTACTAAATTGTAGACCAACGCATCCTTGTTTGCTTGGAACACGAATGGTCAGTGAATTTTATGAGGTCTAAACATCTGCAATTGCCGATGGTGGTCGATGTGAACAAAGTCGAAGTCCTCAATAAGTGAAATGGTGTGATTTATAAATCATCGCAGTAGTTCTCTCATAGATAAAATAGATTTTGGTTTGTGAATTTTACCTCGAGAGTGACATATTCATCCCTGCTCAATCACTCCCACGCCTGGACAGGAATGGGTTAGAATAATCTAAGTCCTGACATTTAAGGGTACGTGTCATATTCGCATCCGTGTTGGAAAACTCCTTCAGCAACACACAATCGCTAAGTTCTCATCAAATATTGATTTGCTTTCAAGTAGGAGATTTTTCTGACTCGTAAAAATATACTAACTTTATACAGTACAAAATTCACAATGTAATATTTTATGAAAAAAATATATAAATTGTTGCTATTTGCGCACATTAATATTTAATGATTTTTGTTTTTAGAAACTGTTATTTTAAGTTTGTTAAGTGAAAATACTTTGGTGGCTTTGTATATGTTTGTGTTTGTTTAGTATTTATAAACTTTTGGGTTAATTTTTCCTTGTACGTGAATTTTTCGTTTTGTCGGGAAATTTATTTTGACGGGGATTTAGAAAGTAGTGTCCATTAGGAGATGTTGTTCTTTTTATTATTTAATGATCCCATTAAGTACAGACTATATTATTTGTACAGCTCGAAGTGATTCGTAAAAACTACAAAAAAAGAGCAAAAAAGAAGAAGTGAGCCTTTAACAATCTTTACAATACCTATCAAAAATGGAACTGAAAAATATATTTTTAAATCTTTCATTACAGCGAACAATTTTGAAATCATATTTTTGCTGTATGGTAATTTTACTATTATATTAGTACAGAATCTCTATACGTATATATTATACAAAATCGAAAGGTCGTTTGTTTGTTTGTTGCTCCATCACGCCTAAACTCTCACGTGGATTTTTTTCATTTTTTGAATTAAGGTATTTCATGTTTCAACTTACTTTAAATTCGCCTACAATATAGGGTTTCAAAATGGCGAACTAAAGATGGCGAACATCAGACTAAAACTTCAATGGATTGTCCTGAAAATTAGTATCTGAGAGTTTTGCGAATCCAATTTTGAAATTTCAACGGATTCTATATGACGACCATAATTTTTGAAAATTCAACGAATTCGAAGGAAATTTAAAACTAAAGATATTTTGAGGTAACTGATTTCGAATCTATGTTGCGAACTAAATGGCGGACCCAATTAAAGACTGATTATTATTTGTTAGTGAGGCAGAAATTTGGTATAAATTAATGTAAAATAAATTCGCTGACAATAATTTCGAATCTATGTAAGTACTATAGGTACAAAGATTTGTAAATTCAAGATGGTGGAGCGAAAATGACGACAGTTTTGCTAATTCGACAAGTGTAAGTGAATTTTAGTATTAATGGTATTGTCTGATTTCAAATCTACCATTAAACTTTAGAAATTTAAAACCGAGTTTTCCTTAAATTCATGGTATTTTACTGAAATTAGTGTAAAGGCAATTCTATGACTAATTTCGAGTCCAACATCACAATAAATTATAAAATTAAAGCTGACGGATCTATTATGGTGTCAATTATTTATTATTAAATTTTCTTAAAAAAAACATTTGTACGTATGATACATATTTTTTAATCAACACGTACATACATATGTACAATATTCAATATACATTGTATATTATATTATGAATTTTCATAGCACTGGGTGAAACCGCGTAAACCAGGTAGTATTATTCATAAATTTAAAATCGCTGTATAGTGAGTATTGTTCCCATTCCGTACTGCTGATTAAACCGCCATTTCTGTATTCCGTCATGTATTTATATTTGTATGTATAGAAAATACTTACAATTGATCCTTTCTTACTCTTGATCCTTGAATTGTCAACTAAAAATTGACTTTGTTTTTGTTTCATGACGTAAGTTCGAAACGCTTTTAATTGTGTTGCAACAACAACAATGTTAAACAGTACAACGGGGGAACTTTGAATTAAGGAAGTGCTTACGCATTTCCTGTTGAGACCATTAGCACCGCAAAAACAAACTTCCACTAGATCGGAGTGTTTCGAACAAAAAAGGAAATTAAATCACATGCAAATTAGTTTGATAAAAAACGTATTGTAAGCTTGAGGACCTTCAGCAAAAAAAATTACGGTGTTTCGTTAGCTTTTGGAATTTGAATTACATAATCACGTTTTTCTTTTGTTTTGAAACTAGGTAAATTGAAATGGAAACCCGATTATATTTATCCTCTAGCAATTTTATCTGATTTAAAAAGACAACAAATTGATTAAATTAGTGTAAATGTAAATATCGTCCGCCTTTGTTTTTTCTAGCTGTTATTAGTTGTTATTTGAAAACAGTGACACCAAGAAGCGAATTTGTAACACCAACGGAAACATTACCAAACGAAGGAAGAAACAACTCAAGATGTTCGTTTGAGAAAAGCAAATAAACATGGAAATTAGGGAAAGGGAAACATTACAGCCACTGGGATCAGGACCACGACCAGGAGACTACGCAAAAATCACATGTTGTGCGTTCTTGCGCCACATGTTCTTAAAATACATTCGCACCCACAGAGGTAGCGAGATCAGCAACCCTTTTCAACGGAACATATCAACGCTTGTATGTGACTGTTTCCGTTTTCGAGTTTCCAGCTGAGCCGCAAGGACAACGTGTGTTTTCTTAAGGAGAGGAAAGAAGTGCACAACGTCATTCCGCTTAAGGAATGCAGGATGTTTTTCAAAGGTAGCGTGCAGTCGCCCTTTGCCGCGTACCGACGCACGTGTCCCTCTAGAGAAGTTTACAAAAAAATAGTATGAAAGGGAAACATTAATTTGTACAAATAGTTGTTCTGATAATAGAAAATGCATATACAATACTATATTTTTATTATAGGTAAGTACGAGTACATAGACCAGAAGTTCAGGTCATTGCAAACTTTGCTTGTAATTTCTCAATGAATTCGCGAATGGATACTGGACTTTTAGAATTTGGATGATTACCTTCTTATCTTCATCTCGAATGCAATATTTAAAACACTCCGATTATTGATCAACAAAATTAGTAATATTGCTAAATGTTTTCCAAAAAACAGTGCATTGACGAGTAAGAGTTCAGACAAGAACAAATATAATATTGAAATGGAATATTGAAAATGATTTGATGTGACTCAAAATGGAGCTTCAACGTCACAACGTAACCCTTGTTAAATGTTGTTACAACAGATTCACCCGTGTGCGCATTTATTGACGGTTTTAGGGATATTCTGAGAATTTCACAGACCATGAGCATCACCTTTCGACCGGATGTAAGTAATTGTGCAACATCGCGGAATAATTCCAGAATCTGGGTGTCTGATGTTCACGCACTCGCGTTGTCTAAAGAGGTCACGCTGTACCGGAGGACGAGAAGGATGTGTTTTTTGAAGTTTTACAATATAGAATAAACAATTTTTTCAACAAATTTATGATAAAGCAAATATATTTATTACTTTATTTGAATCACTTCGTGTTGAAGTTTTTTTTTGTGCGAACGTGGAAAAGTACTAATATGAGTATGACCTGCAAGTACGTTCACTGGTTCACAAAAATTCGGAGAATTGCTTTTAACATCTTACAACACCATAAATCATTAACAGACATAAGAAAATTTCCACAAAAAGACACAATAATTGAGATAATTAATTTTTGTAGGATATTTCAGAGCAATTATAATACTTAGGTATATTAAGTTCAACCATATTCATAAATTGTTGCTTGTTCGCTGACAATTTCAGGCTTTTCAAATTAAATTTATGTAAAGTTGGAACAAAATATAAATTGGTATTGTTTTTTATTTCAACTTCAAACAAAAATCGTAGTTGTTCGAGAAGTTCGCACTATTTATCAATTTAATAATATCTTTTTTGATTAAATTCACAAGTTTTTTTTTTTGCACCACTTTTTTTAAATCTACCTAAGTATTTTTCAAAAACTATTTCATATGAAGAAATTCAAAAATAAAATGGTATTTTCTGTCAATTGCTCAAACGTTATTTTTTATCGATAGTGAAAATATGTTTTAGCACTATAAATACGTTACGAATTGATATTTCGGATGCCATAAAAATAAAATTTCTAATTTAAAATCAAAATAATTCTAAGTTTAGGATATAGGAAAGTTCAATTCTATTTATTCCGGCGTTCGAGTACACCGTGAGGAAGTAAAAGCCATGACGGCTTGTCAGTTGTGTTCTTTTCTTTGGTTAGCTCGGGAGGCTTTTCAAAGTTCTTACTATATTTTACAAAATGAAAACTATTATCAAAATCATTTGGTGCACGATTAAATTGTGACTTATCGGTCATATAGTGATTGAATAACAAGAAGCAAAATATTTCTTTGGTTCGACTTTCAAGGCGTGTTCATCACAACAACGAGTTTGTCTTTTGAATTCGATTTTCACTTCAACATTTTTAATATCAAGCACTTAAACGATCACTAAATAAAACAAATAAGCAAATATTTTGCAAAATAAATTCAAGATAAAACTTACAGAGAGTGAAAACACCCCATTCAAGAAGTTCTGACGCGCCGATTCGGATTTGTTCACCTTTTTACCTGTCGAACAAAAATATTTATAAATCAACAGTTTTTCGTTATTTTGAGATTATTGTGATCCTCATTTAGACATTTAATCCAAAATTATCCTTTTATTTATGTTTATAACTAATAATGTTACGCTTAGTGTTATATTTTTGAATTTTCTAAAAAAAACTCACCGACTTTCACATATAGAGAGGGGTAAAATCCGACTGATTTTCAGTTTTTCTCGCGGCTATTTTGTGCTAAATTAAGAACAGAAAATCGCTTTCCCTACAGTGTTAGTTGATTGTGCCGATCAGTTGGTTATGTAGTGGTATTTGCGCCGTTCATTGGACGATGCAAAAGGAGCTTTCATATAGAAACTTATGTAAAATTGATGCCTTTATATAATATCTATGTGGAAATGCTCGTCTATACGACCACAACAGTATATGTAGCATTTCGACAAGGTATAGAAATATATCAATTAAAAAAAATAAAAAAATAAAAAATAGAAATAACTTTAAAGCTCCCCATGGATCTTTGCATTTTCAAATTTTATTGAAGAAATGTTTTTAAGTGTAAAAGTATTTGTTATTTATTATTATTCAAATTGATTTTCCCATGTTAACTTTAGTCAACATATTTATTTGTTAATAATATTCTTTTGCTAGACTTTGAAACTTAATTGATGAATTAAAAACTATAAACATAGAACATAGGTACAAACGAAAATAACGATCGCTTTTATATATAAAGCTAACATTTAAACTTATGACATAACCAACATCTACTATTTTAACAAATAACAGTTTTTCAAAGGACTCAAAATTGAAAAGAAAAGTAACAAATTTTTACGGGCATTGTATCATTTAGCATTGCTTTATGTTTTATAAAAGTTGCAAAATACTCAATAAAAATATCGTTAATTGAAACAATTGCATTATTTATTTAATCCATTTCCTATCGGTGTTGCTTTATGTTTATTTTTTACAGGAAAATAATCGCCTTTAAAAATGCTTCCAGTAGTTTTTAATTGTTTGCAAACAGTAAACAAAACAAATGCAATGAATACGTCCATTTTGTATTTTTTTCTTTTTGTTGAATAGCAACTTATAAGTACTATATAATATTTTGAATAATACTAAAATGCAATTAAGAATATTTCATTTTATATACACAGAAAAAAAAAACCTTAGGTAGTCAGAATGATAAATTTCTGGGTTAAATTGATAAAGTACCGATCAATATATACGGTCAAGAAATTGTTTTTTCAATGTGATAAAATAATACAAAATATTGTTATTTTGATAAAAACGGTTTCCAATTCAACAATTTAAATGCCGGCATACGGCATAGTTATGATAAAAATTTATCAAAACTTATTGGAATATTTACGCCGGAACTTAATCCGAGCAAATATCATCTACGAAATTTCATTAAACTAAATTCTTATTTAAAATTTATGAAACCCTTATATGAAAAATTTTATTAGATCTTCCAGATTGTGTTCTACGCCATTGTTATTCGAATGCCTTGGGCTCTCTATATTTTGTGTAGTATTGAATTGGCGTAGAAACCAATATATCGTCTATATAAACGCAAACACAGCCGCACGCAATTATTTACTGGCCTGAAATGTATACTAAAGAAAAACAACTAAAACAGCGTTGTGTTTTCCCGCTATACTCAAGATGGAGATCTTCAGGCAAACCGGAGTAATTCGATCCGTGACGAACTCCCTTTTGCACTCCTTTTAATTTTTGTTGCTGAAATACAAGACGCTCGTGCAGAGCCGTGATTGGCTGTCAGCCAAGAAATTTTCATTTGGTCTCTTGCATCCCAGCGAACATTAAGTCATACCAGAATTGAAGGGGGAGCAATAGTGGGGCGCTTGAAAATGCTCCGCGAAAGATCTTGGGCTCATGTTTGTGTAAAATAGAAACCGCTTCGATGTGTTGCAAAATTTTGCAATATGGCCGCTGTAGATTCGGGGGGCGGGGGCAGGCGGAAGGAATCGATGCAATTATTCCTGCGATTCTGGGTATTCTTTTTTTGTTTTGTTTTGTTTGGATTCAGTTTCGTTCTTTCAAATGATCTTATTGCGAAAAGACGCCGCCGACGCTGACACTATAGGATTCAACAATTTGGCCGCATCAAGGTCGATTAGCTGCAAATTAATTACCTCGAAAATTCTGTCTCAAATTTTTCAAGATTTATCACTTTTAAATTGCAATCATCAACAAAGCGACGAATTTGAATTTTCACGGCTTTTCGACTTCTGAAAGTAATACAAAAAGTAGACGTAGGAATGATTGCGTATGCGTCTATATACATTATATACACTTATTGTTTTTTATAGTGGAAAATTGTTTTTTTATGTTAGCTGTGTGCAAAGATCCGTGTTTTATTATACCTACTTTGCAATTGAATTTCAATAGCAGAAAAAATCTACTTTTTTGGTTCCTTATCTACTTTAGTGACGCAAATTCATTTAAAGTTGACAATTACGGTCTTCTAAGGATATCACAACAATTGTGACGTATATGGTTTTTTCGAGTTCTTAGAATGTTAGCCTGGATGTTAGCAATATTTTTTATTGACAATTTTAGACAAAAATGTAACTGTACTTTGATTTTGCACAATCTACTCAAGTTGAATTATTTTGTACCCATTGAAAAATAAGATCATTGGTACTTATAGACACGACTAATACCTAGGTCTTAGAATTTTAATTTATTTTTAGTCTTAGCAAATTTTGTTAAATCTAATAACTACTCTCTCAATATTTTAATTATATATAGAATTATTAAATATTTATAAATTTAATTGATGTATTCAAAATGTTATTAACAATATCAAATAATACTGAATGAAAATTTAAAATAAACACAATATACCTACACTACGAATTGTGGAAGGGAAATTTACGGAAATGTTAGTTCAAAATACATAAAATTATTATTTTCGCAAACAAAGAGAAAAATTTCTCCTTTCCAAACTGCCACCGATTTTGAATGACTTGGGGCTGCTTTGCAAATTAATTTATACCGAGGCAAAACCTGAAACTAACTAGGTAAATGAAAATGTTTAAAATGGTGAAGAGCAAGTTCTGGGGCAATTGAAATGTTTCCATGATAATGATTCAGAATGTAGTACACTATAGAATATTGTGTTTTCCAAACATCGAATAATAATTATATTATGAAATATTATATGTTTAATTTGCAATTACCATGATGTTGTTGGTTTTATAGTTTTAGATAACAATAAATTGGTGTTGGGAGTGTTAGCAACAAAAATTTAACATTCACGTTGTTGAAAACTCAGTGTGTACAAAATAAAAAAAAATCAAAACATATTGGATGTGTTCACGTAGAAATTTTCTACATACGTAGAGTAAACACGGTAGAACATACCTATATTTATACGGTCTTATATATAGGTATAATGTATATCTGTATGAACTCTCCTGGTGATGTGCAATTGGGGTTGAATGCTATGGGAGCGATGCTACACGTTTCAAACTGTATGTGGTCTGAACTTTTGCCGACGTCTTTTAAATGTAGCACGTGTCCTGGGCTATTATTAGAAATTTCAATGTAGAAGAAGCGAAGCGACGGAGGTTGGATGTTCCCCAAGATTTGTTCGTTGGTTCTTCAACATAGACATCATCGTAATTGCATGAATCGTAAGACACTCTTTAAGGAATTCGAAGATGGAAAATATTTTGTACACTTTAACAAAAACTACCAGGAATTGTCGGGCAATTGGGCATTTGCATTTGTTCGCAATATTTTTAATTGGTACTTATAGCATTGTTTGTATAAAAATATGTAACTTAACATTTTGTATTGTAGTTTTTAAAGACATTAGCTGAATCCTGAAAATGGTTCTATTTACTTACACAGCAAGAACTATGTTGACAATGAAAAGAGATGTAGAAAAATATTTCACCCTTTATATTAGTCCTGTTTGTAACAGTGCAAATATAGATTACATCCTTGGTGGCATGTCGATGCAAAATTATAATTATTTTTAGACTCAACCTCATTTTACAGCTTTATATTGATATTTCCCAATAAAATCTAAAACTGCTGATGAAGTTTCAATAGAAACTTTGTTCCTTCCGGCTAGCAAAAAACCAGTCAATTCAAAAGAAAAAAAAACGAACATCATTTTTTATGTCCGGAACATAAGGAGCTCAGAATCCGTGTCGATTTGATGTTTCAACGTAAACAAAATTTCCACCGCTCTGTGTTAAATCCACGACTTCCAACAAATTGGTCCACGGCAGAGATTGCATAAACAGGCAGCTGTTGAGACGAGTCTTCGGATCTGGAAACGTACTCGTCAGTTAGTAATTGGAGAACGGAAAATAAAAATCCTCTTAGACAGGAAGAAATGCTATCAATGAAAAACATTAAAAGGCCCTCAGCGAGCGCATGCCGGCCATTTTATCGGAAAAACATTAAAACGCTTTAAGATGCGCGCCCGCTGCTTTTGTCTTGAAATGGAACTCTGACGTGCTCGGTGCTCCTTCTCGACGCCATTTGAATTCTACAGCTCAAATGGTCTTGGGCAATGAGGCCTTTGTTCTTGGAGTGGCCAGTGAAAGGTGGACCAAGTTCCAGGAATCTAAAAATAACACTGGCGATGATTGAAAACAATTACAAGCGCGTGCCTGGACAGATTTCAATTTCCTTCCCGGGAAATTTGCATGGTGTGCGCAACAACACCAACAAAGTGTATTGCACATTCGGAGATCAGCGCGTGCCATTTTTCTTTAGGGCAGGTGTAGGTGGCGTTTTGTTTTTATGATCTGAACGCAGTTGTTGCATGCACAATTAGATCACCCAGATCGGTGTTTTGGCCGACATTGCGACGTCTCTTTGTGAGATGGTTGAATGCATGCAGAATCCGTCTGCAGGACTTTATTACTGTGGATACAAGGCAGATGATGATCGTGTCGCAAACAAATGCATCTGCCTGTACGAATCGTGTTCTCGTCCTTAAGGACAAAACCATTAAAAGGTGGAAGATCTCGTGCATGAAAATTTCCCTACCCGATTTATCCCTTCATGCAACCAAGATCGTTTGAAGAACTTTCATGTCTCACCATCCGAGAGCACTTTCATTTTTTGTTGTCGCATTTTCCTAGTCGCGAGCTCCTAATTAAGTGCCACACGCTTTACTGCGTGTTTGTGCGTCCCCTTGCCTGGGGGACGCGATGTTCTGCTCCCGATTTGATGATGGATGTTTGCAATGGGAGATGTTTGCTGGAACATGGTGAACGCAGCACCTTTGGTTTATGTTCTGAAAGACATTTTTTTCTTCTTTCATGTTCCTGACTTTTTCTTTGTTTATTTTTCATTTTTTTTAAATAAATTTGAAGATTAGGTTGAGAAGTTTTTAGTTCTTCGAAGCGATTTCATTTTTCCCAAATGGGTTTACGACACTTGTGCAAAATGCTGCTCGAAGGTATCATCAATATCCAAAACAAAACAAAATAGTGGGCCTTTCTATTAATTAGGTTATTTCAGCAAATATCATTACATAAAATAGTCAAATCTATTTCACAGAAGTGTTCTAAAATTTATTTTGTAGATAATATGCCGATAAAAATAAGGGGCATCCGGCATGTCAAGTGGGAGCAATGAAAAAAATTATTCGAAACGTTTGAAGAAAGTTTTAATCTATGAAACATCAAATTCTAACTTGGTGTGAAAAGTTTTTTAAATTAAATATTGCACGTGGTCGCTTCTTCAAATCAAACCGCGATTATTCCCACGCAGAGGTCCACCTTTTTTCCATTTATTTTTATGAAATTTGAACGCGTTTCAATTCATAAACGCTTATTGCTTATTTAGAAAAGATCTTCAATTAATTATAATAATGGATTTCAACAACATAGAATGTGATCCAGTTTTCTTAATATTTTGTTTGGTGTTTTTACGAGGCTGTTATACCTGAGAGCAAATCTGATTTAAGTACAGAGCATAAAAGCCTGAGGACAACATAATGTTTCCACAAAAATTGCCATTATTACACGTAAGTACTAAGTTATATAAAACTTTTTTTTTTTCAATAAATTGCGCCAAGCAACAACGACGATAGTAATTTTTTCTGAAAAAGCAAAAACTGAAAGAAAACAGAAAAAAATCCTATTTAATGACGCAAAGTCTACGTTATTACTTATGTGAAATACTTTCGCTGACATTTTCTTCTCGTTGAATCTAAAAAAAAAATTTCCGAATGTTCCTCGTGGTAGCGCAGAAGGAAATGCTAAGGATTCTGCGTACTTACAATATTTTTGCAAAAATTTGACGTGGCCGCTTGTCGTCTCCACTTGGCTTTCCGATGATGACTACAGCCAGCCTGGACTTGTGCCAAAACACTGAAACAACCGAAAAAAAAACAAGAAATTAAAAAAGAAAATAGTAACTTACGAAAAGAAGCCGAAGGAAAAACAAGCTATAAAGAAAATTCTTTGACTCGCCAGGGGAAAAAGGAAAAATAAAATTTGGAGGAATGAACGTTAGACAGTCGCGGTAGAAACTCTCCTGGCAGCAATTTAAAGTGTATTGAAAATGACGAGAGTTCACTTCTGACTTCGGCCAGGAAATTTATGGGCGACAACTGCTGAAATGGCTTTCCATCCGCCTCCGTAAATTCACACCGTGATCCCGCCGAGTTAAATCGACGAAACGGTTAATTAGTAATCACGAAATGTAGTGTTTTTTTTAACCGGAAAACTTGACTATTTTAAGACGATTAATCAATTTTTAATGAGGCGTTATTTCGACAGAACGCTATTAAAAGGGATGCTTCATTATCATTAGCGAATGTAATAGATGCTTTTAAATATTGTCTTCTTATAGATCTTTGTTACAAAACACAAATACTCGATATACAAATTCATACACATCAATCGCCTATAATCGAGTGTAAATGTAATAAAATTTAAGGACATAAGTGGAACGCATTTTACATGCGGATAAAAACAATAATTTGCATCCTGAATTGCTGCAATGCAATTTCGGTTCAATTATGTTGAGCGTGCTTTTTTCAAGTGTGCAAACAATAAATCAGCAGAAATTGCTAATTAGTGTACTTATGCCTGGGATTCTGTGTTGAACACCAGCAAAAGCAGCCCTGGCGCGAGCTCCGCCTCATTTTGATAAGTAATGCTCTGCCGAGATTTTGGCATCTTTTCAATGGACCGAATTATTTTTCGTGCCAGATAAACTTTTGCAATCGTCAGCAAACAAATGAGAGGTCCCTTTGACTGTCTCCCTGTTCTTTTCGTAATAATACACAGAAGAACAGTTTTATTTGCATGTTATTAACTTCACATTATTTGTGAAGCGTTGAATGAATTTCTGTCGAATAATATTCCTGTTTTGTTTTTAAATTTCAATTCTTCTTAAATACTATGAGTACATATTATTTTAAATTATTCAATAATAATTAATTTGGAATATTAACTTGTCCCTGATTTTTTTTTAATAATTTAGTTTATTGTGTTTTTGTTTTATTGTTATGTTATTACACTTTAATGTTTTTCCTTTTCTTACTTTTCAGTATTTCAATACACGTTTTCAAAAATACCCAAATTCAGTTTATTCTAGTTTTCAACCCTATTTTTTTCGAAAACGGGAGTAAACTTTGAACTTTTGTTTGCGGATTCATAATCTATGGAAAAAATGCTATAGAAATGACCTATCACTTGTTCTGCCACAAAGAAATAGGTAAAATTTGTTGGCCTGTGACCTGTGTTATAATTCCAATATTGTCGTATTCGGGTTAAGTATCTATGTATATCGATTGCCGGCACAGCAGGTGGAATTAGTTTATAATTATGTCGTTATTTTGTTTTTTGTGGACGCCATATTTAAATTTCAAACCTTATGTCACTGCCACAATTAAGACGAATCTAATTACACCACATAATCCGTTGAAATCCGTCAAATCGTTTAGACTTCAGAGCGTGTAAAAGAAATAGACATACTTACATACAAACGCTTGCAAAACATTACCCTTCTTCGGCAGTCGGGTAAGAACAATAGTTTTTACAGCTTAATTTATAAAGTTCAAATTGTAGTTTTCATCTGAAATAATTTTCGAAATCGCTGTTTATTGATTTTCTATTTAACAACTGTACCTAAGATTTAAGAACATTGAAACATTTTGAAATTTAAAATCATGTGAAAAAAGGAAAATGAAATGCGTCATTAATAAGCTCTTTGAATTTGAAACTGGAACATAGAACATGTGACAAAAAATTTTCCAATCGATTAGCTACAATTCTTAAATGGAACAAATGAATTTAATTTAAAATAGATTATCTCAATAAAAATTAGAAAAATATTGTTTTTTTTTTTTAGTCAATTAATTTTTTGTTTTTTTTTCTTGTTTTTGTAACAAGTAAAAAAAACATAACTGATCCCTACGATTTCTATTTAGAACACAACGCAACAAGTTGAAGTGCTTTTGGAAGAGTTCCACATCCTTGAAGGTCTAGTTGACAACAAACCACAGTGTGTTATGTATCTCCTGGTCAGATTATTTCTCATAGATTTTCTTCAGTGCACGTCAATTAAAATTTCCTGATTAAGCAGCACCTGTCTTCATGTACGAATAAATTAGCCAGGAACAAAGTGCAAAAATTTCAGATCCCATTAGGCCAGAGAGTGAGTAACATATACAGTCGGTGCAGAGAAATACTTAATTAACATTCGGCTTCTAGCGGCCGAAGTAATATCAACTGTCGGTCTGTATCCATCGGGTACAGTCCCGTTGGGGGTTCGACATTCCTGGTGATTCACAAGATGAGCCCAGCTCTGGGTGCCGTTTCCTTGGAAAGTGCCAGGCCCAAGAAAGCAGCGCACCGCATGACCGAATAGCACCAACGGGGGCACATCAACAACAATTTTCTTCCTGTATACGCAAATAAACCGCCCCGTTGCACAAACAAATGCTCAGCCCAGCAAGGAAAAACAACAGGCGACGGGTGCTCCCGGCAGCCCGACCGCCAATGTAGATCCCAGACCGACGATGGTTCGAAGGGGGTACGCCGACTAATAGAAGCTCAGAAATTGATATCGCATTAATCCATTTCAACACTTTTTTGGATGCTTTGCAGAATGACGCAGATATGGACCACATTCCGCGCTATCGATTAGGATCTGAGAAGCATCCATCGGTAAATATGCAAAGCGGCGCGGCGGCGGCAGCAAGCCCCATTTTCCGAAATTTCCATCGTTTCCACAGCGCGGTTGATAAACCACATATAAGCATAATTCACACCTTCGCATTTTGCGTGTTTTTTGTTTTTCTCGAAGGAATTAATGTGCCATGATGAAAATGTTAAAGAATTAGGAAGTAGGGAAATTGCAGAGCCTTATGACTCATCGCCTGTAGAGATTGAAAGTTTTCAAGCATCTGTATCGCGATCTCTTCAACTAATGATTAATTACTTTTTTTTTGTTTTTTAGCACCGTTCAATTCCACTACACTATAGTGCAGAAAAACTCTGAAATACTTCAGACTCCCCTTCAACTCACAGAAATTATTAACCTCTTAAAAAACAACAATTTGAGCAAATTAAGAGATATTTCTTTTGACGTATTTTGTTACATTGAAAAATATAAAAAAGCTCAAATTACATAATTTAATTATGTATGTATTGTAGATTGTAGATATTAAGCAAATCGAATAGAGGTAAACTTCCGCACAGTTAAATTTATTGCTGTTTAAATGTAGAAAAAGAGCAATATCGCTTTCAGCGACAGTTGACTTTGAAAAAAACAAGATTAATATTAAATAGTAATAACATTGAAGGGTTTTTTATGAAAAAAATAATTGAAATTAATAACAATGGCCCTAGGAGAAGAGAGCAAATTTGTTTGTACATATTGAAACACTCATGAAAATACGGATTTCATCAAACAAACGCTAATAAAAGTAATTTCTGTATCATTTTATAATCGATAGCAGGTCTACCCAATTTCACCCGGACCGGACAGTGAAAATCATAATATAATGTACGTACGTCAAATTATACATTTTGATTTTTGAATTTACAATTTTGCGGGCGGGTTACAATAATAGTTGGTTAGTTCTTTTTTCAATGAAGGGTGGTTTTGGGGAGCTAAATTAGGATAAAAGTTGGTAGTTCTCATCCATCTTTTATTCTCACCAAAAGGCCAAATGTCAACTTTTAGGAATTTTTAGCCTCAAAAATGGCGAAATTTCATAGAAAATTTCAGTCGCAATTTTGCCCCCATAAGCGTGGAATTTAAAAAAAAATTTCTTAGCAGTTCTCTATTATGGGAATGCACTGTGAAATTTTCAATCCTTTAGGTCCGCCGGTTTGGTGTGTTCGTTGTCTGTCAGTCCGTTATGGAACTGTTTTAAATACTCATAGATATTTACCCCTAGAGATGTGAAATTCAGAGATTTGCACATTATGTGTATTGACGGTTCCTTAAATTATAGTAATTTAAATATTGTAGACAAAATATTATCTTTTTATATTTTATGTCTATTGATTGCGAACAAATTATCTGCAGATTACTATTTCAAACTCATTCAAAAATATCTACGTATAAATAAAATGATCTTACAAATTTTATTTAATTAATTGAAATAGAGAGATAATTTTTACCTGTCTAAAAAGCAATTGCATTCGGAGAGTGCATTTAACAATAATTGCGTATCATTAGATAAATGTTGACAAGTGTTCGATCTAGATCGTCCATCTGCCTTAATTATACTCAGTAATTTTTGCAACTTGTGCAACATGCTGGGACGTCTTTTAATTATATATCGCCTATCGGTGGAGCACTTAAAATTGTCAGTCTCTGAACTTTAGCGCACACAGGAAATAATTAAAATTGCCGCGATTGTGGCCGAGTAGTTTTTTCTGTTTCATAACAACCTTTCCATTTTCCCATTCCTTTCTAGCACAGGAGTTCCTCAATAATTTTTGTTCACAGTTTTCTATTCCTATACATACACATACACGAATATTCTTATTGTTTTCTTTTTCACAAAGCTGCGCACACATTCGACCAGTCGACGTTCACAGAAAAAAAAACAAAATGAAATCAAGAAAAATGAACCTAAGCACACATTTTCATGTTCTCATTAAAAGCACGGACGTCGGGAAAATTGGAAAAACAAAAATCAACCGAGAAAATTGGCCGCTGTCCAAAAATACGTTCAACGACTTGGCGCTCGGCTAAAGTTGCGCAGTATTATTTGATTGAGCTTTAATCGCATGCAATCTATTTATCCTTTTTCATAAACTGAACGAATTTATCTTTCAGCGAATTGGAAAGGTTTTTGTAAACCATAGTTTAATGATGACCGCACAGCGAGATTGTTTTTTGAATTCAATCCACCAATCAACGATCTGATTGAACTAAATAAATTCCATTTTGTTCATTTAAAATTCGTATTCTGTCCTTTTTACCCGCATTCTATTAAGGGAGGACGTGTAAAAAATTGATTATTAGAATAATGTTAGTAATACTGTTAAGAGTGAAATAAAAGATTTAGACTTTTAAGACTGGATTTTTGAAACAGGAGCCTTTCTAAAATAAAAAGGTTCATATTTGTTCTTCAGAGATTTAATTAAGTCCTTATAATTATGTTTCTTTGCCAGATGTTAAAACACCTATTAAGTAGTATATTAAATAAATTTACAGAAAGCTATTAGAAGAGATTTTATAAAACTGTTAAAAATTTTATTAGAAAAATGAAAAATTTACTAAAATTGAGGCTAATGATAATTTTTTTTTTGTGTAAACATTTCAACTTTCTTCACAAGTTCAACGGACTCAATAAATTGTCCTCTAGATTCGAGAATATGCCAGATTTTAACTCAAATCTCCAAAGATGCATCTCCAGTCGTGCGTCGCGAGATGAGAGCAGGAAATCATCAGCATATTGCGTCAATGCCCTTTTGACGAAGAGCCTATTTAAATCAGGCGAGGAGAAGCTCATAAATTTACACCTCCGCATTAGAGTTTCCATGGCAAAGAAAAAAACGTTATATAAAAATATACGAAAAAACATAAAATTAAAAATTCTAATAAAGTGCGCTGGTTTGAAAAGTTTTTCCCCGACACTTTTATTTTCTCGAAGGCCTCGAATCGGGATTTTTGGGTCGCCATGGCTTCTGTGGGGATCTGCCGACATTCGTCATCACTCCCCGGCGAAGTGATCCGATAACACAGCGACGAAGGAGCATCCTCGGCGGCATGCAGAACTGGAGGAAATGTTTCTGTCACACACGATGAGGTGATTTTCTTGATTTTCAAGGAATATTTCTTTTCGATTTTTATTTTTCCTTCATTTTTTTCTTTCGTTTGCTTTCTGCTGTTGTTGTTAATGTCTCCCTGGCTGCTTTCCAAGGGTGGATGATATATTACCGGCGACTGATTCATATAAGATACATTAGAGTTCGGGCATGTGATCGAGAGTCTCTGTTCACTGTCGCAGCCTTGCTGCTTGCTTGGACATCACCATATAGTGTTCCTTTCGCGAACATTTTTTGGCACCTAAAACGGGTTGAGCTTTCAGTCAAACATTCCAAATAAATTGTTTGTTACAGATTAGAAAAATGGACGGAAGGTGTGAAATGCCAAATCATCTCAGACAGTGCCAGTGGCGTTATTGGCCGAAGAAGCAAATAGTATTGAATGGATTTTAAGTAAAGTGCATTTGGTTGCGTCTCCCCTGCCAAGCGAAATCGAGCATCGGTGAAGATGCACATTAATTTTCTGGTAACCGTGTGTTCTTATAGACCACATGTGCGCCTTCATCTTCAGCCTTCAGCATAAACATTTTCCGTCTACAGAGCGGCAGCAGTCGCGAGGTACACCAACGACTCGCGTCAGAGGAAAAACACATTTCAGTCAGCCAGAGGCTCAGGAGATGAGGTTTTTCTCCATTTTCACATTCCCTTTTGGCAAGAAATTATCTTCCTTTATTCGGTAGATGATGATATTCCAGATGGGACGGCTGATCCCATACTGACATCCTTGGGCTGCAGACAAGACTGGATGACTCCGATGCAAGTCAATTTCGGTCGACTACCCTCTAAAAGAAGGCTCTCCTCCTGCGTTAATTTGTTGCTGGGGTCAATACTCTGAGGACTCCAACTGTAACATGTCACATCTGCATTCGATGGATGCAGCACGACCACATCGCATATGATCCATGAAGTTGAGGATGACAAAGAGGACTTAGAGGACCAATTGCACAGCACACGCACGCACATGTCACGAGGGCTGCCGTAATCGGGGGAAATAATTAAAATCCATTTAGGAAGGAAGATGTTTTTGTCGGCTCCTTTATGACGCTTAAGCGGAAATGAACTAGTGCACCTATCTCGTAAGAGTGCTCCCGATGCATTTCTTTATGGATTTCCTTCGCCGGTTGCGACGGGATAAGATTAGAACTTCTTGCTCCGAACTGCAGCAGTGGAAGGATTAAGTTGAAGTTGATGAACCCAAACGGATATTGTAACCATCTTACCGGAAATGGTTGAACTTCAGTTCGGAAGTACGAACCATCATTTGGGAAATTGGGTGCGATTTGGTAGGATTGTTTTTATCTGAATAAATAGGGGAAATGTAGGTGCATTCATTGGCGGAAGTGCAGTTCCTTTTTCTGCAAAACTATAGACACTAATTAAATTATTTTATTTGCAAGCACTGACACTGAATGGTGTGAATGTTATATTAAATAAGCATTTCTTCCCTAAAAGTCTTATTTTAATATTTCGCTACCTTGAGAAAACAATGTTTAAAGATTCAGTTTAATGCTGTGTAACCATTTATTTAGTTGACAATCTCTTAGTTCCCTGAAGAATATAGCTACTAATAGTTAAAATTTGTTCTGTCATCTGGTGTCTAAAGAAAGGGGAGCTGGTTAGCCGTTAGAAATTTGTAACTTATCTTATATGCTTTCATAAAAGTGACAACGTTCTAGGTTTACAATTAAAATCATGTTAAACAAATTCTGAAGTATTTTCGTTGAGTTGATTTTGAACCTGCATTTTAGTATACTCAACCCATTTTAAAAAAGATGTTGAAAGTATCTGCTAGTAAATATGTTTTTAGACTGAACTGAACCTCCTGATTTCAAATTTCTCACAGAAATTTTATCCCGAAGAACAGTTTTCCAGCTAAACATAAGTTATAGTAACAAAAAAAAATTGTCTGTTGTATAATATAGACTATAATATGTGCCAGTCCCCCGAATCGCGAAGGACCCATAACTCAGTGTAATCGAAAACTGAACATCGCCGCTTATTTAATTTTTCTTTTGATTTTAACCAATTTTCAAATAGGCGCCCTATAAAAATAGGTGCTATTTGCTCCACCCTATAATATGCGTAAGTGAAGTTCTGGCTGAAAAAAAATGTTTGTTCTAAGCCAAAGGCTCACCGCATACTGTCATATTAGTAATATATTAAAGCATGTCAGATGTATCAATATAATAGAGATCAAAATTATTGAAATCAGTAAATTTTTTGTTCGAAATTTTGAATAGACGTGCGAAATGGGTTAACTGCATTTGATACTTTGTCAAGCAGAAACTCTGTTCCTTTTTTGGTTATTGAAAAAATTAATTAAATTGCATTGTAATTAAGACTACTGAACCAAAAATATTTTTACATAGCAAAAGGGTTAAAAGTGTATAAAAATATAGTTTTAGGGTCCTTCACTCCTTGCATTTCAAATAAACCAAACAAACACGTGATTTTGAACCCCTCCGCTAAAGCTAAAGCTTTGCAGATAATAATGCATTCTATGACATTTTTTCCCATTATCACAGAAGAAATGGATGAAATCAATTTAAAAATAACAGTATTCTAAGCCTTGAAAAAAAAAAAATATTGTACAATCAAATCATTTTTGATTTTAGTAAATTAATTAAATGAATTATAGTAAAAACAGTTAATATTTCTCTCAGAATTGGCTAATGCAAACCCACCACTGATAGATAAATGTGACGAATGCGAACGAATTTATGGCGATTTTCCATTAATGCACAAAAATCTCAACCAAATTGGACAAGCGCACATAATGCTTATGGAAAAAACGTATTAACCATAGCAAAATATGGACAGTTTTCAGAAATCCATTATCCAAATTGATTTAACTTTATATTGCAAATTTTTACGGAATTTGTAAAAAAAAATCGCTGTCGTCTCCGCTGATAAATTGTGAACGTAATAGACCAAAACCGCAAAACCATAAATTACTAAACAAACCACCCAAAAATCTTGATGATTTATTTTCACATTCTAAGCGACCGACCCAAGTGTAAGAATCCTGGAAGACCTCAATATGATCACCAGATGGTATTGCACGTTCCAGATTTTCACATTTTTCCTATTGGATTACAAGAATGACTTTGCGAATTTTTGTCGCCTATCGTCGAATCACCCGCGCATGAGTCAATGGCTTTATGAACGTCCATTTGGGAGTAGATGACTCCGAAATCGGGATGAAAGTGCCGCAGTTCGACTAGTTCCGCAGTTATGTGGAAAAAGGTGTCTTCATTCGGCTTGAGTTTCGTGTATGAAAATAGGACAAAATAATTGTTTGGAAAATGAGTCAGAATGTTGATTGAATTTCCGATTTTTTTCCAATAAATGGGTGCAAGTGTTTTTCTGCATGAAATTTCAACGGGAAGAGTCAGAGTAATTTTTCCCCTGTGTGTAATTTGTTAAATACCATCACGCATCTGACCGTAAATTTGGCAGTTAATTGTTTTCAGAACACCTACACGATTTTCACTACTAAAAACAACCGATGATCTTTCAGCATTTTCCTCAAAATTAAATTCCAGTGTGTCCATTTTTCGTTTTTTTTTTTTTATATTATGTGTGTTTTTATTTTTTGTTGTAATTAAATTTATAAAAATCTTTATCTCGCTAGTCGGACAACTAGGTAATAATTATAAAGATCTCGACGGATTGCTTAAGTTGAGATCTGAATTTTGTTTTTGCAATTTAGCGTTTTTGCAAAAGTGTATTGCTGCTCATGAGGATGATAAACCAAATCTATGGCAAACTGCCAAACAATTTGAGCTATTAGGAGCATGACTCAACGGACTTAGTCGACGTGATCGCTTGATTATGCGACATTTCGCTTCCCTATGCTGTGATATTTCAGTCTGCTCCTGCCGATATTTCAGGGATTTTGTATAATGACAATTAGACGTCGACAACTATCCAAACATCCACATTCATGTAATCACAAGAAATGTAAATGTGATCTAGAAACATTTATGTATACTGTTTTGTCTTGTAGCCGACTGTCGAAATTCTCTATTTTGGCTTTCTTTTGTGATTTTAAAAATGCCACTTTAACCCTTTGACATTGTAAATATCAGATATCAGGTTGCAGTTGGAGGAAGTGAAAAGATGAAAATGCAAAGCGATAAGCAATCGATGTTAGAGTTGAAGAACAGTTCCTCTGTGTTCAAAGTCAAGGTGGCTTTCGGTGACTGAAATTTACATTTGAATGATGCCTTTCGAAAAAAATACTGGAATATAATTTGGTTTCTTAAAAAGTTTATTTCATACTAACTTGACAATGAAGAAAGCTTAACGATGAACTTATAACTGGGAGGTTTTGTAGGAAATCAAAACATACAACCTAAATTGCATAATGGTATCCTTTAAGCATCGAAATATGAATTTAACAAACAAAATCAAATAAAAACCTACATTAAAATGAATTCTACATCGTAAAATTATTGTGTATAAAGTATATAATATTGATTTTTTGTTTTAAGTATTACAAAATTGAATTGATCAACTGAGTGAATTCAGGTGCGCTTTACCAAAAACCCAGGAAAGTTGTAATGCTTCTGGTGTCCTATTAAGTTTCTTTCATCTTCCAACCAAAGGAGCAACTCTTAGAGAATTAAATTACATCATTAGTCCAGGTGAATGCTGATGGTAACTTTTATGGGCATCTGTTTTCTTCAGAAAATTTATGAAGTATAATACGAAGCTTAAGTAAATCAAAGACCGACGCCCCACAGAATCTTTCAATTAACCCTCCACTGTCCTTCAACTCGCACGGAATTAATTTGTTCCCTTTTCGATAGAGTTTCTACAGTACTTCATCTTGTGGAGAGACCCAAGTGAAATGATGGGATTATGCGGATTTATTTTATCTGACAATTTAATTGAATTACTTAAAATGGATTTTGAGTATTATCAATTTTGCAGTATATTTCATAGAAATGAAATTAAAACGCAAAAAAGAGGGCAAGCAGATCTCACCTTTCGTTGGTATTAGAAGTATCCTTAATGTTGTTCCAGTTTTCTACACAACAGATGCAGCCTCTGTAAAGTTAAACAAAATTTTAATTAGTACATAGGTACCACTTCAATGTGCAGTCGCTTAAATAATTTGTTATCCTTATTTAAATTAGAAAACTTGAGTCTCAGCATGTCTCTAAGGGTTTTTTTTGAAAATGCTAACAAATATTTTTTGCACTTTCTTTAAAAAATGTTTAGAAATTTGTCATACTAATTAAATCATAAAAACAGACGAAACATTTTTGAAGGTGTTACAACTATATATTATTTCATTTTAGCATACGTAAGTCTCAACAAAAAACGGTGCAAGGTCCTTAGGTTCATTTGGATTTATTATTCTCGACTGAATGCAGCACGATTAGGACCTAAATGAAGAGACCCACGAATCGTAAATAAATGTCAACGAACACTCCTGCCCCAAATGTGACGGGTTGAAAGGAATTAGTGGATAAACAAGACAACTATTGACTAGCTGGCTGTGATCCCGGCCTCTACAGTTTTTCTTATTTTTTCTGCATTTTTTTTTTTTTTTTTGAGTTCTTTACTCTTTCGCGAAAATTTACTTTAGATTTAGGCTCCTCACCACAAAAAAAAAAAAAAAACATGGCAAACAATGCTCCCAAAAACCTCAACAATACCAAATTTTGCACCCTTTTTTCATCCATAAAACCCCTCGGTGTGTTCCTATTCAAATGCCAACCAAACCAAACCATGCCTATCAAAATGCCAACCAAAATCGAGCCTGTGTGCGAAAGAACGATTTTTTTCTGCTTGACATTTATAGTAAAAGAAAAAATTTTGAGGGGGTGTTAAAACAATTTTCCGAAGCGAATACCTAGGTGTATTATTCAGAGAATAATAAACCAAATTCAAAACACACCGAATTTAAAATTATCCGAAGTTTACTCGCAGCAGATCTTCTCACTTCTTCCTTCCTTTCTCCTGAGCTTTTGATAGCAAGGTCCTCTGTTGCAACGCAAAGAAATCACGGCAATATAATTTAGTGCCGCACAAGACCAATTTACAAGTTTCGTCCAAGTACCCGACATCGTTTGTATATACTTTAAAAATAGAAAACTTACTGATCCTCTGAATCCGCCATCTGTATTCCTCTAGAAAAAGTCATCTTCACTTGAATGATCGCCGAGTAAAGCTGCCGCAAGAAGGCACCACTAAACACCGATCGTAAAATATATTTTCAACTTTTCGATCAGAAATTTTTAATAAAATCACAAATATCGGTATTGAAATTATTACGAATAATATGGAAATTCGTTTTAAAAAACGTAATCACGAGTGACAATATTTTCGTTCACAATATTCAAAATTTCACAACTGATCGCGTAAACACAATTCAAATCACTTTGTCACGGCTAAACCGATGTTGACCACGCTGCATTACAGGCGCCGCAACTAAGCTCCTGTTGTTCAGTGATCGCCTGTACAAGTGAAACTCTTCGGCAACTTTCCTTAACGCAAATATAAATAAACGTCGGTATAAATAAATTCGTTAAATATAAAACACTTTGTACCTCCTTGGTCGATTGGTGCAGATCACTGAGAAGAATACGCAAAACGAGATTTAATTCGATTTTAGGTATTTTTAGGTGATTTTCATAAATAACTTATAAGAGGGTGAACAGAACATTTGAGCGAATTTCTTTTACAGGTCCTTGGTTTCGACGATTGTTTTTGGGATTTATTCATTTTACTTCTTTAAATCCTTTCAAATATGTATACATATATTGAAGTACATTGTTGATATGTTTATGTACAATCCATTCAATCGAAAGAATCCAATCAGAGAAATTATTGAAACAGGGAACTTAAAAATTTTGGACCGATCTGTGATATCAAAAGTCATCACAATCAACTGATCATCCAGCCCTTTATAACATTTCTCCAAAGGTAATGACAATCATAAAAATGTAGTTAATTAATTTGAAGTTTCAACGTTTCAACAAGTTCATAATTTAAGCAAGAAATTCGCTGTTGACAGTCAGTAAATATAATTATTCAAAAAAATAAATAAATAAATAACATCTGCAATTTAAAAGATTATAATTAGTTTTAACTGAAAATGATGGATACGGTTCTCAACAATTTATATTTTAACACAGCAATAAAAATAACAATAAAATAGAATCTATCTCTTAATTCAAATATTATTTATATTTATTTTGTTGGTTTAATTGTCGTGGCTTGAACTAGTTGAATGTAGTTTTCATTGACCTTAAATCTGCAAATATTTTGGGAGTTTTTGTGTCAAAACAATGAACGAATGAAAAGGAACATTTTTAAAATGTAAACAGGGAAAGAGTTGTGCAAAATATACAGAATACTTCTGCTTCAAAAAGTTTGATCACATTGAATTTCCAAAATATATCGTTTGAAGAAACAAAAAGAATTTTCAAATTCACATAAGAATAAAACTATAACTGAAAATTTGATCAAAATATTTCGTTTTCAAATGATTTGCGCGTGCCTCAAGATATTAATGCTGCACTACACTATACACACATACACACAAACACCATAAAGAAAAACCGAGCTGAAATTTTTACATAAAGTGGAACTGCAACACAATTTTAAGCAAGTTATTTTGTAAAACCTTGATGCTATTTCGTAGCGTAAATTACTTTCACTTGTTTACATAAACTCATAAAGGGAATTGTTTACACAAATGACCATAACCTTCCGGGCAAAGAGTAAGATAAACGCGAAATGACGAGGCCGCACCGAATATTATACAATATAAAAACCGATTATTTGTCAAATATTTTGTAATCACTGCACGTATAAGTTGACCGGAAATCGATGGATACTAAATAATTAACTGCGGTAGTTGCAGATTGTGGAAATGGAAACCGGAATTAGTACCTATGCGGGATCGCTTCCCAAAACTGTGCAGATATCGCAACGGATCCGAGGATCTGGCTTGGCGGCAGTGTCGGCGGAGGAGCGTCAGCATGGTAGCATTCATGATCTCAAAATAAGACTTTTATTTTCAGTTTGAGCTAAGTTAAGAAAATGCTGAAACACCAACTACTTTATACACCACCCTTACTACTATACTTCACATTTGAAGTGATACGTGTCTGCTCGGATGAGAGTGCACCGCATTGGCCAGGAGCCGATCCACCCCATCATCCTGGGACAAGGTTTTAGTTTTTCCCCGAATGTAAACAGTTACAAAAATACAATATTCATGGGATGGTATCATTGGACTCAATAATTTCGAGTTGACTATAAATAAAAGATTGTTCCTCCTTAAATCCCGAAATAGCGAATATATGGCAAATAAAAATGCATCAAGTGTTGAAGATCATTGTGCACACGGGATGCACCGGAAACTGTTGTTGCAATATCTTGCAACATGGTAATTATTTTCTTCTGGAACAATTTTCGACATGAAAATAAAAATACATAAAATCAAAAATTACCATGTGGAAAATTTTTTTTGGTAAAATAGATAAAAAAAAATAAAAAAAAAAAAGTATATTTTTCATTAATCACTAAATATAGATTTCCTATAAATAAGCTTTTCGAAGAAGCAAGCAAGAAAAAGAGAAATTCAGTCACGATCACTGAAATAATTCTATTCTTTACTTACCGCACTCCGATTCTCTAAATTTAATTTTAATATGTAATGAGACGCGTTTACTTGCTCAAAGTCGTACACCGCTCATCCTCTAATAAGTTTTCGGTACTTAATTAAGCAGAGAATTTTAATAACTTTGATAATTTATACCTAAACAATTTAACGACATTATAGTTATTTACACCTTTAAGGAAGTAAAATTCAGTAGCAATTCCAATTTCCAATTTCAAATCGTTAAAAAAGCATTTTAAATTTAATTTTACCATATCCTGGTATTTTTAACGCGACCTAATTTTGTTAAAATGCATTTTATTTTTTCTAAAGTAATCTTTCAGTACCTAATTTCCTTGAAAATTCATTTACCTTTAGCTTTTTATAAAATGCTTTCCCTGGAATAATATTACTTATTTACTTAAAAGAAAATTGCTCTCTGACAAGCTTTGAATCGAATTTCCTTTGTGTGAACAATTTGCAAAAGTGCAACTTCAATAACAAAAATAGTTCACAATACACGCGGCTTACACTCAAAGGAAAACAATACCAGGAAGAAGCACCCTAGCATCAAGAGATTTTCTCAACCTTTAGTAATTGTATATGAATTGTATATGAATAAATAATTTCTGGAAAATTTATCGCAAAAGTTTATTTTTAGGTCGATACATATGGCTAACCGACAACTTGCACACTGGAAGTATTAATTGAGGACATTCAAAAGGACCTGCTTCGAGGAAAAGTAAACGGTAAATCAATGAAGTTGAAGTAAAATTAGTCATCAAGGTAAATATGTCCACTCAATTTTACTGCATATTTAACTTGTTAACGTTTAATTTTAGGAAAAGTATTTTTGAAATGTAGCAATTGAAATCGAAAGGGATTGTGACACGTTGAAGCGTGCCAGCAATTGAGAAATCATTATTATAGATCCCGGCATGCTGTATTTCCTTAAACAGAATGTTTTTTTTTCATAATAAAAAGTAATGAGTCAAATTACGAATTTTTTGAATGCATTTCTAATTTCCAAATTAAATAATAAACGCAATGGAAATTTAATAGAAAAAGTTTGCAAAATATGAAAATGAATGTTGCCAGCGAATTTGTAATTAAGATAAAAAAGGATGATTAGTTTGTCTATTGCATAAACGTGAAAATTTTTAACATAACTCATTTTTAAAAAAATTGTACAAAACTGACAACCAATTTACAATGTTTGTGCACTAAAAGAAAAATATTTACGTTATTTACCGTTAAGTAATTTGATCAGCAATTACATCGTGCACGATGCCTATCAACAAGGATCGATATCCTGTCAGGGATTTTGTTCAAATCAGACATCTATCTGTGCCATTTTGCAAGGCTCCACGAGAAAGGTAGTACCACCCACATGTAACGGCTTTTCTACATGGATTCATTTTACTCCTGTACGCGCACAGGATGTTCCACTTCATTAAGTTGTCCATTATAATTTTAATCAGTCAGAAGATCACAGGAACGCACGATGCTGTGGAACAATGGTGAAGGAATTCACAATTGCAGGTTTTCCCGCAGACGAATTCAGTCACCACAGCACGATTCGATTATTATATATATTGTGTCAAACAAGGCGATTGTTAATAGCCATTGAGCTCCTTGGATATAAGCTTTTGCAAATGGCAGTTACTTTATGAAAGTAAATCGAATGTGAAGTAATCAATAAGCTTACGGCACCGATTACTGTGGAAACTGTTCAATACTATACGTGAGTGGATAGCACAAAGTTCGTCGGCTCGGAAATATTTCAATGGCAATAGGAATTAATTATATTTCAGATGGCCTCACAATTTTCACTTCCGGTCAAGGATGGGTCATGATAATTGCTATAAATGGAATAGTTTAAGAAAAATATTACTTGATTGGGATAAACAAAGAAAAAAACTTTGCAAGAGTTTCTTAATAACTACAAATTGTTTCCGCTGCTAAAAACTAGAGTTTAATAATTTAAATTGTAATTATCAGATCAGATTAATGCAATTCGAGAAGCAAACGTAAAAAACATATTCATATTTATTAAATAAAACAAAAGCAATTTCTCTATGTCACTAAACATTAATTTTCCACTCTTTGCCCGACTTCGAGATAATTCTGATCAATTTTACATCGCTCTTTTCGGCCATCTACATTCGAATAATCGAATCACTTTCACAAAATTAGAAATTTTAAAAATAATTAACATGTGCTCAAGTGTTGGAACGCATTTCAGTGTGAGATAATCCAGATGCGAACGAAGAAAAGAGTTAAAATCATATTCTTGGAGTTTCTGAAATTGGAGAAATTCATTGTGAATACATTTTTGGAAGTTAAATGAGATTCAACAAAGTGTTCAATAATTATTAAATATTTTGGTACATATTCATAATTCATATAATTTGCAGCGAGCAGAAACGTGTTGAACTAGAACCAGTAAAAATCTGAATAGTGTTTGCTGAATTATAAAATAATTACATTAGCCACTAGGGAGCAGTCATTTTGTATCTGGGATGTGATATATCAATTATTACGTATTTTTGTGTGCATAATCCAAATCTACTAATACCTTTGAAAGTGTTCTAGGAGGTAAGATTTTTGAGTTTTTAACGGATTTTATACCCTTGATGGTAGGGACGTTAATTTGGAGCGAACAGACCATAACTCGACAACGCTTGTAGCTAGAGGTTTGAATTTGGTATAGTGATAATTTGTTCAAATTGTAAGGTCTAGCTCGAAGATGAGCGAAATCGGGCAATTTTTTGTTAGTGTTGCCAATGGTAACTTGCCATATAAGCCTGAATCTTTTTTATACAAAATTGTTGATTTGTTGTTTAATATTTTATGGTTAAAAATCCCTTTCGGCAGGCCTACAGGCTGATTTAGATTTCGAAGTGTTTTGATTACGTTTATTGGGGTAATTTATTTCAAAATCGAGAAACTAGTTATGGATTTATAAACTACTCATCAAGACCTTTTCAACGATACCCCACAAAAATTTAGAAACATTCCAATTTCCACCCCCAGCCCCACTCGTACCCCACCAACCCCTAAATCGATGGTGTCACCGTTAACCTCATAGATTGTACTCTAATTTATGCAAAACAAGTTTCTCTCTAAACTCTATAGGGGCCGAGCTATATTTTTTTTAAAATTTCCCCAGAAACCCAAGAAATAACATAATAAAATTTGGTTCCAATATCTTCAAAAATACGGCCGCTATATATATAAACTTTCGAACTCGTTATCAGGGAATGAAACGAAAAACTATGAAAGAATTTTTCGAAAGTCGTGACATGGTATAGATCTCAATAGGTAGATTTTTCTTCGAAATCTACGTTAAAATCGCGCTTCCAAAATACTCTTCAAAGATAAATTGTCATACATAAAATATTTCACGAAGATGATTTGTTTATTTTTTTGTAAAAAAAATTGAAAACAAATCACTTTGAAAATCTGAATGTAGAAATTTCCCATAAATGGCAATTTTCGTCCAAGTTTACTATCTTTTCTCTTACAAAAAAAAAAACTTGAAAATGGTATTTTCATCGACGACTATGACTAGCTTTTTTTTTAATTTTAATACTTATGAGAAAATAGTTTAATACTATAAATTGAAGTTCACTTCATTCTGAAAATTTTGGCTTTCGATTTGATTTAATACCATTTGACTATACTTATAAAAAGAAGTGTTTTCTGCGCATGTGTGTGTGCGATGTCCAGACGAATCTATAGCACTTACCTACAGCAGCCATGAAATTTTACACCGGTATGTAGTCCTAATAGTGACTCAATGCACCTCGAAACCTAAATTTTAAATTTTATTCTAGAGAAATTGTGATTCACTATCTTGTGTTGTTTTTAAAAAAATCAGCAAAAGACGCGGCCAATTTCTAGGTAATAGAATAAAAATGGCCGAAAAAGGAAAAACGACTGAAATTTTAAATTGACACTTAAAACAATGAACAGCGTGGAATCCAATAATAATTAATTATTGTTAATTTAAAAAAAAACGCATTTTTTTCAATACCACTTTGCTTGTTAATTTGTGGCATTTATTATAACGTAAGAAACCATGATAAAGATTACAAAAAAAATTAAAATTTGGAGCAAGCATGCTTGCAATTTTTGAGATGACCCTGTACGTATGTTAATATTATGCTATGTATCAATAAGAAATGTGACGTGATAGAAAAAACTGAGACGTCTACTACTGAAATCATCCCCCCAAAATTATTTACATCCATCAATTTAGAAACCAGATATGTAGGTACATAAAAAAGTTATAAAATTTGTTCCCTAGTATTATTTGAAAACAATTATTAAGTATAAAATATACAGATAAAAGTTGGGCACTAAAATGTAAAATTACATACTTATGCACATTACGGATATGCACATTTCATATAATATTAATATCATATTCATATAATATTAATATCATATATTGTACCTACATTATGAATCTAATTTAAAAGATTCAATTGACAGTTCATTTTCTTTCAGCCCAAATTTCCCCCTTTTGCGGTAAATAAAATTATATTTACAAATATGAAGTATATGTTTAAACGTAGGTAAATCAAAAATGAGAAAATTTCCCTTTCATGAAGTAATATTACATAATCCATTTCTATTATTGATTTAAAATTTTGGTTTTGATATGCTCACGTTCACTGCCACGTGCCAACTTGCATAAGAGCGGGTGGGGGAAAAACGTGGGTAAGACAAGGACATATTGTAGACACGTCAATACTCGGATTATTAAAGTTTCAGGAATGAAGTTCAATCGAGTTCAATGCGTGCAAAGGAAAATTTTCATATTCATGTCGCAAATTCTTACTGGAAATTTTTTAGAAGGGTTTGACTTAAGTCTGAGGATCTACTGTATTTGATTTTAGTAAACTTAGTATTGAGCATCATGAAACAAAATATGGTGGAGAATTAGAAGCAATTAACTTAATTTTAGAACTTACTATAATTATTTAAATCAGTCAATCCTTTAAAGTTTATGATTCAAGTTAAATTTTTTCCTGAACTTCCACTAAGTACGAATAATTGCAGTAATCAATTTTAACAGATCAAAACTGAATCAATGATTTTTTTTTTGGATACAAAACTCTGAAAATAAAAAATACCTATATGTTTTTCATAAGTAGTAGTAATAATATATTCCTGCATTAATTATTTACCTACGCCGACCGTTTTTCAAATCGCATTTTTTATGGAACAGCAATCAATAATTTTCAGATAATAACACGAAATGTCAACGATTTTCTTCGTGTCTTCAGTTAATAAAATTATTGAGAAATATTAAACTGATGAAAATATAAATAATTAATAAAACGGGAAACAGAAAATAACATTCAAATGCAGCCACAACTTAATTGCCGCAATTGTAATATATGGAACATTCCATTGCATTGTACAATATATGATTAGGGTGGACTTCTACAAAATGGGGGTGTGAGGTTGTTAACAGGGCAACGTATAAAATTATTTAAATGGTTTAGATTAGGGCGCTCTGAGGAATTGTAACATTGCGTGTTTCTATAGAATCTCGGTGAGAATGGACGAGGGAGACCGCAGCATGGAATCTTAAGCCAATTGGATTTCGGTCCCAAACAAGGCTCCTGCAGGTGAAGGCCCGAAACCAAATACTGTAAAATACAGTTCTGGGAATGATGGACCCTGGAATGAGGTCATACTGGTGGTTTTTAAACGTATCCCTCTCCCGCACCAGGTGTGAAGATTACGGCATTTCTTGAACCTTGCAACGATTTTTTTATGGATGGAATTGCAACACTGCCCTGTTGTGGGTGGCCAAAGGGGGGTGACTCGAAAGAGCTAAGGGCTCGTTTTCCGGTTTGCATTAGACGCATTATCACGAATTGCTTTTGTTTATCTCGGTATTTATGGTGTTGGCGATAATAAATGTGCTTCTTTAATTGCTGGATGCACAAAATTCCCATGCTACGATCGTTAAGCTGTATGTTTGCGTAAATTGTTGTTTAAGTACAAAAAACGTTTTAATTACGATCGTAACGAGGGAAGTATTCGTCGGCTGGAATTGAACATGAAAACTGTTCACAATGCAGAAATTTCAATTCAAGTCTCGCATAAAATAAGAGTAATATTTGCACGCACTTTTCTGTTCCATTGAAATATTTATGTGTAGGGTTGGTCAGTGTGACTATTAAACTCGGTTTTTGGAGTTTACCTCCCCCCATTTGGCTGCCATCTTGAAAAAAAGGGTGTACAAATTTTTTCGCGATATCTTGAGAACCAATTTCACAAACAATTTTCTAGACTTTTTGTGTAGAGATTTACTTCTCTACAATTTTGGTCTAAGCTTCTTACCGTAAAATTTAAACAAAGAAACTGTAATAATTAAAAATAGAGTATAATTTTCAAGAAAAAGATCATTTAAAAGGATTATAACTTGTTTTCTATTGACTAATATTGAAAAAACACGTAAATGTTTTTTCGTAGATCATTCATTTTTTAATCATTTTATTAAAATTGTGTTATTTGGAGAAGTGTGAAGTGTGAAGCTGAAAAGGAAAACTAAGACCCCTGGAAGTTAGGGGTGATCGAAAGAAACGTTTTTTTTTCGAAATTTGAAGGGCACTAGTGGCACAAAGTTGTGTTAGGTGGTGAAAATGCCGTTAGTAAAAATTGGGCCACGTCAGTCAATTTCCTGCGCCTACCCCGAGGGCCTTTTTCTTAAATTTTTTTTCAGATTTCTTTTTTTTTTTTTTAAAAAAATTAAAATGAATTTTGAGGAAACTTCCTCTGATTTTAAAATACAAGTGTTAAAATCTTAAAAAAGTAATTAAGTATCTGATAATTGATATTGCCATACAAAAAATTGATATTACCATAAAAAAAAAAAATATCCAGTGTTCTATATCCTATATCTTTAAGGCAAGCAAGACTTTTGTTTCTACATATATGCGAAAACATATAAGTGGTACATATTTATAACACTTAGCTTTAATGTAGTTATTTAATACCGTTTGTTTTCCGAATAAACTAAAATACAATAAATAAAATACACACTAATTTATAAAATTCTAAAATTCACAGGATCCGTGAAATTTTTGACAAAGTAGAAGCATAATATGACAATTAATGACAATATATTCCGCAAGATTCTTACCAAAAACTATGATATTTTTATGGGTATACTTAAGTTTTTATATTTTAATTAATAATAATAATACAAAGTTCTTATTGTTCTTGTTCTTAGTCAAATGCTCAATAAATGATACTTCCCTTGAATTCGATAAGGATTTTTTATAGTATATTATAGGGTCTTTAAAATAAAGCAGCACTTAAAAATCATTATTGTAGTCTTAGTACAATTATCATAGGACCGAGGTTAATGTCAAGTACTCTTAAAGAGTAAGGAAATTTCCCTCGCATTTACATGAGCACCGCAGGAAGGCGAGATTAGAATTAGCGAACCATTTCACGTATAAACGACAGCACAAAATATTCATGATTGCGTGACTTTTCCACTTCAAACTCCTTTAAATGACGTTAAACAGTATTTTCCACCTACGATTGTGAGAAAAACAGTCACAATAAAAGTCCACACCTATTTTTATAACTTCGAACTGTACACTTCGAAAAACTTTCTGGTATATAATGAAAATCGTCGAACACACTTGTCGTTATTTTAAATTCAACCATTTATAAACCGTGTTATTTCAAGTTTTTTACATTTATTTCTGGAAAACGTCGTGATTTTTTTTTTTTTCGTGACAAGGATAAATTTCACAACATTTGTTAGACAGAAAATACAGCAGTTTAATTCATTGTATGTTGTATGGAACCACTGAACCAGTTGCATGCATGTCATGCTGCTCCTTGTTGCATGAATAATTGTTTATTGGGTTCACGTGAAGAGATTGTTAACAATATGATATTGAATTTGATTTATTAAGTTATTTATTGGTAATACTGTTTTAAGGTGTAAAATATTGAGTGAGAGGTTAAAAGTTTATGTAAATTTATTAATTCTCCGATCTCACGACAATGCTAAAGCAATATCCCGAAAGCATATATAACAACAATTTCTAAGCCTTACCTGGAAATAAAGTCTAACGGCATTTAAATGTATTGCGAGTTATTTTAGATAGAAATGTTTTCATGGGACAAGTTAAATGTTTTTAAAAGTGACGGAACTTGTGAACTGTATAGGCTTCTCTTTTCCTCAACTGAAAAATATATTATGTACCTACTACAGGTAGTAGGTCTACTATTGTTTACTATATTATTAACATAAATGAATATTACGAACGTTGTTGCCATTTTTTATTGTTTTATTTAAAGCTTAAACTAGTGGGAATTGGGAAAAGTATAATTGCCAATTGGGTAAGGAAATTATGAAATATGTAGAACGGCACAGTTTTAACACAGAAGCAACGATTTTTCAGAAATCGTTTAAAAACCATGTAAAAATAGTTTTCCAGTCGTAAAAAGAAAAATTTGTTCTAAGTTATTAAAAAGGCATGTAAAAAAGATCACTGGAAAATATAATATGTATTTATACCAATATTAACGAAACAACTAAATGTATAAATTCAGTAAACAAAGTCAACATTTTTGTATAAAAATCATACATTTTACAAGGCAAAGCTAAAAAGATGTTGCCAGATTTTTTCATCGTCGCAGTAGATTTTAAAATTTCAACTGGTGTATTAATTGTACCAAATTTTAATCCTAGAGTTACAAGCGTTCTCGATTTATCGGCTGGACACGGAGACAGACAGGTATCCAAAATACAGTTTTTTAATCATGATTACACTATATAGTTCTATTTTCTGTCATCATTATTTCATGGCATTGCAAACGTACGCTCTAAAGTCTAAACTAATATAGCCTGCATTACATCTAGGACCTAAGATATAAAATCATTTACGTCAGGAGTCTAGACCGAAAACCTCGTAAAATTTTTGAAAATAAATAAATATTAAATTTGTTACAGGATTTTAATAATTTTGCCACAAATACAATATTTCCTACATGATGCACCATATAAAGTAAGCAATTACTTACAGTAGAGTTAAACATCCTTTTGATTATAAAACTGTTCCCCGTTGTCAATAGCAAAGGAAAAATCACTTTATAGCACCGGCATAAATCTCCCAGCTCAGGTAATAACAGCCGTGGATGGATATGTGGCGTAATAAATTTAGTGACCTCAAACTGGGTTAGGGAGACAGACTGCATGCACATACAGACTCAATGCGAAAGAACATTCCTGAAGTTTTTCTGCATGTCTGGAATGCCCATGCCCAGTGGACGTGGTAGAATCGCGCTAGAAAATTTTCCTAGCTCAAGGACGTTCACAATGAATTACCATTCAACGGAAATTGTTGCAACTGCACCACAAGAGGTTTGTGTATTTCATTTCTTTGTGTTTGTACATTGAACAAGCATATCCTTTTGAATTGCACTGGAAAAATATGTTGATGAATCCATAATTTTTGGTTTGCATGCATTATTTAGTCTGCATGTTTCTGGTTTTTGAGTGGTACGTGCAAAATATATTGTACAACGGCAACTATTAATATCTGTAAGCCAGTTATAAACCGCATAATGTATTAATTTATGCATTTGTTACCTTGGTAATGAACTTAACCCGTAATTTACTTTCAGTTTAGAATCCTTTTAGGCTTTAGCGTGAACAAAGTTGTTTTACAATTGTTCAAGCCCTAAATGTACAAAATTCCTATTTTTAGGTATGATTTTATATTCAAACAGCCGGAAATTTTTACAATCCACAATTTCAGGATTGAATTTTTCCTGTTCAACTGTTTGTTTTATTTTTCCCGCCAATTGACCACTTTAAGGACAAAGGAAATAGAAATGCCAAAACAGAAATTTTAAACATTTACATCGCGTGTGCCTAATGTATTTAAAATATTCAATAAATATGTGCTAACTGCAAATGCCACTCGTAGAGAAAGGTGATCAATGTTGAACCTGCATTCTAATGGTAAGGGAAGGAATTGATGATGGAATTCGATATTGAGGGTCATGCATACTGATTCTATCGTTACTCCGAAATGCAAACTAAATGCGCTATGGATATTTTAGCTGTTAGTCTGTGACACATTCTTACTAATTCTGTCACCGTGAGTAACACTCCATAAGTGCTTATCAATGTTCAACGCTTGATCTGAGGTTGTGCGAATCCGATTTGATAAGTTCCAAAAGGGAAAACGATTTTCATGTCATCTATTTGAATGAAAAGCTTTTAGTAATTGAAATGAGAAAAAAGAGATCCATACAACTGCTATCTGTAGTTAATTTAAAACATAAAACGAATGTCCCATTTCACTATGTCATTTCAAATATTACTCCTTTCAAATGTTGATTTCCTGACACTCAATCCTTTCTCAAAATACGAAGAAATCTTTTAGCATTTCACCATAAAAATGTCAATTTTGTGAAAAAGAGAAAATATCACCTTCATTATTTCACTAGGGTTTTTATAACATGTTTGACATTTTTTCAACCATTTTGCCAAATTTTCCTCTTATTTCCCTAGTCTCTCTAAACAAACCGTCGAAACCATTGTGTTGTTCTAAGCAAGCACAATACATACAAGGTGTCCGCAAACCTCATGCAATATAAATTACTATCCTGTAATTCAATATAAATTTTGAAAAATTTATACGTAATGATGAGCACAAGATATTTTCGAAATCGAAGGCCATTGTCATGTCGTTCACCTTGACCGCGGTCAAAAGGTTGCAGGGAGCAGGCAACCCACAGAAAAAAAAAAATAAAACGTTTTCCTTTTCAATAACGAGAGAAAGTTTAATAACTTTAAGGAAAACACAATTTTTACAGATATTAATACATATAAGAAAGATGACGTTAACGTTTCTTCTGCCTAACTAAAAATACAAACATATTTAATTGACCCTTGATAGAAAATCGATAGAATACTGGGAGTCAATTTTCGTTGTCTTGAATAATTCATACAACATTTTTTGATATAGAATACAAGGCGAACAGATGATGGCAGCCAAATTACAAATGGTTTTCTATTCGTGAGAAATTGAGTGACGTGCAGACGAGAAGAACATTCTATCATTTATTTTCGAAACATTATTCACTCACACAGTGACAGTTTCTGCGTAAGAAAGTTAAATATAATGTTCGGACTTCTAATGATAAGTAATATTCTCAATAAATAAATAATGTACTTAGTTTCACTGTTCAATGTTCTTTTCTTAAGTGTAATATCGTCGTATATAATTATACGCGGAAGGAAAATTACTTGATTTTTGGTTTGGTTTGGTTTTGATTTACATATGAATTTGTTAAGTTAATCAAACGGATTATTTACTACGTAATATGTAGGTAACAAAAAAAAAGGAAATTTCTAAAATATTAAAATTCTGGTTCCTTTTAGTTGTTTTTTTTTGTTTTGTTTTTAATTTTCTTTCATCAAAATATTTTAAATGCAAAGTTTAAGTTGTACTTAATTAATATCAAAACTTTACTTTGTATGTTAAAAAGGAACACATTAGCTCTTTCCGTCATGGTGGTTAGCTACGCTAACACCGATAGCATATTGGATTGGATTTTAATTAGTTTTTTAAATTTAAACAAAAAACCGTATTTTTTTGTATCTTATTAAAGAATAATTGTACTTCCATAGAATACAACAATAATTTAGATAATATAAAAGCATCTACGTTTTGTATTGAAATGTTAAAGAGAAGCACTAACAGACTCGTTGACCATCAAAACATATTTATATATATTTCACAAAACAACCGAATTTTCCGATTACTAAGCTGCATAGAATACGGCTAAGAACCTAAATTATCATAATAGTATAAAGATGAGAGCATAGATGTACCTGCATAAAAAATATGCTATCGATGTTAGGTGGTTAGCGCAGCTAACCACCATGACGGAAAGAGTTAGAAATGTTTGCATAAATACCTCTGAAAGATAAAACGAAGAAATACAAAATTCATGTCCTTACCTGAAAAGATAAAGGAAATTATATTAAATACATTTAATTTTTTAAAGGTCGAAAAATGTAATTTGCTACTTATAAAAATTTATCAATTGATGTAGAAATTATTCGAAAAATCTAGGAAGTAGACAATAATAACAAAAATTGAAAAAAACTTCAACAAAATGGTTTTCTACTTTAAAAAGAATAACAGTACTTGTAAATTCTGATACATACATATGTCTGTAAGTGCATAATTCACTAACAAAGTGTATTTATTTTTCAACATGTAGTTGCAACAAATCAAAAAGCAAATTTTATTACGTTGATGCTTATTAAATTATGGAAAGCTTTTCAAAAATATTCTATATTATTGATATTTTGATTTAACATTTGTTATAAAGATGATGTGGGATAAGCCAGAAATAGGATGGCGATCGGATTTCAACGATCAGACACTTCGTTTCCAAAAATGCAATAATCGAAGGTTTTAATTCCTTTTTGTCAGAAGGACAAGCTCCTAGGTTTATTACCTGAAACACTAGGCAGGGGAACACTGGAGAGTTGAGTTTCACGTAGCTGCATGTATCGAGTGCTTACCGTCCTGTCAAAGGAGCAATATTGTGTTGTGAATAATTTTATACCTACTAGGCTGTTATTAACAATTCTTTTTCGACGTTGTTCGTAAAGATATGTAAATTAATAATAACCAATTGCGTTCTAAAATTTTTGGAATTGGAAGTATAGAATGTGCATAAAACGGCGAGATTTTCTTTCTTACTTTCATATAATCTTTTAGTTACAACTTCTGCTGACTTCCACTTCGAGTTTGCATGATAAGGAAGGAATAGGCTTTCAATTTATAACAAAATTTGCTGCATTGAGGTGTGTTTTGACTGTTAAGCAGGACGCACACTACTGAACCATTGCACCAGCACCAGAGTGCCTCTGGTTGCAAGAACCACGGTGTACGTTTTGCTTAACATGAAAACATATGGAGAGCCGCACACTACACAACCCATGGTGCTTGCACCGTGCACCATTGTGATTGCACCATGTTTGGTGCGCTCGAAAAAGCAATCCGTGGTGCATGGTTTATGAGAATGCATGACGAGGAATCATTTTTATGAAAAATAGAAAACAACTGCGGAGCAAAATTCTTTCGGAGGGTTCTGTAGTGTGCGGCAGACAACATTCGAGCATGGTTTGCATGGTGCAAGAGTTCGCCATGGTGCTGCTGCAATGGTTCACTAGTGTGCTTCCTGCTTAACATGAAATCATATGGAGAGCCGCACACTACACACCTCATGGTGCTTGCACCGTGCACCATTGCGATTGCACCATGTTTGGTGTGCTCGAAAAAGCAAACGGTGGTGCATGGTTTATGAGAATGCATGATGAGGAATCATTTTTATGAAAAATAGAAAACAACTGCGGAGCAAAATTCTTTCGGAGGGTTCTGTAGTGTGCGGCAGACAACATTCGAGCATGGTTTGCATGGTGCAAGAGTCCGCCAGGGTGCTGGTGCAATGGTTCACTAGTGTGCTTCCTGCTTTAAGCGCCGTTTCAGTTCGTTTGCGCGTTGCCAAGAAATTTCCTGATTCTATTTCGGAAATACTGATCAACAAAAAGCTTTTTGCGGATATCTTGGTATCCAACAGCCGTTTTAAGCTAATTAAGTTAAGACATACTGATTCCAAATATGTATAGCGTTTCTCTCTATCAGCGACCGTGAACTATCTATTTGGCAGTCCACTCATATCACAAAACCATTCTTTTACGAATGATATCTCGTAAACGGTATGGTTAAAAAAAATTTCATTACTTTTACCGTGATCAGCGTCCGAAAATCCTGCGGAAATCACCAACATTAAGGGATTTGCCGTACTTTTGAGATCCTAATCAGATCAGAACACCATAACCTACCAAAAAAGACCATAACCATAGACAAATAAAGTATTTCATACAAGTATGAAGTACTTTATTTGTCTATGCCATAACCTACCAGAAAAGTCATCATTTGCCGTTGTATGAATTGGTCCGAAGTTTCGGCTTATTTCGCACTCACCTCACTGGATTAAAGGCGGCAACACATTGTTAAAGCCGAAGCGCGCTTCGTCCTGGCTTTGGGATTCAAGCACACACAATCTTATGTAGCGGCACATATTACAGCTTCGTCGCGTCGAGGCGGCGCGGCTTTAGGCCGGCGCTGTCAGAAAAGTCCGAGATGCCGGATTTCTTAAAGCTCCAAGCGGCTTGCTGTAACTTTTGCTTATGTATGGTACTGCATGCTTTTTGAACTGCTGCAATTTTGGTTTTGCTGCAATTTCGACATCATTCTCAGTCACATCCATAACAAATGCTAAATCAAAACATCAATAACATAACAAAAAATACCGAGGTAGATTTCGAAGTGTTTTTGATAGCATTTGTTGGGGTAAGTTTTTTCAAAATCGATAAACTAATTATTGTTTTATAAACTACTCATCAAGAGCTTTTCAACGTTACCCCACAAGACGCGCTTGTGAAAATTACGACAGTTATTGTGTCCCTAAAAACGCTGTAAAATGCGTTATATATATATATATATATAACATTTATATAAAAATATAAACACGTGAGCAGAAGTCATTTTTGGGGGTCCAGGGGTCATGATCGGAGAAACCATGTAAAAATTTTCCGAAAATTCCGCCATGAGGGACATTACAATAGGTAGATTTTATTTGTACGAAATCTACCTAAAACAAATTTAAACACGTCATATTATCATCAAACTAATAGTTGATTTAACCCCAAACGAATGAACACCACTTGCTCCGCGAATGTTGGTTCCTTTCGGTTGGTACTCATCATTCAGTTCATTCTCAATCAGAACTGGGTAATCAAATCAAGGAACACAAACCCGTCATCAAAACTGTCCTTGGGGATCCGGGCCCTGACATTTTATTGACCATTAGGTAATCTTAATGTAGTTACCGAATTGACTCAATGCAGCGCAGGAATAGCAGTTTTACGACGGTTGCTCCACGTGCTGCTCAAAATGAAGAAACTGATCTAAGTAAGAAGATGCAAAGTTATCTGCCATCACAAAAGCGGAAGTGCATAATCGTCACGATTGCAACTAAAACAATTTTAACGGATTAGGCACTGTATAATGTGTGGATTATGGTCTGGTAAGTAAAAGTGGTAAGTGAGTGGCAGTCAGCTGCACCGTAAAGAGCCGTGGATGACATTGAACGCCGAACTGTGCCTTCCGTCATCAGTTCCACGCCAAGGAGCATAATGGCTTTCATGCTAGCGCAAATCATGCTGGAACTGTGAATTGCGACGCTAGTAGCCAACAATGGATCTGCGCATGGGCAGGGGCGACTTTGTCCCAATGCTAACCGCTTTTAATGTCTTCAAGTTTCTAAAGCGCAATCGCGATACTAATGCAAGTTCGTGATCTTGTCCGCGGCGGAATGTTCTCTGGCTATTACGACGAAGTGGATGCGATCGGGGCTTCGGAATTCTATGTTGGTAAATCACTTTCAAAGAAACAACTTACGATGACGTTGCGGTATCAAATCACAGCCCCAAAATACCACAACGCAAGCGCTCAACATAAATTTCTAAGACACACTTGTTAAACCGATCTTAAATGATCCAAATCCATACATTACTCTTAATGAGCTAAAACAAAGCAGCTGGGTCTAATTAAATAAAATTGAATTCAATAAAATTTTACTTAGCTTCAACCAACAGCGTTCAGCTAGGAACGATAGAAAAAAATATATTCAGTAAATTATAAAAATTTTCTTATGGTTCTTACAAATCTTTAATTACGTTTTTTCACTTCGAAAGGTTTTTTGGAAGCTACAAGCAGCCTTCTCCTTCTTTGATAGGAATATAATGCAATGTAATTAAATCAAAATTCCGCTTAAAATGATTCAGGTGAAAGAGGGAATTTTTGCAAAAACCATTTAATCCTTTAATTAGGGTGCTTTAAAACCATAAATAATTAAAAATTCTGTGTAAACGTTTTTTTAATTCGAATTAAGAAACAAAATATTATGTGCGTGTGGGGTACGAGCAGGATTTTTCTTAATTTTCTCGGATTGGAATAAACAACTCCACGTTTCTCTCAAAATCTCTTTACCTATTGATGTGTGAAATGGAAGACTAACAGTAAATAAGTTTTACCAAAAAATATACTTTTTCGCAAAATTCCCTGTGAATACCTATACAATTTTGAAATATACACATATTAGGTATATAATTATTATGTATACCAAAATACTATTATTCCACATAACTGAAATTTTATTTAAGTATTTGCAGGGTCATAACAAATTCTGATTACAACACAAACAGATTATAAAAATATTATTATGCCTATAGGTATAACGTATAAGATAGGTTTATGAAAACCAGAAAAAAATCTAATATTCGATTCGTTTTGTTGATTCGTTTCTATTCAATCTATTATAAAATCAATAAAAAGGTAATTTAAAAAGTAAAAGATAGAGACAAGGTTGCATGCTGGCTGTAATTAGTTAGAAGCCGTGTTATACGGAGAAAGATGTTATACCTTGCACATTGAAACGAAAATGTTTAAAATGGGCCACCGGTTACCATACTTCAACAGCCAAAACAGTTACTTACTATATATCATCATAATCATGATCATAATATTTTAAATGCGAAAGTTTGGATGTTTATTACTCAATCACGCCTAAGCCCTTGGTTCGATATTTTTCATTTTTTGGCAAAAGTAATATACATTCCAATTTAGGACATAGGCTACTTATTTTCGGTTTAAAAATGGCGGACCCAAAATGGCAACCGAAAATTTCAAATTTTAAGGGTGTTCCATGAAATCTGGTACTTAAGGGTTTTTTGGGATTTTGATTTCAAATATGCTGTAGTGCTATTCGAATTTAGAAATCAAAAATGGCGCATCCAAAATGGCGGCCATTAAGTTTTTCGATTTCAACTGATTTTAATGAGAATTAGTACAATGGTTGTTGTGTGGCCTTTTATTTCGAATATTATCAAAATTTCTAAATCCAAGATGGTGGATCCAATATGGCCACGAATACTTTTCAAAATCAACTGAATCTTATGAAAATTAGAACAAAGGGTATGTCAAGGCCACTAATTTCGAAAATCCACTATGGGAATTTGTTGATTCAAATATTAAGCTTAGTATTTATTTCTTCTGTGGAGTAAATGGATTAGTATGCAATGTTCTAATAAATAATTGCAATCGATTTATATTTGTTAATGAAATGAAGAGTAAACTAATCACGATTGTAGACAGTTTAGAGCAACAAATGTGCTTTCAAAGGTGTCTACAAATCCTCAAGGATGTCCATCAGAATTCTCGTGAGGATATCATTTTACCAACATTTTAACCGCAACAATTAGTGTAATTAAGACCTCAAGCCGATCATGTTGTCCCCCTGCATGGTCGTCAGACGTGCCAACCATATCCACATCGTATAGAATTGTATTCGACCGGTTTTCTTGGTCGTGTACATAAAATAGAAAAAAGCTTCACAACCTGAAGCAAAAATGAAAGATGTAATGGAATATGGAAACACCGTAACCACTAGATTCCTTGTCTCGTAATGACAATTTGCATATTTCATCGCCGCATTGTCGGGAAGAGATTTTTCGATATTAATTGCGGCGAGACGACAGTGAATCGATAATTATGCAATTCAGGTGGATTCAACACTGGGAAGATCGCTATCATGTCATGTAGACGCAACTTGAAAACGACACGTGGTCTTCTTCTTTTCAGTTGAATTAAAACTGACAGAAATGAAAGCGTCTCATGCAAATCACATGTGTTATTATTATTTGTTTCTTTTTCTTATTTTCTCTACAATATATTTTTCTTATTGGCTTTCGATGATGTCATATAATCATTGTATATAATGACATCATATGGCATACAGTCAACCGAGTGTTCAATGAGTATTTGTAAGTGTTGAAGTGTTGATAAGAAGACTTTCGGTGAAGTTGTTGAACGACACCATGCCCGAGGTCTTATCTCATTAATACACACTGACCAAACCATTCTCCGGGCGAGATCCGTTTCACAGTCTATCAGTCTCTCTGCCGCTAATACATAGCACGAATAATTAGCAATTAAATTGCTGTACAACAGCAAGGGTTATCAACGTTAACTTCGCGCATTTCAACGTTTTTCCATCAGCGATCTTCGACTATAAAATTGCGATTAAATCTTGTAAGAAGGTTAAGAAGTTGTATTAACCGGTCATTCAAGAAAGTTCAGATTTACTTTTTGCCCGCCAATTCCGAAACTTTTCACATTGTATCGGACATTTTTTTTTTTGTAGTAATTTAAAAATTTTTTGTTATCATTTTTGAATTGTTTTTTAAGCTGCGTAAGGTATGAATTTTGTATAGGGAAGGGGAAAACAAGAGTTGAAGATACAGATAATGCAAATTAACATACAATTTGAATAATGAAAAACAAAAACAAATTATATTCGCTGAACTACACTAATGAAAATTTTTACATCGAACTTAATTTCATATAATGTAGGTACATAAAAACATTAATTCTATGAAATTAAACAATTAGCAGTTGCTTACATTTAAAATTTTAAAATATTACTGAAAATTCATTTTTGTTATTGATAGTAATGCTAACATTAATAAAACTGTAAAATAATTCTTGGTGCTTGTAATGTACTCCTTCTTACGCAAATTCTTCCATTCACCCAGATTTGCCTTGCCTCCGTCTAACACAAAGTTCGTCACAAATAATTGCAGACAAAAAGTGTTTCAAAATTGTGGAATATTCCTCTGCACTTTTTGTTGTAGAATTGTAGACGTTTTAAACAACATCTTGATTTTGTACACGTTAAATGAAATTTACGTTTTAGACAATAAAAGAAATATTTTTCTTTTTTATGAAAAACAACCAATTTCCATGATCAATTTTGTTTTTATGCACGATGTTTTTAAAAAAAGATAAATATCAATTTTGCCCTTGTACCGCGACAATATCGTTCAGTGATATTGATATCGAACACAGAATAAATTGCAAACAATTCTAGATGATGATTTAACGTTTGAAAGAGCAAATTACTTAAAACTAAATTAAAACTTTATTAGTTACACTAGATTTGGAATTCGTATTTAAACATATTCGAATTGCTTATAGTTCAGTGGCTGCTGATAGTTGAAGCACAAAAAATGGGTGTTGAAAGGTCGATCTTGTTCAATACATTTGTTCTCCTAGTATTCGTTTGTTATTTGGAGCCAAACAAAAGGTGGTTGTAAGTTGTAACCGTAAAAATGTGCAATATAAAAAATTAATTTCTCAATAGATCCTCAAATTGACCAGATTCAAGATTGTTTTATTGCAGTTATATTATACTGATTTTTTTTACAAAGATTTCACTTATTATTCCTAATCTTAATTTTAACTGAGCATAAGACGCTCTGACTCCCTCTAAAACTATATTATATATTTATATCTAGTATATTTCCGCTACTTTTCTATGGATTTACATGGTCTTTGAGTTTTCTAACAAGGAGGGTTTTTCAGGTGTCACACGCCGATTTTGACGGGAGATATCTCAAATGAAAGGTCTAAAAAAATGATTCGACACGTATTTTTTTTTTATATCGGCTCAATTTCATTTTCAAGGGGTTAAATTGATGGGTAAAGGGGTGGGACATTCCTAATCACGCTAATGGACCACCCTAATCAAAAATCTGACGTCATTTTTGGATTCCTCGTGTTCGAAAACCCCCGCCTAAAATGATGCTACAAGGAAATTAAAAAAATTAATTTCTCCCTTATTTCAAAAACGACATGTACCAAATTTCACCACTATGTACTTATATAAGCGTCCAGTGCATTATATATAAAATTTTGAGCGAAATCAAAAGTGTTATTTTTGAGCTATTCAACTTTGAAATGCTAAATCCCACCCCTTTACCCCTCAATTTAACCCCACGAAAATGAAATTGAGCCGATATAAAAAAAAATTGGTGTCGAATCATTTTTCAAGACCTTTCATTTGAGATATCTCCCGTCAAAATCGGCGTGTGACAGCTGAAAAACCCTCCTTGTAAGTCACATTGCAATTACTTCTGTGCTTTTACATAAGTATAGTTTTTGTTTTTGTGTATAGGTGCTATTGCATTTTGACAGTTTGCAAAAATAGATTTACCAACCAGAATGGGCTGCAAGTTTTTACAAGAATGATTCCACCTTTTTGGATAATGATTTTTTGCAGGTGCTTGATTTTGAGTTTCGAGTGATTTTCATTTTCAACGGAAAAGGTAAGAAAGTGCAGTTTATCAATCAGAGACTCAGACTAGATTTTTCTGAAATGATCAAACATCCGAATCCAGTTGGTTCAATGATTGTACGATCAATTAACTCAAGCATCATAAATCAGGAGTACGATTGCCCAGTTAAAAAAGGACATTATTGCTTTTCCAATTCTAATACTCAGGTGGAAAGATCTCCCCCTATTTATGGAGATAAGACGACTGAACTTATTTCCACTGTACTTAATAAAAAGGATAACATAAAAATCATGAAAATTACTTGTCACGGAGAAACTGTATCAAAATAAAATTTTTTCAGTTGAAAAATTTCTGGTTTATTTATATTTTGTGATAATCCAATTTCTTTTACCTTTTCTAATGCATTTTTATAGTAAGACTTGCAAACAACCATTTTTATGTTCTTATGGTGTTCAATTGGTGCAAATTGTTTGTTATGAAATGTGTTGAAAATTAGGTAGCACATTATGCGGTTATGTTGACTTCCAATCACGCTTCTATTGTATATTATAAAAGTTCAAAAATATATCCAATGTTTTTCAAAATTACTATAAAATATACTATTAATTTTAATTGTTTCACTTTCACGATTGTGGATGAAGTTCAAAGATTAGAACGATTATTATATGGAAGACAATTTTTTTTATATTAATAGTGTAAGTATATGTGTAGTTTTAAAAAAATTGCTCTGATCAAACGATTAAATAATTTAATTTTGTTTTGATTGTTAGGTTTTTACAGCTAATAAAATTTTACTCATATAAATTTTACTTTAACCGAATTTCAACTTATAAAACTGTAAAAGGTTGATAAGCAAGAATTTCAGGTGAACATCTACCTCCGACTTCCTGTTCCGTTGAGTAGCTCATTCGCAAATTCCATTTCCTACATTTGCAACATTTGTGCGGTTCCAACTAATTTGAAAAGTCGCCCTTTGATTACGATGCAGAGCAGAGTCACAGCTAAGGAACGGAAACGACAAGCATAAAAATCCATTGAGAATACTTTTGATGAGTACTCGACACAGTAGCTTCAGCTTTTTTTTTCATTTAATCGAGAGTACTGTGGCAACACTCGAATGGTGCTAATGTTGTTGGTAATCATGAGCCAACTTTGCGACCTTGATAAACATAAGCAATCCATGATACATAATGACTGATCAGAATCACACAGGCGCGCTTCGTGGGGCACACGGGCAACAATAATGGGGAAATATGGATGTGTATGTGCTGAAAAGCAACAAGTATGCAAATATAAATTAGCAGCCAAACAAGATGCGGGACAGGGCAGCACCTAGCAACCACGGTATCGGCAAAAAAATGAAGAATAAATGAGTTAAAGAGTTATTTGTTTCACTTTGATGCAGTGGAGTCCCGGTGGCAAGACAAGGAAATCCGGCGCCACAAGCGCATTGTAGTAGTAGGAAACCGGACAACGGGCAGAAGAATCAATAACAAACAGAAGAAGAAAACGATTGAGGCGACCACTACATAATGGTGGCGCTGATTGTGACGGGGAGGGAGCAGCCGACCAGAGAGCTCTGATAAGGGAACATTTTTCACTGTAAATGTTTTTCTCCAGTAAATCAGCTCAGCAAGTTTTTCAGTTTTCTCCCATATGGATCTACATTCTACATTCTACATTTTTAAACATTTATTTGTATTATCTGTTTTTTTGTTGGAAGATATATAAATTACAAACCTGGAGACGATAGTAACGCTCTCTTGACGCAATTGACGACATCAGCGCACTCATATGCTTGTCCCCTTTCCGTTTCGCACTTACTGGAACATGTCGTGTACCACTAACAACAACACGAGGGCGAGGGCAACAGAACGAGACAATTGTTCAGCACTTAACAAGTTTCACAGATTGCTTTTTTGCATTTTTATTTCATTTGCATTCCGTTGCATTGGATGCGACACTGCAAGTGATTTTTAACTTTTCTGCGATTAAAATATAAAAAAGCACTAAACTGAGAATAACATTTTTTATATTCTTTTTGTGGTAAATAAAAAAAACACTTCCAAACATAAACACCGGTTTGATAAGAGCACTTCCAAACGATTTTTGTTTGTTTTTTTCAAAGTTTTCAAACGGATATCCTCTGGTAACGGATTTCTCTGCAACACGAATCTGTCAAATGCGAACACTTGTCAAAGAAAGTACCGTCAGCTCTCTCATTGAATTTAATTCGTAAATCGCGACGTAAATTGGTAAATTCCTTGCGTAGTCGTCCTAATCTTGAGAATGCGGTTCGAATTTCGATAAACTAAGTCAGGTTCATGAGAAATCACAGACAAATGGTTACAATACTTGGAGTTATTGATGAATATACTCCGACTGGGCTGTTCGTCAAGTTTCCATCTCAAAACACTAAATTGGCGACACTCAACAGTTTTTCCTACGGCAAAACATTTACTACACGTAATAGATTTTCGTGGAAATTAAGAACTGTAATTTAAGCAGATTTTTAAATAAAAATTCTTTAACTTTTTGTACTGAACGCGACGACAACTTGTACCATGGCCTTCATGTCACTTTTATTATATTACGAACGCACAACACAACAAACACTGGTTGCGGCTCACATACTGACATTGCGCGCGCGCGCTCGCTCACAATTCCTCACCAATTCAGAATTCTGCACACAAGGAAAGCCCCAAGTGGGGCTGCCTGCCACCACTTCGTTTCAGATGTTTCAATGTGGATCACTCTTAGTGGTCCCGCTCCATTCAATTTCCCTCCTCCCGAGTCTTCCGACACTTTATTAAGATTAGTAATAATTTTCCGCGCCTGTTGCTGCTGCCGCCCTCGCTGGAGTTTGTCATTACTTGCTACTATCAACTGATGATAGCGCCCCTTATCTCATTGTGCTCGTTATTGTTTACTTTCGCATAAACAGAGTCAATAACAACAGAAGAAATGTCTCCAGAAGCTTCTGCCCTCCGCTCCCCAATCGGTGCAAGCAAACTCAGTGTACCGTTAGAGTGCAAGTTCGATTAATGTAGTCCTCGGTTACTGGATGAACAACTAAATTAATTACGCAAATTGCCCGTCCTTAATTAATCATATGCGATTATTGTATTTGCAAATATTAACGATCGCCAATCGAACGCTCCGCGGTCTTTTGAGCAGATGTGGGTGGGTGCACCTACCTCAACACTGATCTCCTTGAGTCCAACGGGACGGCGCGGCGTGAGTTTTGTGACACGAAATCCGTGTTTTCTATTCTGTATTACTTCAAGGATAATTTTGTCATTAAAACAAACTAAACGATTAATAATAACTCCATTAGATTGATCATGATTAATTCGATGAAAAATTTTCGCAAAATTTCTCCATACAAATTTTTTTTTTCGTGTATTATTTTTCCCAACAACTGAAAAACTTTCCTCTTGTTTCCTCATTTGCTTCATGTCATTTTAAACTACATAAATTCAATTTTCCATGCCAATAATAATGAATAATTACTGTTAAATTTTCGCAATATTACGTCATTCATTAGCAACAATTGAACCTTTCACTAGACTCAGCACACACTCAACATTCTTGGCTTGAGGTTTCCAATAAGCAATCATTGCTCATTGCCCTTTGAACACTGCAAATCATTTTATTAGTAAAATAAGATAATGGTATTATAACTGGGTTTGATAAAATACAAAATGTCTTTAATACGATATCTTTAATCAACAATACTTGATAACAATATACTTTAATTAGGGAGTACAAAATAAAATCTCACCTAAACATACTTAAGGCACATTCCATGTTTTTATTGAAAATTAAATAAAAATATTTAAAAAATTTGTACACTTATCATAATTATTTGCAGAGGAATAAATTTAACCAACTCTAAAAGTTTGATGTATTTTTAGCCTTTTGTGGTTTTCTTAACATTTGAATTTATTTTCAAACATATTTATTTACAAAAAAAAAAAATGTTATGAATGATTTTCTTCTCATTCCCTGTCCAGCTCCACAAATAAAAATCGTCAATAGTAATTCTAAATTTGGTACAAAATTCATTTACAAATAATTAATAGTCCCTTAAAAAATAATCAAAAGTATTTAACAATTCAAAATAAGGCAATTTTGTTAATTTTATTTTGTTGCAAAAAGTTATGATGGGTTCATAAGCTGCTCCAATGTCCTCGTTTCTTTCTTTTTTGATTTAGTTGTTTTTCGTACTTGAAAGTAGTATAATATTACTGAAAAATAATAAATATTAGCATTGATCAATATAAAAATTAAAAAATGAATCTTTTGTACAAAATATATGATGCGTGCCTTCTTTATTTAGCTTACAGTGTATAAAGCCTTGAATTTATTAATGGGAAAACAATACTCCTAAAGATATGCAATTGATGCGCGGATAAGAATGTAAACAGATAAAAAATTAAAAATACCGATTAAAGTTTGTACATTTAAGGAATGGAAAATGTTACAAATTTAGAACAACAATGTAATCCAAATCGATCGAATTAAAACGTAGTTATTGAGAATAAATCATTACAAGATAGAATGCTCTTGCATCGGGTTCAGTGAATTATTAAAATTGATGAAATCAAGGATGAACAGAAAATAATATTTGTTTACCTATAAATATTAGTAGGAATGCTGCCACACCACCGGCGATTATATACCAAGAATGTCGCGTCTTTTCGCTAACAATAGTCGAAGTACACATTTCGTATTCTTCGTCAAAAATAGTTTGCGCTGTTATATTTGGGCAGGAACCATCATCTATCAAGTATAATAAAAAAGATATTAAATTTAATAAAATGAATAAACAAAGTTATTTTCTGCAAAGTGTTCCTTTAAACTGTATATAAAACACGATTTTAGGAAAGAGTGAACTTACTTGAAATATCACAGATAAGATCATAGCTTAATTTTACTCCTTGCATGGCAAAGAATTGCTGCATCAATTGGCATGAACAATATGGAATAACTGTATCCTTTAAATCTATACTTTTTAAGTGGCAAAGTGCGGAAAATTTCTCAACTGAAATTCTGTGTAGAGAATTTACTGAAGCATTCAGATGCCAAAGCCCTAAAAAAACAGCGTTAATATTTACAAAACTTATAAAATATATAAAATTCGAGGAATACAATAACTTACGAGGTAGAATACCAAAATGCGGAATGTCATCCAGTCCACAGTCAGCAATATTTAAATACTCCAAAGGGGCCTTAATGGGTTTCTCGAATTTCTGAAAAAACAATTTCGTGATCGATTAATTATCATTCTCGAGAACAATTGCAATTTATTACCTCCAAATCCCTGTGCAAATTCGATAATTCGTTGCTATCCACGTAGAGATTTCGCAACGATGGCAAATTGAGAAGCTCCAGCGGAATTGTTGTCAGGGCATTGTTAGACAAATCAATTTCCTGTAAAATGGCGACTCCTGTAATAAAGGCCAAACGGCAATTTCAATTGATCTACCTCAAGGACAGTGAGCTGCGAAAATGTCCCCGGTTCAATTGTTTGGATCATGTTTTCGTACAACAGCAAATATCTCAGGCTGGTGTAACGTTCGAAGGACGTCTTCTTGAGCTTCTTGATCCTATTATAGGCGAGGTCCATCATCTGTGGATTAAATTAGTGTGGATTATTTTCATCGAAATATTTTAAACCGATTTCAAAATAAATATAAAGCGAAAGAATTTGGAAATAGCTCAACAATTTAGTTCATGCAAAATTGATTGACTAAATTCTTATTTCAGACAAAATTTACTCTTCGCAAACTCAATTACTTCGCATGAATTATTATAAAAGTTTTGTTTTAAAAGATGCAAAATCCATGTGAAATGTGTCAAGTGTTTTTCAATTTAAAATTGAAAGCGCTGCAAAATATTCCATTCCAGGAAGATAAGATAAAATTAGGTAACTATTTCGCAAAATATTTGATAAATATTATATAAAATATTTCAACAAAATTGAAATCAAAATATCAATTCAGTTTATAAGAGCTATGATGAAGTCAAGTTGTAAACCATACTAATTAAGGATGTAACATATTGAATTATTTTACAGCTATTTCAACTGATAAAAGACAGAATATTTTCTAGATATTAATTTTGCGCAATATCCACAATATGGCGATCGCTGTTGAATCACTTCTTGGGATAGTTTTAAGCCATCGAGCGTTGTGCTTTAATTGGAAGGTCAATTGAAAACAGTCGCGCCAGAAACAAAACGAATAATCATTCATTTGTACACTGCCAAACCAAAGGCGGGAGTCCATTAAAATGTTTTGCTAGAAGCTTTAATAATAGAGATAAGATAACATTAAAAATTCTTGATGGAAAATAATTGAGGAATTTAGCGCAAAATTAATTTGTTATTGTTAAGTTTTGAGCACTGTTTCTAAATGGCATTTAATTTTGATTTGTCGCTTTTTAAACCGTATTCTGAGTATAAATTATTTTTTTTTAGTAACACAAACGAATTCATGAAAGTTGAAACAGTAAAACTTCAAGTGAAAAGAAAAACTCACCTCAATCGATGTCGTCAGAAATTGTGGGACCTCCTTCAAGTTCATGTCATAACATCGCGCCCTCAGCATTTTTTCAACCCTCATATATTTGCATTTTCTATCGTCAGCAGCCACCAAAAATCCTGCAGTTTCATGGTATATGGAAAATGTTGCTATTCCAATGCAAAAGAGCAAGGTGGACGGTCTCATTCTGGAATCCAAATTACAGTATAAAAACTCATCACACTTTCGCCACTTAATTATTATTACGAGTACTTCATGAAAATCATAATTATTGTAATAATTAATATTTTTTTTTACAGAAAATCTAATTCAAATTATTGACCACTCTATTCCGATGCACCACCTTCGGATTTCGATACCAAACTCAGCACTGAAAGGATCTAATCCTTGTCCGGTGCAGGTGATTGTCCGATGGCCTGATGTGATGAAATGTGGCTTATGGTTACAGTCACCTCATTTAATTGAGTCCAGAATGCAAATCTTGAAGTGCGGGCATAGTCTGGAATTTCTAAAAAGTGTGGGAAGAAGCAAGAGCAATAAAACGAATCCGTACGAAACTCTTTTGATGGATTCTGGTCTTGGACATCTTTTGTTCTAGTTCGCTTAAGTGGAAGAAGGATTGAGCTGATCCGATCCTCGCCTGTGAGTGGAAGCCAACGTTACTCAGGAGATAAAAGTTGACGAATCTGTTTACATTGGTATTGAGGATTTTCAAGTTTTGATAAACTTTTGCAGATTTAAAAAAACTCAAAATGCATGATTACTTAATTTTAAGGACTATTATGAAGTAATTCGATATTAAACTACTATAATAAACTACGTATGTTTTTCGGAAATTGTTATTATTTAACTTCCTTCGAAATTCGAATAGCGATGCGAGACATCCTTCGGAAACGCCCGCAATGCAACACAGCACGTTTACTATAAGACCTTTTTTAATGTTATAAACATATTAAACGAATAATATTTTATACATATGTTAGGTACTATACTTATAAAAGGAAGTATTTGTTTATGGCTTTGTGTGTGATGTCCAGGCGAATCTATAGCACTTACTCTTATAGCCATGACATTTGGCACCTAATGCACTCCGGAGCTCAAATTTAAAATTTTTTCTAGAAAAATTTGTATTCACTATTTTGTATTATAAATATAATATACAAAAAGACAAGTCTGGAGTGACTGATTCATCAACGTCCAGCTTAAACTGTTCGACCTAGAAAGCTAAAATTTTGCACACAAAATACTTTTATAATGTAGACAAGGAATAAGGCGGGATTTTTTGGAATTCCACCCTTAAGGGGGTAAAATAGGGACGAAGTTTTGTATGAAAATCCGCCATTTTTGTAATAAAAAAATTCATAAAAAATAGTATTTGACCCTTTGGTTAGAAAAAAAGTTCAGCGAGAACTACCAACCTCTTTCCTAATTCAACCCCCCAAAACTACCCTTGAGGATTGACTGAAAAATACTAAACAACTATTATATTGTAACCCGACCTACGGGAATCAGTTCTATGTATAATATATAATACGTCGCGTTTGGGTGTAGCTGTCAATTCAAAATGTAATATGATGTACATTATTATTATGATTTTCACCGTCCTGTGTGTCTTAACTAAAATTAATTAATGTGTCTTTCAAAATTGTCTAATTAATCTCACACAACCGCAAAACAATTAATAAGGAACCTTAACTTTCTAAATACTTCTGAATTTATTAAAAATCCATTACACACACAATTTCCATTTATTGTTGTTGCCCAATGCCCCAATAGAAACCATCACTCAACAATGTTGATTCGAGGATAATTGCTAATTAAGCTCGGTGTACTTACCAAACAAAGAACAATTTATTATGTCACACGGAATCAGGTCGCCGATAGTTCGGTAAGTTCCGATTTGGATGAGTAAACTTAAACTCGCCCAGGGTTCTCGTTCTTTTTGTTATTATTATGATTTGTTTTTTTTTAGTGATCTTGTCGCTGATTCCGATCAATGTCAGGAAATTCTTAGTCAATAAAACCAAACGGTTTTTCATCGATTTACTGAAGCATTCAGTTGTGCTAAGATCGTGTATCGCAAATAAAAATAAGGCCAGGAAATTAATTGAAACGAAATTGATGTACAATACGTTGTAGGAAAGTGAAAGAGATGGAGTGATTAATATTGAAATGGGTTTACACTTCATTGGACACAGATTTAGCAATGACTAATGTTAATTATCAATTATTGAAAAATTAAAATTAAATTTTGCTTAGAACTTTTCAACGTAAGTTGTCATATTAAAATTAAACTAAATTTGTTATTTTATTTAAGGTCCTAAAGACGTATTAAAACCTCACATCTCACAAGGACATAGCTGTAAAAACAGTCAAACTGAAATTACTTGTATATGAATGCCTAATATCTATAATCAAAAATGAATAAAATCATTTTTAAAATCTTACTTATGATGATATTAAATTTCCTCCCTTTTTTACTGTTGTGTAACAAAAAAGAAGAATCTGCGACAATTGTGTCTCGTGTGCTAATTTTTTAATTAAAGCAATTTGTACTCTTAAATTTCTAAAAGCATGTCTGCTAATTGCATTTAAAATACAACGCCACCCAACGCTCGGCATCAATTAGGTTTTGCAAAATAACTTTTAGTCATATTGTTTATAATTATTTCCAATATGGGAACGTTAATTAATTGCTGCATTTGAATATGCGGAATGTTAGGACGGAAATTATTGGAGGGAGGTAATAATATTAATATGTTTTTTTTATCTACTTCCGTTTTATTTTTTTTTTTTAATTGTCTACAGATATTATTTGTTCATTATTTAAAGGTATAAAAATTGTCACTCATAAAAGATACAAGTTTTTTAACTGTTAAAAAAACGAGTTCTGAAACTTTGTCTTTACTATGTCAACAATAAAAACTGATATTTTTAACGTCATTTGGTTGCAATAATAGCTATAGCACTAAACATTTGTATAAAAAGTAAACAATAAGACGAATGACACAGGGGATATAAGGTATGAAATATTATATACGAGATCGTAACGTCACAGAGAGCTGTCTAAAAAATCATTCTTAAAGACGTATAGTATACCTTATGTTCAAAGATCTTTCTGCCGAACTAATTATAAGAGGATCATGGAAATTCAGACTTTTTCCCTTCGGCGTTTTATAACTACGTTGAAGTAAAAGTAACAAAACCATTAACGCTGTTTCCACTGGGTTCTCAAAACATTCCAGACGAAATATACAAACAAAACAATTAACAAACAATAATGAACTGTTCACATTCCGATCGGGAGCACAATTCGTCAATGACCATTGATCATTACCGAAGTTTCACATTTCGCTTTACTTATTTAATATTTTCACACACATTCACAAACGATTTTAATTTATACTAATTTTAAAGTAATTTCCCAATTTCAGTAAGTTGTTTGCAAAATATTATTGTATATTAGTAATCAGAAATATATGAAGTAGGTACTTAACTGCAATATTGTTTAATTCATTGCTGCATTTTAGCACATTTGTTTGTTTTCAGTTGTGCATGTTGTGAATTCAAGATGCTCAATTGAAACCCACAAACAGTTGTTTTAAGGTTATCTTATCATTTTATTAATAAATGTGTAGACGTGCTATGATGTTGTAAATATGTGCAAATAAAAATGTAACTCGTGTTTGATATATAAAAAAAAAACACCGAAACATAAGTCTGGATGTATTTAATTTCACAATAACACGGACAGACTCGAGTTTTCATTTTTGAAGCTTTTTAAGAGAATATTAAAATAAGTTAATTAAATTGTTCTACTTACTTTTATTATCCGTTCAAGAAATCCTGTCCTAATCGAACAAATATTTCATTTTTTCTGAAATATTGTCACCGTATTTCGCTGCAAAATTTTAATCAACAGCGGAAATGAGCTTTTAAGAAAATCTCGTATTTTCTCAACACGCTTTCCTGAATATTTTCAATTACACTACAAAATGCGACAAAGCCACGATAACGACTATTAAATCATGATTACATGGTCATCGTTTTGTTATCAACATTAGAAAATGAGTTTATTTTTTTTCTCTTCTTTCTATTGTATATTCACGAACCACAAAATTACATTTTGAAATTGCATTCCACTTGGACAACACACTGCACTCGCCCTTTCGGATCCAATTAGAGATGATCTTGAAAATCCGGTAGAAGCCACCTGGATGAGACAGCAAAGTGATTGCGGACAAACATTCACTGTGAAATGGAATAATTGATTACTGCAATAGACCACAGAATGACGCACCAACCGTTTGAAGTGTGTTTAGACCCCCGAAAATGCATCAGTTCGAAAAAGTAGCTGCGCGCGCTCCTCCCCAGCTAATTTAGATTAATTGAACTTAACTGGATGGAATCAACGAGCATGGAACACGGAGCGAAATGAAATCGACAATGCGAGGTGGAACTCCTCAGCTCATCAAATCTCCAGTCAAGAAGGCAGTCGTTATCGTCTTCATCCAAAGGTCCGGTGAATATTATAACAATACCGTCGATGGGGTGTATAGTTCTGGGGTGTATATGTGGTGAGGCATTGAGCCAACTCTCGCCACTCTGCGCGGCGCATTGTCGTCCGATCTTCATCCACTAGGGGCTTCTATCAAATGATAACGACATTGTCAACTTTAGAACGACCAGAGATTCACGACATCGTTATGTTTTGCTCTAAACTGTTTACACTTGAAGATAATGTTGACGAGAGAAGAGATTATTTTCGAAATTTTGAAATTGTGTCAACTTTTGAGATAACGTGATTTTGATACCATTTCAGTTTATAGAAAATAGAAAAATCTTCTTGTTAGTGCAAATTCACCCAGTGATAATTATAAACACGAAATTCAAATTGAAAGTAGAAATAACTAAATAGCAAGTGTGGAAAGTATATAATACCTATAATTGGCTTAGGCCAATTATGAAATACCCTAAATGTATAGAATGACTCAGGTTTAACACAGAAGAAACATTTGTTCAGAAATCGTGTAAACCGTTTAAAAATAGTTTTTTCCCCATCGTAAAAAACAATATTTTCTAAGTTCAAAGGCATGTAAAACAGGACAGTTTTTTGTATTTGTTAAATATCCAGATCGTGAAAAAAGATCGAAAAAAAAAGTTTCATTCCAGATAGTGCAACATAAAGTGCTTTAAATAACTAAACTAACTAAAGTTGATAAAAGTTGATTGAAATTAAAGTTAATTATTGTAGTTATTAATATTTGTAAAAATTTATTTCAATAAATTTTCGTTGCCTAATAATAGGAGAAATGTCTTAGTTACTTAAATGCAGATATCTCGAGAACGGGGGACGATGGCATACTATTTTTATGTCTAAAAGTAAGTTAATATAATAGACTTTCAATTGGAGCTTATTTAAATTTTTTTTAAATTTTTGTTAATGTGAGTGTTTCCTGCTAAGAAAAAAAAACCGAAAGTCAATGGAAAAAAGTTCAATTTTATTATGTGTTTGTAAAAATGAGCAAAACTGGTGATGAATTCTTTGAATTATTTATTTGGCACACTAAAAACAAAAACGCAGCTGGCATAATGACATTGTAAGCATAAAAATTATAAGCCTACATCAAAAAGAACGAAAATTTGGCCGTTCAAACCAAACGGGTCCGAACGAGAGGGACTCTACTGTATTCAATGAACAAAATCAGCATTTTCGTATAAAAACAATTCAGCTTCATATGGCAACACTAAGGAGATGCCCGATTTTGCTCATCTTCGAACGTGACTTTACGAATTCAACGAAGTATAATTGCACAAAATTTCAATCTTGTAGCTGAAAGCGTTCTCGAGTTATCGTCGGAGCACTGATCGGTTTGATTTCCCTATCAAGGAATATACTTACTATACACTCAATATATACTATACAGGGTGCTTGGCGACACAAACTCTCAGCCAAACACTATATACGTGTATACGACACCTAGTTCTTTTTTTCTGTCAGCTTTACTTGATAGCGCTGCAAACGTTCGCTAAAAAAAATATATTACTTTAGATCTAGATTCTAGGGTATAAAACCTTAAAAAAGAATAAAAAAAAAATTAAAAATATCACGATTTTAAATGTTTAAATTAAATTTCAAAGAAAAATTTGCAAAAATTATTGATAAAAAAAATTTTGTAATTTTGATTCTAGAAATACTATTCACTTTAATGTATTCCTTTATCACGAATGTGGGACTCTATTTAATGAAGTCCCAAAAACAGGACGTGCACAAATTCAGAACTGTTCTTTGATCTTGTATAAATCAAAAAGAGTTTTAATTTAATAGTCTTCCTAATTTTTTACGCCAAAATTAGATAATTATAAATAAAATATTTGATAAGGAACTCTTTATTTATAAAAATACTGTAACATAAGTAATTCTGAATACATATTTATGGAATTTCATAGTGAAAAAAACTGCAATATAAAGTAATAAAAGTAAAACAATGTATATAAAAACAAAACAATTAATTCATTTCTTCAACTCTCTTAAGCAATCGGTCGATTTCGATCGTGTGGTGAGATCTCGGACACCCTCTGCAAGTCTCACTTCCAAGTTGACCTCACGTGGAATGCTGGATGCACTTGCACCCCTATTCTTGTGAAAATGGGATAACGGTGCCGAAAGATTTTTGTACTCATTCCAAAGCCATTTGGTTAATTCTTCGGTAGAATGAACATATTGGTTTTGAATATCTTTCGGTTGAAGTTTGGTTTCTATTTTAGTTGTAGGCTCATTAACTTCAACAACACACTTATGGACATTTTCGATGATGACTTCGACATCTGCAGATGTTTCAACAAGTTCGTTTATGATTTCATCAACAACGCTGGAAGTATTGGGGCTGACGTTAGTATCCCACAATTCTGTGTGTTCGCTTGATGATGTTGCATTTTCCAAATCTTTTATCAATTCATTTCCAATATTTGTGTAATTATGATATAATTCAATAATCCATGGTTCAACATCCTTATTTATTACTTTAACATAAAAAGTTTTATTCGGTGTGTTCTCTATTCGCGAACAAAATAGTGATGTAGCTTTTTCGGACCACAAGTCATTATCTTTCCCGCAGCTCAGAGCACAACGAACTGCTATATATTTAATGTCTTTTAATGGTGATGGCAATTCCCTGACATCATCAGTTAAAAACTCATTTCCATAGTCAACGAACAACACTTCGGATGAGCTATCTTCAGAAGAAAGTATTTCTGCTCTATAGTAGTGTCCACTTTGACTGAATCTTGCAACACAAAGATCTCTTTCAATAGGATTCCTTATTGGCTTAAATCCAGTGGCGTGCCTCAGGTATTTGTTGATCTTCCAGAGATCATTCAAATCGTTCATAAATTGAACATAAAATTCATTGGGGGAATTCACGTGACTTATTATCACTTCTTTCAAATCTTCGTCAATCAGAAACTTTTTGTTTCGTTGCAAATCTTTCAGAGTCGAAACCACATCACAATCATCAATGAGCAATTTTACAACTATGGCTTCATTATTTAAGAATCCCGATTTTGTTTCAATGTGTACAAATTTTTCGAAACAAGCCTCAAGGAACATTTGGAATTTTTGGATAATAAACTCATCATCCCAATTCAGTTCGGGGACTTCTTCTATGGAGCAACGCATGGCTGCTGGTTTATATAGACTTACTCCGGGAGGTACGATAAATAAATGTGCTGTCGTTACAATATATCCGTAATCTATTAAAAATACTCTGAACAAATCGTCCTCTGTGGACAATAGCTTTACTCTGGAATATTTACCATCAGCTGGGCATTGAGCAAGGTAAATTTCATTTATTTTGGCTTTCTTCTTTAGAGGCGAACACTCCGCATTGTCCAACAATTTTATCATACTTTGAAGTATTTCCCACTGAGTTTCTGTTTGAATGAAGAATTCCTTTGGTGAATTGACGTAAGAGATTCGAGCCTGGCCTACGAAGCAAGTTTCATTCGAGAGCTGAGCAACCCGGGTTGCATGAGGAACAACTTCTACAGGAGAAAGTTTGGTGCAGATATTTTGATTTTCACCGTCCATTACTTTTCCAGATTCGAAATCAGCATTCTTTACTTTATTTTCTTCGTCCTTCGATGTTTCTTCAAAAGAATTCTCTTTACGCGGAAAAACCGCCGTGTCATCAATAGGAACACTATTATCCGAAATAATTACATCTTCCTTGCCCTTGGTTGGTGCTTTGGAAATGTCACTGGAATGGTCATCACATTGAACCGTCTCAATATCTAATTTCAACCGTTTCTCTGGAATACCTTCATCTGTACTTTCTGTAGAAATATTTTCGGTTGGTTCATTAATTATAACAGTCTCAGCATCTACATTACCCTGGTTTTTTGGAATAATTTCATCTTCAGTTTTTGTGGAAGTATTTTCGGTTGGTACATCATTTATAAAAGTCTCAGCATCTATAATGGACTGATTTTGTGGAATGACTTCATCTTCAGTCTCTGCTGAAATATTTTCGGTTGGTTCATCATTTATAACAGTCTCAGCATCTACATTAGTCTGTTTATCTAGATTGACTTGATCTTCGGTCTCTGCTGAAATATTTTCGGTTGGTTCATCATTTATAACAGTCTCAGCATCTACATTAGTCTGTTTATCTAGATTGACTTCATCTTCGGTCTCTGCTGAAATATTTTCGGTTGGTTCATCATTTATAACAGTCTCAGCATCTACATTAGTCTGTTTATCTAGATTGACTTGATCTTCGGTCTCTGCTGAAATATTTTCGGTTGGTTCATCATTTATAACAGTCTCAGCATCTACATTAGTCTGTTTATCTGGATTGACTTCATCTTCAGTTTCTGCTGAAATATTTTCCGTTGGTTCATCATTTATAACAGTTCCAATATCATCACTAGATTGTTTCTCTGGAATGTCCTCATCTATAGTTTCCGGAATTGTATCTTTGGAAATATTTTCGATGGTGTTGGCATTATCAACACATTTATCATCCAAACTTGTCAAAATATTCTCCTCATATTCCAGTGTTGCCTCTTCAGAAACATTATTTGCAGTTTCGTTATTATATTCCGTTGTACCTTGCTCCGTTATTTGATTAAACTCGGTTTCATTACCGACCTCTTTTGTATTTACAGCTTCTACGTCGGTAATTAAATTTTCCTCGATTTGTTGAACTTCTTTTTCAGGTGATATTAAATCGTTTTGTCCGGTTGCAGTTGAATCGTTCAATTCAACAATATTCGTTGCGATTTCTGAAACAAATAAATGTTTTTCATTTGGTTTAAGATTTTGTTATTTGATATTCGTTTATAATATAGAATAAAGGTGACTAACTCGAATTGTCGAAGATTTAAAATTTGGTCGAGAAAAAGATAGAGTTAAGTAAGAGATTAGCTTAAATAGAGTTTGTAAAAACTAATGTTCTTCTTTATAGAAGTATTTTAAAAACAAAGACAATTTTTTCAAAGTTCCACTAAAAGTGTTTCACGCATTGCAAGTAATTACTTAAGTTATCATAACTAATGCTAAGAGGTCTTACTTAAACTAAATTAATATAATCATGTTGTACCTACTCTGGCATTCATGGAATTTTCGATTCCATGTTAAGATATTTTTTATAAACTAAAATATTGTTGAAGGGGTTTGGTGACCTGTAAAACCTGTACACATTTCTGTCTAATAACAAATTTTTAACAGTATCCTTTCGACAATAACATGAATACGCTTTTATTAAATGGTGAACCATGAACTTTATTTCCACAGCCAGAATTTTCCGTAAGAGTACATCAATATAAAAAAGTACAAAATACATTATTAAACATTTATGAAAAAAAATAATATAGTATGTAAAATTATTTCGATATTTATTGAGCGTTTTATTAACATTTCGGTGATTGTATTGGTAGTAAGTTTATCTTATTTCAACCCCACTTACATTCAGTTATGAATGGTTTTAAAGTTGTTGAATCAAAACGTGGCTAACAAGAAACACCTAAAAAAAGTAAAAAAATCGACTTTTTTAATAACATGTCGCGTTTGTTTATGTTAGTTTGCTTTATGCACCAAAGACCTTTTGTTAATTGTTCACAATACATATAGACAGGATGTGTTTCCTTGTGTATTTAATAATGCAGTTTGGCTGTGAGAATGGATGTGCGATGGGCAGGCGTCCTTGCAAAGTTTAAAGCGATTTTATGAAGAAAGGATTACATTTGATTACACAGGGGAACAGTGATTTTGTTGTCTTTCATTTTTGATTTGATTTTAACTATATTTGGGACGCTGTTTTGAAAAATACTTTCCGTTTTCCCCTATCACGTTTAGTTTCTTAGATAAAGCAGTTTCAAATATTAAGAGGATTTCCCCTACCAAAATAGCATTTTTCTCGATTATTCTATTTTCTAATGGTCCAAATTCAAGAATATTATACTCATTCTATTCAGGACATTTTTCTGCTCAAATTGATATCTCACATGTGTCATTCCGGTCATACTGAAGATCTTAGGAGTAAGTGAAAGTCGACTTTTTAGGCTCAATGACGACTTGAGCGCGGTTCACTATTATTCCAAAACTATCCAACCAATTTAGTTAAAGTTCATCTTACTTATTCTTTAGGATGTCTATTTTGTTGTGACGAGAGATTTTATATCTTAGAAATATTTTACGTTTTTGGCAGCGATTTTAAAAATGTAGACTTCTAACACCACACAATTAGTAGGCATACGCAAAATGAAATGTAATATCAGTAGACATAGGCAAAATACTAGGTTTTTTTCCAAATCCTAAGAAATGTTTTCTTCCCAGGACAAGAGAAGAATGAAGAACGATCACAACAAACTGTGATCCAAACATTCAACATCAGCCACTTGTCGAATTGCTTCATGAGTTTCTGTTTTATATGGAGAGTTGGAAATATAATTTTTTCTATCGACAAGTGGCTGATGTTGAATGTTTGGATTACAGTTTGTTGTGATCGTTCTTCATTCTTCTCTTATCCTGGGAAGAAAACATTTCTTAGGATTTGGAAAAAAACCTAGTATTTTGCCTATGTCTACTGATATTACATTTCATTTTGCGTATGCCTACTAATTGTGCGGTGTTAGAAGTCTACATTTTTAAAATCGCTGCCAAAAACGTAAAATATTTCTAAGATATAAAATCTCTCGTCACAACAAAATAGACATCCTAAAGAATAAGTAAGATGAACTTTAACTAAATTGGTTGGATAGTTTTGGAATAATAGTGAACCGCGCTCAAGTCGTCATTGAGCCTAAAAAGTCGACTTTTACTTACTCCTAAGATCTTCAGTATGACCGGAATGACACATGTGAGATATCAATTTGAGCAGAAAAATGTCCTGAATAGAATGAGTATAATATTCTTGAATTTGGACCATTAGAAAATAGAATAATCGAGAAAAATGCTATTTTGGTAGGGGAAATCCTCTTAATATTTGAAACTGCTTTATCTAAGAAACTAGACGTGATAGGGGAAAACGGAAAGCATTTTTAAAAACAGCGTCCCAAATATAGTTAAAATCAAATCAAATATGAAAAACAACATGAAAAAAACTTTTTTTTGTTGCCCTGTGTTATATACATATTTTGGATCGAAACATTATTTTTTTACATATATAATAAACATATTATTTTGTGTGTGCTTTGCGTGTTTATGTTTTTGATTTCCAAAAGATTATGGTATTTTAGATAACTGTGTGTAAAGCATGCTTAATACTAGAATGTAATTTGTGTTCATTGTAAAAGATGTAAAAGCGAGAAAGTCAAAATTCAACATTGTATTAAATATTTGTTTAGTTAAAATGATTGTTTTTTATTTTATACAATTCAAATCTAGACTTATAGCTACATTTTCCCTTGAGTTAAAGATATGGATTAATGTGGATATCTATCTCCGGGTTAAATTTTACAATATGGAATGCAATGGGATGAGTATGGAACTGGAAGAGGATAAAACATAGAACAATGGATGGAATTGCGATAAAGGAAAAAACTTCAAAAGCGATTTTGAATGGTTTTGTAATCAATTGTTCAAAATTGAGTAACCAAAGATGGGATGTAATGGAATTGGTTTTATGAAACAAACACCAAAATAGTGGAAAGCATAAGGCAACAATCAAATTTCCATAATTATTCTCAACCAAGAATAATTAACAGTTTAGTAACAAAACAAAATTAGAAAAACAATTACCTTCACTGTTTTGTGTCTCCAGTTTTTCCACAGATTTGACTACATCCAGAATGATTTGGTTGCTTTCAAGAAGTATCTGCATCTCAGGATCTTCTTCGCAAGTTCCATTGTGATGAGCAGTATCCTCGTCCTTTGTGGCCTTTGCATCTGCATTCACCTTATCGGAATCTTCCGCAGAATCATTATTTATAAACTTATTGGAAACACTATTGTCGACAATTTGATCTTCTGTTCCTCCCAAGGCCTTCAACAGTTCCATGTTTACGTTAAGATTACTCGAGAACATTCGAACGATCCACGGACTTGAAGTTTTTTCTAAAATTTCGACTTGTACAATACCATTTAAATTGGACGATAAAATTTCGTTAAAACTAGTAATGGCTTCTTCCGAGCTCAGATCAATGTTCGAGTTCTTATTTTCCAAGCAGCAATGAATCGCAAGTGGCTCAATATTTTTTTGGACTTCTTGTAAAATGTGTAGTTGGGTAACTATGGAGTCGTTTCCGAAATCGATAAAACGGACTTTAATCTCATCTTCGTTAACTGATAAGATTTTTGCTCGATACAGGGATTCATCAGCTGGATAAACTGCTGCGCAGATGGCATGCACCGCTGGGTTGTCCAAGGTTTCGAATGTCTTATCGCTGTTCAAATCATTGGTAATTTGATCTAGTTGGTCGCTATTCGCTGTGAATTGAATGTAAAAGTCTGCCGGTGAGTTGATGTGACTAATTATGGCATCCTTCGAGTCAGACTCGTTAACGGATGATGTAGAAGCCTTCTCGCTAATCATACTCATAGTCATCTCTACTGGGGGGATTTTATCGCACAAGGGTTCCAATTCCTCCACAATGTTCTTGCTGTCCATGAACAAATCGATTAAAGCATGATCACCAGGCTCTACTAATTGCGCGACAAAAACTGTTTGCCCCTCTGCCGAGAGCTCCGAAAACTTCGTTTCAGCTGCCTCAGACCACTCAATGATATTTTCGGGCATTCGTAGAGCGCATTTCTTGCTCAAAAATGGTAGATTTGCAATATCTTCAGATATACGACGCGTTTCGGTTGTCTTCGATGTATTTCCGTAATCAATAAACAATACTTCGATTCCATCGCTGGTATTCGATAACACTTTAGCACGATACCATGCTTCATCTTCGGGGAATAGAGCTGCACATATTGTTCCTTCTGGGCAATTTTCAATTATTTCAAAATCTTCATATCCAGCCAAATGCTCTACCATTAATTCCAATCCGTCCGCATCCGATTCCATTTGAATGTAGAAGTCAGACAAGTTATTGATGTGACTGACAAAGCAATTGGCATTTGACTTAACCACTTCTAGTGGACTTGCGAGCCCTTGCTTGATTAATTCATCGGCAAAATTTTGTCCATGCACAATTACATTTACGAAATTTTTCTTATCACCTTTCGTAATAAAATCGAAATAGAACGTTTTCTCGAAAGATTCCTCGAAAATCTTGTTAGCTCCGTCCACCCAATCAGTGGTACCTTTCGGCGCCACACACAGAGAACAAGGGATGGCGAACGCTGGGATACTGGCGAAAGCTTCATTCATCTCTTTAATGTATGAACTGTCGGTAATTACATCTGTATTGCCGTAGTCAATAAACTGAACAGCCATTATTTCTTGATCAATTATCCTGGCACGATACCAAGTATCGTCGACTGAATAGAGAGCAATGCAAGGAGCATCGGTTATGATGCGCATTAGCGGTGGCAATGATCCGGCAACAATTTGAATGTTGTCTTGCATTTTGTCGAGTTCCTCTTGATTTTCCGCCAATTGCAAGAAAAATCGGCCCGGATTATCACAATGACTAATGTATCCTGAGATCATATTATTGGCATATTCTTCCTGAGTATTCATTTCAACTGCATTTTCCGCTGGTGCAGCATCAGCTTCCGCTGAGTACTTTTGAGCACATTCGTTATTTTGTAATTCCGCAAAATCGGTTTTAAGGACAAATTTGCTGCAAACACTGTACGGCGGCTCCTTATCAATCAAACTCTTCACATAGTCCAGATCACGTCCCTGCACCAATGACTTTTCTTCGAGTAAATTTATCAAACTATATCCGTTCGATGTTATGTCTGCAATCCAGTGCGATTTATATTGTTCGATTATTTCGAGGTTCAATTCATAGCCATCGGTTAACGTTCTGATCTCATCCACCGCAGTTTCTTCGTTTCCATCGACGCACTTCAATGGCAAATTAACTTCTATAGCTAAAGCACTTCCATCCAGGAATTTTTCCTCCAATACTTTGAGATTTTCTCTTGCTGTGATCATTTCTGAATTGCCGTAGTCAATAAAGAAAACTTCGGTTTCCTCATCAGTTACAGAAGATATTCTGGCACGGTACCAGTTCCCATCACTCGATTTCGCCGCACATAAGTCACCAATTTTAACAGCACTGAGAAGTTCTCCTGGAATAAGCATTTCTGTAAAACCAAAATGTTTTTTAACAATATGGATTTTACGCTTACCTTGTTCCTCATATTGATTGAACAAATCGTCTAGCAGTTGAGGCAGTGATTCTTCAGCAGTGAGTGTTTGAGCGAAACATTTGTTGGGGCTTTGGACATAAGCAACTTTAATTGTTAGATTTTTATGCATTATTGGGTAATTGCAAATGGTAACCGGAACCTCGTTCGTGAAAAGTGCTATGTGAGGATACACCATAAGTCTGAAAGGAGTTGAATACTCTTAATTTTTTCTCAAAACAAGAACAGTTATTTATTGCTTACATTTTTTCTCCTGTAACATCAACGATATCCAAAACACAGGAAGCACCTTCGTAATTGCATTTAAATTCAGAGGATAAATGTGGCTTTGATTTGATAAATTTAATATCATTGTAACAGCATAGAAATTCCAAATCGGAACCTTCAATTTTTATCTTAAATCTCAACAGATCCACAATTGATACAATTTTAACTTTGATCTGTTGTCCCGAGAGTAGTTCAAGTGACATTCCTGGAAGTGAAAATCAATAATGCCTTAAACGAAATTAATGAGAAAGTATCATACCTTCGTCAAGAGGCGATATCAATCCATCGTCGATCATCAACTGTTTCAAGGCTGTTCCATTCACCTCGATATTGACGAAGTGCAAATCTCCTTCTCTCCTGATGTACTCGCAGGGGAGCGCAGTTCCTGGACTGATATACTGCTCCAACTGAGCGGTGATAGAGTTGTAGTCGACATTGGTGATGATGTTCTCAAAGCAACACAAATACGCCATAACGGACTGATTGAAAAATCGTTTCTCCACCAAATAAACATCGCTTTCGCCGACTGTGGACTGATTACCGAAGTCAACGAATTCCACTTTGTATTTTCGAATGGTTTGATTACACGCTAGAATTCTTGCTCTGTACAGTATATTGTCTTCTCGGTATCTGGCAACCACACAGCAGCCAACTGTTAGAAACTTATCACAAGGACTTTTGTTCTTGTAAAACGTTTGCATATCCTTCATCATTTTCTCAAATTTTTTGGTCCTTGAAGCCAAATGTGTGTAGAACTGATGAGGTGATACCCACCAGCAAATGACGGCGTTCTCCTGACACGGCACTTCGAGGGATTCCTTCGTAAACTCTGATTCTGCTGGCATGTATTCCTCTGGTGCCGATGCATTGGTATCATTGGACCACTCCAAATCTGTGTTCCACACCGAATTACTTCCGCCATCATTATTCCAAGTCGTAGTTTCATTTCCGCTGTTAGTGTTCCAGTTGGTGTCGACTTTCACATCATCGTTCCAGTTTGAATTGGCGTTATCAACGTCATTATTCTTGAATGAATTCTTTGCGAACTTATCACGACTCTCGAAATTTTGGGAACGCGGACGATCGTAGTTGCCATTATCCTTCCTTCTACAAATTAAATAAATTATTGAATGGACTTTACAGATTGACAAGTATTATTACCTGGTATCATTTTGTTTTTGGAATCGCGGTGGAACATTATCTCTGTACGACGAAAATTTATTGTTACTAAAATATAGATAAGTTTTAAATAAATGTTTTCGAATATTTTGTCCTGCAATTAACTTACCCTCTGTTATCTCTATTATTATCCCTGTTGTTATCTCTATTGTAGTCCCTGTTATTATCCCGGTTGTAGTCTCTGTTGTTATCCCGGTTGTAGTCTCTGTTGTTATCCCGGTTGTAATCTCTGTTGTTATCTCTGTTGTAATCTCTGTTGTTATCTCTGTTGTTATCTCTGTTGTAATCCTTGTTGTAATCTCTGTTGTTATCCCTGAATGATTTCTGGCCAGGACGCCTGTTTCGGCTGTCATTACTTCTCTGACTCCTCTTTGTATCGGCAGATCCACAACTGGCCGCATCCCATGCATCGTTCTGCCCAGTTTGTTGCTGTTGTTGATTAAAATCCGGGTTCCAATCCGAGATCTGCTCACTAACAACATTACTCCTCTCGTTGTACGAAACTGCACTGGATTCCTTGTAATGCGTTTGGTAGCCACCATCACCGCTACTCTTCGGAGCAGGTCCACTTTCGATTTCCTTCTCAAGTCCCAGGTATTTATTGAATGGCATCGATAGTTTGTATAGTTTCTTAGATAAATTCAACTCTGGTTGCATAGTGTCGTCAATTAAGTTCACAAGATTCGATCCCTGCAAATTAGATGGGTACATTTGGCATCGGAAATGCCGACGTTCTCCTCCATCATTACTTTCGGCCATCATCTCCAATTGAACTGTTGCTGAGTCCCTTAATTCGTCCGTGCCTTCGAAACCCTTCAAACAGCATTGAATCGCCTGCGGTGGAAAGGACACAAGTTTCTCGGTAATGGCGCATAAGTTGTTCGGGTCAACTTTTCTCTCGTTGCCAAAGTCAATGTGACGAATCAGAATTTTAAGGTCCATCTTCCCAATTATCTCTGCTCTGTACCAGGCGTTTTCAAATTTCACAGCGCACGCAGTGCCATTGGACAATTCACTTAGTGTCTTCCTTGATTTCGTGCAGTAGAGAAACAAGTCGTCCATCATGAGTTCAAAATCTTTTCGATTGGCAACTTTCTGAACGAAGAACTTCCTCGGGGATTCAATGTAGCAAATTCTGACTATTTCATTCGAATCAAGCTTTTCGGAATCCGGATATCGGAGGAGTCTGTTCTTGTGGAATATCAGGGCCTCTAGAATGTTCACATCTTTATCATATAAATCACAGTACTGCACCAATGGAGGCCCTTCCAGTGGTTTCACTTTGATACGCAAATCCTTTTGCAGAACCATGTCTTTAAACATAGTTTTCATCACATCGTCAATGGGCTCCAGTTTTTTGTACCCAGCCAAAGCGAATCGCACTGCAAAAATTTTATGACGTAGAAAATTGGGTGGAATCTCATATAAATTGTGAAATGGAACTGATTCTGTATTTCCGTAGTCTACATACGATACTTGGCATTCGGTTGGTTTTATGCTCATAATTACAGCTCTGTAGAGTTGATTGTCCTCGGAGAAGCGAGCAATGCACGCCATACCCAGAAATGGTCGTTCGCTGAGATTCAAGAGTGGTGTATTCTCCAAATCGACCATCATCTCGCTCAGATCATTCTCACCAGATTTTAGGTGGAGACAAAATGAATACGGACCGTTCTCTACATAACAGCAGAACACTTCATGTGTGGAGCCGATTGCTAAGGTGTTGGACTTGAATGTTGCATCTGAATGTCTTGCAGGAACCTCGGAATTTCTTTCTGGCAACTGATTCATATACGCTGGGACATCGGGGGCTCTGTATGCAATTCGCTGACTCTGCTGCTGCTGGATTCCTGGAAAAAATAAGCATTTTATAAAGATCCTTGCGATCGAATCTAGACTAAGATCAACCTAAAATACTATGGTTGAACAAAGGTGATTTACGAATAGCAATTTCTCGCCTTGCTGGCGTTCCTCTGGGCAAAGCTCCACCTACGTAAGGATAATTTGGATTCTAGTGTAAATAAAAAGTATTAGCATAAATAAAACGTGAAATCAATAAACTCTCACAGTATTAGATGAGTCGAAGTGTAGTCCCCTCGGAACAGCAATTGCTTTGCTACTGGATCTAGATGAGTTGTTGTTTTGTGCAATTTGCTGTTGAGTTTCCCAGAGCCTCAAAAAGGAGTCTCGCAACATGTTCATATTAATCGGCTTCCCCATATGCTTGCTAATCAAGTACTCGGAATAAGTCATTGCGCCGTAGTTAATTTCAATGAACGTAAAATCTCCAACCTGAAATTGATTACATGAAAATACAAAGAGCAAGCACCAAATAGTTTTTCTCTTACAGTCATCACGACATTTACATCAATGAGTTCACCGGACAACTCTTGGGCAATCTCAAGTAACTGCGGTCGCACCCAATCGCCGATCACTCCAGTGAGGATGTAGCATGATGCTTGAATCGGAAAATCTTCAACCTCTTTGGGAAGCTTTATTAAGAGGAGCTGAGGAAGTCATTAACAAAAATATATTTAATTAATTCGAAGGTGCATTACAACACAGCAACAGCAATTTGGAAATTTAGGCAACCTGTGAAATCGAAATATATTAAAATAAAAAATGTCCTTTAAAACTTGACGAAGAGATGAGCATCAGTGAAACTACTCCAGACCCTACAAAATGTCGAGTGGACATTTTTTTCATATCTCTCATTAGTAACAATGAATAACAAACAATAACTCTATGAAATCACATTAATAAATATTTTCCCTCCTTGTTCAAGGCTATGGTTCGATCCTGGGACAGATAACCGCTGGTCATATTGCCATAATTAGGAAGAATTTTCGACTGGATTGAGATTAGCAAATAGCAATGCGGGGGTAGACAGGGACTTTTCGACTGCAGCACAACAAAACTCAGATTGAGCAGTGAGCGTGATTAAGCCGTTATTTATTTGCCTGTGTAGGTTATGTCCAACAATGCTTTAGCGATTATGGTATCAAAGGGGTCACCGAAAAGATATTTTATAAAAAGCAAGCCAAATTAAAAACGCATTCGAAATCAGTTAATTCATCACCGTGGAATGTAATCTAAAGCAGCGAAACTGTTCGAACAGAAAATGCAAAGCGCAAATAAAAATGTTTTAATTCTTCACTGGATTCGCAAATTTACCTCTTGAATGGCTTTGGTGTCATCATGTCCGTAGTCTAGGAAGTGCACTTTAGCGTAATTAGAGTTTTCCAGATCGGCAGTGATCCTTACCCTGCAGTACTTCTCAAAATGGGGCGCCAAGCACATAACGCCTTTCTGCGGAAGAATCTGCTCGATGGCATGTCTTTGCCTCAGGAACGTATTGATATGCGTCTGGAGGAGCTGCATGTTATTTGCCTCAAGTTGCCCGAATATCCGCAAATGACGCCCCATCTTGTCTAAGTGTGTCACCAAAAGTTGCACCATTTTTCACGATTCCCTGAATCTTAAAATAACTTTAAAAACCGTAACATAATTGAAATTTTTGCAACTTACTCAAACGACGCCAAATCAACCTGTGGTGAGAGTGAAATTCTCCGCAAATGGTCGCCGTAATTCGGTCAAGAAATGTCAAAATTACTTTCCTCACACAGAAGAATTCGTGCTCAAACAATTGTTTTTAATTAGGGAATTAAGTTCTGAACTGTTTGCAGTGTTTTTATAGCAGGAGCGAGTGTTAAATCACATTTTACTGAAGCACTAAGAACTTAGGAACTTTCGCACTTATGCCGCTTGAAAAATGCTACTATAGTCAAACAATTTGCGAATGTATTTTTTCATACCGCTAAATTGCCCATTGAACTGTTGCTATGGAAAGGAACAACATGAAATTGGAACACGATAACTGTAATTAATTTTTAAAACACAATTACTGAAAACGGAAAGTAGTTTCAATTATTTGCAAATTATAAATAACTTTACAGTAAATCCTTAAAATTTCAATTCTACCTTTTATTTAACTGATTATTGGATTATACGCAGTAAAGCTCACATGTGCTTCGTCGCTTTAGGAGACGTTCAGATTTTGAGCATGTTTACTGAAATTTGGAACATTTTGGAGAGTCGAAAAAAAAAGCAATGAAATCGCGGGAAACTGTTAATAATTTGTTTTGTATTTATTTCAAACATGAAAATCCATAATTACAATTTTTTCATTAATGTTAACCAATTTAAATTAGATAAACTGAATAAAATATAAGAATATAATATTTGTTTTTCACATTATTTTTTAAAAAGCATAAAAAATGTATTCAAGATGTCTGCTTGCTGCAGAAAATCTTAAAAGAAAAACAAGCTAGGTTTTCTGATCTCTTTAAATATACTACAGTCACATTGAGACCAGAAAAAAAACTTAACTAGTTACAAAAAAATGTTTAACATTGTGGAACTTTTAGTTAAACTTGTTTGTCAAACTGTACGAAATAATTGTTTTAATAATTAAAAGAAATTACAATTATTGTAAGTTCATCCAACAAAGCAAAATTTAGGTATATTTGAATTCAAATAATACAATACCCTGCACTGATTCAGCGCTTACTTATATAGCTGAATTTAGCTCGAAATCAGTGTTTATCGTGATTTAGCTTCCTGTCTGTTTGCGGTAAAATAAAGTAATGAGCCAAATTACGAACTTGCAATATGCTCGACTCCAACTTTAGCAATTTCCTAAGATTAATTCTAAAATTTCAACTCATGAACCTCTCACGCCAATTTTTGGAAACTTGCTTTTAATTCACAGAAAAATTCGACACATTTGTAGAAAATGCGAGCGACCGCAAGTGTCATTTTAAAATGTGAGCACGAAGGCGTAACTGTTTTTAGGTTATAATCGATTCAAAGTAAACAACTTATGTGTTTTTCGAATTTCAGGCATTTATTAAAAACTTCCATATAAAAGGTCATACAGCAAAATTAACCAAAAAGGACTTGGAATCTGTTCATGATGATAATATTAATGCACCATCAGACTACACCGTAAAATCGTGGATAACATAGTTTAAAACCACATTTAAACTGCCACAAAAGCTAATTCATTGAAATGGAATTACGATTCGAAATTGCTCCAGAGCCACCATACAGTCCAGATTTAGTTCCAAGTGACTATTTCTTGTTTCCGAATTTAAAAAATTTCTCGCTGGTGAAGTTTTGCAGAAAAAGAAACATTTCGAAGGTCTTGAAAAATCGTATTTCGAAGTTGGAATAAAAAACCTGAAATTCGTTGGATGAATTGTTTATAAATTTTTGTTTTATAAAAGAGGGTGTTTTTTACCCCTATAGACTTCTAAACCACTTCATCGAATTTAATGACATATTCTGGGATAATGTAGCATAGTCTCGCGATGGATCGTGTGAAGTTTGGTGGAGATCGATACCCCCAAGGGGGTAAAAACAGGGATGAAAGTTTCGATGGAAAACCGCCATTTTTGAAGTAAAAAATCAAAAAAAAAATGGTATTTGGCTTTTTGTTGGAAATAAAAGAATACGAGTATCAGGATTTTTGGAAATTAGACCCCTAAGGGGGTAAAACAGAGGATGCAAGTTTGTATGAAAATTCGCATGTATTGAAGTAAAAAATTCATAAACATTTGTATAATTGGGCTTTTTTGTTAGAAATAAAAAACATGTAATACCAGAATTTTTGGAAATTCCACCCTTTAGGGGGTAAAATTGCGAAGAAAAGGTTCTATGAAAACTCATCATTTTTTAAATTAAAAAATTCATCGAAATTGGTAATTGGCGTTTTGGTTAGAAATAAAGACAAATGTACCAGAATTTTTGAAAATTTCACCCCCAAAGGGGGGAAAATAGGAGATAAAACGCTATTTCAACTTTTTTTCAACACCTAGGAGTTTTTCTAGCAGTGACCATTATTGCACTTTCACATAAAGCACAATGCGAACTAGCAACACTATCCTGATTCAACCCCCCAGAACCACCCTTAAGTGAAAACAAACTAACGTACTATTATACTGTAACCCGACCTACGGGAAACGGTTCTATGTAATATACCTACGTCGTGTTTACGGGTAGTTTTTTTTCAGTCAACGGTGGTGTTCTGCAAACTATACAATAGTCAAATAGAAAGCGTAGGAACGTAGGTGCAGAGGAACGTAGCAACGCACGCCGGGTTCCACTAGTTAAAATATAAATAGTGATCATCATTCGGGTATGCCCGAAGGGCGGTGGTCTGAATATTAAAATTGCTCACTAACTAACTCCTCTTTATCCTTCAGATATTGCAGTTTAAATATTTTTAGTACCTTATTCCTACGTAACTTATTTGTCCCTGCGTATCTGCAAAGAAATTCGAGGAATGCTTTTACTTGCAAATACTTCCCACCTATGATTATGCCAACCCAATTAGGCCACCTTTCTAGGGACGTAAATCGGGCGGCGCAAAAGTCGCGCCAATAAAACTTTCTTTCACAAGATGAGGGATTTTTCCGTAAATTTTTGAAGAAAGAAGATAGGCAAGAAGGCAAGAAAAGGATAATTCCTATTTTCTTCTGAAAACTGTATGTTTCGAAGACAGTTGTCCAGAAAGTAGAAACTAGTTAATTGAATATCCTGCCAGCAAATTCTCGAGTTGACGAGGCGTTGGCTCTGGGCCACATTTGTCCGAAAACGAAACGACAACGAAAAGGGACCGGAACTGGAAAAAGGACCCACTTATGAGGTTTGATTTGGTTGTTTCCTCGGTAAACATTATATAATATACGAGTATAATATACATCCTGCCATCTTGACGATCATTGGTGTGTTACCCGAAATGATCAGTTTGATGTGATAATTTCAATGAGAGGAAATTATGAATTTTCATCATTCATCAATTCCCAGTTAGCTCACATAATTAATTTTTTGCCTACAGACGATAATTTTGTTTTGTCAGTTCGGTGTGATCACACATCAAAATGATCGTCTGCATGGGGCTTACTATAGGAGTAAGGCGGAAACGTTCTAAAAGTCTACGATCCGCAATCTTTACGTAAGTCGAACAATGCCTTTAAATTAATAGCCTCTTGTACGCTATTAACTTAATAAATATTATTGATCAGCAACATAAATCACTTTTCACCCGTTTGAGAAACGCTAAGATTGAATAAATTGAATTAAAGTGATATTCAAAGATGAGGACTGGCCGGAGAATGGTCAATAAATCGAATTGACCTTCATAATTTAATTGGATTCAATTAGTTTAAGCGATTTCACCGCATCTATTGGTTGTAAATGCGCAGCCAAGCATCAGTCATTGCTGGAAGTTAATTAATATTTTCTTTTTTCGCAAAACTATTCCGAGTGTGAATGGAACCTAAATTAAACGGTAAGGTTTTCAGATCTGCCTTGGAATGGTTCAGTAAGTTCTTTAATAATTTATTATGCGTAATATAACAAAAATTAATTGGTTGTAACGGCGCAGGATGTCTGCAAGTAATTGCTTGTTTGGAAGTCCATGAATCTACCATTCGATGGGTGTGCAGTGTGCACACGTTCAAGTCGTTCAATTACTTTCCAAAATTTGCGATTGACCACCTCAGGATTCTTGTTTTAAATAATTAAAATCATCCGAAGGGATGGCATCTGATATCTGGAATAAATAAATTGCTTTTCTGCAATAATGGGATTACTTAAAGAAGCTTTCGTTAATCCGAAATCTAATCAAGTTAGTGTTTTAAGGACATTGTTGTGTGCGGTTTGAAAGGATTCTGGGAAAATTAGGTACTTACACTTACATGGTTCAATTGGTTAATCTGAAATCGAATTGTAAGGAGACAAATTGCATCCTGAAGTGGACAGATATTTAAGTTGCAAGGCATGACAAGAGATCTTCCCATTCATGTCCTTATGGAAACAGTGAAGGGGGGGGGGGCTGAACTCGTATCTCCCCTTGTAAGCTCATCTGAAGTTTCTGTTGACCAGCATACTTGAGTATTATCCTTACACGGGAAATACGGTAAAGGGGTTGAACAAATAAACGTATCCAGATTGATTTGATTAAGGTGAACGGACATTGAATGACCGCTATTCATAACGTTCTAAAGACATATCAATGTGATTTCCTGTAAACCTGAGCACACAGTACGACAGCAATTTACCATTCTCGAAGTAGTTTAGGTGGACACACCACTTCGAGTTTGTGGATGGGAATCAAGGTAATCCACCTGATGAATTGGTTCTTGTGGTTTCAATTTATTTTGGGGAGTTTCGAAAGATGTTTGTGAATATCATTTGTGTAACACGAACGTGGACATGGTCCTTTTCTGCTTTGTAGACCCTCAGTGATAATTTATTACCTTTCGCCTTTCGGATTTTGGTTTATGTGGTGAAATTTGGAAAATTTTAGGAAAGTTCCATACTTTATTATGTTTAGGTACTCTTAAAGATGATTCAAATTTATTATTTAAACTATTTAAAGATATTCAAATATATTTTGATTGAGATTTTTTATGAAACAGAAAAAAAACCACTTAATAATATATTGACATTATTGAATTACCTGCAGCAATTAAAAAAAACATCAAGTTTTGGGTAAGAAGAACCACTTGATATTGTTCAGGCGACTCAATTTTGATATGTTTACGAGACGAAAGGAAATTATTGATTTTAGTTTATAGATTTTAAAAACAACAAACACCGCAGATACACAAATCTGAAACGATATTTAATGGACAAATGTTTATCTTTGATCTCTCATCAATTTTAAGGATTTTGCAATCAAAATATTTAAACAACTCCGCGTAGGAAAACCTTTACAAAATGCTATTCATCCTGAAATTAATATTGACACAATTTCCACAATATCCATCCGTATCCATAGTATTCAGGCGGCATCAATTGAGTGTGATGTTTGCCGGTAACAGTACATGCAACCTACAAGTACTCCTTATGCTAATCTGATGCCTTGTACAAACTGTTTTCTTGTACCAAGTGTTAGATCTTGACAGAGACCAACGTTGATTGACATATCCAGGCATGTACAAGCTGCACGCCTACCTATTAGTTGGAGGGCTGTGTTCGCCTTTGAAATGTGTGGCACGTACAGCACTCCGAATGGGTATGATATTTATGCTGTGGAGATGCACCAGACCGATGCATCTTTAAGTATCCAAGAAGCCCACTAAAAATATTCTTACCGGTTCTACTATCGCGATGATTAAGCATTTTCCATGGTATTTTGCAACTTCATGATATCCTGGCCTTTCGTTTCGTTTGCTGAAGCTGATGGATGCGATTCGATGTACGTAAGAATGTCACTTTCATCCGTTTAAATGTTGCATAAATTGCTTCAATGTTGGTCTTTTTGTTTGTCTGTACTCCAATGGCACAACACATGACTGACAAGTTTTCCAGATTCTATGATTCGTTTAGAAAAACGATGCATACTAACTAGAAAATATATTACTTCAATAAACCAGCAAAGAAGTGCACCGCTGACCGCGTTACATATTAACTCCTTTTTATATCTTAATTTTTAACTTACAATATTTACAAAATTCTTTTTCATAATTAAACTTCAAATATTCAAATCAACCTCTGACTTCGTTTGCTGCACCCAAATAAAAAAGCCATATTTTTGAAAAGTTCATTTTCTGATGGTTGAGCGTTGCCCAACATTTCGTCTTTCTAAACATCTGCGTTGAGTTGATTTTGAGATGATATGACAGATTTTGAGAAGAATCCCTGTAACTGTAAGTCATTAATCACAAAGTGTATTGACTCTCCCTGTGGTCTGCATTTATCGAATAGCTTCGATCTTTTCCCGATACCCGGACAATACCATCCCGAGTGTATCGAGTAATGAACAGAAATACCTCCGTGTCAAATTAATTAATTCGTGCTTGTTGCCAGTTTGATTTTTTGTAACTTTTATTAAAATCATTGAATATTTTGATTGGTAATTTAACTTTGACAAAGAAACTAACGAGCTTTTAATGTTATAATAGTATATAAATATAATATGTGAATTGTTGATACAATTATTGTGGTTTCCCCGTGGTTTTGAATACGAAACTTGTATTTCCCAAAGCACAAAAGAAATCCCACCAAAAATATAAATTGAAAAGAAAAAAATCATAATGAAGGGGAGAGTCAGACAAAATGGGATACCATTCTAGTTTCTTTGTATTTGAAAATGTGTTAAAGTAAAATAAAAATCAGTTTTAAGTCTTTCTAACAACTGCAACATATTTGAATAATTTGATTTCCAAAGACTTCTAAAACCCGTCCTATCCGGCCTATGTCTGATAAATCGGACTAGGGATTTCTAAATTATTTTGCTTTTTGTCAAATTATAATTTCAATAATTATTGAAAAAACAAAGTAACTTAAAAAAAACATTAACTTAAAATCTTGAATTCTAGTAAAAATCCGTTGATATATTGAAGACATCGTGTTTTCTCTAACAAGCAAAACAAAAGCACTAAAAATCTCATCACGTTTTACCAGACTCAAAAGTATCCCGTGTTGTACAACTCCGACATTTTTCGAATCAAACACGATTGACGCCAAAATTGTACAGTAAAACTAGAAAAACACTGCAAATTTTACACAACGGTTTATTATTTCCAAAAAATGTGACATTTTTCAAGTCACGGCTAGATGGCAGTAGTGATCATGTGAAATGATTTCACGTTTTTTGATCCACCAACAAATGGAATAATTTATGGAGATTAAAAATTTCAAAATTCTATTACTCAAAAACCAATTGATATAAATCCATACAATAAAATGTGTTCTATTGAGTAATATTAGAGCATTGTATATTCCGAGTTTTATGAAAAAAGCTTGAACGGTTTCGGAAATATAATTTTTTCAATATTTGGTTCCTCAATTTCCCCCCCTCAAAATACGTCGATCGGACCCACGAGCTGTTAGGACCGTTGTCAGATGTCACTTGATTTTTGAACCAAATTTAATTAATTTATCTCCAGTAGTTTCAGAGAAAAAGCCTGGACGGCGGACGGCGGACGGGGGACGGCGGACGGACGGATTTTTTTTTATTCGTTTTTTGAAATCTACATATCTCAAAACGTAAACTGACAAAATTTCAGGGGGGGTTATAATTTTTTTTTTCGTGTTCGATTACATAGGTTTATTATTGAAAATAATAAACCAAAATTGCACATGAAAATGTTCGAAAATAGACGGTGGGCAAAATGCGGTACTTACCGGAAACATATTTCCATTCAAGCAGACACTAAAAGTGGTCGAATCTCGATAAAAAAAATATCGAAGTCAATATCCTTTTTTGTCCGACTTTCTCTTACTAATATAAAAGAATACGCACTCACCTTTTCTGGATAGAAAAAAAAAAACAAATTTTTACAAATTGCCTAGTAATTTCATATTTGTAAATTGGCTGCAATATAAATAAAACTATGTAAAACACTTTTCCGTTAATTTTCTATTTCTTAAAAGAGTTTTTTCATTTTGCCGGAAACTTAACATACTCTGATGGGGATATAGGAGAAGTGAAGTGAAGAAGTTCCAAAGTCCAAACATCGACTTCGACCATAAAATAAAACTCGATTATTATTGGTAAAAATAACATTTAATTCCCATACTAATAAACTTTAAATTTTAACACTAAAATAACATCTTTTATAGAAAAAAATTATTAATCAAAATAATTATTTACAGCTGTTTCATGGGATATAATTGAAATAGAAATGTGGCGCAGTTAAACTGTGGCAGCCCAGAGAGAGAATGGCTAATGAGGTTTAAAGAACAGTAGCAGATGAGAAAAGTCTATAAGTGGCATTTGTTTACTTATTTACACAATATATAACCAACAGGGCGCAACTGCAACAACTTAACTGGAGTGCAATAAGTTCAAAAACAATTATTGTTATTAACCGGAGAACGATTAGCAAATGAAATTCGTGTAATACATTTCACAGATATTGAGTATTAAACAATTTACCTAACTACACGATTTGAAATGATCCCTTCCACGGAATATTGTTATCACTTCGAAGTCGATAGGATGCCGTTGAGTGTCGATTGCTTAATATCTGACTGGTTGCCAGCACCCTGTGGTTTCATCTCGACGGTAGTAATGAGGGCGATTATCACGGAAAACAGTGATGGCGGGAAATTGGTTCTCCTGGATGTACTTCAGCGCTGATCGAACCTGTTCACAAGTATTATCGATTGAGCATAAATCTTAATTACACACCAGTGTGAACGGTTTACCTGCATGGCGAAGTGCGGTGGTTCTACTTCGGGACTGGTCGATAAATGCTGTAATAAGAACTCGTCGCTTTGCGCCAGCCACAGATCAACACCGCGTAATGGATCGTAGTTGAAGGGGCCAATGCGGAGCATTCCTAAGGATGAGTCGTAGATGTCCAGCACCTGGAGAATGAAAGGATTTAAAGGTTTAGTCGAAATTCATGTAATTCATAATTTGTTCCATCCTTACGCTTTGGGCCCCCGTAAAATTTCTAGCTATTCTCAATTGCTGATCGGGTCCTCGATCGGGAAATGTTGCAGGAAATATTTCGCCAGTTTTGATATTAACGCCGACGCCATAAATCATTGGCCAGTTGATGTCGCCACGCAGGATTGTATTCAATTCACCGACACAGGCTTGCGTTAAATCTATTTCTAGGTGATGCTTGTGAAAGGCTTCTGCAAAAGGAAATTCCACATTTGACTACACAAATAGAAATATGTCTAAACTAGAAAGCTTTTGCTTTTTTTGTTAAATTTTTATATGCTATAAGGAAGATGAATTCATTTTCCTTTAATGTAAGGCTGAGTCCAAGTCGAGACACCGAAATTTCCTTAACAAGACACTAAACACATTTTATTAGCCTTTGATATTCAATCTTTTGCACAGGATTTCCTCTAATCTGCAAGACACTCTTGAAATTTATGTCTTTGCCTCAGATTCGCCTCTGCCAAATTGGGACGTTACTTTTGTGGGTGTCACAACGTGCTCAAGTTTCAACTTGCAGTCGCACGTAACTAGTTTCATAGATGTACAACTATTGTACTTACGCATTATATTGTAAAATATATCTTCTCCATAGCTCTGTTGGTCCCGAAATCCGCCAATTAATTGAACTTCGATTCGACCTTCTGGGTATCCTAGTGCAAGCTCCTGAACTCGAGCGACCATCGCTGTTACAGCCTCATCAATTCCATTTCCATCCAAATGTGCCAGAGCAACCGCACCAGATCCTGAATATGTAACACAATCAAATTTGTGTTCACTATTTTGTTTATGTTTATGAAGGATACCTGAATGTCTAAGGACAACTATAATGCAACTTGTCGCATCATCGGATCCGATTATGTTTACGTTCTTGTCATGGGGTGCAACTGCCGCCATTTCCCGCTGGCCAACGTACAACAGGCCAACTGGACCAACTGTTTTCGTTGGTATCGATAGCAGTTGTTGAGCATAATCCCTATAAACAGGATGCTGCAGGAATAATGTGCTGGTGTCCATGGGACAATCGTCCTGGAGGACACCATTTAAAACTAGAACCATTCTGGAAGGGAGCAGAAAAAAATGTTGTATTTTTGAAAATTTTAAAATATGTATTACATTTTCGTTGTTTTGGTATAAACAGTTCAAGGGTTAAAATAGATTTAATTAATTATTGTTTGCTGAGAAAAAAAGTGAACTCCGAGACTAATTTTTCCTGGAATTTCTTCAATTATTAAAAATCTTAAAAATGATGCTATTTTGGAAGTTTTTTTAAAAATTTTCTTAAAGTATGTACAATATGTCAAGAGTATTTAGTAACTAGGAAAGAAGCAATTGGTCACACCAATTACGTGATACCCTATATGTAGAAAAATATACTCATTCTTATATCAACATTTTTGTATAAAAACGACTCATGCTTATATGGCAACACTAAGAAGGAGTTACCCGATTTTGCTCATCTTCGAACTTGACCTTGCAATTTTAATCAAATATTATTGTACCAAATTACAAGTCTCTAGCTACAAGCGTTCTCGAGTTATCGTCTGGTCAGACAGACAGACAAACAGACGGACATGCATAAAACGGTTTCTTTTCACTTCCCAATCATGAATATATAGTTCTTTCTTTGCTGTGACGATTATTTCTTGGCGTTGCAAACGTTCGCTCAAAACTAATATACCCTACATCTAGGGTATAAAAATTTCTAATCGATCCTAGAAATAGTTTTAAAGTACCTAGCAATTACTGAAAGAATTTTTACGATTCATAGGAAGCCTTTAAGATTAAAACTTTTTACTTTAAAAGCGATTTTCTCAAAACTACGTGTTTGAATACGTTAGCCACAATATATTAAAAACTACTGGATGGATTTTGATGAAATTTCTAGGCAATTAAAACTTAAGCCGGATCAAAGGATTTGGTTTTTTAACTAAAACTTTTAGTTTTATCTATATATGTAAAAAAAATCACCCACTCATTCATATATCAGAGTATCTCCGAAACCACTGAACCGATTTCAATAAAATTTGGAATATTTCTACAACTTACCTCATAGGTGCTCGCTAAGAAACGGTTTTTCGAAATTCGGAGATGAAAATTGTTAAAATAGAGGTTGGCAAAGAAAAGGGGTAGTGAAGTCAATTTATTGGTGTGTGGTAGCAAGTGAAAGAACAGGTGCTGAGTGACTGACTCATCTCTGACTCGGCTAGACCTAGAAAGCTGAAATTTTTCACAGAGGATGCCTTTATGACAGATACATAGAAATAAAACCGGATTTTTTGAAATTCCACCCATAAGAAGCTAACTGGGTAAAATAGATGATGAAAGTTCTTATGAAAATCCGCCATTTTCGAAGTAAAAGATTTATAAAAATTGGTATTTCACCTTTTCGGTTAGAAAAAAAGCTCAATAAGAACTACCAACTTCTATACTAATTCAACCCGCCAAAACAACCCTTCACTGAAAAAAACTAACCAATTAATTATTACTGTAACCCGACCTACGGGAATTGAAAAATATTAATATGATATACGTTGTAATGTCATCAAAATCCATCCAGTAGTTTTTAAAATTTTGGGTCACAATCGACCAGCGATAACTTTTTCTAGAAACAGTTTTTTTAAAAAAATTTCTTAAACAATCTTAAAGTATTGTGTAAAAATTTGATATATTATGTACCTATTCAGTAAAAAACACTATACATGAGTTCCTACGAAATTCTAGGAAATATCTATTTTTCACACTGCCTGACTGTTTAGACTCTCTTTTACTTCCTGGGAAGTTCATTATTATTTATATTAAATTTTATTCTTTCCTATGAAAATCAAAAAAAGGATCAATTAAATGACGAGACAACAAACCAAAAAATTACCAACTCAATAAACTTCCGCCTTCAAGATTAAACAATATAACAATCTAATCATATTTGTCACTGTATTAACAAGTGAATTCCACTTTGCAAAATGAAAATCCGGAAGAGTTTCCTTTTGATTGTGTATGAAAAATAGTCATTGAATAATTCGAAATTTGATTAGATATTCAACGAAAAATAATTTGAAGATGATGACAGCGTAGATAGCACGAAACAATATCGCCATAAATAAAGACTATCACGTCGTGAATAAAATCCGAGGCACGGAAACGTTATTGCATGCGAATGGACGAGAAACAAGGTACATCCATTGTCTGGACTGGGCCCACTCGACTTAGGAGGTATTGTGTGTACATATTAAGGAGCGATTGCAACGTAGAAGTATCTAATGACTCAAAAATATATAGAGAAGCATTGGAAAAATAGGGACCACGATATGGCGGAATGATCGCATTATAAAAGAGCCTCATGAAAAACTGATCAAGTGATCGTACATATGTTCTTGTTCTTCGTTTGCTGTTTAACGACGAAAACTTGTCCATCTTTTATGTTTCGTGCCACGAAATACAATTTTATAGTACTTAAATGAATGGATAAGGGCCATCAATAAAATGATTTAATGCATCCTATAAAACGAACATTAAATCATTGATCTAACGATCATTATCATTACGTCGTCTCTTTACGTATGAGCTATGATCAGTTGACGGATGGTGAAGAAGTTCGCCTCTTGGGATCTTTCTATGTTGCAAAACCGTTCGATTGATAACAATTGAGTACTAAAATTATTAACGTATAATGCAATTCTTCCTTGCTTATCCAGATGTCTGGCATCAACCTCGTTTTGCAATGATATTGGATCGAGATGACAACTTCATTGGCACGGATCTAACATTGGTTCACAGTAGACTGTAATTGCATGTTGCGAATAATGTTTTTTTGTTGCATTGCGAAATATTCAGTTACTGAAATATTTTTTAGACTCCTACCTGAAATTGATTTTTTTAATGATCACATTCCAAGGCTCAAGTCAACAATTGGCTATTAATAAACGATCGTTAAATTTTAATATTGATTTACTATAAAATTTGAACATTGCAGTTTTCGTGGAATAGTTATAAATTTGCAAGTAGTGTGGGTGGACCAGCTTGAAGTGAAAGGCAATCGAGAATTAACTATATCCAAAAGAGGAATGAAATTTACAAATTCGGTACAATCTATTTTCATTTTTTATAAAGTATACTCACAACTGCAACGAGAAGTTGTTGAATCGTTTCATTGCATTTAACACAACTTTAGATTTCACGAAAGAAATATTAATCTCAATGCTTTATTGTCAAGAAATCTCAAGGTAAGTCCCTAAATCAAAACAACCTGTCAAATTAACGCTGTGAAATATAAGAACATCTTCTGCGGGGAGAGTGGAAGAACTGCTAAAAAACAACCAGAACCGAACACAGAAATAGTGATCAAATGAAAATTATAAATTGACGTCTAACTTTCTAAGGAAATTGTAATCGAGATTAAATCAAAGTAACACTTCCTTTGGCCAGAGCCACTGGACAGAATAGTAGCCACCATCGATCCTCCGGTTTGCACAAACTTGAGGTATTCCGTGTTCGCCGTCAGCAAGAACTGCCTTTAAAGAGGAGGGGAAGATAATAAAGTATGAATATCACAAGATTATTTGTCCGAATATGATTTGTGTTCTCACTATGACGGTCGATGAATGATTCATGGACACAGAAGCCGCAGCAGGGAGCCGACAATTCGTTTGCCTCAGGAAGAAGTCTTTAAAACTTCGGGGCTGATCTTGAGTCAACAAACAAAATAATGACGAAACTAAAGATGTTCCCAAACCAACCCCCAGAATACAATAGAATTTTAATTTAATGATCAGCCCATCACATTTAACACTGGGACATGATCAATCGAATTTAAAAATAGGATATCTTGATAGATAAATGAATCTGGGGTCGGCATTCACCATCTGAATATCGCAGTATATGAAATCGATTGGCATCAGTTCACTTACGATAATAAATATTCTTCGGTTTCGATTTGTTTCATTTCAGTATAATTTTAAAAGAAAATAATTTATAGTTTTCTGATGTTGATGATCGTTGGCGGGGATTGTGCAGTGTGCAATGCTTTGCCCTATTCGCTAAAATTGGTAGTCGATGATCGTAAATCCAGATGTCTTCATAATTCAATGGACACATCAAGGTATGGGTGCTGGTTAACAACTATCAGTTGATTATTATTACGAAAACTGCAGGTTTATTTAATGGAATTTAACACCAATTACTCAAATGTTGGTGGCATTTATTTATTTAATAATTTTTTTTATCTCCTTTCAGTGTTGTAAACATGAAAATGTTGCTCTTAAAGCCTTGACACTTTAGAGTTTAGGTCGAAACATAATTTAGATTTTGATTTCGTTATTCTTTGGCAAAATATTTTCAAAATAATTGGTATAAATATAGCAGTTGTTATGATCTTGCGAAAATGTTAAAATCGCTGATGTTGTTTTAGGAAAACATTTTTATTAATTTTATCTGTTTCTATTTTCAAATATTATTCTTATAACATAATAATTAATTAATCTTCGGGGACTTTTTTTGGATTTTGGAAAGGATCTAAAATGTTTTTGCGGATACCTTTTGTGTAATATATTCTTTTTCAATTTCACAATTTCCCTGAAAATTTTTTTTAAAACTACAAGCACTACAATATATCTCTAGTTTTATAAAATTACTGCAATAAGCAGTGCTTGATGTGTAACAGGAAAGAAAGTGGAACGCAATTCCGGTCTGCGGGGGTCTTATTTGGGGTGGTCTTATATGGGGTGAATAATTTTTTTTTTAAAACTTTTAATTAACAAGTATTTTGTCCTTAAAGTAAGGATCTTCAAACACTAAAAAATTCCTTTTTGAAAAAACCAAACATTTAAAAAAAACTTGTTCAAACATATTCTTTATTTTTTGGTTTTAGCTTGTATAGGTAAGGGAACGGCGCGGCGCGGCGCGCAGAGGAGGAAACTACCCTAAAACCTGGCCTAGTCTCAAAAAGTTACTTAATTGATGTTAAATTTGTTACTAGAGGGCTATATTTACGTAACAATTCAATTAAGTATATCGTTTATATAAATATCTACAGGAGTGTGATATCAACAATATGAATGTGGAACATTGTTCTGTAACATGTCAATGACAAATGCATATAAAAGTCATTGGTAAATTTCAAGTTTTCAAAATGTTATTGTTGTACCATTTTTCGATGAAAATACTCCAGTGTGGTTTTACTGTATTCCCACACAAATCAAGTCATGATAATAAGGAAAATATTAATACAATATTGTAAGATAATTTATTTTATTTAAAAACGTTTTCTAATCTTCTTATATAAACGACATCAATAATTCAAAGTATTACTAAAAGTTATTAACTCTTCTAAAATAAACCAAACACTAAAAAAGATAAAAAGAAGAAAGTATATCAAGTCACCATCGATAATGTCTACTTTGCAAATAAAAATGTTAATATGTCGATAATTTCGTCGTTATATTGTCACCAGAGTCACGATCGGTAATATCACCATAACAAGTAATAAAAAATCTAAACTGTCTTAATGCAGTGCACTCCAGCGGAGGTGAATTGCACGATAAAATAAAACTTGAGCGCCCGGCGAGTTGGCCTGAGCTGGAGGATCTGTGAGTGTGCTTCAAAAACTAAGACAAAAAGTCATAACGAATGATTGTAAGAGCCATTGTTACCACTATGTCAAAATGGTTAAATCCGAAAAAAGGATAACCAAAAACGAAAATAAAAAGAGAAACGATCGCGTCCGCCTTCTCTCGCATTTAAATGGATATTTACAACATGTTCTCCTATACTAAACGTGATAGTTAAAACTGCTAAGAACGTAACAATTTATCATTCACGAACGCCCCTATCTTCGATCTAATTCTCTTTTACACACTGGAGCCGGGGAAGCACTGAGTTTATTTTGAGCATAGGTGTACGATGGGATGATGATGCTCGGTTGGCTAGCGATGTTTGTTCCTTATAAATTTGCGATAAGGAAGCCGAATAGATACAGTTGGCATTTTGGATAGAGAGAATCGAGGATCGAGGATCATCGGGATGGGTATGGCGGGGGTTTACCCAGCAATAGTTCAAAAAGGTAAATAGACTCAAGAGTGCATAGCGCACAAACGATTTATAATTGGCGGTTGATGACATTCCAAAGAACGATGCCTAAAATGCAAATAAGATGCATTCATGTCCATTGGATGGTTATAGTCTCGGGATCTCGCTGGAAGGAAGCATCGTGCTAGAAATGGTTAATTACATCAGCCAGTTGAGCTCTTTAAATTCAAATTGAGTCTGATTTTCTTCAATTAAGTAGGAGAACTTAATGTCGAACTTTTATTTTTTTCCTGCCTTTCCCAACTCTGCACTTCACCGTCGTACTTTACTGTCTGAGGAGTAACTCTTTTTCTTTTTTTTTATTGATTTTTTTTTTCTCTCTTCTCTTCCTTTTTCAGGTACAAAACCAATCTGGCCACCACCATCACATAACTCTTGACTGTAACCTATTTCAGAGTTGACTACAATTGCTGGAATGTTCGACGATCAGGTACAAAGGGATAGAGCGAAAGAGAATCACGATCCCGGAAGAATCATATGGCTGAGCAGATTTGACGATTTGATTTCAGTGGAAAAAAGCATCGCGCAAAACTTTCATACTGTGCAATACCTTCCCGCCGTAGACCCATAATTTTCCGCGGGAACTATGTGACTGAGTTACTTTAATTCATGTTTTTCGGCTTATGTTGACTCTATCTAGATCTACCTTCGTTTATTCGTTTCCTAGTTTGTGGGTACACCGTCGGTCGTGGTGATCGGTCTGACTAGACAGGCGGCCATTTGAAGAATCTTAAGAAAATTGTCTTTAATTATTTTCTGTCCGAATTGCACGAAAACGTTAATGCAGCCGATCTAGCCAAGTCTATGCGCCGGTAGCGAACTTGTTTCCTTTGTAAAAAGAAAAAATACCTATGAGAATATCAACGACGCTGCAATGTCCCTTTTCCTCACCTTTTGCTTTTATCTATTTTATTTTTTTTACTTATCGGAAAATATATCGAGACAGCGCCAAGATCTAATGATTATACAGCAAAAAAAAAAAAAACATTGTTGCCGGGAAAAGTCAATCGTGTAGCTCATTAGTTACACATTAATTATTCAGGAAATAAACCAACGAGATATCTTCGTTTACCTTCATTGGTGTAGTGAAAAAATGAAATAAAACGAAAACGAGTACAATACGCAGACGCAGCACCTCAAGTGCCACATATTGATGGATAACAATTTTCACATCTTTTCGTACACGCTGCATCCGCGGACATGACCGATGGTCACTTCGAACAAGATTGATTAGGTGTGGTGTTACAGTTCTTTCGGTATCCAATTAACAACGGAGTCGGTATGGCTTTTTCGACATTGTTTGATTTTCTACTTAAAGACGCATTTTCAGTGCCATTTATTATTTCTAGGATTTTTGCAATTGCCTTTTTCTTTTGTTCAATGGTTCGTTTGCAGTTTCACGATGAGTCAACATGTGAAATAGAAGAAACGATTGACTTTTTAGTTTCAGTCGTTTTATTATTAATTGCACAGCTTCTTCAGTTTTAAGCCTTTTAATGGGAGTCTGCCAAGAAAATTAATGTGCGTGTGTGATCATTTGAAAGTTTCAAGTAATTCTTTTGATATCACACAACGATCGAAAAATCTTAAAATTTCAGGAAAATATTTTGAAGTTAAATTTATTATATAATTGGTAAATGTGTTATTCTGACAGTTGATCTAGGAACATTGCCTTTAAAAAATAACTATGAATTATTATAATATACAATGATCATTTTAAAGATCATTGATCTTGATTTAGGTGTTAAAGAAACACTGCTAATTGAAGCTAAATGTAAATTTAAAAGTATAAATGGTTTAGGTTCGGGTGATTACTAAACGATGGTATTCTATGTAGAATACGACCAAATAAAAACGATTCAAGCATATATGGCAACACTAAGGAGTTGTCCGATTTTGCTCATCTTCGAACTTGACCTTACAGTTTCTATTGCACCGAATTCAATTTTCAAGCTATAAGCCTCTCGAATTATCGTCTGGACATTCAAACGGACAGACGGACATCCATAAAAGGGTTTCTTTTTACTTCCTTATAATGAATTGAATATATAGGGGAGACCGGGGCACATTGGCCATAGGGGCAGGTTGGCCAACTGCAGTTATTTCTCATAATTACCACAAGATCGGGCTAGGAATCAAGGGGTAGGTTGGCAGCAATGCCAACTTCCTTCTGCAAAAACAGTACGGCCGCCAGATCAGAGTTTGACAAGTGATATCAAATTATCGGTTTTGTGTGTTTCAAAGTAAATTTTTAGTGGAGAGTTAAAAGTGTTTTATTTAGCTTGTGAATATTTCAGGTGCAACAGGTTAGTAGTATGTTTAAAGGTTGTAGTTTGAGGGTTAGTTACATGTTGTTTACAGATTAAATTGGTTTACTGAATTCTGTAAAAAATATAATTTATATAAAAGATGCCGATGGGGCAGGTTGGCCCAGGGAACACGGGGCACGTTGGCCAATGGCCACCTGGGCCAACCTGTCCTGACCAATATTAACACATGTTCTAATACAACTTTTAATTGAAGTTACGATGTTTTATAAGATTTTATATTATTAGGAACGTCAATATGGTGCGAAATTACAAAAAAAAAAAAAACAGAAAGAGGAAAAGTTCCTGAAAATATTATGCTACAAGCCGTTTTAGAAGTAAAAAAAAATAAAAGGCCAATCAGGGCTGTAAATGAAGCGTTCGGAATACCGAGAAAAACTTTGGGAAGATATTGTGCAAAGTTCCAAGAGTCTAATGAAACAGCTCAGCACAATCAGCCTACGGTCAGTGAAACTGAACAGCCAGCCCGGAACGCAATGGATCCAGTGCACCAGCTGTAAGCGCTGGGCTCATGAGGAATGTGTCAAAAATGAAGTCAACGGACTATTTTTTGAATATTTCAATTGTGCTGACCCTATGGACTTAGACAGTGAGTCTGAGTAAGTTTCCAGGTAACAAAACTTATAATAATTTGAAAAAAAAAAAATATTCTCTTAATATGTAATTTTCATGCATTCATTGTGTATTTCTTACGTATTGGTCAAATACATTGTGCAAATTGTTAAATTCTCTTGTTTTATATTGATTTCCTACATTTGTGTCCATTTTACTTCTGCAAATGTCACTTGGGCCAACTACCGGGCCAACTTGCCCCGAGGTAGGGGTACATTGGCCCACTTGACCCATCTCCAAAAACCTTTTTCTATAATTTTTTTCAACATAGTTTTCAAGGTTTAGAAGTGATATACTGATTCTGTAAGAATGTCCTAACATATTGCAACATAAAGTGTCGTTAAAATACTTATGATTTTTTTTTAAAAAAACATATTAAAAAAACTGGGCCAACGTGCCCCGGTCTCCCCTAATTCTTTTTTGCTGTCACCATTATTTCAAGGCGTTTCAAACGTTCTCTCAAAACCAATATACCCTACTTCATAATATAATTGCCAGGTCTTAAATATTTTATTTAAATAACTCTCAACTAAAATATGGATCAGCATATTGTGCAATGTCGTCACCACCTAATAAAATTCCAATGGGTGACACACTTCCGCAGGACGATCACACAAATCGTAGACGATCATTGCATCAATAAAGAATTACTAAACAGGCAATTTGAAGATCCAACTGATCATCGCAGTGGGTAGTTTGAAATTGCTTTTGAATTGCTCTAACCATTTTCGCCTCCTTAGAACTAGAACTAGACGAACGACAACTGATCTCCCTCTGGTGTAACTTCAGACATTTGCAAGTCGAATTCAGACCGGCTCGATCGTCCGTTCATTCATTCATTGATTCAGTGACGATCACTAATTACGCGGAAAGTTATCAGTTGCCTGCCGCAGTCAGTCTGACGATAAAATGTAATTAAATTAAATTTCATGTGCATATAAACTCACGGAATTATTCCAGCTACTTAACATTTTGCGTTTAATTACATACAGAAACCTTGTTGTTTTTTTTCTTCTTCTTAGGTGCTCACAAATTCTTCTGTATAAAAAGTGTAAGCCAGGAACGATATTGTACGGCAGAGAAGTACGAAAAATATCACTTAGTGATTGTAATAAGCTACTTAATGCGTATTTTCGCTGTAATTAAAGATAGTACTTTTTGAATTTGTCCTTGGAATTTCATTTTGTCGAGATACACTAAGCTTTATTCTTGATTGCCGCTTTCTTTCTTGTTTTTTTTGGTGCATTAATGTATGGCGATTAAGAGATTAGTTTTGAATGCATAATTAAAAATCAATTAAGAATGCAATTTAAACAATTGCTTAATCAGGAATAAATTAAATGGATTTTATAACATATGTATGATTTATAATCGCTATGTGTAAATTAATTATATAAATTTTATAATGTACTCACATTTTGGCTTAAACTAATAATATCCTAAAATTTAAATTCGCCTCATTAGGGATTTGGATCACATGTATGTGTATCTGCAAATAAAAACAAACAAATTACATTTAATATAACTCAATAATAAGTACCTGCAGTTTAATCATAAAACAGAAATTAAAGAAAAATGTAATTCAAAAATAACAAAAGCAAATGAAACCTTAATTTTGATTTTATGTTTATTTTACGAATGATTTTCGTTTTTAGTAAAAATATATGTATCTGAAAACTGAAGGAATAAATGTTTTTTCCTGAATCAAGAATGTGTTAATCTAATATAGGATTTTTAGAAATTAATCAATGAACCCTTTTGAATTACATAATACATTTCAATGAATTTCTAAAATTTCCCTCCACAATATAATAAAATTATTTTTTTAGAGTTTTATCTGTTCTATGCACTTAAAAGTCAAAACGCAAACACACCTTATTTTTTAAACAATCACATATTTTAAAGTGCGAATTCTCATTTACAACAGAAAAATGCCAGTTGCACTCAACAAGTTGATTCCTCAAATTTCAAAATATAATTAATACGATTTAATAAGCCGTGCAGAAGCATTTTCTGAAATTTCACCGTGCTTCATTGGTTAATTAAACTGTTGGTTAATTTATTGCGACGTTCATTGAGGAAAGAAAAGTTGAGAAAATTTTTGCATCGTGATTATAAAAGTGCAAACATGAAATGTGAGTCTCATTATTTTTGCTGAACATTGCATAAAACTCGAGGTATATTTTTCTAGTGTTTGTTTAGCTCACTAAAACGTACAAATGGGGAACGACTTGAAACCGCTTCCAGGCTTAATTACTGTCAGTGACAAATTAGTGAGTGCCTGCTTTTTCATAAAATCGTGTTCGATATTAAACAGCTCTGTTATTAATTCCGATATGGAATATTATTGTTTTCATCGATTTTTCTTATTTAATGTTCTAAAATTTCCTGAAAAAATTTCTCGGAAATTCCCGAATAACTAGTTTTGTCTAAATAAAATATTCCTCTATTACAAAATTTCATAAATTCAAAACTGTTGAAATAACATTTCAAAATGACGAATGTAGAAATTTTTCAATTGAAATATCATCAACTAATAAAATGTATTAGGTTGATGGATTTATATCTAATCGAATTGCTTTGGTACGTTCAACACATAAAATTTATAGCAATGTTTATACATAATTCTTCGTATGTAACGTTGTATTTCATCACGTGCCGCGACACACTGTCTAATAACCTCAGATTACTTCTTTATAGCCTCACGAAGGCGATTTATTTCCCCTCAGAGAGCGGCTTAGAAAATGTTTCAGTTGTAAATAATGTTTGAAAAAGATTACAGACGAATATTGAACATTTTAACAGTAAATGTTTAGATTATGCTTCATTGTTTATCGATAGAATATTATTTTGAACTGTACAATAGTAATTAACAGGTGATTACGAAGGAGATTTGAAAGAAGGATATAAGAAATAATACAGTTGCTCAGAAGCCATTGCGGTTAAGTCCAGAAAACAAAATCGAAAAAGAGTTATATGTTTTTTAATATAATACTTTTATAAATTTTGGGTTTATTACTTTGTTCACAAGGGTAGGTACCTACATGTTTTTTTCAAATGGTAGGCTCTGTAACAAAACAACATGACGTGTACTGTGTAAAAGAATTGCGATTAAAAAAATATTTGAATAAAAAAAACGTTTTTAATATAGATACGTTTTTAAAACGGACTAAAAAGTATAAAATAATTTCTCCTAGCCCTATACAGATTCCTAACACCTGCAAACAGGTTGACCTGAAAATTTGGGATTGTGAATTTTTTATAACTAAGGGGGTTATTGCGAGAGTCGATTCTACCATGTATCGAGTCGACTTGAGTCGATTCTACACGTAAAAGTCACGGTATTGCGGATATGCATCGACTCGATGTTTTGTACTGCCATATAAAAGTCACGAGACATCTGTCACTTTTGGTTTTGAAATGTGGCGGCTGGTTGTAATTTGTGACAAAGTCTGTGTTTTGCAGTGAAAATATACAGGGTGTTTCGCTAGCAAGTGTTCCAACATATACCAATAGATTCCTTGAAGTGTTGTGAACATCTATTACGATTAGACATTTTATCGAAAAACCCCTCCTTCACCCCTTTTTTAAGGGCTGAAACTTTTTCGTCTGTGTAGGGAGGTGAGTTCAATAAAACGTTATAACTTTTTTTCGGAGTAAGATGGAAGAGCAGCCAAGGTCTCAATAAAAAGTACGCACTATTACCTTTCCAACAGTGTCTCACATGTCTCGATCCGTTGGCAAATGTGGCAAATATAAAAGTTCAAACTTAAAATTTTTAAAAATGTCGGTTAAAAATTTACATTTTTGTACTTCGTCCTTAAAAATTTCCTGTATAACAAGGATATATTTTTAAAAAAAATGTGTACTCTTAAGATATTTCCCTAATAAAAAAGGAATCATGCTAATATCTTTAGTATATCAACAGTTATTAAGATTTTTTTTAAACAATGTAAAACTATTAAAAAATTTAAGAGCATTTAAAAATGCTTTAAAACACTAAAAAAAATATTATTTTAATTTTTTTAGACAAGACAAAAGGTCAAAATTAAACTGTCTTGACAGATTTTACCAAAGTCGACATGAAATTGTCAGTCGACTTGAAAAGTCTACCAAATCGATTAAAGTCGATACCAAGCGACTCTCGCAATACGGTGACTTGTGATTCTACGAAAAGTCGATATGAAGCGACTCTCGCAATAACCCCCTATGATTAGTAAGGAAGTAATTGATTACACCAATTATGAGATACCCTAGATGTAGAAAAAGTACTCATTCTATGTAAAAATCTAGACATGAATTTTCTTATGTACCTAACTAAAGCTATTCATCTGCGACTGCTTATTTTGTATTCGCAGTTAACCTGCAACAGTATAGATCATTCCTCTATCCCTAACCCGAGGATGCGCGCTGTATAGCACAACACGAATGTCTAGGGAAAAAAATTGTGTTTTAATAAATAATATGTTTTAAAAATATTTTTCATTTATTAAACAATATTTAAGGAAAGAAAGGCAGAATGTAAATATTCAGTAAACAAAATCAACATTTTTGTATAAAAACGTTTCATATTTATATGACAACACTAAGAAGAAGTTGCCCGATTTTGCTCATCATCGAACTTGGCCTTTCAATATTAACGAAGTATTATTATACCAAATTTCAAGTGGCGAGTTGTCGTCTGGACAGACAGAAGGACAGACGGACATGCATAAAATGGTTTCTTTTCAATTCCCAATCAAGAATATATAATTATTTTTTTCTGTCTCCATTATTTCTTGGCGTTGCAAACGTTTGCTCAAAATTAATATTAATATACCCTACAACTAGAATATAAAAATACTTGTAAGACTTACAACAAGAAACGTGGAGCGCTTATCAATTTTTCCAACACTTCTTATTATTAAATTTTTGCATGCGCCCCACGTTTTTTCGAAGTTAATATAGATGAATGAAAAAAAAGAACTTTTTGACTAAAAAAAACAAAACAAAGCGTAAGAACCGAAGAGCTTTAAGAACTAAAAAGAATATTTTTTATTACATTGAAATTTACATCAAAAAATATCAAAAAATGGTTTCTGAGCGACTATATTTGTATTAATTCGGTTTTTTCTACTCTTATCGTTTTGTTAATCTAATACTATAGTAACTAACCCGATTAAACTGTAAACTCATTACAACATTATAAGTTTTGCTGGCAACAAACACGTAAACGTAAATAAACATGAAGTCTTCATATTAATATTACTGATATGAATTAATTATATTTTTTAGTGCATTTTGATGTTCTAAATTTGCTGAATTGTGTTAATATAATAAAATTCAACAATCTTGCAATACAGCGATTAGAAATGAATCCAGCTTGTGTTTGCAACAAGTCACTCCAATTAATATAACATTTAATATTTCCGTTTGCAATTAATTTATAATATTTTTTTGAAAGTCCTTATAAAAGATATTGACAACAGCTTATCACTTCATTAATTTCGGTTGAAATTTTCTCCAATTCAATTAAGAAGCTTGTGTTATCGGTGCTTTACTGGCAAAGCGTCTGTTTATTGAATTGAAAAAAGTTCTATTTATACAAAAAAAGCTGTCAATCTTGTCCTTATCAGTTTTGAACTGAAATAAATTAGGAATTTCATCCGCAAAATGTGATTTAATTACAAACATATTTTCTGTTAATCGTTCGAATAAGGACAAGTTTTTTGGATCCAGTTGTCTTATCAGTGAATTTTTTTTATCCCAATTTCAACTGTGGAATTCTATTCGAAATTCGCTTTTTATTTTAACTTATCATTCAATGACTTATTTATAATATTCATCAGAAAATTACGTCAGTCTTGGAATAATAAACATATTTTACGACAAATATGGTATGGATATTTGTCATTTCGGCAGATTTGTGGCAAACTCTGGAAATCAGAAATTCATTAATTTGACTTTTGAAAACAATTTTCTGTGTATATCTGTGTTTAAGAAAAACATTTCCATTAGACAATATTAAAATTCAGTTTAAAAGCTTGAAGTGGATGTTGATCCTGTCTTAATTTTAGCGATTAGTCCTTCATTTTCATCGCATAGGACAAACTTTCCCGCAGAACGTTAAGTCGGTGTTGCACCTGCATGAGACCGGAAATTAAAAGCATTATCATGTAAGCAAATAATGCTGTTGAAAACAACTAACCACACTATTACTAATTTGCATCACCTGAATATAGTGGATGTCATTTAGTCTCCCAGAAAGTTATAATGAAATGCAAAAACAAACAACGTCGAAAAACACTAAAAGTCCGAGAGGAAAATGTGAAGCTAAGTGTGCTCCTTTGATTATGTCAAAAAGTTTCCATTTGTGCATGGGGCTTATCTACGTGCTTATTGTGGTCTACTTGGTCCCATGGGCTCTCGGTGGCCGCTTCTAGCTTCATTAATTATATACATTTCAATTGCCATTGGCTCGGATTCCGTCCAATGGCTTCCAAGAGCGATAACGCGGTTCAATCTCTCAACTGCCAACAACTGCTTCGCACAGCGTTTTCAGATGGATTCGTCAATATCCGATTGGCGTCAGTAATTAATCCTGCATTAATGTATATTTTTATTTTCTGTTTGTATTGAATAAACGTTTTCTTCTACAATTTTTTAAGTTTGTTTTCTCCGTAAGGCAGTGATAGAGCTAAGTGGGAAATGTTTTTTGCGATTAGTGTGGCATATATATAAGCTTTTAATTACTAATCGCATGAAAATTACATTTAGTAAATGTGTTAATATACTGTTGGTTTTTAGTACAATAATTTTGTTGCGAAAGCAATAATAGTGTGTTTGTAAAACAGATTCGTTGTCTTCCGGTCGAATTTTTAATGAGAATCTTAAATTAAATTCATTGGAATGAACTAATTGCCGGATATGAACACACTAGGATTATTCGTTTGCTTTAGCTGATAACACGATCAGGTTAATCCCTGAGCCTTGAAGTGAAGACACTTGAGGAGAAGGATTGGTTTAAAATACAAAATTTTATCTTGAAAATTTTGTAAGAATGTCAATAGAAATTATTGAAGTAGGTTTATTATAGCTGTTCTTACTCTAAAATCATCAAAGAAAATTACAATATTTGAAATGGTTGTCTTAAAAAACCAAAATAAATAATTTGCAATAAAATTACTGATCGAAAAGTAAAAATGTTGCCAATAAAATACCCCCAGACTTCGGTAAACGAATCTTTAGTGTCCCTCCCACTTTTTGAGTTATGCTTAAGTTAACGCCCGCCAAAGTCTTTTGCTTCTTTTAATATATTTTGTAAACCCATCCAACACAACACCATTTTGTCCGTTTCGTATGCAACACGCAGGTATTGTTCACTTCACCCCTTTACATTGGCATCTCACCTTATTGAATGGGGCAAAACTGATGAATGAACAGTCTATGATTACATAACTTAGCCATTTGATTTGTTTTTATGTCTTTAGATCAACATTAAATAGCTATTCTAGATTCTAGATGTTCTCCTGGATTTTTAGTAGCTATTTTAGTAGCGTGTTCCTTGCAGTTATTGCTGTGATTTGAAGCAATTCAACCATTTTATGTCTTGTCCTCGAGTACTTAACATTTTTCCTTTCGTCCGTACAGTTATGATATATGAAATGTTAAAATATCCTATCATATCCAGTGATCACCGCTCCTTCTGCTGCACTCCACATATTGCACAAAAGTGACACCATTCTAACTACACGTAAAACGTGCCTTCTCCGTTTGCATGTTTTACAGCTCCAACTTCTGCAGACTTTATGCGTTCCCGCAGCAACATATTCCGCATCTTAAGTTTTAATATGACTGCATCTCATCTAATGCCCAGGCTCTATGGCATGCCATCGAAATCACCTCCCTCATTGGGATGCCGAATAACTCTCATTCCTATCATAATCCTACATAAATATGCAGCACTGTAAATATATGTACTCTGTGCACCGAGAGTCCGCGTTAACATTCTTATATTTTTATTTTTTCGCTGTAAAGACAATTGCCAACATTATCCGTGTATGAGATCGCGAATAAACTCAGACGCGTTTCATATCAAATGGCGGATAAAAACGATGTGCTGTGCATATATCGAAGTGAGGCAGAGAAAATAAGATATGAAAATTTAGTAACGATGGATGGAATACCTTTTCAGGTAGTGGAGAATTTATTGGAACTCAATATTTCCATTTCGTATATTACTCGAACGCCATTGCAATCAAAATTGAACTTTCAAATTAAGTTGGAGCACACTGCGAGGAAAATCCCGAAGCGACGAGGATGCCTCATTATTTTTCGAAACAATTTCATGGTTAAAGTAGCCGTAACTGAAATCTGCTGAATTGTGGGGAAAAATGTAAACGATATTGCTGTAGCTAATTAAAATTCGATACAGAATTACAGTTATGTTCTGAGTTACGAAATAAAGATCTCGATAATTTTATTTGTAAAAGGGGTAAAAAAGTCAACTGACAATTTAAATTCTGTTTTGAGAAATTCATCCAAAAAAGCACATTTTTTTTATTTATATTAAAATTTTTTTATTAATATAAATGTACAATAGATAACAGTTCAGAATAATGCACAGAGATTAGAAAACTTTGTTCTTTACAAACTGAGATATAATGCGTACAAGAAGAACATTTTTTATACAAAACTAGATATTATGAATTTTTGAAAAGTTGATCTAATAGATCTATGAAAATTTAGTGAAAAGTTCATTTTGAGACAAATAAAATTGGAACGGAACGAAAGGGACATTCAAACAAAATGAATGGTTTATATGCACTTCAATTGAACAATTAATTTTAAATAATGTAATATAAATTCATCTAACTGCTATTTTTTAGAAATTTTATTTTAAATATCACCATAATCACTTCTTTACATGTTTCAATTTTATCAGTGTTCAATGGAAACCATTTTGCATCTGCAAATAAAACAAAACGTACTAGAATAAGAAGAATTTGCTCTATAATAAGAAATGAACTTTGTACAATCAAGATAAACAGTCAATCAGGAAGAGTCTGGATATTTTTTTTGTTGCTGTCTCCAATTAATAATAAAACGATTGCTTCATGCATATTTTTATATTATAATTGTTATGAAACACTGCAACCTCCGAGAATTGTTTAAGATCTTTTCATTTCCTATGGAGTGAAAATATAATGATCTGACGAACTAATTCGCAAATGCGAAACCGGACGTGTTTTCTCTGCAAATAAGCAAGAAAATGATATGCTCACATATCGCGTACAGTAATAATTAATAGAATTGCACTTGCATAGAATAAATAATAGGCTTCCCTGGAGCAATTGGTCGTGGTATCGCATCAAATCGAATTATTTCTTTATTCACCGTGTCGAATCAAACAACATGTAATCGACTCGGGCTTGATGAGAATGGCTCTGGATTATTTTTGCTGAACTTTTATCTCTGCGAACGCAGACGTGACTCTCTCCTAACGATCGGCCGCGGAAGAGCAGCATTTGTTGCAGATGTTTTGATAGTTCGATCAAAGTTGGGTGTGCTACAATGGAATTAATAATTATTGTTTGTGTTCTTGTGATGGTGGCTGATGCTCCTTACATCGACAGGATTCGTGGAGGTGAAATTGAGTGATGAATTTTAGAATTTCAGTTTCGTAGTTGGAAGATTTTTGTGAAAATCAGTATTGCTTGTGGACGTGCCAATGCATAATAATACCAACTGGAGACGTGAACACTTAAGATCATTTGCAGTTCATTTTAAAAATTTAACCAAATTCGCAAAACATCTTAAATAATATTATAGAAGTATCAAAAAACTATGTTTGAATTCCGTACAGAACAGTATTTCTTTAGGCTCAGTATTAAGGGATTTCCCATGTTTGCTAATAATGCTTGGAGAGTCTCCAGTCTGCCTTAAAGTACCCACAACAGGAGTTGCCAGGTTTTTGACGGCTCTAAGCCCATGGTTTAACTTTAAACTTTAAACTGTCATGCCAAAACTAGCCGTGGAGAACATCATTATTTTTCGATTTTTTTTATTAAAAATGTTCTCCTCCAGTTTCAATACACTTGTTACAACAAATCTACTGTGATTCAAAAGCGTGTTCCAGCTCATTTTGGGTATTGCCTCTAGTGCTCCTGTCAGAGCTTTTTGATAATCGAAATGTCATCAAAAAACCATCCTTTCAACTTCAATTTCAATTTTGGGAATATAGTGAAATCGGAGAGAGCCAAAACAGGTGATAAAAGTACATTTTCAAGAGTTTTTGGCTCCCATAATATCGTTCACTAACTGCCAAATATGATTTGAACCGCTTTTTTGAATTTTTAACTGCTCTATGTTCCATGTTATAACTTCAACATCGGCAAGAAAGTCGTTTTGGGAGAACTCCCATAAGTCGTAACTTTGCTATTTACCAATCGATTGAAACAAAATAGATATTACCGGAAAGAGAAATGTCAGGAAGCTTTCAAACGCTGCTGGTTTGAACACTTAGATGGGACTACTAGTTACTGAGATATGGTTCGAGTCTCGATCGACTCGATACTAATTTGTCGCACTGTGTAAATTGGTTTATTTTCAAGTATTTTGATAAAACATCTGATATGCCCTTTTTTTAATAGAGTATGTCTCAATAAAAGGTTCTTAATTACTCAGAAGAAATTTTTTATTGCCATATTGAAAAAAAGTGAGTTATATGTTTTTTTAAGGGTTGTGCAAAATGTTACTATTAGCATCAAATATCTTGCGGGTCCACTGCAGCGAACTAAATTAGGAAATACGTTGGTACTTCTCTGTGCGCTCTGTTCGCTGTCGTATTTTTTACCTGGAGATCGTACCTAATTAACATGTACACAAGTTTCTTCTTCTATTGTGATCAAAAGAGTATTGGAAATCAATAATGGAAAGTTTTTGAATGTTTAAATCAGTTTTTGACGTCACAAAACCAACCATTACCTATAGTTTTAATTAGCTCAATTACATGTCTCATCGAATTCTAAAGGACCAAAGCATCGATGTTGAGTAGAAATAATGAAAAAAATGTTTGAAGCGAAATAACATAATATAATTATTATAAATCAATAAAATATGCTCAAAAACTTCCATGTTTTTTGAATGGTGTTTTTTACCAAGTTTCAAGAGCAAATAATTTTTTCTGAATTTCATTGTGCTGTGCAATTTAACAAGATGTTTACATTTAGTGTTTTGAAAACTCATCCACCTTCATCAAGAGTGTGAAATAGGTTACAAAACTACCAATTTGCAATCATCACCAGATCACCGCATGAAGACATGAAGACGTCATCATCGATGTCATTCGATTGCTGATCCTGTGTTCTGCACGCGTTTATCTCGGCTCATATCGCCATCGCCAATGGGAGTAAACATGGCGATAACGCGCCACGGGTTGTCTTGAATTAAGTTTTATATTCCAACATGTATTAAGATTGAAATGATATTACCTACCTCCGGCGGACATAGTCAGGAGACGCGTTGTTGAGTGCGGAAAAAAACCAAGAACCAAAACAGCCAGAATAATTTTCTCCAATCATCGATCAAAAATTTGTTACAAGTGGATTTGATTTCACATCGTGTATTTTTATTATTATTTTCAATGTTTCGTATGAGCTCATTACGACGACTGTGGCGTGCACAGTATTTACCATACCATTTCCCTTTTTGATTAAGCTGTGGTTTGTGTTTACATTTTCGGAGATCTTTTGATAAATTACAGATACGATTAACAAGTGGGGTTATGTCAATTAATCTTAATCCATAATTTTTACGGATTAATTTTCTTAAAATTTTACGAATTATATTCACTTAATGAATTAATAAAGCGACGGAGTCTGGGGTTAGCTCATTACTACTCATGGGAGACATCGTGTTCCATACGAAAGAGGAGAAATAAAAATGTTTGAGGAAACATCGAGGAGGGCCGGAATCAAGTATTGTTGTTGTATCCGACATGATAACTGGTTTAAATATGCGCGCGCAACTATAAAACCTCATACGAGAAAGATGCCTACTTGGGGGAACTAACCCCCGCCCTGGACCCATATTGTAGAATTCGCTTACGAAGGTTTTGAGGACCAATGTGGATATATTTCATTTTATTTCGCTTCTCCTCGAATGGCTCTGAGTTAGTTTATGGGACGGAATCTACAGAGGACAATTTTATTATTATTATTTTTTTTAAGTTACTTTTCTTCTCGGAAATCGTAAACCAATTTTTAATTTTTTTATGTTTTACATACTCTTATTTTTTATGATTTCGCTGTTATCTGAAAGTGGGAAATGTGGAATGGACGTTACTTGGGAGACAGTTAGATGATTGAGTTATCTTACGACTGTGAGGTCATCGCCTCTAAAGAAAGTGATAAATTGCGGAACGAGCATAGATGTTATCATCCGAACTAGACATCAACTGGAGGTCCTTATCAGTGAAACGAAATTAACCCAAGAACTGTATTTCCTATAATGATCGGTTGTTATTGTTATCGTATATGTTTCAATCTTCTGTACAAAACCGTTTCAGAAAATTTGATAATTGCGATAATGCTACATCTGCTTAAAAAAAATACATTTCAAACAAACAAGGGTAATATATTAATTCTATTTTTGAAATACATATGTAATATATACGGACATATCATTTTGTGATTGAACTTATTTTGGAGTTTCTTTTTCAAAACTCGGACAAAGCAATCTCCAAGCCATCTCTCAAGTATTATCAAACACAAAATCGAGTTTAAATATTCTCTTCCTTATTTTAGAATGTCTTTACAAAATATATGCGTGATCTTTTGCGATAAGTAAACAATGATCTCCAATGAGTCAAGTAAAAATGCAAGTCTGAATATTTCATAAACATTTCAATTAAATAAATTTAAATATTTTCCAAGCTTGAAAAGAAATCTCAGAAAGAAGATGTTTCCATTGCGATCACAAGACGGAACAGAGTAAAAAAAAAAAACAAATGTTTCCTACTGCTAATGATCTCGTCTTGAAATCACCGAAATTCTCTTTTGTTTTTTTTTAACTTCAACAGATCTTGTTATTTTCTTTTAGTTTATGAGTATGAAGTAGTTTGTGGGTCGTTCTTTAATAGTGTCCATTTTTCGTTGTTACCTTTTTTGTCAACTTAACTCTAACCACATTGAAAATACCACAAAAGGTATACGAGCAACTGAAGCGATGTTGTCTCTTTAGAAATTCACTGTTTCTCTTCTTCTTCTTCTTTTTCTTATTTTCATTTTTTTTTTTATTCACTTTAAGATTTTTATCATTAAAGAAGGGAGGCTGGAACATAAATACAGCACTGCACATAAAATGTACGTACACCAAAAACGTTGAAGACGGGAAGTTTGAAGTAAGAAATGAGTACTACGCGGAAAAGGAAAAATATATATTTTTTTTAAACATGAAACGAAAAAACATTTTTTTGAAATTCTTCAAGATCGTCGCATTGGCGAGTTTGCTGCAGAGAGTTGCTTAACAGATGAATTCTTACACCTATTATAAAAATTGTCGTGCAAATTTTATTGTCTTCTCGACTTGAATTGCATTTTTTGGATCTTGCTACTTTCATATTATGGCGAAGTGATATTCGCGGAATATCAAGTTTCAGCTGAAGTGTGTTGAAAATTATACAATGTTTGTGCTTTTAACTGAAACATTTTAAATATATCTCTTAATGTTCATGTTTATACACACAAAATTTCTTTCGTTTTTTTATACTGACCAGATTTTGCAAGAAGTGAAAACATTGTTATCACTTTTTTGTTAAAGAAATTAAACCAAAAGGGATTAAATAAATTAGTGTAATGGTTAACGAATGGGATTCTTAAATTGTTTTCTCCCTTTTTATTATGATTTATTGTTTTCATTTTCTATTCCGACACTTCTTAGTTTTTTTTTTCAATTTACACTATTTTAAGTTCAACAATTTATTTGATCGGAATTCATCAATTCAGTTTCTCATTACTGTTCATTTTGTTGTACTTTAGACATTGGAGTTTACAAAAAGGAATAATAATTAATTGAGTAATATGAAGAATAAAAAAAAAAAATGAGGCACCAGTTATAATTAATGACTTATTTTCATAAAGCATTCACGACAACCAGAATAATTGGCGTGAGTCTACAAAGCATTATTGACGACATTTATAAAAGTACGTATATTTTTAATTATATTGTAAACATTTTATTTAAGATGTGCACAGAAAAATATTTATTTGTGCTAGCTTAGAAAAATGTATTAATTTATGTTTTTTAACTAATATTTCTGCATTAACTAATATATGTACCGAAAAAAAAAATTTTTTCAAACAAAAAATTTTTTACTTCTTAACAATCATTAAATTATGAAATGTAGTACATAAATATACAAAATAATAAATATTAACATGCAAAGGTAATATCAATGAAAAATGACTTTGACGCCAAAATTACGTTTTTATTATAGAAATATTAATCAAGTTTTACTATTTTTATCACTGATTATGAAATGAGTATTTAAATTAAAAATACTTTGTAAGATGCGAATTTTTTCGAAAATAATTTGGATTTAGGTAATAAATTTCCCATATTTACTGTTTTCAAAAAGAAACTTTTATAGAAGTCCTTCAATTAATAACTATGATTCAATGATGAAATTTAATTTACGAAGGAATTCACTTTCAATTGCAAATTGAAAACAAAGCTTCCTGAAAACTCAGAATGTAAAAATAAAAATAGAAAATAAAAACTTGAAATTCATATCCGAATGTTTTCAATCGTTTATAACATTACAAGATACAATAGAAAAATTGTTATTATCAATTTAGTAACTCTAATTATTAAATTGTATTTGGTTTATATTCGAAAAATATTAGTTTTATTCTCCGTTTTGTTGAAAAATTTTTTTATATGTTGAAATTATTCTTTTAACCTCGAAAAACACACGACCCTGAATGGAAAAATATATTATATCGAATATTAATAATTTGTATATATGTAAGTAAAAATTTCTTGAAACACGAAATACCTTTTGAAAAACGAATTCATTATTCAACACTCTTTTGGCAAAATTTAATGCTAAATATGTATTAGGTATAATAAAAAAACACATAACTACGATATAAACAAATGCTTACATAAAGACTTCAACCAAAAATTTGTCGCAAACTGCACAAAAACCCAAAGCAACTGTTAAATGGTTTGTATAAGCAAGAACTTATGAAATGCAAATATCAATTTAGAAATCACTTATCACCGGTTTAAAAAATGGCACAATTCCACCAATTGCAATAATTATTATTCACAAGAAACAACAAAAGATCCGCGATTTTGAATTTGGGAGTCGCGATGCACCGGCGGAACATGAGAGAGTGCAATTAGAATTTGGTACGTGCACGAGTGCCGTCGGATTAAGTGGAGGCGTATGGAACAAGGAGCGCACTTCAGCGACAAGGAACTGCGGTCCTCGGCGGCGTCTGGGAAGTGATTCTATCAAACGTCAGCACTAGACTGAAAGCTTAGTGGCGCACGACGACTCGTCTTCTAAGGGAACTCCTTGAGCCTAGTTGGGCACCGGCGGGAGGCGAAAGCCGGATGGGGGAACGACTAGCATCGGGGCTCGGTGGCGGTGATTTAGTTTGATCGGACCACTTCGGTGCGCCTGTGTTCGCCTCGCGGCCAACTTGGAAGATATATCCAACGCACGATGGAGCCGGGCTCCAGCCCCACAGCATCTGCTGCTGTCCGTTGCTCTGGTCATTCCATCGCATATCGCACTTAGACGACGTGCCCAGGCCCATTTCGTGCTCTCGTCCATCTGACGCGAAGGTGTCTGTTGACTCTTTCTCAGGTTCCCATACAGAATCCACAAGTGTGCAAGCCTCCCATGGGGAGACCGACGACCGATGACCAGTGGACACTTCATACGTATTCATTCGGCCGCTGTGTGTGGACGAAGACAATGGAAGTGGACTCATAACGCACGACCGCTACTCAGGCGTGCACTTCATGGGGCGTTTTTATAACGACCGCAGCAATTAATTGTGTAAGACATAACACACACACACACACACACACACATTTACCAGACTGACCAGCAATTGCTTAAGGAGTCCACTGTGTCCTGTCTGCTTAGAATTAGCAGAATTACGAGCGTAATCGAAATTAACAGAAGAAATTATGTTCAAACTCTTTTGAGAAACATTTTGTTGCACAAAAAAATATTTGTTTTTAGTTTGATTTTAATTACAACTTCAAGCGAACTATCTCTTTGTTTTTTTAAATAAAATGTAAGATGGATTTTTAGAACTTATTTTAAATAGCAGTTAAGTTATTGTATTTGTAAGTTCATAAATTTAAAAACTGAAATCTGTACAAAAAATGTGTGAAACTTAAAAAATTTATTAAAATATTGTTCATTAAAACTTTTCCCAACTAAATTTTTTTAACAAAATATGTTTTTTAATTAAAATTTAACAACAAAAATTTAATTTTTACTGGTATCTTTAAAATTGTTTATGACATCTTGTTTAAAGCTTCCTTATTTACCTAATGAAAACAGTTTAAAAATAGTTATAGTCAGTAGTTAGTGCAACATTGATTGCAAATAAAACTGGAAGACGAAAGGATAAAATATAATATTATGAATGATATATGATTGAGGTGAATGACGCCGACGAAGCGTTACTATCAAAATTACTGCTGTGAGACAGAAACATCAAATCTATAGTAAAGGGGGACGTAAATCATTGAGGTGGTTAAGACCGATCGTGGCTAATTCTAATCTTAAAAAGTCCTGCAACGGATGAAACCGAAGCGGAGCATCTGCATATGCGATTCACACATTTTGCCATAAAAGTCTTTCCGTGCATAAATAAAGCACGAGAGTGCATTGAAATTCTTACAAACAATTGCAATTGTAAAAGCCATAAAGTTCACGAAATAGAAGTGTGCGAAAGACAACCATATCACGGAGGGTACACCGCTTGCGAGGTATCGTCGTAAGCGCGCAGGTAGTTGAGGACGGTGCAGCCGGGGGGAACAGGAGTCCATTCTGTAAGTGCAGTAAATGCGAATGGACAACAGAACCCAACCGGGATGCTAATAGTAGTCATGAATTGCGAAGGTAGCAATTAAATATTTCCATTAGGTTGACCGAGGATGGCGCTTGCGCAGAGCGGCACTAAAAGGAAACAAGCCCCATGAAATTTTCATATACACAAATATTTGCTTGAAGCGATCAAACAAAGAGTGATTTACGCGAATGGCAGAAATGAGCTCACTGCACATCCTTTGCATAGTTGCCGCCAGATAAAATGCCATCAAATGCCAGTTTAGGACACTTACCTGGGTTTCCCATAAAACTGTGACAGCAGTTACAACGATTCCAGTTCCTCCATTTAGCAATCCACCATCGATCACCGTCGATTATATGCGAAATCGTGTCCAGTTTCAGGTGCTGGTGCTGAAATTTCACAATAAAGTGTTCAGATTAATTTATTTTGAATCATTAAAATACAAATTGTGAGTCCTTAATTTAAGAATTCCTTTTTAATTATGTGCATTGTACAATATTTGATAAGATCTACATTACTAGTTTATGGTTACGCGATGTTAATTTCGTACGACTTGATAGTATTTACTTATAAACAAATGCACTTAGACTTTTGTAGTTGCGAACGGCTGGCGCAAATAATGCAGATCAACATTCAACATCAATTGAATTTATGAGTGAGAATGCTGTAAGGATTTAATAAAAAAACATTGTTATATGGTCATTGAGTGATCATGATTAATGTATTGGATAATTGGACACTATAAAACAATATTGAAATTCAATAAACTAGATAGAGAAAGCAACACTGGGGCACATTTTAGGCTTTTCGTTTTTTAGCAAAATTATGGAATCAATCAAAATTCTGTGAACAGATCTTTATTATATATTGTACAACTAATAAACTTTACCACGCAGTAGGGTCATTTCACGCGGTGAGGTTTCCCATCTTGAAACCAACAATTTTAACTTTGACTGATGCTGCTACCTGCCGAAAAATCTCTGTACTACAATGGAGCTCGCTACCGTCAATTTGGTAGCTGGTTTTGTCTGAAAGTGTATAGTCAGTTTGTTTTTATGCATTTTTATCTAATATTCTTACAGTTGTTCTTAAGGTAAGAATAAGCCGTTTTTGTAACTAGGTGTATGTAAATTTTACTTTTTTTGAACGGTTCACTTAAATAGAAAACTAAGCACTTACAAAATGAATAATATATTGGAGGTATAACTTTTTAGAGTAATTTTTATACGAGTAAGGCCGGAGACAGACGATGGCAAAATCCCCATATTTATAAACAATTTTGAAAATCTTCTATCGTGTGATTCGACTATGCAATGTGGCACGAGATGTGTCATATCGCTTATAAATGTGCCAAAAATTTAGAAACATTTTCCACAAATCTAATTGTAAGGAATTTTAAGGGTTCAAGTTATTGTACGAGTCACACGACATAACATAAAATTTTGTGTACTTATTTTTAGGTTCGTGCTCATGCGAGCGTCGTAGTCGACTGTGAAGTGCAAACTGCTGGCTGTCACCTCAGATTTGCTTATCGTGTGACTCGATGTCACTAAAATATGCCACAATAATGTTTGCTTATAAATATGCGAAAATTTAAAAATATATAAAAATATATAAAAACATACATCATTTTTCGCATTAAAATACACTTGAATACAAATTTGTACGTGCAAACTGAATTTACTGGGTGTAATAAACATGCATAACAAAATATAATCTAAGAATCGTTTTATTGTGCGTGTTTGAAAAAATTCAAAATTTCAAGAAAAAATAGCCAGCAAATTATGTAGAACAAAAGAACTATGCAATATAACTAAAGATTCGTACGTATTACATTCGAGAATATAGTGTTGAATCTACAGTAAATTATTCAACTAGTTTGGCGAAGATTTCTTTGAGTTATGATTATTGATTACTCCCAATTTGAAAAATGTGGTTTTGGGAAAAACGCGTAATAAGTTTGCAGTAGGAAAGAATCACCATAAAAGACGCTTTTAACGGACTAAGAGGTGCTGCGTTAGAATTCATAATTCGAAAAGGTACTTAGAGATATTTCCCGCCCACAATATTTTGGAATCTTAATTTTTAACGGAATCATTTATGTAAAAAAATTTTTTTTTGGTTTTTTCAATATCCTAGAGTGACCTTACCCCTTAATTAATATTCCTTAAATATTTCTAAATTACGATAAATAATCATGATTGAGTCTCTCACTGCTGCATTAAAATTTGATTAACAATAAAAAAAGGTTAAAATTTTCGTACAATTTCGAACACCTGGGCAATTTGGAGTGATTTCCGGTTTAAAAAAGGCAACGTTAATTTATGCAAAAAGGAAGAACATCCGCAGTTAGCGTCGATGGAGCCAAACACGAGCGCATTAAAATGTAAATCGAACCCAATAGGAATCATCTGGCATCCGATTTTTATCATTTGATCACAATTTACACCATAGAATCGAAAAAATTACAAACCTACATCCCAAAGATAGAATGTTGATCTTCTGTGGTAAAGGGTTGACCGGAGAATTTGTATTCCTTGTGAACCTTGCTACCATAAGTGAAGCGGCATTCGAGGAAATGGAAATGCGTAAAAAGACAGCAGTCAAAGGTGGCAAGATGAGGGCGCGGAGAGGAAAATGGAAGGTATCAAAGTGCATCTTTTGTACAAAAGGTAAATCAGCATAATTTTCTGATTTACACCTTTTTTCTGATTGAATCGTGCCCGGCCATTGTGAGGCAGAAAAGGAATTGTGGTAATAGGTGATTTCGCGCCAATAGATTTCTGATTACTTAGAGACGCGAATTGAAAATCCTTGGAGCAATTGGAGCACACCGAGATAGTGTGAATGGTCTAGTAATTCTCAAAGACGACTATAATGCGATTTCATCTTTCGGAAGATTAGAATCAATTTTGCGGTTGCCAGAGAAACAGTTGTTTATTGATTTTGTTAAACAAATTATATTGGTTTGATGGTTTGTCAGGTTATGCCGAATTTGGTTTTTTTTGGAGCCTTTATGCCTTGCGGGAGCAGTCCGCTCAAATTCACCTTTAATTAGAATCATTGAAAATCAATTTTGCAACTCAAGAGATATTCACCGAAAATTCCACGAGCAGACAGCGAACGCGAATTTCAGTCGATAACTCCTTCAAAGGCTGGTCTTGAATTCAATTTAGGAAGAAACATGTAAACGATACAATCTCAACGGCTGCTTCAGCCATTTTGCTGAGCCGATAATGAATTGTTTCCCATTACAATCCGACTTAGATCTCGTTGGCATTTCATTAGGACGTTTATGATGCTCATTTCACCTTGGATGTCATGCTATGATGGCATTCAAAACACTCAATGCATTTTCATCTGTAATTTACCGGAAAATATGCATTTCAATTTCGTATAAGTGCAAAATAACGACGCGACGCCATTCTGCATTTGTTTAACATGATTCACTTAAAATGTTGAATATTTTCTCTTGTGTCATAAAACGGTTGACTATCAATAAATTATCTAACTGGATTTTGGATTAACGACTAAACCAGAACAGTTCAGTTGCTGATTAAACTTAGTTTGATTTATTTTGATTTCTTAGTCAAAATTGATAAAATCTTGTATACTAATTTTTTGTTATGGATTTGTTTATTCAGCCAGTTTGAAGTGTCGAAGATAAGAGAGAGTTTATCGGGTTAATACGTTTTTTATCAGTGGAATTTCTTTAATAGTTTTTTTTTTTTGTCCTTTTTGGAGTAGTTAGAATTGAAGATCGTAAAATTTTAATAACTTTATTTTCCCAGAATATGGGGCAGCGAAAGGCTGTAATAACTTTCATATAGACATATATCTTAATTGCACAAATTGTTTTTGTAAAGGGAACAAAAGTGACTTTTGTTTTATTTGCAATGGAAATTTGTATAGCAATTATAAATGTACAAGGATCTTGCCCCTTGTACGGGTGAACTACGTCTAAATTACAACGTGTATGTAGAACAGAGATGGGTACCTATACTTAGTTGGAAATATAAACTGGGATAAGTAAAATTTTTCTGTTTAGACTGAGACTAATTTATTTAAATATTTCTGATTATTTATTATGTTTGATCCTGATATTTGTTGATAGTGATCGCAAATGAAATTGTAATAGGAAATAGCAGTCTCTTAAATTGTAAGTATCGTAAGTTGGTTGGTATAACATGATGGGAATATGCGCCATTTCCCTAGCTACTGGCCCTGCTTTTAAGGATGACAGTCTCAATCAAGTTGCTCCCGTGTTCTTTAACTTGTAATCTCGTCCCATTGGGTGGATTAAGATTAGGCATTAGAATAAAAGGGATACCAATAGCTTTTTTTTTTAGACAGAGAGATGGAAGACCTGGTAGATTGGAGAATAAAGAAATTCTTTTAGAGAGTGGAAGTATAGATAACTTATACACTAGAGAACTGCATCCTCTTCACTTATAACCGTACCTATTGATTTATATGACTCTTTAAATTTCTTCATTTATTTGGTCAACTGAATTTCTGACCAATATTACACATCACGTGTAATCTCTTTCAAATATTGTTTCCATATCAGGATATTATATTCTATCTGTATGTACTTTACAAAGTAATTCATAAAGAGTTGGTTCATGTTTTTCAAATACCTTGGGCATACGGGAGCACTTAGCCGAGTGAATGACGTTAAAATGACGTAGGCTGTGTAAAGTTTTCATTACCGAACTGAGTTATAAAATCCGCATGCTTGAACGGAGTCGAACAGAGTTTACTGCTGCCAGCGCCAGCGGTACGTGAATAATTACACTAAATAGTTGCAATAAATATCTTTAAGTACCTACTAAATAGTTTTCATTGTGTAAACAAAAGAATACTCAACGAATGAAATTTGAAACTTTAAAGAATTATTGAATATGACCTGAAAAGTAATTACAAAAATATTTCTGACTTTAGTAGTTACGACTCTGCGCTGATGAATCAGTCAGTTACCCGAACAGGTCTTCTCTCTTTATAATACCTGACAGATGAGAGCGCGTAATCGAGCTAACGGTGTCATGATGACGTGGTCCATGTAAATTTCATATACTGAACTCGACTTACAAATCATCCTGCTACAACTGGATTAGACGCTGTATACTGCTGTCAGCGCCGTACTGGTTAAGTAGCTTAGTAGTGAATAGTCGTATACTTCAAAAGTAATCAGAAAAGTAATTTTGTTGTTTTTCGTGTTTTTGGACGAAGCAATTCTTCTTTAGAGCAAAATAACGTAAGTATAAACAAATTTTCTTTTTCTTTGCTTTCTTCCAAGAAAATAAACTGAGCGCTGTCAGCGAATGGATTTTATGTTTACTTTGTGCCAAATGTCAATAAGTAATTCACTTCGGTGGCAGACGACCAACCCGACTAGATTACTTGCGGTCATTTAATCGATTAAGTGCTGTCCAGGGTATAATAATAATAATAATTTCACATTGTTTTTTGCAAACGTATCCAGCCCGATTAATTGTTAATTATTCTTTTTCTGATAAAAATTGAATTTTTTTAAATCCTTTGAAATACTAGAAAAAATCACCAATTAGATGCCAAATGATCTGAAAGGATTTCATTCAAGAATCAAGTTGATCACATCATATTTGCAGTATAATCAAAATGTCTGCAACAAATACAGCTGCACGAAAGGATTTATTTACCATGAAATTCCACATCGTATCTGAAGTCATCTTGGATTAATCGGTTCAATCTGAACTTTTATCTTTGTGCTGTGGAATTTCATCACTCTTTCATTCACCTGAGAATTGTTCATGGCTTACACTTAATATTCGCGTTTTGCAAAAAGGTATACTCATCTCCCACACGCAAAACCTCCAGATATCTCTCAGACAACTGAGTAATGGAACAAAGGGAAAATCTTGGTAGATCTCTAGCCCTCAGATAATAAAACTCATTACGAGTTCCAGTAATAGTCTGCAATGGTGCTATTATACACGCTTTATTTGTTACTTTCTTCGGCGATTCGCAGCTCGCGTTATTGATTCTTGGCTACTCCTTTGCCATGATTGCCAAAGGATTGCGATGAGCGCAACATGGCGAAGTGAAGCAGTTTTATCGTGCCCGGAAACATATTTGCTAATATTTTCATTTAACATTTGCAATTATTGTTGTGGCTTTTGTTGATTGCCGTTCAGCGGGTGTATTTTTCAACAATTGAACATTGCTGGGATAAATTATGGTGTTGCACCGGTTTTTCTAAGAAGTCTCATTTGGGGCTTTTAACGCCCAAATGATTTGCTGAAAATAATTGCGAACGATTATTTTGCCTTTCAAGAGAAAGGATTTTGAAAAATTACCAGGAAAACTTTGATTGCGGTGAGGTTGAAAGGAGGATTCGTTCCGGTGCAGATTTCTTCTTGTTCGATCCAAGAATTTTAATGTAATTAATGTGATATGAAATCTTTTAACATAAAGAAATAGAAGCAATTATTGTGAATGATTACAATACGCCGCGATTTACAGCAGTTCTTCTTTAGTAGAAAGCAAAATTAATTTACATAATTTACACCCCAACATTTTCAATTAATGAAAATACAAAATTAATTTCAAAAATCATTTCAAAAATTCCATTTAAATTTTTCAGTTTGATGACCAAAATTCCATCAAATTAAAATATATCTTGTTGACCAAAATGTTTACAATCCCCGTCCACAAAAAGGTTTCTGTAATTGTGTATTTTAATTCAACTCAACATTAATTTTCCATAAAAGTTTACAGTTTTAGAGATTGCAAGGCGACAATTTTTCGCCACTGTAAACCAGAGGATCCGGCTTCATGGAGGATTAATCGTGAGTAGTTAATGGTCATCATGACGACGTGGATATGATAGCAACGAGCCAGTCCCAGCCAGAGGCAAGTAATTAACGCACTACGGAATGAAATTTAAATTGAAGTAACGAAAGCCGAACCACTTGCGCCCTGATGAAGTGCATCATGATTGCCGGCGAGCGCCCCATGAATGAAATAATTAAATAATTTTGCCAGAGGGGAGGGCGACGGTCATCGGCGGTAAGTTGTGGACACACTGTGGTCGAACTAGGTCTGGGCGACAAGTATGAACCATTTCTACTAATTATTTGATTCATATCCAGTGACGGCGGCAAATGAACGAGGGAAGGGGACATTCTCATCTATCGTTGTGATGTCCAAGTTCGTTGCATGTTTGTCTTTATCCACATCTCTTACATAATTCCTCCAAATTAAATTTGAATTGCATCTGGTTTCGTGCCCAATAGATTTCTGCACCCAGAATTCTAGACGAAAGCGGGGGGAGGGCAGGCAAAATTCACTTGCACACGGCTTGTTAGATGTTAGCTGAACGAGAATTTCATTGAAATCAATGACTAATTTAACTAATTGGATGAGAGTCAAGTCATTAACACTGTGATCCGATCGTAATTGAAATGAATCAAATGCTTCCGGTTTCGAAGACAACAAAAACATAAAATTTGTGTGCTCGAGAAAATTTTAATTAATCAATTTCATTCAGAAATTGTTTCTTAAAGTGGAAATCATTGTCATAATCAATGAATCATTTTGGGTGGTATGCCAAATGGAAAGGATTTGCCATTCGGACTCCGGAAGTAGAATAATTTTTTTTTGGTTTTCGTATAATCCTTGAGGTAGAATTGTAATTTTAATATTTTATTATAGTTATTTTATATGTCAGTATAATTTGTTAAGTTTTTTTTTCAGCTAAGTTTGGAAAATAATATCTTTTAAATGACTTTCATTTTCTTGATGATATGTAATGGTTCTTACTATAGCATTCTGCATTACGGCACTTAACGACCAACGTTTCTGCGTTTCTGGCTCAAAATTTGAAATTTCTTCGCGAATATTTTGCTTAAGCTGGTTTAGTTAGGGTTTAAGCTTATTCTTGTAAACCCGCTCCTTTAAGTAGCCCCCAAAAAGAAATCAGTCACCGTAAAATCTGGGGAACGGAACGTCAAGCTAAATCTGAATTTTTCGAAATTATCCTGTCACCGAAAAGTTCTCGAAGAATGTCCATTGTCGCACTGGCGATGTGCGCCGTGGCTCTCGCCTTTTGGAACCATATTATGTCACAACTATTTTCTATTACTCGACGTAAAAAATATTCAATCATGGTTCGGCATGCCGCCCCTAAAACAGTTTGAAAGTCCATTGTCATCTTCAAAAAAATATGGATCTATAAGTCTATTGGCCATAATTCCACACAGGACATCTAACATGGTGTAATTGACGCTGACGCAAAGCTCGTGGATTCTCTGTACCCCAAATACGACAGTTCTGCTTATTTACATAACCAAAAGTTTCAAATTTGAAGCCAGAAATGTTGAGTGCCGAAATGAAAAATGCATTAGAAAGACCCATTACGTGTCAACAAGAAAACAAAATTTAACAAATTATATTGACATATATAAAAACCAACCCTAAAAAGAATGTTTTTTACTATAATTCATCTACATAGCATTTTCAAAATTGTAACAATTAAAATTAATTAAAAAGAAAAGAAGAGATGACTTGATGTTATGATAATTTTTTTTATGCACAGTGCAGAAGGCTGTTATTTTAGCAGTATTATTAAGGATTTTCTCCGTTGCTTCTGTGATAACTGATAAAAATTTGATGGAATGCATTGTATCGACAACGAGCCTATTTGTAAAGTTTTAGCTCGATTGGATGACGGCAATGTGTTATTAGCCGTCGTGTCGCAAGTTTTTTCGAAGTTAAAATAGATGAATTGAAAAAATAAAGTAAAATATTTAAATTACAAAAGTTATAATATGTATGTAAGTTGGCCCACCCTGTAGTATACTCAGGGTTGTCGATGTTACAACATCATAATCCTATACTCCTTAATTTTTTTTTTACTAGCAACCAACGGTTCGTAATTATTAAAAAAGCTATAGCGATTTGTAAAGTTCAATATGTTAGCACTGAAATAGTGTAGTGCAACAAATTTCTTACCTTTGATTTCTTACAACAGTAAGCTCAACAAATAGCGGAACAAAAACTACAACGCGGACGAAAACCAAACACCCACTGTTCACGACAATGCAAACTTGGAACTGGGTTTTACTACGTCAACGTCAACTACAGTACACACTACACAATAGAAAAGATTCATAATTTCTCCGACAGGTTCAAACTCACTATAGTATAATAGAAAAACACTTAATATATCGGTTTACCATACATATGTCAGTTTGGGTACTTGTTCTCTAATAATAAATACATATTAATAAATTTTCAATAAAATTAAGGATTACTTTCTGAGGAAGTTCATTATTAAGTTTTCACATTGATTAGCAAAACAAAATATGATGTTATAATTTATAAAATCTTCAATTGAGGAGTGCGGAAGCAAAACTCGCTAATTTCACTTTTGCTGATTTTTGGGAAATCAAAAAAAACGTTTAATTTCTTTCGGATTTTACGAATTTTAAATCGCTTCACATTGTCCTTAGTCACATATCTACAAAATTTCGTCCTTCACTGACTTGATTTAAGACGTCCAGCAATCCTTGAATTTTAAAATAAGAGACTTTTGCAACAGCACTAACAATAAGAAATAAGACAGTTTTGTTGCAGCAACAATGAACGTTGAGCATTCGAACATGTTGTATCGTCGTAGTTACAATGTTCTTCATAATTTTAAAAATGGAAAAAGAGTTCATTTTAAATGCAATTTTTATTGTAAGATTAAGAGATAAACTACAATAATATGACAGCTTAATGTTGCGATTTTTTACTTAAGAGCCAAGCAAGGGGCGACCCGTGAATTTGAGGGCCCGAAACCGTATACTCCTGTTGGAGTGGGTTTGGTGAAGGGCTTGATTGATAAATGGGTAATGAAGGAACATCTGAAATACATGGTGGAACTTCCTTAACATATGCAGACAGTAGACAGACTAAGTTAGCCTTTAGTCTGGGACCGAAATCGGCCGCTGATAGACTCCTATCGCGACAGCGGGGAACAATCAAATGGTTAATTGCGCAGTGTTAATAGGGCCTGGGGGTTTCGCGGATCATATTCAAAAGATAAGTATCGTTGATGGGACCTGTCGCCTATATGCCTAGAGGAGCCAGAGTCTGCAGTACATCTGGTATACGAATGTCAGGTGATTACGAGGATTCGTTGACTCTCAAAGGTCACTTTTTGGTGGAGGATATGGGCAGGTTGCCATAAAGCAAATTCTCGAGTTGACGAGGCGTTCCGGGGTATAAGAAATCTTATAACCGACCACTTATGAGGTCAGACTCGGTTGCTTCTTCGACAAACATTATATATACCTATAACATAATATTAATACACTAATTAAACTGTTCAAAATTCTTCAAAAATAAGAAGAATTATAAACACTTCTCAGGGACTATTCGAAGAGGGCCAAAAGCAAACTATTATACTTCCTATTTCTCAAGCCAAGGACATCAAGAAACTCGCATCCATTTTTGTAAATTCTAAGAAAAAGAAATAAGAGAGTTTTGCGCCTGTACACCTAGTGAAATTACACAGTTTTGCAACAGGAACTCATTTAGGGTGGGCTTTTTCAGGGCAATAAAGTATTAGTGGTTAATAATTTCAAAATAAAATTGTAGCTAAACAAATGGTGATCCAAAATTCCAAACTGTGTTGCCAGTTTCAAATTTTCAAAAAGTGGAATTATCGAGTTTTGCTTCCGCACTCCTCAATTGTTTCTATGATTCTAAAAAGAACTTGAAATTCATGTTATCCTTTATAATATGACAGAGAAATATTGAAATCGCTACAAATATTTCGAATGCCGCCGTACAGGCCACAAACTCAGTTGATAGGCTGAACGTCGCCACTCCTTCAAGGCGTTGCAAACTCGGTTGCAAACGTTTGCTCAAACATAGTACAGTTAGTCTACATCTAGTTCTAGATTCTAGGGTATAGGAAAGCAACAAGTGCAATTTAACTGTATTCAACTGAATGCCAAACTGCACACATTTCCAAATATCTTTCTCATGCCGACCAAAGAAATTTTCTTAAACCCCTTCTCCATGTAAAACATGAATCCTTTAATAAATTTGGCCACATTTGTCGCAATTCCTGAAGCAACTGACTCTCTACAAAACATGCGTGAATGTATTACAAACTTTTTCTTTAATCTCAAGAAACGTATAAATCAAGAAATGAATGGAACTGTTGTGTTTTGCAATTCCCGAGATCCGCTCATTTTCCAGTGGTAAAACTGCACAGCCATTAAATTTTGTCTGATTAACTTATTGAGAATAATTGGCTCGTTAATTTAATCCGAAGTGAATATGAAGTGAGGCCTTCCTAGAACACCCCCTTCCCATTCGACATCTATAAATAAACACAATATTGTGGAGTTGTTTAAAATGCTTTGAGAACGACTCTTACCCATGGGAATTTTATCAGTTCACAATCTGCACGCTGGACATTTATTTTTAATTTTTTTTTTTCATTATGTTTATAAGACATTTAAAATTACTAGTCAGGTTTTAAATAAATAGAATTCGCGCCCTGTTTGATAAATTAAATTCACAATTAAATAAAATTCGAAACGGTTACAAAGAAGCATTTATAATTATCGATTTCCTCAATAAAATCAAAATGAAATGTTTATTGAAAATAAATTTTATAATGGAAAATGTTAAATAGGAACAAGCTTGTAAAATTCTAGTGATGCTAGTAAACACGATTTTCAGTGGGCATTGCTCATTGCAAACAATTGTAATTATGTGTTTTTCATGCAATTTATAAAACACATTAATTTTGATAACCGTGTAATGATTTCTGGTGAATGCTGGAGCGTTTGAACGATTCTTGGGGAACATCTGAGCACCAATAAAATTATCAATATTCCTGTGGAGCAAATAGAAACAATTATTCTGCGAATGGTGGCTGAATATTGTTGCAAAGGAATCGCGTGTGGCTTAAAGGATTTTATGACTGAATGTTTTTGTCGATTGTTTTATTTTCAAGATTTTATGATATTTACTGATAGTGTTGAGCAAAAAACGCTTGCACTGCTGGTTGGTTTTTGTATTTTGTCCGCTTGTTTGATTGCAATTGTAAGTGTGGGCGATTTGCCTACACTCTGTGAATTTGTTACGCTCCAAAGGAAAACATTAGAAACAAATAGAAGCATATGCAAAAATTGGGAACAACGCCATAAAAAATTGTTAGTTTTTCATTTGTCTTGTTTTATTTCATCGCCACATTTTCGGCTTTTTATGTAGGTACTTTTAACAACAGTCATGATTAAATTTAAGTTTTATATTTTTATTTTATATTTATCAAACTTTTTAATGAAGACTATTTAGAGAAAAACTAAGTTTTTTTTTATCAATTTCCTTTATCACTGCGGATGTAATACTATCATAAAACATCCGCCTTGCACTTTAACCAGTAACATTAACCGTAACAATTGAACGAAGTATTGTTTATAATATAACTCCTTAATAATTCTACTTTTCTGTTGTGCGACAAAGCTCCCGAAGAAAGAATACTATTGTATAAAATTTTATAAAACTAATAATTAAATATTTAAATTATTATCTGCCCAAAACAATTTCTCATGGACATTCAAAATTTTTTTTTTAAGTCCCTTGACCTTGAATACAATAATTTTATTTAAATGTAGAAGTGCAAAACAAGGGATAACCCTTTTTCATGAAAACATAGAGGTACATAATTTTAGTTCATGCCATTTTAAGAGCGATACTTTAAATATAATAATATTACACATATTAATAATAAGATAAAAATAACAAAACAAATTATAAATAGATATGGATTTTTATTTGCATCGATTTTACTTACCAGAACAAAAGTCTTCTGAGGAATTCAGAGCAAGTGCAGCATGCAATTAAATTAAATTGTTCCGGATTTATTGAATATTTAAAATTTGTTTTGAAAATCAATTTCTTTATGTTTAGTTGTTTACAAAATATCAAGGACTCCCGAATTAGTTGAATCAATAGGATTGTTATTCTCCAAATGTTCACTACGCAAATATTAAAATTTTATACTGGAATTCATTAAGATCACTTTTTTATATCACAAGCAATTTATTGCACTTAATATTATGTAGTTCACAAGTAGAAATTAAATCAAAACACCGACGATAGAAACTGCACAATTGAGGTTAACTTGTTGATTAGTGCAAAAACAAAAAGTCAAAAAGTCAGTGATGCCAAATCTATTTGATTTGTTTTGACTTTGACAAAATATGGGATCTAAATTGTATGGAATGTAAATATGTTGGGAGCTAAAATTAATGCGAGTAATCAAGTGCAGTTCACATACTACAATCCAAAAATTGGTAAAATCCTAGGAGAGGATACCTCTAAACCTGTCAACGGTAATTCGACTTGTTATTTCAAGTAAAAGTGCGTGATTTAATGTTTTTTGCATATCGACAAGCACGCATATACATTATTATATGAATTAATTACTCTAATTTCAAGTAAAAGTGCGTGTTTCTACTTTAATTCGCATAGTGGCAAGCACGCATTCATCTTGGTTCAGTGTAAAGCACGCCTGTCAAATGTTGAGGTATTCTCTGCTAGGATCCAACCCAAAAATTTTCCTTACTAAATGCTTTTTACATAAAACAAATATAAAATATACGAAAAATACCGGTTCTCGGTATCGTATGACGATTCCCGGTTCTCGGTACTATATCTCGGTTCTCGGTACTATATCTCGGTTCTCGGTACTATTGCAAGAACAATTACACATCTCAAAAAAATTCGAATTTTAAGTTTATATCAGAAAAAAAATTATATTATATAGATTTATGGAATCTATTATATAACCGTATTCTATATAGTATAATAGAATTTGTTGCCAAATTAACCGATGTAGGTATCTTAAAAGCAGGGTATATTATTTCAAAATAAGTTTTATCATTTTCTTTTAATTTTAATTTGAGTAATTGAGAATTCTCAGTATCGGCGTTTAAGCTCATATTATTTAACATAGATAAAGCTGCCAAACTATAAGCGTAAAATGGTATGGAAACATATTTTAACGAAAATATCAAATATATATTGCTGAAATTTTCATATACGGGCTAGATGAAATTTTAGGAGTTAAATTATTTTTCATTCCGGTTAATGTTCGAAAGAGCCTAACTTGGCAGCACTGAAAAATTGCATTGACGTTTATTTGCTTTCAGAAGAGTTACGCTGTGGCAGACTGGTGGCGGGAATCAGAAACTTATGAAAATCATAGACACATTTTAGGTGTGTTTCCATACTTTGTCCCTTGTGCATACAAATAGGAGCTAATTGTTATTTCGCCACAAAATCCCGTCTAACAAACGCGTTCTCCTAGCGGAAAATTCCCTGAATAACTCGGAAACTGGTCATTAAACTACGTTTATATGCAGGGTTGAAGCTGAGTTGATCCCAGGTTCGACTCCATGTAAACGCGAGTCTAAAGCCGGAGGTACACGATACGGAAAACGTCGTATTTATAAGCGATACGCCGTATTTCATATCGTGTGACTCGACGATAAGCAATATGGTGTATCGCTTATAAATATTCCAAAAATTTCGGAATATTTTCGGCACATCCAAGCAATTTGCGGGGTACAAATTTCCCGAGTCACACCATACAAAACTTTATGAACACAGTTTTGAGATTACTGCTCTTACGGGCGGCACGGCGCCCCGGTAATCTGTGAATTGCAAAATACAGGTTGCAAACTCATTTTTGCTTATCGTGTGACTCGATGTGTCAAAAGTGACATCCACAAAGATATTTCCTTATAAATATGACGTTTTCCGTATCGTGTACCTCCGGCTTAATCCAAACCGGGTTGAACTCGACTAGACTCAGCTTTGCTACCTAGGTCCTAGGGAGTCGAGGAGTCGAGTTAAAATGCATGTAAACGTGGGTTGAGTAGTCGAGTTGACAGTTCGACAGTTTTTTCATGTTTTTGTCATAAGTTTTTATTCGAAATCAAATTCCTTAAAATGTTTATAAAATATAAATGAAACTCGAAAAAATTGAAAAAATTGTTAGTATAAAGCTGGAGGTACACGATACGGAAAACGTCGTATTTATAAGGAAATATATTTTTCTGACAGCGAGTCACACGATAGCAAATCGCAGCCTGCTGTTCGCACTTCGCGATGACCGCGTCGCCGGCATGAGAACAGAGAGCAGTGGAACTATATTTCCACTTCTCTCTGCATGAGCACCAATTTCAAAAATGTATGCACGAAGTTTTGTGTTGTGTCAGTCGAGCAGTTTGAACCCCTCAGATTCCTTTGATATGTTCCGAAAATATTCCGAAATTTTTGGGTTATTTATAAGCGATACACCATATTGCTTATCGTCGAGTCACACGATATGAAATATGGCGTATCGCTTATAAATACGACGTTTTCCGTATCGTGTACCTTCGATCAGTGCAATAAGCTGTCACTTCGACGACTCGATTTCGACTCGATCTCTCAACCCGGAGTGCTCAAAAACGCGGGCTTGAGATCAACATCTGTTTTCGACTCGATCTTTCGACTCTGCATGTAAACGTAGTAATAGAAATGTTTTGCACACATAGAGAGAGACCTTTGATCAGCACCTCATAAATACGACATACTAAGTTTTCAGCCAAATCCACCGGTCACTTTTTCTCATACATTTTGTGCGGGGTCCTTTGAAATTTTGCACAATAACACCACTAATGAGCCGTAGCTTTTGCAGTTGTATAGCCTTTGCCGATTAAGAGAGACTAAATTAGATGCGTGGGCAATAAATGCTTCCGCCTGATCTTCTTCAAATACTTTGAGTACTGCCACACAGTATGCCGATTGGGCATCACTATATGATGGATTTCCAATTAAATTTCAAGTTTAATTATTCCATTTGTAATTTACTTCAAGTTAAGTTTAAGTTTTTAATTTATTTCAAGTTTTCAATTTAAATTTCACTTTAAATTAATTTCAATTTTATGTATTATGTAGTTCAATTATTTTTATCTTCGATTTGGCTCCTTTCTTTAAAAAATAATTCCTTAATTTTGATATTTTTATTTTTAAATAATTATTTATTGGTTAAATTTTAATGTTCGCTGAACATACACATTAAAAATTCTTTTGATTGCAGTTCTCGAAGAAATGTTCAAGAAGCACAATTCATACCGCTTACTCTTTATGACATTATCGCTACATACCCAAAAATTGAACAAGAAAGAAGTATTTAAGAAGTATTTATAATTGGCATATCGAAAAAAGACGAATTAGGGAAACTTTCAGAATTATTCATACCTAGTATGTATACGCAGGTACTCAAAAAATAGTGTACCATTCCAGTTGTACCGGACAAACAGTTAGTGGGTTTTACGGGACAAAAGTTTACTAGTCTAAAAAGTCAAAATCATTACGAGTGTGATACTTGCTTTTATAAAAAATGATAAGAGTCATTAGTTAAATACTAAAATTCCTTTTCGTAATTAGTAATTTATATTTATTTTTTTTTATATTTTTGTATAAAAAGTAAATGAATGTAAAAATAATAATATGCTAAGAAATTCCAAAATTTAGTTTTAAAAAAAAAAAAACCAACGAAAACCCAATAAAAATGATTCCCAGGGAAATGATATTTTTATGATATTTTGAATGTGAAGTGAGTCTCATGTAAATCCATCCACGTTTACTATCCTAAAACTGCCGATGTTTTCTTCCATTTCTATAATTTTAATATCGTGTAAAACAAATTTCTGCCAAATAATTAATACTATAATCCGTATTTATAACAATAATTAACGAAAAAAACTCAAAATGTAAACAATCAGTAAACAAAATCAATATTTCTATACCCTAGAGGTAGGGTATATTAGTTTTGAGCGTACGTTTGCAACGCCATGAAATAATAGTGATAGAAAAAAAAAGAATTATATATTCATGATTGGGAAGTGAAAAGAAACCATTTTTTGCATGTCCGTCTGTATGTTGTCTGTCCAGACGATAACTGCAGAACGCTTGCAGCTAGAGACTTGAAATTTGGCACAATAATATTTCATTAAAATTGCAATGTCAACTTCGTTAAAATTGTGTAAGATCGAAGATGAGCAAAATCGGGCAACTCCTTCTTAGTGTTGCCATATAAGCCTGAATCGTTTTGGCTACCTCCCCCCCACGCCGTCCACTGCTGTTTAAACCTCTAAAAACAAAGACAGAATTATTGACAGCTCTTGGCACAAAACAAAACATTCGATAGGACATCGATAAGTTTCGATCAATTTCGATCAAAGGCATCAACAACTAATCAGAACTTGCCCCAGAGCTTCGATCAGTCAAAGAATATCTACTCAATAAGAACCGAAACTCTTTTTTAAGTGTATAGGAAAAAAAGATTAAAAAGAAAAATGTGAGAGAGAGGTCACTAAAATAATGTAAATAACGTACAAGAGGAAAAGAGTGCCAAGAAGTTCGTCGGCTCTGACGTAGTAATTCTCTGCCTCTGACGTCGATATTCTTTGCCTCTGACAATCAGCTGGCGGTTTTTTCATGCCGCACTTCTAAATGCGCAACCATGAGCTTTAAGTGCTTCTAAACTCAAAATGAAAGCTTGTAACAAGTCAAAAGCTCTGTTTAAACTGCGTTGACAAGTGCTTTCACTGCAGGGCGACTTGGAAGTTCGCACGATCGCAAATCAGATTGCTTGCGGCTTTTGATGTGCTGCGGCAAATATGAACCACGCTGTGCGACACACCCCCATTTGTTATTCCACTTTAACAAATGTTACTCTGCTGCTATCTAATTTTCCACAGCACCGATGCACACATCATCAATCTAGCCGTGTACAGATAGTAGTGTCGGTTCTTATTGAGTAGATATTCTTTGGATCAGTGTTCAAAAGCTCACCTAGCACCGATAACCGGTCGGAACTTGCCCAAAAGCTTCAGCACATGGAGCTTTCTCACTATAAAAGTGCGCGCCTGCCAAGAGCTCGACACAGTCTTAGTCTGAGTTTTGACTAGTCTACTAGCCTAAGTTTGGTAAGTTAACCGTGTAGACAACATCAGACGAACGATCTTCTGCATCGACCGTGTCATCGTTTATTTAGTTCTATGTCATTGCTATTTCATTTCAATTGTATTTCTATTTTATTTCCTTGTTTTATTTTTTATTGATTGAATTAATTAATTTGTTTATATATACATACTGAAATTTGTGAATTCCGTTAAGTTGAATTATTGAATATAGTTTGTTTTAATTAAAACCATCAGTGTTTATTTTGGCGATCCACTCTATCTTTCTGTTGTTAAAATCGGACAATTTAGCACACGATTAACCAGCTGTTGTCCTGGGGGAGCCAACTTAGCCGGATGCCTCCTGCCAACAGCTGATCGAGGCTGATTTCTTTTGAATGAATGGATCATCCTGCAGGAATCAGCCACTGCCTGCATATTTCCCGGCCCCAATGCTTCGGCTTTAACACACAACAACCTTTGGATACCATTTTAAGTGAATTTTGACTCCACTTTAAAAATACACTTAAAATTGCGCCAGATCCGGCATAGTTTATTTACTACTCAGCATCCCCCAAACCCTTAAGTAAAAAACAATTTCGGATATCCGTTCAAATTTAAAATTACCGACCGCCACTTTGAAACCGGAAAAAGTAGTCTATGTTAAGTGGAACAGGTATGTATCTCTTACATTTAGACAAAATTGGAAACAAGGGATTAGGCGTGATTAGTAACAAACATTCAAACTTTTACAATTATGTATAATATAATAAGCAGAGATTCTTCATTGAATATTCCGCATGCGAAACTGTTGAATTAAAGATGACATCGTTCGATGGTGGTAACTCCACGTCTCCATGTGGATGCAGTTTTGTTTCAACGATACAATATCAATTGTGTTAAGAGTCCTTCCGCAATGTAGAATATCGAAACCAATTTACATTTTAAACCTTCCCTCCTTGTTGCTTGTTAATGATCGCGTTTCCAGTCGAATATAGGACAGTTAGTTATCCAAGCCGCTGAAAAATTCTCCTCAGCTTTTTTCCTATGGTAATCCTGTCATCAATCATTAAACCAATGCAGTTCACTCCTTTTCGATTGCATAATAAAGCAGGTCCTTGCGGCATCCATTCCGTAATTTCAATAATTATACATGTTCTTGATTAGCTGTATAATTTAGTCATTGTGGAGGCGTTTATTTTCTACCCGACGGAAACACGATATCCGGTTACTTTCACCTGCAGGATTCCCATGACATGTTTAAAAAATCACCTACTACTGTCACATAGGCTACCCACTTGAACTTCCTGGCGTAGTCTGCCTTAGTTCTTCAGTGACACCACGTAAGAGAAGATGTTAGGACAATTGAAGCAGAAATATTCGTGGTACTTCAGCCTCAGATCTTCGAACTGGCTGCCGTTGTTCGACTTGGTTTCGAAAATCATGAACGTGATTTCATATCCGATTTTTAAGGAGCCAGATAATGAGATTTTGTCACGATTTAAATTCTGTTTTGCAACAATAAATTGTTCGGTTTTCATGATTTGTGCATGTTATGCAAGTTTATTCACGCACAGGAGCGGATCTTTTGACCAAACGGAATCGTTCGGTTGTTTTATTGGTGGATTTCATGTAAGTTACCAATTTCAATAAATTTTTAAAAAATACAATACCTATATTAAAACATTCTGAGATTTTAATTGTTTTAAAGGCTCTCTTTAAAAGTTGGCTGCTTGTGTATCACAGAAAAGATTTCCGCATCCTGCATGAGTGCATTGAAAGATCTACTTCGAATTTCGGAACAGGAAGCAATATTTGTCGTGAAGTGGGCGTAAAATACTGTAAAATAATAAAGTATGTTGAAAATTGTTCAAAACTTGGTTAAATTATCACTGACTAATCACAGCAGAGGAGTTCAAATTATAATTGCTGTAACTCTTGGGTGCAAAGGAATGTATTATATTGCACCGCTTTTGCATCCCAAGGACATGAGACTTCCGGTGGCGGTACCTATAATCGGAATGCCGTAATTATTTAAAGACTTCCTGCTTAATTTAAAATTAATAATATGATTTTTCATAGTTTTAGTTATCAAAAGCATCCGGGATATGAAATTAATTACTTATTTATAATTCTTGAAATTGATGTCATCATTATATTTTTTATAAGTCACGACATTTTATTCTTCTTGTTTTGTGCGTTCGCTTCATCGCAAATGGAGCTCTGTGCTCGTCATTGTCGTCTGATTGGAGACAAAAGCAGCGAGTATAACACGGAGCAGAAACAGAGAAGGCTCCTGCAGGACATTGCAAAGACACAAAAAAACCTCACAGTGTTTATGTTGCGTTGCAGAAATGTTTTTAAAACGTCTCTTTTATTAGCAATCATAACATCAAGTGGAATATTGTGCTTCTGTATGTCGCAGATCATTGTGGTAATTCTGTTTTTATACCCTAGCTGTATGATTATTAGTTTTGCACAAACATTTGCAACGCCAAGAAATAATGGTGACTGAAAAAAATAATTTTCATGATTCGGAAGTGAAAAGAAACCGTTTTACGCATGTGCGTCAGTCTGTCTGCCTTTCAGTATGTCTGTCTATCGGTCCGTCCAGATGAAAACTTGAAAAGATTTTTAAGTAAGGAATTGAAATCTTATACTTGTACAATGTACAATAATATTTCATTGAAATTGTAAGATCAAATTCGAAGATGAGCAAAATCCTTCTAACAATATGTGGGGCCAATTCGCCATATAAGGATGAATTATTTTTATAGAAAAATGTCGATTTTGCTTACTAAATTTTTACCTTTTAACTTTCTTTCGTTAAGTATTGTTATAAATACGTATTACAATTAACTATTTGCACGGTATTTCTTTTAAACGATCTTGAAATTTTACAGTTTACTAAAAACTTTCATTGTTGACATGAGTTTTTTAAAAACTTGGCACAAATTTATCTTTTTACGATGGGAAAACTGTTTTTGAACGGTATTTTACACGATTTCTTAACAATCTAGGGTATTTCATAATTTGCCTATAAAAAAATTCCTTATAATTTCCGTATTAGTTGTTAAATAGTTGTTTCCAAATTAGAAATCATCATACTATAGTAATTTTATTTTTGCAGGACGGTATAGGAAGATCATTGTTTGCCGTTATTTATATGTTTAGCATAATATTTGTTTACTGTTTGGCGGGTCAAGTGTTTATAACTAAGACGGAGGAGTTCGCGACAGCTTTGTACGACTGTTATTGGTACGACCTCGAGAGCACTTCGAACAAAAAAATGGTGCTCCTGCTGCTCGTGAAGGCGCAGCACGCGGAAGCGTTATCCATTGGAGGGTTTCGAGATCTAAGTTTTCAAACTTTTGTTTCTGTGCGAAAAATTATCTACTCACTTTTGCTAATTTTATTAACTTTAGTATGATATTTAGATTCTACGAGGAGCATTCAGTTATGCAATGTTCATTGGGAAACTGAGGAGAACGTAGACGCACGCTGCAGCAGTTCTGGGAGATTGGTAAGGGAGGTTGGGGTCTAAATCCTTCTAAGATGAGGAGGGAATGTATACAGATACACATTTTGCCATTTACAAATTTGTACCACTAGATGCCCGACGTGTGGACCCCACTTGGAATAATTGCACCATTGCACTGCCGCACTTCCTAAAGATCTTGGTCATCATTAAAAGTAGTCCGCACTAAGCCCAGTTGGAATAAATGGCGAAGCAAATCAGTGTTATTAATGCAGTTTTAATAGTAATAATATTAATATAGTGGCTAGACAGTTGTAAGTTTTTAAATGTTTATTGTTATGTTAATTATTTTTAACTGTCACAATCGTAAAATGAAAGATAATTGCTATTATGAAAAATTGTGTAAAAACGTATCACAAAAATTTATTTGTAATTTATCTAAAAATAAATGGATATCTAAGTGTAGTGATAAATTAACATTATAAAGAGTATTTGACTACATAGTCCTTTTAAAGTAGCAGTTCGAGGTGGCAGTCCACTTAGTGTCACTCTGTTTTTCATCTTTGAACTATAAGGACAGCTGTGTAAAAAATTTATTTAAAACAATATTGCAAGTTATTGATGTTTTCAAATAATTAATTAATGTACTGATTTGTGAATAACTGCGGCATTACTCCAGGTTGTGCTTTTGAAGGATATAGGATCTGTCCGAATTTCGGTAGTTAAAGACATTGGATATTTCCGTAGGTCGCGACACTTGTGGAAAGTGCAACGATCTCTTATTTCCAGAATATATGGAAATAATTCGCAAACAGATGACCCCAAGGACCAAATTATCTCTTTAAAATTCGAAAGTGGATGATTTATTCTATATTTATTATTTTATTTATTTAGAAAGTAATAGGGAAGTATAAACTATTTAGGCGAATTATGAAATACCCTGTATGTAAAATGGCAAAGTTTTAACATAGAAGTAAAATGGTTGAAAAATTGTACAAAAATAGTTTTCCCATCATAAAAAGAGGAATTTGTTCCAAATTATAATATTTAAAACGCATATAAAAGAGGGAAGTTTTTGGTATCTGAAAAATTTCAAGATCAAGTAAGAAAAGAGCGTGGAAATAATAATATTAATAATAGAAAGTATTACCTACGTATTTATGTAACAATATTTAACAAATGAAAGTTAATATGTAAACGTCTATATATATAAAAAGAAGTGTACATTTTGATTGTGACTTTATAACTAAAGAACCGGCCCTCCGATTGCTATTAAATTTATACTGTGTGTTGGGACATATATGTAGATGGTTATACAGTGCCCAAGTAGCATTTATAGTTCCCGGGACAAGCTTGGAAGTTTTGGGTACAAAAAAAGGTCCCAAAAAAGTAAAATGAAACCAAGTTTGAGACTATAAAGTATTTGCCATTATAAAGTAATTTTCAAAGGTTCGCGGTACGTGGCGGAACACCACATTTTTTCACTTATTCACCCAGAACGCGGCTCAAGCTGAAATGTGTGAAAAGAGGAGACAGGAACGTCCCACGGGACGTTATTGCCCCCTCATTATCATACTTTATGGTCCCGATAATTTATAGTGGCAGCAGGAGTCATGAATCCGTCGCTGGAACTTTGCATAGAACTATAAAGTTTACTCTTGAAATTTACTGATTTTATGGTAGCGAGAACTAAAATTTGCAACTACGTAGTTTCTGGAGTTTATGTCCGCGAACTTAGCAGATCATTTTCCAGCAGATCAAAAATAAAAGTGAGTTCTCTTCGCATGCACATGAGTTCTATAGTTCCTGATACTTTTTACTGATAGTTCTTATTATATAGGTACTGTTATAAGTTACCTGTTATACATGGTGTTTTATTTAAGTTGAGACAAACAAATGACTCGAAAAATAGGCATTGTACGAAAAAAATAATAATATGAAAAGTTAATATTTCCAAGGGGGAGGAGATATGTATGTCTGTGCCATCATTAGTCACCCCGAATCCCTCTGTTTGGGTGGAGTGGGGGTAACTTTAAAATTTCAAATTAGAACCCTCGCTTTTCTTGGCATATTTTGATAGTAACATACGTTAAAAAAGAAGTAACTTTTACTTGAAACATTTTTTGCGATTCGTGGCAGATGACGCCATAATCAGCGAAATTTAATTTTGTTGCTTTTTTACATAGAGAACCGATTTCTTCGAATCAACAATCCATTTGCAATTGAAAAAACCACTTTTCTAATTTAAAATCCCGATATTCTTCTCAAAAATTGATTTACTTTCACACATTTGCACGGATTAGATCAGCTAGAATGTTCTGGAGTTTTAGGAATTCAATACTATGTACTGATCAGAGTGATCCTTTCCACTCTAGTACTGTCAAGAAAGGAGAAGTTTTCTCCTCCTCGTTTTGACATTTTTTGACTTTGGAATATTGAAAGCACGACATCCTCCCCCACCAACAGTAATTTCTTACCTTCTGTTTGTAGGTTAAACCAAAGACTATATAAACATTAAGACGTCCCAAGCTGTGAAGTGCACACTTGACTCGACCGAGAATGCTGATCGCAACTTCAGAGAAAAGAGCTTTTTGCGGGCGTTAGTTTCATCGCCCACTGTTCAAAGCACCAGAGAGCACTGACTGTGTAATACAGCAACGCACGGGGTGCGCAGCGGCAGACGGGTTGTTTCAAAAAGCGTTTTTCTGCTAGCTGATATCTCGCTATCTGCCTGCGCAGTGCTCTGGCAAAGAATATCTATTCAATAAGAACCGAAACTCTTTTTTGAGTGTATAGGAAAAAAAGATTAAAAAGAAAAATGTGAGAGAGAGGTCACTAAAATAATGTAAATAACGTACAAGAGGAAAAGAGTGCCAAGAAGTTCGTCGGCTCTGACGTAGTAATTCTCTGCCTCTGACGTCGATATTCTTTGCCTCTGACAATCAGCTGGCGGTTTTTTCATGCCGCACTTCTAAATGGGCAACCATGAGCTTTAAGTGCTTCTAAACTCAAAAGGAAAGCTTGTAACAAGTCAAAAGCTCTGTTTAAACTGCGTTGACAAGTGCTTTCACCGCAGGGCGACTTGGAAGTTCGCACGATCGCAAATCAGATTGCTTGCGGCTTTTGATGTGCTGCGGCAAATATGAACCACGCTGTGCGACACACCCCCATTTGTTATTCCACTTTAACAAATGTTACTCTGCTGCTATCTAATTTTCCACAGCACCGATGCACACATCAGCAATCCAGCCGTGTACAGATAGTAGTGTCGGTTCTTATTGAGTAGATATTCTTTGGCTCTGGTTTCAGAGTACCACAAAAAATATTGATTTTCTGATGGCATTGTATTGGTGCTGTTTTGAATTGTTTTTATGACAATATTTCAATAGAACTTTGCACCGGTGGAAAAAAAGATTGCCTCTTGAATGAATTTTACGAATATGAATGCCCGAAAAAAATTTTCTTTTGAATTTGTTGATTATTTTTGTTCTGTGAAATTATTTCTGAAGGAGATAAAAGGATACCAGATTTGCGTTAATTCCATTTATCAACGAATTTTCAGATTTCTGAATGCTGACAAGAATATTGTATTTTATAAAATTATAATCGTGCGCTCAATTTTGTAATTTAACGACATTTTGTCACCTTTTTACATAGTTTCTCCGATCATGACCCCTGGACCCCAAAATATATATAACGCATTTTACAGTGTTCTTAGGGTCACGATAGCTGCCGCAATTTTGAAGTTATTTAAACCAAATTTTATTATGTTATTTTTAGAGTTAATAGCTCAGTTAAGTTCGTTATTAAACGGTGGAAATTCGAAATTTTTAGAAGCACGTCTTGTGGGGTATCGTTGATGAGTAGTTTCTAAAACAATAACTAGTTTCTAGATTTTGAAAAAAATTACCCCAAAAAATGCAATTAAAAACAGTTCGAAATCTACCTCAGCCTGTTGGCCTGCCGAAAAGAATTTTTTTTCTTTTTGGATGAACGAATTATATTAGGGAAGCTGTGGCTGTTTCATTTCTAAAAAATTCGTCAATTTAATTTACTGCATCATAATATTTAATTTATTTTTATTAGCTGAAATGCTAGTTTCCATTTTTATTTTCCACGTAAAATTTTTTCTTAAAAGGACAAGTATCATGAAATCAAGAACTTTTTTCCTATACTCAAAGCAAGGATTTGTGTCGGAAAACTTACTAAATGAACCCCGAATGTCAGTATATACATTATACACAGTGATAGATATTGGGCAGCATTTGAATGCAAGCAGCATGCATGGATATATCTTTTAATGGTTCATATTTCGCACACAGACGCCTCAAGTTAAGATCCACTTGCGTGTACATATCGAAATTTTCGCTGTGTTCGCCGCTGTGCTGCGACTGCCTTGCGCGCTTAGTGCTTTGAACAGTGGACGATGAAACTAACGCCCGCAAAAAGCTCTTTTCTCTGAAGTTGCGATCAGCATTCTCGGTCGAGTCAAGTGTGCACTTCACAGCTTGGGACGTCTTAATGTTTATATAGTCTTTGGTTAAACCATATAAGTCTGCTCCCGTTGATCTTCACTTCAGTCTGACTTATCTTCAATCTTTCAGAAACACTGTAATTCGGTGCCTCTTTGAATTCCTAATTCTGGAGTAGGGAATTTAGTTCAGTTCCTAAAAGGTTATCGTAAAGGGCCTTCCATCGATGGTGGTCAGAGTATATACGGTTTTTCGTCCAGGCATGTCAGTCGGGTTGATTTCTTTAAAGACTCTGGCTTTAGGATAGCGCATAATGCATCCCTGTCCGGGATGGTTTCCTGTGTAGGGTGTGACGTTTCCTGGCTTGGCTGTTTTTCAACAACCTGGTTGTCTGGAATCTTTGCTGTTCTTTTATCGTTCCAAACCGGTGCTGGTTGGGTTCGCTTCCGGGTAAAACAGTTGGGCAACGGGTCCGGGATTGTGGTGCTGATTTTTTGTTCCCTGTTTTTTCGTCGCTGTATTTGGAATATTCAGGAGTTTCGGAGGATCTTGTAATTTTTGCGGTGGAGACCTGCTCTCGATGGTGCCAATATAAATTCACGGGTGCATTTGATCACCTTAAAGGGCACTGTAAACGCTCGAACATTGTACGAGTAAACTTGGTTCAGAAACCATGTTCGAGTTGTTGTTGGACGTTTACGGGGTGGTACGCGTACCAAATTTTTGGTCTCACCAACGGATCGAGTAAAATCAAAGGTGATTTGATTTTTGTTGATGTTTGTGGGCGGGGCTTCGTGTTGGGCTTGGTGATACCAAGCCCATGTTGTCACGTCTGCGGACTGGTTTGACATGATTAACTCGAACATGTCATTCTGAGTCTAGCTTTCATGCAGTGAACATCTTTCATTTTAATTTAAAAAATGAGGAAAATTGCAAGCTATTTATATTTTTATAATTTTCCTTCAATAAAAATGTTATATGAATACATTTTGGTCGGTCCTTCAACCATTTTTTTAACCATATTCTTTTTTTTTACATTTCAACAAACGATCTCATTCTTCTTCTTGCTCTTAAAATTAAAAATAGTTTTTGCGGACTCATTATTATTCAAAATCAATTTATAATTTGTCGGTTGAATGAGATGTCGACGTGACAAATTTTAAGAAAATCTGATGTTCGACTTGATGGTCTCAGTACAAGTTCGACTGTCTGCGACTGTCATGTTCGAGCGTTTACAGGGCGCTTAAAAATGGACGGCTTCGGAGTCTTCGATGTTTTACCATCCATTTGCTGATCATGTGTTGTGCTGGACTTCCCATCAGCATCCGCTGCCGTTTGCAGTTGCAGTGGAGCAAAATAATTTGAACTCCGGTGAGAACTGTTAGCTCCCGTAGTTCTACCAGATGTACGAGCCGGGCTATAATTGAAAGGCCTTATACGGTATTACTGCTTACTTTGTTATAAGATCCGCTCAAGTCTCTTTTTAACGAACTTTCCAAACGAATTAGAATTTGACTAATCAGAGTCCACACCGTTATCAAAAGCACAACGCGGACGCTTTATGGTTATTTAATTGCTTTAAACACTTTCACTGAGCTATACACAACTTTCGAGAACGCACTGAGTATCCGTCTGGTCGCTAATAGAGTGTAAGCGGGAATCTCATTTTTTTTTTTTAAAAAAATTTATTAGTTTTTTTAATTTTTTTTTATGCTTCACTCTTTTGTCAATATCGACTTTATATTCGATCTCCTCACCATAAAAAAACAAAAAGATACCACACATGCCGAGTTCACAAAAACTTTATAAGTGCCTAACTTTACACCCCACTTTAGGGTGTATTCGCTGACATGGCGGATGGCGGACGACGGACGACGGACGGACATTGCATTTTTAGACTCTACGCATCTTGAAACTTAAGAGAAAATAATTTGAGGTGGGGTTAAAAAAAATGTTTCCGAACCGATTACGAAGATGTATTATTCAGAGAATAATAAACGAAAACCAGTATTTTGTCGCACCAGGTGTAGGGCAACAAGGAGTTTGGAGTGCTTACTATAAGAGAAGTGTAATGACTCCTTTTAATTTAAACAAAGAAAACTGAGATGTTAATTCACTTTATTTCAACTATTACTTTTACTTTTTCAACTTATCTTACTTGCACTCGAAAATATTACTTTTTTAATGATCCCCGGTAATTGAGACCTCATCCAATTTATAGGCCAGGTCGCGCCCATCCCAAAAGGTGAGCTTTCTTTCCAATTGATTGGCAGTTTCCAGTAATTCCCCATGCTGATATTGCAACAATTACGTAAACCCAATGAGCAGTCAATGCGCTTCAATGGAATTTGCATATTTAGGCAATTTGCAGAGTTCGTTAACTTAGAATTTGACTCTGGGGAATATTTGAAATATTTTAGAAATTTCGAATATTACAATACAATTGCAAAAATATTTGCTGCTCATTACAACAGCAATAACGCATAGCCATCAGCAAGCAAGCGTACACTACTGCGGTTTGTTTTCCTCTTAAAATTAATGATTCGATACGTCCTTTATAGGATAAATATGTCGATTGCTTCCGAATATCGTGGGAATACTACGAAAATCCATGAGGACCAGGCTAGCATCGCTTTGTCACCACTCTCTTTTTCCCTTCGTTATTTCACAAGTGGTTATTAAAATAATACCAGATTAGTGAATTAAAATTAAAGTGAATTTTGATCAATCCAGATGGAAAACTTTGTTGTAGTTGGATAATTGACGGAGAAATATTAATAGTTATTAAATACTTATTAAAAATACTTATCAAAAAAAAATACTACATCAAGGAAATATCAATACAGAAATCAACTAGGATTCCAAAACACATATATTCATATTTCATATAATATTCATATATTCATATTTTCGTCTATTTCAAGCAGCCATTAATCCATACCATTTGTCCATTTCCTTGTTAATGAAGGACATGCATTCACATGAATGAGGAACACTGTACCTGGAATTCGAGCCGTTAATACTTTTTGGATCAGTTGTCCAAGTGTCCAAAAAGTCACGTGTCTAAAAGTATTTCTGGATGCGCGGATGAACTGGACGCGGCTTGTGGACCAGAAAATACGCAAGGCAAAAATGACTCTGCATCAGCAGTGTGGAGAATGTTACGAGTGTTAGGTCGTTATAATCGAAAGGTAACAGTTGTATTTGCACAAATGGTTCTTTGACGGGTGGCAGAACGGAGGAAAGCATCTTTTCGACGGATGAAGGTAGATGTCGTTAATGCGTCAGCCTGGGACGATGCGTACTTCGGTCATAGAGAAATCACTAAAGGAGTTGGAAAATATAAGGAAATTTTGCGACCAATTTTTGAGAGCTCCTTACAAAAAAGCTTTTAAATTGACATCTCTAAATTGTAATAGGTGTACTGCTCTGTATGTGTTAGACATCTTTTTCGAAACCAAGTCGAACAGCGGCAGCCGATTCGAAGATCTGAGGCTGAAGTACCACAAATATTTCTGCTTCAGCTGCTTCAATTGTCTCAACATCTTCTCTCACGTAGTATCAAGGAGGAATTAACGCACACGATGCAAGGAAGTGCATAGGAGTAGGTCAAAGGCACATCCACGTAATAAATTTTTAAATATGGGAATCCTGCAGGTGGATGCAAAAGGATATCGTGTTTTCGTTCTGCAGAAAATATATGCCTCCTCGACCCCTCCACACAAAGAGAACCTCAATGTCTAAATTACATAGCCAATCGAGGGCATTCGTTATTGTTTCGTTGAAATTACGGAATCCTTGTCGCAAGGAGTTGCTTTTTTATGCGTTCGAAAAGAAGTGAACTGCATTGCCTTAATGATTGATGACAGGAGACGACAGTAAAAAAGCCGTGGAGAATTTCCATTGGCTTGGATAACTATAAATGTCCTACATTTGACTGGAAACGAGATTATTAACAAGCAATAGGATGAATATTTTAAAACGTAAAGTGGTTTTGATATTGTGCATTGTGGAAGGATTTTTAACACAATCGATATTGTCACCTTGAAACGAAACTGCATCCACGTAGAATTACCCCCATCGAACGATATCATTTTTTACCCACGGCGGTACGGTGATGGTATATGCGTTTGGGGTCAGAGGATGTTTGTTTGTTTGTTTGTGCAAACCAATGTCGCCATTCATCTCCAAAGCTACTAGTCCGATTTTGATGCGGTTTTCAATAGTGGGTTTGTTTCTGATTAGTGAGGGTTCTTAAATAGGTGTTACGGTACCCAAGTAGCATTTTGCGCCCTTCTGATACCCATTCCACAGTTTTCACGCTACAACGTATTCGTTACGTTCTTATTACAAAATTCTTGGTAACTGTTGCGTTTCAATTCCCATTTGGTCAAATATCCTATATCAACACATGTAAAAACTCTGTTACGTAACTTTTACTTTACTACTTGGGAACAAATTCTATTTTAGGCATCGTTTCCAAAAAGTATATTCCTAAAATGACACAAAAACGTCATTGCTACTAACGCAGTTCCTTTTTGGAAACAAATACCATTAAAGTCATTGCTACCAACAAGTATATTCCTAAAATGACACAAAAACGTTGTTGTTACAAAAGCAAATCCCTTTTGGGAACACATCCTATTTCAGGCATTGTTACCAATAAGTGTGTTCCTAAAATGACGCAAAAACTGTGTTGCTACTGTTATGGAAAGCAAGACTATAGTTACATCAAGTTCCCCCTTAGCACAGTATTTATTTGAGTGTCTCCTTGTGAATTCGTTAGACGTGATTAGTTTTCTATAAATTAGGACCTCTTCCATCATTTAGTGCCTACAAATTTGAAAGTTTTTTGGGATACATTAAAAGCTTATTGCGTACTGGAAATAAACCTTTGGCTGAGTGTGCGAAAAGAATAATAGAAATGTCGAAAATTGCAATTGATAATCATTGGCATAATAGTAATAAATCAACATATCCAATTCTAAAAAGTCAAATCAAACATAAAGCGAGTCTTTCGAGAGAAAATCTAAAAAAGTATGCAAAGTTACATATACGAAAAGAATTGATATTGACAAACAAACGTAACGATAAATGGTTCATGACAAATCAAGGAGAAATTATATCCATGATTTATGCAATTTCTGAGAACAAAGAAATTAAAATTGCAGGACGAAGTATAATAACAAAAAAACCATTTTTTGAAACACCAATAAAATCTTCCTATTTGGATATATACGCCTGCGAAGAAAAACTAAATCCTGTAAAGCTGTATCATTTAAATCAAATAAAATGTAAATTTGTTTCACTTAATTGGAACGATCAAATCATATTTGCACCATTAATTCACTCATTCGACATTTTTCAAAAATGAAAGTATCTAGCAGTTGACAAATGCAGTGTATTTTGCAAATTTACAGAACAATAAATAAAATATTGCATACATTTAGAAATGAAAATAATCCTTTTATTATAAAATTAATAAAAAAAAGTAACAAAAAATAAAAATTATATATTGTACCTACATAGGTACTTATAGCATCAACAAGAGAAAACTCATTAATAAAACTATTCATTTGTACTTAAAATAATACATTATATAAATCGTTTGTATTATTTTTTATTGGTTTATTTGACTGATTTGGTGGACATTCCTCTTCAGCTTTTTTAAAAAAATAATACAATAACAAATGTATTATTTGGAAAATATGTATTTACCGTTTTCTTTGCAACCTTTGCGCCGCATGTTTTAGTACTTTGTTCTTTAAAAATTCTTCATTCCTTTGCTTAGAATGACGGCAATCCGCTAAAGATATCACCTCAAATATCATGTCCACTATTATATGTGTTAATTTTTGGAAACATTGTTTTTTTTTCGCCGGACTTTGATGATCCCGTCCATGAGTATTTATTTAAAGCTTCAGGCAAGAACAGAAAATCCATTATTTTGTACATGAGTTTTGACCCGTCGACCTGTTGATCTAAGAGAAAGAAAAAACATTTTAATACGATAATGCAAATCTTTAACTACCGAGAAAATTATACATACCACTTCATTTTTTACATCTTCTTGGGTTTAAATTCCTTAAGTCTTGGGTTTATAAATAATTTTATCCTTTTTCAATTACGTTTAACAGTCGTAGGTTGTTTCAAAATTTTTAATTTTGCTTTTTTATAATTCAATATCTTCACTTGTGTAATTTGAATGTAGAATACTAGGCCAAGCAAATTAGCTTCAAAAAAGGGTGTGCTTTCGAATAACTGGTGGAGTTCTGGAAACTGCTTTAATCTTTGAAATAGGTCTCAGATATATACATCCTGAGTTTGCCCCAATTTCCGAATGGAGCTTCAGCTGGTATGGACCAAAATCTTCTAAATTTTGGGACTTTTTTCGGTTTTTCGCTTATATATATTCTAAAATACCAATCTTTAGAAAAATTGCTTCAAATGAAAGTTGTAGAGCATCAAATTCCACGTATACGTCACAAACACGAATTTTTGCACCACCCGCTAAGAAAGTACAGTAGGCCAAAGTTGAACCAATTGTTCATTTTGACGACAAATTTCTACCGAGTTGTATTATAGGTATACGTATATCTCGTGATTTATGATTTTATTCGTAATTACCGCATTAAGAATTGTCTACGTTTTTTCGTATTAGGTAGTTTATAAAAAAATAGATATAAAATAAAGTTTACAATTTCGAATTTTAAAGAAATGATTTGGGTCTTTGGGGTCAACTCTTGCGATTTTTTTCTATCGATTCTGGAAATACGAGATTTTTGCACTTCTCACAAATGCTGCGAGTATGGATTTTCCGTAGTGTCCCATGTTTAAATGCCGACATCCAAACAGATCTTATATCCTGCAAAAGCTCAACCAGTAATGCAAAAATTATTCTCAAACCAATATTAAATATTTGAAAACATTAATAACTTGCAAAAGACTTTTAAATAAATTTTTAGACCTAGCCTTAGTTCCAGGACGAAAAACTGAGTGGCACTAAATGGGCTAACTCCTCGAACTGCTTCTTTAAAAGGACTAGGTAGTCAAATACTCTTTATAATCTTTATCAATACACTTAGATATCCATTTATTTTTACATAAATTGCAAATAATTTTTGTGATACGTTTTTATAAAACTTTCTAATTATAGAAATTATCTTTCATTTTACGCTTGTGCCAAATGCCAATTAAAAACAATTAACATAGATAGGTAACAATAAACATTTATAAACCGACAACTGTCTATAGTCACCGTATTAATATTCTTACCATGCTGGAACTGCATATAAAGATTATAATCTGTGATTCGCCATTTATTTAAACTGGCTTAGTGCAAATTGCTTTTAGTGATGATCCACATGTTTATAGAGTGCGGCTGTGCAATGTGCAATTGGCTCTTAGCTGTCCACATGCCTTGCATCTACGCTCTCCTCACATTCGCCATAAACATTGCATAACTGTATGCTGCTTGTAAAACCTAAGAATCATACTAAAGTTAGTAAAATTAGCACAAGTGAGTAGCTCATTTTTCGTACAGAAACAAAAGTTTGAAGAGTTAGATCTTGAAACCCTCCAATGGAGAACGCTTCCGCGTGCTGCGCCTTCATGAGGAGCAGGAGCACCATTTTTTTGTTCGAAATACTTTCGAGCTCGTACCAATAACTGCCGTACAAAGCGGTCGCGAATTCCTCCGTCTTAGTTATAATTATTTGACCCGCGAAAGAGTAAAGAAATGTAATGCAAACTAAATAAACAATGGCAAGCACTGTTTTTCCTCTACCGTCCTGCAAAAAAATAATTATTATAGTATGATGATTTGTAAATTGGAAACCACAATAACAACTAAGTAGTACGGAAAGTATAATTGGCTTATAGGCCAATTTTGAAATATACCCAAGGTGCACTGCGACGCAGTTTTAATACACAAGCAACGATTGTTAAGAAGTCGTCGAGAATATCATGCAAAATCAATTTTTAACCGACTTCAAAAAGGAGGAGGTTATAAGTCCGATCGCGATTTTTTTTTTTAAATGTTTGTTCCAGCATAACTTCCAAACGGTTTACCCGATTTTAATAATACTTTTTTTATTTGATTTAAGAAAGCTTCGCGGTGGTACCGTGTTACTAATAAGTTCAACGTGTTTTTTTTTTTTTTTTTTGTAGCATACCTAACTTCGAAACTTCCAAACAGCTTAACCGATTTGCATATAATTCTTTTTTTATTCGATTCAGGTTCCATTATAACAAAAGTCATACTTCGCCCACCGATTCTGCAGAAAAACTTCAAAAATCGCTAACAACGGATGTTTTTTTATTTATTAAATAAGGATTAAAGAACTGTGATACGCATAATAGGAAAAGATGAGACGAAGGCGACGTTGCACTCTACCCTGAATTGGAAATTATATCGCTTCTGCGGGTCCATTGTACTTTAAAGGTTATAAAGAGCGGAATTGATTTTTACAATTTTTTTTATATCATTCCGAAGAACTCCAATTTGATCACAGTTATGCTTCGCTCACTTGTACGCTTGTACGTTGAAAAGAGAAAAAATAAAACTCTTTTTAAAAAAAAAGTTGAACCGACTTCAAAAAAACTTACACTTAAAATGTATAAAATAATTTTTATTTCTTATATAACAAAAACCCAAATTTTTGAATTCGGAATGGAAGTTATGCTGGAACAAACATTTAAAAAAAAAAATCGCGATCGAACTTATAACCTCCTCCTTTTTGAAGTCGGTTAAAAACAGACAGACCGACGCACATGCGTAAAACGGTTTCTTTTCACTTCCCAATCATGAATATATAATTATGTATTTTAGTCTCCATTATTTCTTGGCGTCGTTGCAAACGTTCGTGCAAAACTAATTACATCTAGGATATAAAAACAGAATTACCACAACGACCTCCGAAATACAGAAGCACAACATTCCAGTTGATGTGATGATTGTGAATAAAAGAGACATTTTAAAAACTTTTCTGCAACGCGACATAAACACAGTGAGGTTTCTTTGTGTCTTTGCAATGTCCTGCAGGAGTCTTCTCTGTTTCTCCTCCGTGTTATATTCGCTCCTTTTGTCTCCAATCAAACAACAATGACGAGTGCAAACATCCATTTGCGATGAAACAAATGCACAAAACAAGAAGTATAAAATGTCGTGACTTGCAAAAAATGAAATAATAACGTAAATTTCAAAAACTATAAATAAGTAATTAATTTCATATCCTGGATGAGTTTTATAACTAAAACCATGAAAAAAATATGATTAATAATGTTTAATTTAAATAGGAACTATTTAAATAATTACGGCATTCCGATTATAGGTACCGCCAACGGAAATCTCATGTCCTTGGGATGCAAAAGGGGTGCTATGCAATACATTACTGCGCATCCAAAGGTCAGACCAATTATAATTTGAACTCCTCTACTGTGGTTATGCAGTAATAATTAAACCAAGTTTTGAACAATTTTATCAACATACTTAATTATCTTGCAATATTTTACGCCCACTTCACGACAAGTGTTGTTTCCTGTTGCGAAATTCACAGTTGATCTTTCAATGCACTCGCGCAGGACTCGGAAATCTTTTCGATGATACACAAGCACCGAACTTTTATAGATACCCTTTACAAAAATTAAAAGTTATGTTTAATATATGATTTCAAAATTGACGAAAATTTGTAATTTACCTGAATTGCAGCAATAAAGCACGACACTGACTCCGACTGGTCAAAAGATCCTCTCCTGTGCGTGAATAAACTTGCATAAAATGCACAAATTATGAAGCACAAACTTATTATTGTAACAAAACTGAATTTTAGTCGTGACAAAGTCTCATTATCTAAGACCTTAAAAATCGGATATGAAATCGCGTCCATCATTTTCGAAACCAAGTCGAACAGCGGCAGCCAATTCGAAGATCTGAGGCTGAAGTACCGCAAATATTTCTGCTTCAATTGCTTCAATTGTCTCAACATCTTCTCTCACGTGGCGTCAAAGATGAACTAAGGCACACGATGCAAGGAAGTGCATAGGAGTAGGTCAAAGGCAGATCCACGTCATACTTGTTTAAATAGGTATGGGAATCCTGCAGGTGGATCCAAAAGGATATCGTGTTTTCGTCCTGCAGAAAATATATGCCTCCTCGACCCCTCCACGTAAAGAGAACCTCAATGTCTAAATTACATAGCCAATCGAGGGCATTCGTTATTGTTTCGTTGAAATTACGGAATCCTCGTCGGAAGGAGCTGCGTTTTTATGCGTTCGAAAAGAAGTGAACTGCATTGCCTTAATGATTGATGACAGGAGACGACAGTAAAAAAGCCGTGGAGAATTTCCATTGGCTTGGATAACTATAAATGTCCTACATTTGACTGGAAACGAGATTATTAACAAGCAATAGGATGAATATTTTAACACGTAAATTGGTTTTGATATTGTGCATTGTTGAAGGATTTTTAACACAATCGATAGTGTCACCTTGAAACGAAACTGCATCCACGTGGAATTACCACCGTCGTACGATATCATTAATTTTAATTCAACATCTTCACTTGCGTAATTTGAATGTAGAATACGCCAATAAGGAATAAATAAGACACATGACATATTCTTTTACCTTTGTTTTGTGGCAACGAGGCCTTTTAAATAGGATGTCTTACTTTGTTCAACCAATAGCTGGCATATAACAGTGTGCTGCCTTTACTCCATTTCAAAATGCAGTATTGAAAAATATTCTAAAGGGTTATTTCGAAAAATCGCTTGCTATAAAATGATCGCCTAGTGTAAAACAAAAGCTGGGAGTCATCAAAATGGATGCTTATTTTAATTTCCTGCAAATACTAGCGCCTCAAATTTTTATTTTGACGACTAATTCTTTAGACGGAAAGTTGAAAATAGCCAGCTCTGTTGCAAACAATTTAAGAGCTGCATCCAAAGCAACCCAATAAGGTAGATTTTCAGGAAAAATGTACCTATTGTGATCTCTGAAGAACAGTTTACCGACACTGAAATGCAACTATTAAACAACGGCTTCGAGTATGCACCAGATATGGGAGTTAGAGAGGCTAATATAATTGATCTGGCTATACATTTGGACGCAGCGGTTGCAACAGACGACATGGAGACAAAAGTGAAGCTTTTAAATGTAATCAATTTGAATACGGTAAATAGGACACTCAGGCAGGAACGTAATGAGAGGAATATTATAAAATCAATTAGAGAAAAAGTTAGTAGAAGAAGTTTAATTGTTTCTAAGGCTGATAAGGGTAACACTATCGTTATTATGGATAAATCTAATTATATTAATAAAATGCATGACTGTTTAGGAAAATTGAATGTTCAAATATTAAATCGAGATCCTACTAGAAAATTTAACCAAGATGTGATTAAAGTCCTTAATAGATCAAACAATATATTAAATAGAGAAGATACATTTAATCTCAAGATTGCAAATCCGTCAATTCCTATTTTATATGGATTGTCAAATTACATAAGGAAAATAGCCCATTGAGACCGGTCGCTTCTGCTTGTCAAGCTCCCGCGCAAGCTCTATCAAAACGTTTAGCGAAAATAAATAATAACAAATTAAAAAGTAATTATAAAACGTGATATAAACACAAAAAAAAGGAATCGAGGGAAACAAATGAAAGAACGGTAATCACAACACACAAAAATATATTTAGATATTATCATTTTAATTTCCCATATTCACAAGGGCATAGCGCTGCTGTTCACTGTCGCGGTGAGGCAAGCACTCCCGTCCACACAAGGTTCTGTAAAGGAACATAAAAACACCATTGAATTGCCAGTGTTCAAAACTATTCCTAACACTCTTCTTTCACAAAGTACTGAATTCAATAACGAATGAATACCAAGTTTTATGCGGTGGTAAGGTGGATTTGGCAAATCTTCCCGCCCGCAACCGGATAACTTCGCCAGGTATTGGGGAACTCCGCCACTGCCCGCGACCTCACCACGCGACTTGGCTCCTGAGTCCTGTACGGAACATTAGGGAGGAAACCGCACTCCTAATGCATTCAATAACTGGTACACCAGGGAGGAGACCACACTCCTAGCTTGCACTTCTTTTCCACTATACTACACTACGAATTCAAGCTAATTCTAATTACAAGCACTACACAAATAACACCGCAAATTCAGTGAGAACACTCACATTTTTTTTGATTTCCGTGACAGGCGGCACAAGTTAACATTAATTGTGATGAGCTACATACCCGATGCTGATCACTTTTGAGTTTTGAACACTGAATGACCGTCAACAAGATCATTCGTGCGTCAAAGAATATCTATTCAATAAGAACCGAAACTACTGTATGTACCCGGTTGGATTGCCGATGTGTGCAACGGTGCTGTGGAAAATTAGTAGCAGTAGACTGTACTTTTGCTGAAGTGGGACAACAAAAGTGAGCTTGTCGAACACGGCGGTTCATATTTGCCACCTAAATCAAAAGTCGCAAACAATCTGACTTGCAATCGGTGCGAACTTCCGAAACGCCCTGCTGCGAAAGCTCTTTCTCAATTTACTTGTGCAAAGAGCTTTCGCATAGGGCCGCATGGCTTTTTATCTGCTGCCAGCAAAAAATTTTTTGCGGCCCGATGCGAAAGCTTCGCTGCCAGCCAATTTAAAAGTACAGCATGAAAAAACCGTAGCTGATTGTCAAAGCAAAGAATTTTACGTCGGAGGCAAAGAATAACTACGTCAGTTATACCTACGTCAATTTACAATTAGAAATAGGATACTATAAAATTAATTTCTTAGACTTGACGTTACAAATACATAACTATAGCTTGATCTTCGATATTTATAGGAAAGATACTTTCTCAGACCCATATTCTTCTAATCATCCGTGGAATATAAAAATGTCGGCTTCTCATTCTATGATATATAGACTTATGATGATCCCATTAGCCCAGGACGCGTTTAACAAAGAACTTGAAAGAATTTTAACCATTGCACAAAATAATGGGTATAAAAGACGTCATATTTACAATTTATTATCGAGAAAGATACAAAAAGAAGGTGTTCAATTTCTGTATGCTGGGCACAAATTGGAAGCCCAAGTGAGATTATGGAGGAAAATACCATACATTAAAAATATGGAGAAGGATATCAAAAAAATTTTAGGATTTAATGACATTAACCAGGCTTTCTTCAAAAAACACACTTTAAAAAATTCCATTTTTAATCATAAAATAAAACCGGAAAAGGACGTACTTGAAAAAAGTAAGGTTTATCAAATTAATTGTAATGATTGTTCTGGTATTTACGTGGGTAAAACTAAAAGAACTTAAAGACTAGATTGACTAAGCACATTGTGGGAGCTCGACGTATGAAGTCACAGTCTGCTATTTAAAAGATAATAACCATAGCATAAATTCAAATAATATTAAATTTTTACAGAGTATTGACGGAGGAGCAATCTTAACAAGAGCGGAAATTTTTGAAATTAGAAAAGCGCAGTTTATTGAACAAAATATTGTAAATGACCAGTTAGATTTTTTGAATAATAGTCCGCTATTAAACCCCAAGAATTTTGTCAACCGGTACGAGTAATCAGTCGATAGCCTGAAGATGCCTTCAGGAAGATTCAGAAATGTTTTAAATAAACAAATAATTGTTAAATGTTTACAAGTGTTTTGTTCTCTAAAAATGGAAAGCTTCAAACAATCTAAAAAATCAATCAATTTACATACTTATAAGTACGTATTCCTATCTATTACTAATTCTCATTTGTGGGGTATATTCTTACTTGCAATTAATTCTTCTTAATTCTTACCTGAAATTTTTCTGATACTCAAAACTTTCCTGTTTTACATGCGTTTTCAATAATTTGGAACAAAGTCCTCTTTTCATGATGCGAGAAAATAGTTTATCCACGATTTTTTAACACCGTGCTTCAGTGTTAAAACTGTGCCTTTTTACATTTAAGATATTTCACAATAAGCCTAAATCAATTATATTTTCGTATTAGGTAGTTTATAAAAAAATAGATATAAAATAAAGTTTACAATTTCGAATTTTAAAGAAATGATTTGGGTCTTTGGGGTCAACTCTTGCGATTTTTTTCTATCGATTCTGGAAATACGAGATTGTTGCACTTCTCACAAATGCTGCGAGTATGGATTTTCTGTAGTGTCCCATGTTTAACTACCGACATCCAAACAGGTCCTATATCCTTCAAAAGCACAACCAGTAATGCAAAAGTTATTTTCAAACCAATATTAAATATTTGAAAACATCAATAACTTGCAAAAGTCTTTTAAATCAATTTTTACACCTATCCTTAGTTCCAGGACAAAAACAGAGTGGCACTAAATGGGCTGACTCCTCGAACTGCTTCTTTAAAAGGACTAGGTAGTCAAATACTCTTTATAATCTTTATCAATACACTTACAATTGGATATTCATTTATTTTTAGATAAATTGCAAATAATTTTTGTGATACGTTTTTACAAAACTTTCTAATTATAGAAATTATCTTTCATTTTACGCTTGTGCCAAATGCCAATTAAAAACAATTAACATAGATAGGTAACAATAAACATTTATAAACCGACAACTGTCTATAGTCACCGTATTAATATTCTTACCATGCTGGAACTGCATATAAAGATTATAATCTGTGATTCGCCATTTATTTAAACTGGCTTAGTGCAAATTGCTTTTAGTGATGATCCACATGTTTATAGAGTGCGGCTGGGCAATGTGCAATTGGCTCTTAGCGGTCCACACGCCTTGCATCTACGCTCTCCTCATATTTACCATAAACATTGCATAACTGTATGCTGCTTGTAAGACCTAAAAATCATACAAAAGTTAGTAAAATTAGCGCAAGTGAGTAGCTCATTTTTCGTACAGAAACAAAAGTTTGAAGACTTAGATCTCTAAACCCTCCAATGGAGAACGTTTCCGTGTGCTGCGCCTTCACGAGCAGCAGGAGCACCATTTTCCTGTTCGAAATACTATCGAGCTCGTACCAATAACTGCCGTACAAAGCGGTCGTGAACTCCTCCGTCTTAAGCCGGAGGTACACGATACGGAAAACGTCGTATTTATAAGCGATACGCCGTATTTCATATCGTGTGACTCGACGATAAGCAATATGGTGTATCGCTTATAAATATCCCAAAAATTTCGGAATATTTTCGGCACATCCAAGCAATTTGCGGGGTACAAATTTCCCGAGTCACACCATACAAAACTTTATGAACACAGTTTTGAGATTACTGCTCTTAAGGGCGGCACGGCGTCGCGGTAATCTGTGAATTGCAAAATACAGGTTGCAAACTCATTTTTGCTTATCGTGTGACTCGATGTCTCAAAAGTGACATCCACAAAGATATTTCCTTATAAATATGACGTTTTCCGTATCGTGTACCTCCGGCTTTAGTCATAATTATTTGACCCGCGAAAGAGTAAAGAAATGTAATGCAAAGTAAATAAACAATGGCAAGCACTGCAGTTGTTCCTATACCGTCCTACAAAAAAATACTTATTATAGTATGATGATTTCTAATTTGGAAACCACAATAACAACTAAGTAGTACGGAAAGCATAATTAGCTTATATGCCAATATTGAGATACCCAAGATGCACTGCGACGCAGTTTTAATACACAAGCAACGATTGTTAAGAAGTCGTGTAAAATATCATGCAAAATCAATTTTCCCATCGTAAAAAGATAAATTTGTGCCATGTTTTGAAAAACCACCGTGCAAATAATCAATTGTAATACGTATTTATAATAATACTTAACGAAAGAAAGTTAAAACGTAAAAATTTAGTAAACAAAATCAACATTTTTCTATAAAAATGATTCAGGCTCAGTGCTCACTACGAAGAATTGCCCGATTTTGCGCATCTTCGAACTTGATCTTCTAATATCAATGAGATATTTGGACGAGTATTAGGAGTATTTTTTAATGACCTATATAGATCTTCGCAATACAAAGCGCTGATCCTAGTTTCTATCAAGATCATTACACAGATCATGGGAAATTTGTAAAATTCCTATCTCTGAGAATGTGAACAACTTCAGAGCACATTTAAAAAAAACTTTCGTTTTTGCGACCTTTGTTGAAAATTGTCTTCAAAAAATTTCTACAAACATAATATTTCAATAAACATTCGTTGGCAGATACTTTTTTCAACTCATATAGAATTCTATTTTTATAAAACGCTCAATTATAAATTATTATATTATTTGACACGTCGCGTCGTAGTCTGACACTTGAAAGCATTGAGCATAGCTACGATTTCAATGCTCTAGCTATACAAGGGCTCTCGAGTTATCGTCCGGACTGAGAGACAGACAGATAAAGTGCAAGACAGACAGATTGACGCACATGCGTAAAACGGTAAAACGGTTTCTTTTCACTTCCCAATCATGAATATATAATTATGTTTTTTAGTCTCCATTATTTCTTGGCGTTGCAAACGTTCGTGCAAAATTAATTACATCTAGGATATAAAAACAGAATTACCACAACGACCTCCGAAATACAGAAGCACAATATTCCAGTTGATGTGATGATTGTGAATAAAAGAGACATTTTAAAAACTTTTCTGCAACGCGACATAAACAAAGTGAGGGTTCTCTGTGTCTGTGCAATGTTCTGCAGGAGTCTTCTCTGTTGCTCCTCCGTGTTATATTCGCTCCTTTTGTCTCCAATCAAACAACAATGACGAGTGCAAAGATCCATTTGCGATGAAACAAATGCACAAAACAAGAAGTATAAAATGTCGTGACTTGCAAAAAATGAAACAATAACGTAAATTTCAAAAACTATAAATAAGTAATTAATTTCATATCCTGGATGAGTTTTATAACTAAAACCATGAAAAAAATATTATTAATGTTTAATTTAAATAGGAACTATTTAAATAATTACGGCATTCCGATTATAGGTACCGCCAACGGAAATCTCATGTCCTTGGGATGCAAAAGGGGTGCTATGCAATACATTACTGCGCATCCAAAGGTCAGACCAATTATAATTTGAACTCCTCTACTGTGGTTATGCAGTAATAATTAAACCAAGTTTTGAAGTTTTGAACAATTTTATCAACATACTTAATTATCTTGCAATATTTTACGCCCACTTCACGACAAGTGTTGCTTCCTGTTCCAAAATTCACAGTAGATCTTTCAATGCACTCGCGCATGATACGGACATTTTTTCGGTAATTCACAATCAGCAAACCTTTAAAAAGCGCCTTTACAAAAATTAAAGTTATGTTTAATATATTATTTCAAAATTGACGGAAATTTGTAATTTACCTGAATTGCACCAATAAAACACCACACTGACTCCGACTGGTTAAAAGATCCTTTTCTGTGCGTGAATAAACTTGCATAAAATGCACAAATTATGAAGCACAAACTTAACATTGTAACAAAACTGAATTTTAGTCGTGACAAAGTCTCATTATCTGGGTCCTTAAAAATCGGATATGAAATCGCGTCCATAATTTTCGAAACCAAGTCGAACAGCGGCAGCCAATTCGAAGATCTGAGGCTGAAGTACCACAAATATTTCTGCTTCAATTGCTTCAATTGTCTCAACATCTTCTCTCACGAAGTATCAAGGATGAACTAAGGCACACGACGCAAGGAAGTCCATAGGAGTAGGTCAAAGGCACATCCAAGTAATACTTTTAAATATGGGAATCCTGCAGGTGGATGCAAAAGGATATGGTCTTTACGTCCTGCAGAAAATATATGCCTCCTCGACCCCTCCACGCAAAGAGAACTTCAAAGTCGAAATTACATAGCCAATCGAGGGCATTCGTTATTGTTTCGTTGAAATTACGGAATCCTTGTTGCAAGGAGCTGCTTTCCGTCTGGTAGACAATAAACGCCTCCATAATGACTAAATTATACAGCTAATCAAGAACATGTATAATTATTGAAATTACGGAACGGATGCCGCAAGGACCTGCTTTATTATGCGATCGAAAAGGATTAAACTGCATTGGTTTAATGATTGATTACAGGAGACGACAGCAAAAAAGCCGTGGAGAATTTCCATTGGCTTGGATAACTATAAATGTCCTACATTTGACTGAAAACGAGATTATTAAAAAGCAATAAGGATGAATATTTTAAAACGTAAATTGGTTTTGATATTGTGCATTTTTGAAGGAGTTTTAACACAATCGATATTGTCACCTTGAAACGAAACTGCATCCACGTAGAACTACCACCATCGAACGATATCATTTTAGATAGATTTCAAAGAAAAATCTTCCTATTGAGATCGATACCATGTCACGACTTGCAAAAATGCGAAAAATTCTGTTATAGTTTTTCGTTTCATTCCTCCCTGAGTACGAAACCACCCCCTGTTCGAAAGTTTATGTATATAGTATCAGGTCTACCCGGTTACACTCGGGCGGTGAAAATTATAATATAATGTGAATCATATTACATTACATACAACCGTTTCCGGTAGATCGGGCTGCAATAATAGTTGGTTAGTTTTTTTCAGTCAAGGGTGGTTTTGAGTGGTTGAATTAGGATAGAGGGTAGTAGTTCTTTTTGAGCTTTTTTTCCAACCAAAAGGCCAAATACAAATTTTTATGAATTTTTGTACTTCAAAGATGGTGAATTTCCATAAGAAATTTCATCCCCTATTTTACCCCCTTAAGTATAGAATTTCAAAAAACCCTTTCCTAGTGAGCACTTACATTACGAAACAAAAATACTGTCAAAATTTCAAGCCTCTACATAATATTATAGTTTAGGCTCTACGTTGATTCTCTGTCAGTCAGTCAGGACAAAGCCATATTATATATAGACAGCTTATAAATCTTTTTCTTTTTGCTTAGCTCCTAAGGGTCGTAGCGTGATGTTAAATAGCCTATAACCTTCCTCAAGAATTGGGCTATCGAATGCAAAAAGAATTATTCAAATCTGACTGGTAGTTCCAGAGATTAGCGCGTTCAAGTAAAAACAAACAAACAAACAAACTCTTCAGCTTTATTATATTAGTATAGAAGTATAGATATATATTTACACGCTAGCGGCCGTATTTTTGAAGATATTGGAACCAAATTTTATTATTTTATAGCAGGCCCGGCAATGCTTCGCTATTGCCCAGGAAATTGTGAACTGTACTGTAATGTTTTTAATGCAATGGGTTTTTAATGATTTGTCCTTAGGTGAGTTGTAGGGCTCAGAAGGCGAATTTCCGAAAACCATAAGTGCTCATGTAATACCTGTATGTAGGGAACCTCTGTACCAAGTGTGAGTTCTGAAATAGTAAATCTTCTTACAATAAGAATTTGAGAAACATTGATCAGTCAGTGAGTGGGTTTTGGCTTTTGGCTTATGATTCTCTGAACAATGTTTCGGAACAATGTTTTTTAACACCCCTTCCAAATTTTTTTTGTATGTTTTAAGATGGGTAGGGTCCAAAAATGCAATCTCCGTTCCGCGTTGTCCCCCGTGTCATCGATATTTACCTTAATTTCCGTTCGAAAAAAATCGCTCTTTCGCACATAGGCTACAGTACATTTGGACTCTATTTGTGTCCCGAAGCTCGGCAGCTTAAGCGGAATGCACCTATGGGTTTTAGGGCAGTGGGTGCTTTTTAGGGTGATGAGATCAAATCTGAAGTCGATTTTGACCAAAGAGTGAAGAATTGAAAAAAAAAATAAAACAAATATTTAAAAAGCTGAATCAATTTTGAAAAAAAGTAAGATAAAAAAATAATTTTGTTTAAAGAAGCCGTTATTACAGCCAAATAGGACAATAATTGTCCCGTTTATTTACTGACTCTCTGCGACCCGCCCCGTTTGGGCATGGGCACTATACTGGTCAAAATTTGTTGGACGCTTTATTCAAGACTCAATCGAAAATTGTATTTTATTCAGTTTAGAAAAATAAATTCTGCAGCGTTTTATACATAATAGCTGTACCCTGCTACACGTTGCTGAGGTTCAGTCTGGTTAAATAAAAGATAATTTCACGAAGCCTGTGGTTATACAATATTTTTCAGTGTTTCATTTTCTGTGCAGATATAGAGATTTTTAGGTTTGCCGCGTCTAGAACACGCTGCACGCAACATAATTGATCATGTGAGGAACAATCCCCGTGTTCCCGTCTAGATCAAACCTTTGTCTATGGTGATTGCAAACGCCACTCGAATTAGGAAGTGCCATCTTTTAAATTGAAATGGGATATCTGTTGGAATCGTAGGATTGTGAGCAATTAGGACATGTTCATCTCTGAAAGGTGCTGTAAAGACTCTGGTGCTTCTACGGTGTAGCTCGTTAATTTTTTTTAACGTTGAATACTTCTTTTGGCAAACCTGAGGCGTGATTGCTGAAGGGGGAAATATTTGGTTTGCCGTCACTGTAATATATTTAAATAACTTCTCTCCATTCACTAATCGTAAATTTTCCTTTTCATCCGTTTCCGGGGGTCCTGGACTGAGACGTGTGTTAACTACCCCCGTTGGGGTTGTCCAATTTGAGCCGTGTGTGATATCAACTTAAAGATTTTGTTGAGTATGTACTACTAAAATATGGCATATTTTTTTCTTCTTCTGCGGATGCGCTCAAGACAACGCTTCGCCGCGAATGGCAGCGATTCCTCAGGCCCACATTCGTGCAGCGTGCGATAAATTTGTTGAACGTCTTAAGGCCATAGTCTGCGACAAAGGTAGTCATATCGAAAATATCAAAGAAATTTTGAATTTTGGTTTATTTTTGAACATTTTGTTTTTTGGGTTCAATAAAAAATATTTATAATTTGTAACACTTCGAATCAGCCACTATATATATATATATACATAATATATACTCGTATATACCGCTTTTTACAGCGTTCTTAGGGACAAGATAATTACTGTCGTAATTTAAAAGATATTTTAAGCAAATTTTAATATGTTAGTTTTAGGGTTAATAGCTCGGTTAAGTTCGTTAATGAGCAAAATCGTCCCAAGGGGATGGTGAAATTTAAAAAAAAATTATATCGGGTCCTATGGAATTTTGAGAGAAACCTTATCTGCATAAATTAATAATCCCATTCAGTGGTTGTGGGGTGAGAGTGGGGGTGGGAATTCGAAATTTTTAGAAGCACGTCTTGTGGAGTATCGTTGAAAAGCTCTTGATCAGTAGTTTATAAAACAATAATTAGTTTCTCGATTTTGAAAAAAAAACCCATAAAATGCAATCAAAAACAGCCTGTACCCCGGTCGAAATGGATTTTTAGCGCATTTTTGAAACTTGTTTTAAAAATGTAGCTTAATAATGCACTTTGTCTGGCTGTTCGGCTGTGTTACGAGATAGAAGCAACCAGACATCGTAGAGAGCTCTGGTTTTTTGCATTAGCTCAGTTACATCGAGTTATTGGCGTATCGAATAGTTTGAAAGCTCAAAACTATTGCTAAATACTATAATTAATGATTTTTTAATTTCAGTACAGTGTAACCTGCCAAAATTTTGTTTTACCTCTATAATTTCAACATTACCTCTATAATTTCAACATTACCTCTATAATTTCAACATTACCTCTAAAATTTCAAATATTTTTTAGCAGTTATAAAATTTGAATTTCAAAAAACCTTTAAAATGAAAAACTTGTAAAATCATTGAAGTTTTGGGTTTTAGTTATTATAACGTACTAATTTAATAATCAAATACTGATCGCTAACACAAAAATGCGCTGAAGTCCCTCGATCAATAACACGAGGACTTTCGTTAATTTTTTCTTTGGGTACTGACAAATGGCTTGGAGGGGGAATTTTACTTCGGACGCTTCCATGGGCCGAAGACGAACCCGAGTTAGCACGAATGATCCGATGGACGACGTTGTTTTATAACTGGGATTAGGCCCTCACAAGTTACCCTCTTTTGGCATTAGAAAACCAGTTTCACAAACCTGTTTCTCATACATGCTCCCGGCCACGCTTCGATTCACAGTTTATCAGAAAATTCTGATGGACACCATCAATTTCAGTGGCTTGTGTTTGTCAAAATGCTGTGTATGTGTTGCTTTCAGGTCGACCACGTGCTAGCAGGAACAGATCAGGAGCACTTGAGAACTAGTAAGGAAGCAATTGGTCACACCAATTACGTGATACCCTAGATGTAGAAAGGTATACTAATTCTATATAAAAATCTAGATGTACTAGAAGAAAGACTTTTGAAGAAAAAAAATCCCTTTCGGCAGGTCGACATACAGGCTGAGGTAGATTTGGAAGTGTTTCGATTGCGTTTATTGGGGTAATTTATTTCAAAATCGAGATACTAGTTATGGATTTATAATTATAAATAGTTTTGCATTCAATGAACGTTTTCATGGAAATTAAGAAATAGTTCATTAAATTAATGAAAAGATTCATAAAAATGTTTTTCAGCTTTGCATTCAATGAATGTTTTCATAAATTCGATGAATTTATTATTTCATACAAAACCGGGTTCAAGAAATCTAAGAACTGAAATTCATAGTTTCAAAGAAATCGATCTTAGCCATCAAAGAAAATGTCAATGAATTTTACATTTTTTTAATGAATAGTTCATTGAATCAATGAAAAAACATTTTATGCACCGAATTCATTGATATTTATGAACAATTTTATTTTCAGTAACTACTCATCAAAATTCTTCAAGAGCTTTTCAACGATACCCCACAAGACGTGGTTTAGAAAAATTCGAAGTTCCACCCCCACCGTTAACCTCATGGAGAGTACTCTAATTTATGCAAATAAAAGTTTCTCTCTAAACTTCATATGGGCCGAGATATCATTTTTTAAAAATTAGGCCGATTTTGCTCATTAACGAACTTAACCGAGCTATTAACTCCCGAAATAACATATTAAAATTTGGTTCAAATATCTTCAAAAATACGGCCGCTAGCGTGTTAATGTATTTATATATATAAACTTTCTCGGGTGGTTTCGTACTCAGGGAGGCATGAAACGAAAAACTATGAAAGAATTTTTCGAAAGTCGTGACATGGTATACATCTCAATACGTAGATTTTTCTTCGAAATCTACCTAAACTTCCATTGAATGGTACTCAACAAAGCTTTTATTTGATATAACACATAGTCTAAATTGGACAACCCCAAGGGAAATGGTTACCACCCCCACCCCCACAACCTCAAAAACCTAAAAAACATTTACGGTAACGTAAAAGCACACCCGTGAGCTGCACACATTTGACACATAGCACAGTAATGAACACACAAGTGTGAGTCTTATTCGAAAAGCACATGTGCCTTTCAGTTGCCCGTGTGCTTTTCGTGTAAAAACACATTGCTTGAGGTCAACCCACTGTATTAAAAGTAACGCACATTCGTGTGCGTGAGTCGTATCCTATAAACACATGGGTTAATCTGGGAGCCCACGAACTTTTTGAATAAAGCCCACAACCCCAAAATAAGACCCATGGGTGCTTACTATACCCTAGATGTAGGGCATATTAGTTTTCACCGAACGTTTGCAATGCCAAGAATAATGTTGACAAAAAAAAAGGACCTATATATTCACGATTGGGTAGTGAAAAGGAATCTTTTTATGCATGTCCGTCTGTCTGTCTGCCCAGATGATAACTCCACGACGCTTGTAGCTAAAGGCTTGAAAATAATTTAATAATACTTTATTGACATTGTATGGTCAAGTTCGAAGAATAAAATGCTGTAGTATTCGAGTTTGAGGGGTATATATATTTTAATCATTTATAAAAGTTTGTTTACATTTATTCTATTATTATGGCTATTACCAACGCGGCGCCTAAAATTGGTTTGCAAATGCACAGTCTTGTCCTTGTCCAAGACCGTTTCCAAAAACTCATGGGTGGGTTTTTCATTAAACACACGAAACGCTCACGATCGACACATGTGCTGAAAGACTAACACACTCATGTTCAATGAGAGGTTATTTAAAAACCCATGGGGTTGTCATAGTATTTATGGGTCTTTGAATAAAACTCATGGGTCAAAGCAAACCCGTTTGTTTTTCACACCCTGCACACGTTCATGAGCTGTGTTAAGGAAAGTGTGTTTTAAACATTTGTTTCATGGGTTATTCCTTGAACCTGTGTGCCGTGGGCTTATTATAAAGCCCGTGAACGACTCGTGGGTGTGCTTTTCCGTACTATGCATTTACCCCACTAGTGAGAACCCCATACATTCATTCTAAATCAAAAACCCCATGTATATCACTCCACGTTTACCACCCTAAAACTGCCGAGCTTTTCTTCCATTTCTATAATCTTAATAACGTGTAAAAAAAGACCGTGCAAAAAAAGTTCTGCCAAATAATTAATTATAATCCGTATTTATAACAATATTTAACGAAAAAAATTCAAAATGTAAACATTCAGCAAACAATATCAAAATTTTTGAATAAAAATGATTCAGGCTTATATGGCAACACTTGACCAAATTTCAAGTCTCTACCCGCAAGCGTTCTTGAGTTATCGTCTGGCCAGACAGACACACAGCCATGCATAAAACGGTTTCTTTTCACTTCCCAATCATGAATATAATATTTAATTCTCTTTTTTCTATAACCATTATTTCTTGGCGCTGCAAACGTTCGCTCAAAACTAATATACCCTATATCTAGGGTATAAAAAGCTTTTGTCCCGATTTTCTTGTTAGAAATTACAACTCTGCTACTGATTTCTCTATGCTTCGGTATATCAGACTAAGTTGACTGCCGTGATCTGGTTGCTGGAATAAGCTGGATTACCTTCTGGACTGCTGAATAACCAGGGGCGGTGATTGGATGTCTTAACCAAAGAATATCTTAACTTGATGGATGTTATAAGTATCTCTGCAAGTCTGCACATGGAGGGTGTCCGAAAACTCAACAGGGGCGCTTCTCATAATAATGATTTCTTTCTATATTAGGTTAAAGGACACTCTGGGATCGAAAGAAATGAATGGTTTGATCTTCTAGCCAAGAAAGGGCAGGCCCGCAGTAGCAGGAAACCCGTTGCAGGAGATTTGAAGTCAGCATCTCGCAAAACTATTAAATACCAATTTTCATGGAAATCTCTTCAAATTCAAAATTTTCAATTGGCATTCTGGGTTGCCCATTTTGAAACCGAATAAAAGTAGTCTATATGCCAAGTTGGAATATATATTGCAATTGAACTAATTATAATTCAAAGTAATTGAAAAATATCGAACCAAGCGTTTAGGCGTGATTAAGTAACAAACCATGTGGATGCAGTTTCTTTTCAAGGCTTCAATATCGATTGTGTTAAGAGTCCTTCGAAAATATACAATATCAAAGCCAATTTACATTTTTAAAGCGTCTTCCTTATTGCTTGTTAGTAATTGCCTTTCGAGAGGAATATAAGAAACTTAGTTATCCAAGCCGCTGAAAAATTCTCCTCAGCTTTTTTGCTGTCGTTATCGTGTTATCAATCATTAAACCAATGCACATAATAAAGCAGTTCTTTGCGGCATCAATTCCGTAATTTCAACAATTATTCAATATGTCCTTGATTAGCTGTGTAATTAAGTCATTGTCGAGGCGTTTATTTTCTACCCGACGGAAACACGATATCCGGTTAATTTCACCTGCAGGATTCCCATGATATATTTAAAATATCATCTACTATATTGTCACATAGGCTACCCACATGAACTTCCTTGCGTCGACTGCTTCAGTTCCTCAGTGACACCACGAAGGAGAAGATGTTGAAACAATTGGAGCAAAAATATTTGCGGTACTTCAGCCTCAGATCTTCGAATTGGCTGCCGCTGTTGGACTTGGTTTCGAAAATTGTGGACGTGGTTTCATATCCGATTTTTAAGTACTCAGATAATGAGACTTTGTCACGATTAAAATTCTGTTTTGCCACAATAATTTGTTCGTTTTTCATGATTTGTGCATGTTACGCAAGTTTATTCACGCACAGGAAAGGATCTTTTGACCAATCGGAATCGTTGGCGTGTTTTATTGCTGGATTTCAGGTAAATTACCATTTTCAGTATATTTTTAAATAATACAATACCTATATTAAAACATTCTGAGATTTTATTTTTGTAAAGGCTCTCTATAAAAGTTTGCTGCTTACGTATTACCGAAAGGATTTCCGCATTCTGCGTGAGTGCATTGAAAGATCTACTTCGAATTTCGGAACAGGAAGCAACATTTACCGTGAAGTGGGCGTAAAATATTGCAAAATAATAAAGTATGTTGAAAATTGTTCAAAACTGGGTTAAATTATCACTGACTAATCACAGCAGAGGAGTTCAAATTATAATTGCTGTAACCCTTGGATGCGTAGGAATATATTTTACAGCACCCCTTTTCCATCCCAAGGACATGAGACTTCCGGTGGCGGTACCTATAATCGGAATGCCGTAACTACTTAAAAGTTCCTGCTTAATTTAAACATTAATAATATGTTTTTCATGGTTTTAGTTATGAAACTCATCCAGGATATGAAATTAGTTATTTAATTATAGTTTTTGAAACTTATGTCATCATTACATTTTTTGCAAGTCACGATATTGTATTCTTTTTGTTTTTTGCGTTCGCTTCATCGCAAATGGAGCTCTGCACTCGGCAGTGTTGTCTGATTAGAGACAAAAGGAGCGAATATAACACGGAGGAGAAACAGAGAAGACTCCTGCAGGACATTGCAAAGACACAAGAAAACGTAACCGTGTTTATGTTGCGATGCAGAAAGGTTTTTAAAATGTCTCTTTTATTAACAATCATAACATTAACTGGAATCGTGTGCTTCTGTATTTCGGAAGTGATTGTGGTAATTCTGCTTTTGTTTATTATTGTTTTAAAAGTAAAATCATCACACTATAATATATCTTTTGTAGCATGGTACAGGAAAACTATTGATTCCACTTGTTTATGAGCTTGCCATTGTGTTTCTTTACTGTTTGGCGGGCCAAATGATTATTACAAAAATGGAGGAGTTCGCGACCGCTTTGTACGACAGTTATTGGTACGAACTCGAGAGTAGTTCGAACAAGAAAATGGTGCTCCGGCTCCTCATGAAGGCGCAGGACGAGGAAACGTTCTCCATTGGAGGGTTTCAAGATCTAACTCTTCAAACGTTTGTTTCTGTACGAAAAATGATCTATTCACTTTTGCTAATTTTACTAACTTTAGTATGATATTTAGATTCTACGAGGAACATTCAGTTATGCAATGTTCATGGTGAACGTGAGGAGAAAGCAGATGCCACACGAGTGAACCGCTTGGAGACAATTGCACTGTTGAATTGCTGCACTCCCGAAACATCACTACAAGTAGTCTGCACTGAGCCCAGTTTAAATAAATGGCGAATCGAGGATTATAAGTGTTATAAGCAGTTCCATAGTAATAATATTAAAACAGTGGCTAAAACGTTGTTGGTTTATAAATGTTTATTGTTATGCCAATTGTTTTTAGTTTTTACACCATGGAATGGAATGATATTTTCAATAGTTGTTGCTATAAAGTATTAAATTATTTGAAAATCTAAAAATAAATGCATATTATCTAATATAAGTGTAGTGATAAAAATTATAAATATTATTTGACTACTACTTTTAAAGTGAAAATATTTAAGTGTCAAAATATCAGCTTTCCATTTTCAAAAAAAAGTTTGCTTAATAGCATTATTTATAATTTACAATTTTAATGTCCAGTAGACGGTCTAAAAAGAGCCACGCAAAACAGTTACTGATTTTTAAATTATGACATAAAATAACAGAGGTTGGCAAAATTTTAATCATCTCGGGAACTTTTTTTTAAAATGATATAAAATATGATATAATTAACATGGTAAGACATTTCTTTTGAAAACGTTGTTACACACACATTCTTGCTGCAATTTATTCGAATTTTGCGTATTATATTATTACACTGATTCCGGATAGTCGAATATCGGGTATCACATCCAAGCGTTGCGATCAATTGAAATTCATTCAATGCGATATTTATCAATTCGATCATTTTTTCATTAGCGTTTGCGCGTAAAAAGTGAGGTTATCCAATTGGATTGCGGGCATTCATTCAGCAAAACATTCATTACGTAAGTTTTTTTTTTTTTTTAAGTATTTTATTTTGAATAGGATTAATCATAATTTTAGGGAGAGTTATTTGCTTGACCAACGCCTCCTATTAGACGATCAAACCTTGGACGACGTACACGTCGTGCAATAATAGGTCAGAATGTCCGTGATAATCAAACGCAAGAGGAACGTGCAGAAGCAAATGAATGGATGGATGTGTTTTATTCGTTCGCTGGGTCCGCTTTTTAATATACAAAAGCGGATGTGGTTTTTTGTTCCCTAATATAGAGTCCAAAACCACTAAATCGAATTTAATGAAATTTTCAGGGATAATGTAGCATAATCCCGGAATAGATCGTGTGAAGTTTGGTCGAGATCGATATCCCCAAAGGGGTAAAAACAGGGATGAAAACTTCTATGAAAAACCGCCATTTTTGAAGTAAACGAATTAAAAAATTTGTATTTGGCTCTCTGTTAAAAATAAGGGAACATATGTATCAGGATTTTTGGAAATTCGACCCCTAAGGGGGTTAAACAGGGCATGAAAGTTTCTATGAAAATTCGCATTTTTGAAGTAAAAAGTTCATAAAAATTTGTATTTATGCTTTTTGTTAGAAATAAAAAATACGTATACCAAGATTTTTGGAAATTCCAACCTTTGGGGGTAAAATTGGCGATGAAAGTTTCTATGAAAATTTGCCATTTTTTAAGCTAAGAATTCATAGAAATGAAGACTCGTGTACCAGAATTTTTGAAAATTGCACCCCGCAAATGGGGGAACATGGGAGTTTTCTAGGATGTATATAGATCGTAGGTATTGTCAAAATGATGATAATTAAAACTATTTAAAAAAAAAGAAAATATGACTCGATTTTATGATAATTTTTTTTATACACAGGGCAAAACGCTGTCTTTTTTGCATTATTATTAGAGATTTTATCCGTTTTCTTCTGTTATAACGAGATAAAATTTTGATAGAATGCATTGTTACCGACAACGAGCCTGTCTGGAAAGTTTTAGCTCGATTCGATGAGGAGAAGTGTCTTAATTCGTCGTTGAAAGGTTTTTCTTAAAACGGCACAATATAGATAAATTTAAAAAAATCCCTTTAGGCAGGCCTACAGGGTGAGGTAGATTTCGAAGTATTTTGATTGCGTTCATTGGGATTATTTATTTTAAAATCGAGAAACTAGTTATGGATTTATTAACTACTCATCGAGAGCTTTACAACGATACCTCCACAAGACGTGGTTTAGAAAAATTTCCACCCCCACCCCCATTAATATATAATGCTAATTAAAATATAATTGTTAGATATTCTTTGCTTCTAGTGAATCAATTAAAGAGATGAGAGAAAGAGATGAAGTTATGTAAGATTTGTTTACTCCACTTTCGTTTATTGCTCCTATATTGATACTTACCTTTTTATGTTCGTCGGAATTACAATGGACATAAAAACCTGAAATCCAACTGTTGGATTTTGAAGAACTAAAATATCCGGGCGGCAAATGAATGCGTAATTACTACCAGTGATAATATGAACAAAATCCTGAAAACTTTTAGCTGAAAATGGAAACGTAATTGCAATTAATTTTTAATACAGAACATGCAAATTTATTTTACTTCGACTAATTTAGATTGAATTCATCAAGGACATCAATTCTAAAACTCAAAAGTACAAAATAAAAAAAAAATTATTTAAACAAAAAAACGCTTTTACTTCTATTGCACCAACAAGACAAAAAAAAAGTTTTTTGTCACTTTACTGTCGTTTACTAACATAAAAAATTATGTAAGTTATAGAAGCGTGGGGGGCGGCAGAAATATATTTTCTATTGACCAACACATTTTGAGCACAGCATATTTACATAGCTTCATAATAATAACTTCGAAAAATTCTTAAATTGCAAATTTAGGTACATTTTACAATTAATTTCCAATTTTTTTAATATCAAATATCACAAATTCATTTACTCATATACATACATGAGTTGATATGTACTCCACACTTTTCAACACCTTGCATATAAAATTTCGGAGTCAGATTATAAACTTCGTTGGAATTGGTAAATGGTTCTTTCTTAGAAGGATAACTCTATATACAGTATATTTAGTATACGCAAAAATTTAAGCAATGAATTCTATAGTACGCCCCACCTTTCTACTTACATAATTTTTTATGTTAGTAAATGACAGTAGACAAAAAACTTCATTTTTGTTTTGTTGGTTCACCAGAAGTAAAAGCGTGTTTTAAAAAAAAGAAAAATTTTAACATTGCATGCGAGAGCTGTATACTTTCTTGTCTGTGGTTCGGGTCCAGCAGAGTGAACTATATTTTCTTGTCCATGACAAAACCTTATTTTAAGCTAATACAACTACCTCACAACTGGTAGGCGTAGTATACAAAAGTTCCACAGTGGATGTGCTGAATACGGATGTGCTAAATTCAGCCATTCTATCCAAAAAAAAAAAGGAATAACGACTGATTTCGTTTATATATATAAAGCATTGAAACAGAAATTTTATAAAAATGAATGAACCTAACAATTAAAATTCAATTACGAAAAGGAAGTAACACGAAAAGAAGATTCTACTCTATTCCTAATTACTCAAACTCAAGTTGTAGATAAATTTCATATTGTACATATTTTTTAGTTGTTTTCGATAACGGTTTATTACAGCGGTGAATTTCCATCTCAATTGAAAGTCGTATAATTATGAACTTCTTTAAACATTTTTTAAAACACAGCATTTCTTAACTTTATAGGAAATTAAAATATTGAAAGTTAACAACTTTTATTTCACATTATATTAACGACTCTAATATTGTATTTTAAATAGCCCCAGTTTTACGATTTAAGTTACTTGTAATGCATTTTATTCTTCCATTTTACTGGCAAAGTTGACATGAAAAGTTATACCCGGAAAGCAGATCAGAAAAAAGATGCAATAAAAAGTACCAACCAATTTTACTCAAAGAGCTTGATGTGCTTTGAATACGGCAATAGGAAATGGAAAATAGAGAAAAATAATTGTCAAAATTCAAACTAATTAAAATACTTCCATAATGCAATGTTTATTTTCAACAAACAAATAATTCTTTTGAATTTTCGTTTTTTATATTATATTTTTATTTGAATGTTGTAACGGAAAAGTTTTCCGTCTTGTCTCCGCTCATTGAACTCGTTTCCATTACAAGAAATTTTCTCCAATCTACCGTGAGAACCTACTTAATATCGCTCTATTTATCTTCTTGCTTTTCCAGTAAAATTAAAATTTTCATATTAAAAGTTTCTCAAGCTTAAACGACAACATCCTTTGGGAAGTTGATTTCAACTCCCATAATGAACTGATCACGGCCACAGACAGTAGCTGCAGAACAAAACGGACGTAATTATTCTTCACTGGGACATTTTCTTTGCCGGGTTCTCTGTACGGCATTAATTACGTCATATCCGGCAGAACTAACTAAAAAAGAAAATTTGTGAAAGTTTCATAAGACCACGCTGGAATATTCACCGCTGAGTATTTGATTTTCATTTCCTTTGAAACTTCGCTCATCCGCGCGATGGCAGTAAACAGACGGCAAACGGAGTAATGATCCTGGGATAATATTGACAATAATGACATGCAAACAGGAGCACTCTGCAGAGATGTACCAACGGAGTTGTGTCATTATATCTCAGCCGGGGGTAATTAACGAAGACGAAGATAAGTTGCGCAAAAGGAAGGTAGAATTAACAATGACAGGACTTAAGATTCTGTCCGTATGCAAATGAACCTCTCCGATTTAAATTTTCAACTGGGAATTTAGTGGGCCCATACATCTGGCTTGATATGGTCTGGGGAAGGGGGAGGGGGAGCAACGATCCGGCGAAGTACAGTACAGGAGTATTCCTTCTTCAAAGAGAAATAAATTGCCAGGATTAAATAAACCAAAGGATACCATCCATATCCTTTTTATATTCTTTTTAAAACGTAGCGCATTCCACTCAGTCTTGCAGATAAGACCGATACTTGAAGGGAATTTATTATCTGTCCAACATTCGTAGTCAGCATTTTCAGGTCTTTTCCTTGGCGTACAGAGAGAGTCCTTGGGAAATCGTTACTCGTTTTTTGACAAATTTCCTTTATATTCGCAGAGAGACAAAACTTTTGTCGACGACGCGAAATAATCCTTCAGATGCGTATACACCAGACTCGATGGCTGTTACGTATTTTCCTCCAATGGTGTTTTTATATGTATTTGTATTTATTTCTATTATTACGCATATAAGATACTTTTCCAAGCAGAGTCATTTCTTTTCGGGTCATAAATCAATTTTACTCTATTCATGACGAAAAGTTCTGAATTGATTTTCTTTAAGGATATTTATATTTTTTTTATATGGCGTCATTCGTTGTTTGTAGCATCATGAATTAGTTTCTAAAAAACCAATATGCATTGGTTGCGAAATTTCAGCTTTAAAGAATAACGATAGTTTTTAGATACTTAGTTCTTAATTTGGCAATTCATCTCTAAAGTTCGCCAGTCTCCAACACTAACGCCAACTTGCGTTCGTTAATCCGGCATTTCAGCGTTATACTGTAAAGTACTGTACCAGATGAAAGTACTTATATAAATAAATCTAGTAGACCCGGAATGTGTCGAAACACGCTAATATGTCTTGTACACGTAATCCTTTATGGCAGTACTGTTTTGGTCTTTTGTCAAAAGTAGAAGTCTATTGAAGACCGTAGTCAAGTAAAATAAGTCTCAAATATATTTCAAAAATCTAAGTCAAATGTTGTGAAATTCATGTGAGACAGAATTTCAGTGTAGAACATATTTTGTCAAACCCTACAAGAATGAGTTGAAAAAAAAACAAATTTTTTACTTTTTTGTTTTCAGGAAATAAGTATCATTATTATTACATTCATCAGCAATCAGAAAAACAATATTCTAGTTTTAGAAAATTGTGTGATTACTTAATTGAATTATGTTTTACCTATATGCCCATTATACTATGCATACAAACCAATTTTGTCTTTGAAAGCGTGTATTATAATCTACTTCTAGTTGTTGCGATCGTTTTTGGGGAACTCGGATTTTTACCGAAGTTTGTATGTACTTAATTCAAAAGCGTCATCTTCAAAGTTATAATTTTGTTTAATGCATAGAGAAACAGAAGGCATCAAGATGTAGAATATAGAGATATACATAGATATTGATATAGATATTGTAGAGATAATTGATAATGTCGATTTATGCTTTGCGATTTTGTGAATCTTGATTAAAGCTGATCACATGATCAATGACGTCAAAACTCGTCCTAAAGAGGAATCATAACTATAATCCTAAAATATAGTAAGCTTCTGGATTTTGTATATTATAGTTGACTCTATGTCTTCATGCAATGCGGGGTATTTTTTTTTCCTTCGTATATAAATGTGAGTAAATCTAAAAACTTAAGAAAATAAAATGTGAAACTTTTAAAAAACAAGTCATGATTGTGCCCTTAATTTTAATATTAAGAACCCATATTTCTTACATTATTAAAGTTAAATACTCTTTGCCAATTATAAATAAATGTCATGTTTACTGTGATTTTTGCAATCATTTTGGCGGGGGAGGGCCAGGGGGTAATCGTAAATCCTTTGGCTTAACGGCTATAGAATTTGTAAGGAGTATTTCTTCTAATTAAACTAATTAAAGTATTTGAACTGAACATACTCGTGGTCTTTATTTGCTGACCCTATATGTGCATCACTCATTTCATTCTATACTACTGCATAGAGTCTAGCATCCAATGTGCCTAATCTAAAATGAAATTTTGTACGCTCACATTTAAATGTTATATAACCAGAAAGTCTTTAATTTGAAACCTTTTCAACAAAAATATTTGAAAAGTCATTTCATGGAATCAATATGACCAAAACATATTTTAAATAAAATGAAATGCAGAATTACACAGAAAAATTTATGCAAAACCAATTCGGAACCAATCTCCATCAGTTGCGGATTGCGATGATAAAAACTACCAGTCAAAGTTCCACCCTAAAAGCAGTCATGAAACGTAATGGTGTATCATTACCAGGAAATTGATTGAATTCTCGATATAGTCGCATTTCACTTTCGCTCGACAACTGAACTGGACAAATGTATTCCACGAATTATGATGGCGGACATTACTTCTATGTCATTAAACTGGCTGAAAATTGCTGTCATATATAGGCGGCTAGACGAATCACATCAATCCCCACTCCTGCGTCATATTAACGCATTCAACATCAAACAGTATTACAGGCTCATTTTGTTGGATTCTGGGCAGAATTGTAATTTGTTATTTACAAGGACACTTCTGCTTTTTTGGCCAGCAATAATGGCGATATTGAAGTGGAGCGATTACGAACGATTAAGTTCGAGTTATGATTATTACCAATTGTTGTATAACATTCCAAGAAATTGCGATCGTTATTTGGTTTGGATTTTGTGAACACTCAAATAAATTACATTTATTATAATTTAATCTCTCAATTATTTTCCTTCAATATTGCATTTTTATTAATTTCCTTAATGGATTTTGTTGAGTGAATGTGAATAAATTACTACTTTTGCAGCATGTAAATTTATTTCAATTTTTAATTAGGGGTTTGCTTGTTAAGTACAGTGTCAACAAACTCTAATGTTGATTAATATTTCTATGGAGTTTAACTTACCCCAAACAAATGATTTCATGCAATAGTTTTTAATTTTAAAATGTTTTATTATTATTTATTAATTAAACAGAAACATTGTGTAGGTAATTATTAACTGTCAAACTGAATTCTTTATGTTTTTTTTAAACGTTTCTCTGCTATTGAAAATGCATTTTTTGTTTGTGGCAATAATTTTAGTAAGTAACACTCGTCTCCTCATTATCGCACTTTAACTGTAACTGAAGACATTTTGTTGTTAATTTTTTCCACAGATTAACTTCTTTAAACGTTGTCGCTGGAAAGTGTTAATGTAAGAAAAAGTGTGACACCAGCAAAATAAAAGGTGGCTCCTTTCGCAGTCTAATAACCGCTAAAGTGGCGATTTTTTTAAACTACTATGTATGCATACGAAGCTTCTGTCAAGAGTCCTTGGAACGCGGAAGTGAAACTTGGAAATAGTGGTTTAGGGGGTGTGCAAGTGGCTTGCAAGTGCAACCAGTGTGCAATCATCAGAACGCGATGACACGATCTGACACCGAGTCAATATACGCCCTCCAGGCTCCATATGCTTATCCTCGTGTCCCAACAAGTGTGTGACAGCAATTCCCATTCAGGATCATCAGTGTCAATGTTAAATTCAAAGTCAGTTATTCAAATGAGGGTTACACAAAAGCCGAAAGACGAAACGTCCTGGATGTACTGCATCTTTGAACGAAGCGCTCTGCATCCACTCAGACAGTTCAATGGGGTGGAATTTATAGCAGTTCCACAATTTTAATAAGGACCTTATATTAACGGATAAGAGATTCATTTTAATTGGTTTATGGGGTAAGTTTTGCAAAGGGACATCAATTTAGCAAAGGAGAAGTTTTTTCTTTTGTCAAGGAAGCAAAAATTCCTCATTTTTGAACTTAATTGAATGACATTTACTTTGGTCTTCTATCGTCACCAGGGGAAACGTAGAGCTGAAATTTGCAACAAAAATCACTCTAACAGGACGAACAGATATCAGTCTGTTCAAATTAAAGTAACTTGCAGACTTATTTACCATAAAAATGTTACTCGGTTTATGGAAAAGTGTCTTATGTCGTTTCCGTAATCCCCAGAAATATTGAAATCTCTTCTGAAGTCTCTGGGGTAATTGAAAAAGGTCGACAGTGGAGCTTAAAGGACTGCAGCGAATCGTCGAGACATTTTATCCATTAAGGCAAATTGAAAATTTCAGATGGAAGCTCTCTCTTGAATTTTCAATTCTGAAAATGTAAAAAAAATGTGGCGAACTGCATCCTTCAGTATGCAAGAGATCTAAAATTTACAACCGCAAGATTGGGTCCATGTCGCTGTTGAATACTTCAAGAATTGTAAAAATGGACACATTTCCGGCCGATTGTTCGATTTATTAGTTTGAGAGCTGGAAGCTCGCTTCCGTTTATACTACATACGCGTAATTTGCCTTCGAGATAAGATAAATTGATTTCAATCGATTTATAGGTACCTGCCCCGCCCAATGGGAAAATATCTATGGCCATAGGAAAACGAAGGTGAATACTGAATACTCGAGATGTGAGTGGAGAACTAGAACGGAAATTAAATTCAATGCACTTAGTAAGTTGGAATTGCATTTGAATTCGAATTGAAGAGAGTGCATCCAAGGAAACAGGAAATAAATTTTATTGGCTGCAAGTAAACACAATTTTATACTCATATAGCAGTGTCAGCATATTTGCAATGGCACCAGTTTTTAAATTTAATTATTGTAGATTGATCCTTCCGTAGCACTGCGAATCTAGTATATATCTATAGCTACTATAAGTAGGTATATAAGCCATGTAATTGCCACCGTTTCACTCAATTTAATTTTTAATTAGTTTTATTTTATTTATTAACGAGAAATGAACGAGAGTCAGCATTATTACTTCTTTACTCAACCAAACATCGCAATGATCGCAGATCTCCACTCTGAATATTTGATTAAATCATGTGCAGAAATCTTTAGTAATAAAAAAGTTCTCAAATGTACAAAACAATTGTAGAAAGGCTAATATAAATAATTAAACTATTGAACTGTTTATTAGGTGGAATGTAAAAGTGGTAAACACTAAACATAAAAAACATGTTACAAAATACAAAACATAAAAGTAGATTAAATATAACCAAAATTGCCCCTTTTAAAATTCTCCATTTAGATCTGTGTAGAAAGCTTTTAATTCACTGCAAGATTTTAGGGTGGAGAAACTCAATTTAAAGAAGCAACTTATAAAAGTGCATGGAAAATTTTTTTGAATAATTTTGAAACAAGGACACTTTCTTCCGACCAAGATTAATCCTTGCCGAAGAAATAGGCAGACTTACATACCATACATTACATACAAATGCTCGAAAAACAATACCCTCCTTCGGCAGTCGGGTAACGAAAAGGCGGTTTACTTTTATTTATTATAAAAAAAAAAACATAACGTTTAGGGTGCTCCTGAAATAGAATCTCTGCTTTACAAGTTTTTCTTTCCACAGGTATCATTTTCATAGTAAGAAAAACCCCGTTGTCCTATCTAAAAGGATTAAAGGTCAAATGTTGAAAAATACAGCAATATCTTCAATTTTGTTATTTTATTACCACAAATTCGAATTGTATCGTTGTTTACGAAATAAAATAAAATGATCTCAGATCTCAATTACAACCCGAGGTCCTGAAATCGTGAATTGGATATTCCGTTGTTTTATGAGTACATAAAATTGACTTGCACAAAATGTTTACTTTATCCTTTGTCGTAAACAAATACTGCAATGACTTTTGAGTGATAAAATAAACATGAATTACTTTCATTTGTTGAACTTGTCTGTAAATAAAAATGGCAGTATTGGTTTAAATATGTCTGCCAAAATTTTGTATAAACAATTTCATGTTTCATGTACCTTTTATGGATTTAAGTTTCGATTGTTGTCCTTGACTTTATGTATTTATGTTTGTAAAGAAATACAAACAAGCAACGATATTATATTATATTTATATTAAACTAGCTGGGTCACCCGGTTTCACCTGGTACAATGAGAATCATTTAATATAATGTACATATACATAATTATGTACCTATATCCAATATGAATATGATGGATATATTCATTAAAAAGTCATCGATACACAAATACTGGTAACCAACATTTGTTTTCGGGAACCACTGAATGGATTTTGAAAATTCTGTCACTATTGTTTCTTACAAATTGTGATCATTAAAACTTCAATATGCGTATGCATTGCATTTTTACGAAAAATCCTTGAATAATAAATTTTTGACAGCATAAAAATCCGTCAGCTTGAATTGTGATATTAGATTCCAAATTAATAATCGAATTTTCTGTAAAATTCTTTGAATTTAAGATAAACTCGATTACCATAATATATTCTGTCTGTCATTTTGAATTTACCAATTTGAATAGTAGATTCGAAACCAGTGACTTAAAAAGTTAAAATAGCTTCAAATCTAAATTTCTCCCGAATTCGTTGCATCTTGAATAATTTCGGTCGCCATATTGAATCCGTCATCTTGAGTATTACAAACATTGATTACAGATCCGAAATTAGTTCAACTAAATAATTTTACACTAATTTACATTAACTCACTCTCTCACTCACGGAAAAATCGGTCACCATATTGGCTCCGCCATCCATTTCCGCAATCAGCATCTACGAAGACCTTCAAACATTCATAGTAATCCGTTGTAATGTGCTGGACGCTGGTCGCCATCTTTCGTCTATCATTTTGAATTTTTGCAACCCTATATTTTAGGCGAATATAAAATAGCCCATCTTAAATTGGAACATGAGATACCTGCAGCCAAAAAATGAAACAAAATCAAGTATTTAGACGTGATGGAGCAACAAACAAACAAACAATCAAACAAACTATCTTTCGATTTTAAATAGATAAAGATTTTGATGTACTGAGGAACATGTTTTCTTGTCGTGGACATTTATTTATGTGACTCTCTTTTGTTTCCTTATTTGATAATTATACATCATAATTTTTTGCGGAATGTTTCTGAAGTATTGCATTAATTACTCCAATTCATCCACAGCACCAACTTCTGCATAACGTAAACGCAAACTCAATCTTCTGCGGATCTTTATAAGATTCGTGTGGAGGGCACAATTAAAAATGATTGCAGATGAAGGAAAGGATAAAGTTTTCCACATCAACATCTGTTGAAGTCAATTCACTGTCTGCAAAACTAACTCTTTATTACTTAATTCTCCTCGACAATAAAATGGTTAAATTCAAGGAGTCCTCCTGTGATCTGTCGACTCCAAATTTACAGAACTTCATCAAAAGCAGTTGCAGGACCAAACAAAATGTTCTTGAACCATTCACCAAAAATCATCTCTAATTAAAGCTTATGACGGCATTTAAATCTGAATGTTGTATTAATCGAGGAACTTTTCGTCAGTTCCAGTTCTTGTTAGACATCATCAGTAAATTTTAATGTGACTAAGATTTCCGGAAGCCACATCCTGATTTTATAAAAGGAAGCCAGTGGCCAAAACCAGTTCATAAGACAAGAAGGAAAGGAGTTCATGAATGCTTCCGTAGAATGCAATAAACGAAAATTTATGTCGGAATTATGCAACTACTTCTAGAGCATGACACTATACAAGTGGTTGAAGGATATTCGCCAATGGGACTTCCTGGAGCATGGTGCTGAATTCAATGCCAAAGTTGTTTGCATACAAAGTTTTGTTTAATGATGGTAAATGGTCCTTGATGTCTCTCGATCCGGTGAGTTTTTTCCGAAGATGCTATTCTGCCAGAGCCATTTTTTAATTTATGGTATTTCCAGAAGCCGAGGCTATTTGTGGCGTAAGATATCCTAATGGAATTTTAAGAATGCCATAGCAAAAGGATTGTACAGCCATGATGCATGCAAGGAAGCAGGTTATTTGCTCGATGCTCTCGGAACAGATAAACGACGGCTTCTCCAAATTCCTTTTGATTGTTGCTAATGGATTCAGTGCCAGGAGACAATTTATATATTGGGATTTTTTTCATTATATGTATTGTAGTCGTGTATTCGGCTTCCTTAATAAATATTTTCCAAAAAATGCACTTATTTATTTCTGCATCGATCGATTGGGTTTCTCAAAACTCACTTTTGTTTTTATTTTAAGACTTCTTAGTATTCCTTAACTACCAGCTTCTAATTGTGTAAAAGTTCTTCTAATTTTAAAATTTTCAACTGTGTTTCAATTTTACATCTTTTCTTGCCTTCTTCAGGCGGAGTCGGATCACTACTCTCCTCGCACGTCCGCACTTGACGGGGGCGGTCGCGGTGGTTGACTAAAAAGTGCCTCTTACTCCTGTGCTCTCTCGGTATATATTTCTGAACTTGCAGTTGTGGCGATCACTCACCAGTGTCGCTAATATTTTGACTTATTTACATATTGGACACTTAGTTGTGCTTTGAAATTATTGACAATTAAAAATTTGCAATAATTAATAATTTAAAAACGTTTAGTGAAAACCCATGGTCATACAATAAAACGTGCACATATTTTTCAGGATTGATTCGAACACTGATCTGTCGTCCTTCACCACTCTTTCCGTTACAAAATTTCGTAATCCTCCAGGGATTCTTGGTTTATATTGAATTACATAATCCAACGATCTTTTGTTAACGAATCCTTTAAATGCACTAAAGATGACACGAAACACTTTATTGAGTCGATGTTGGCAATTTATCAATCGTTCTTTTACAAGCATGATATCGTAATGGAAGCCCCAGCACGTTTCCATAGTGACAAGGTCCTTCCTCCTGTGCCCCAAATGACTTTGAACTCTGAGCACGTTTTCCTTGCGTTCATTTCGGCACGTCTAGTTTAGAATCATTTAGGGAATCAGTGGGATTCCTTCGGCTTGTACGGCTGTCATTTCTCGTAATTGAAAGGATTTTCACACATTCTTCAGATAAAAATCGTTAAAGAAATCTGACGGCTCAACGCAATGAGCACTTAAAGGAATTCTGCTTTTGCCATCAACTTATGTTGAATTGAATTTCTATTGTTATATATATCGAATGAAAATTGCTTGAGGACAATAACATTGATAATAAAAATTTTTTATGTCTGAATTGCAAATATTATATATAGGTACATAAAAATTTTGTAGTTCTAAAATGCTTTAAGCATTCTGTTTTTTAATTTGGGGGTGCAAAACTTTAATATGTCTTCTACATGTTTCAATTAAAAACGTTTTCCGCACTTATTGTTTCTTAAACTAGAACCATGCAATTGTGGATTGTGTTTGAAAATTTATGCGATCAATGCTTTAAAATTGAATGAAGCTCTTATCAGGACAAAGAAGTGGAAAAGACAATTGAATGCCATTTCAAGGCACTGTGAAACACCCATCTTATTTTTTTTTATTTCAGTAGAATTGAAATTGGATTCCCTGACGGCATAGCATGAATCTAACAGTCTGTAACTGACAGCTTCTTGCGGAACCACAATCATCCTGTACAGGGTAAAAGGAGCAGATTAAGTGTCCGATAAGTGCAATTGATTTGAAATGATGCTATGGCATTTCTCCGGATAATTTGATGTGAACGCCTCAAAGTCACTTTCTCAAAAGGGAGACAGAATTTTCAATTTAATTCAATGAGCAAATTCCACAAGGACAGTTGGATGGGTCAACGGCACGGGATGAATTATGGATAAATAAGGATAGTAATTGTTTGGGATGAATTTATGTCAAATACTGGCTGCGTAATTGAAATTCTAAGCGGGAGTTTTGGGGGATTGTTTTTCCGGATGTTCAAAGTAGAATACTTGGATTTTGATGTCATGTGCTTTAAATTACTATATTTTTTATAACAAATCTTCCTATTCCCTTAAAAATTCTTTACGCATTAAAAAAACCTCCAATAGCGATTGACATTACGCCTGGGACAAGGAATCACGGCCAGAATTAATCTCCAAATTTAATGAAACCCCAGCCCCCACAAACCCTCGCCGTTCAACATTTTGTGTTTTCCCATCAACCTGACATTTACTGTTTGAACGAATAAATTAATTAACACGAGCTGTTGGCATTAAACACAGCCGAACATATTCCAGGAGGGATCCCGGGCCATTTATGCGTCTCGATGATAATATATAATTAGGACATGTGCAGTCGTCCTGCCTTTTGTCCATCCTGTCCACAAGCTACATATTGTGGGCTAATTATATTCGGTCATTCAGACACGGATGCGTACAATTTGCAGTCGGCACATTTAAGTTTCCCGCAGGAAATTCCCTTAATGCATTCTAAATCAATAAAGGATGAAATGAAACGTGTTCGGAATTTTACATTAATTACAATTATCAATTTGTTTCAATAATAAATATCGACGAGCCAACATTAAGCATTTAATTTAATTTTTATCTGTAAAAACTCAACCAAAAAAAAAATTGTTTGGCTTCGGAACGTTTTCGTGCAGGACATCCACAATCAAATAATGTTGACATCTGGTCAATGATATCCTTAAATGGATTCAATTAATTAATTTGCTTAGTCATTAGGTCATTGCAAATTAATTGGAGCCTTAAGCAATTCGGGCAAGTGATAATTAATTTGAAATTATTTAACAGTAAATCCTGTCATCAGTTGTGTCAATACAATTTCCTTGTAGCGATTGTTACGGAAAGGACATTAAGCTGAGATGGTTTTAAAATCCGCTGAATCGTGTCTAATGCGAAACAACAAGGCCATCAGTGAAGAAGGTTTTTAACTTTTCTTCTTTTTTTGTTTTGTTTTGTAAGAGGAAGCGCTCCGCCCTTACCAGGATGCAGACGGGAAATATCCGAATAATGGACTCGGCCGGCAATCAGATTGATTAAATTTTCTCTTAGATTGCTTGTCAGTTTTGTTTAGCCAAACGAGAGCCAATTTCCTTCCAGACTGTTAAATTTTTTTCAGTAATTGGGTTTACACATCCTTTGCAGGGGAAAACAAAGCTGTAAGATTCGTTGTTGAAAAGTCTGTCAGGAGAATTTGGTTTAATATTTTTTCTATTGATTTTCGAGATGCTTTCATGCCAGAACTGGAAAATTGAACTTCTAAGCCACTTCAAAGCAATAAGGATGTTTTCGCAGACTTTTGAAAGTAACAATTCCGAAACATGAATTTCCTGGAATTCTATGCAAAATTATTTTGATTTTTCGCAGACTTTTGAAAGTAACAATTCCGAAACATGAATTTCCTGGAATTCTATGCAAAATTATTTTGATTTTTTTCAATGCAGATATAAAAGAATTTATAAAAGAAATTTATGGGCATTGTTAGTTGTAAACCTGGAATAAAATTTAGTATTTTATTTGATATTATTGGGCAAAATAAAATGAATTTTCAGGTCAATTTTATCAAAAAAAAAAAAAAAAAAAAAAAACTCATGGGCGCCAATATAATAATTTATAGGGGAGAGGGGCTACGCCGGGCGCTAGGGTATGTCGAATTCCTTTATTGCAGCGAGTGCGCTGCCGCCGTGCCGCGCGCCGGGGTTCTCCCTCGTCAAATTTTTGAAAATGTCAGTACATGCTAAATGGCGAGTTTTAAGGCTGTTCAGGTGAAATATTTATCTGCCATACTTGGTAAAGTTGGAGAAGTTCGGTGAAGTTGAAAAGTTATGATATTGAGTGTTACTTAATACTAGACAAGGGTATTTATCTTATATTCTATGGAAAATAATGAAACTTTTTTAATTACTTTGTTTATAGTAGTGGACATTGGACAACTAACTTAAAAAATTCAGCATCATAGGCTTTACCATATTCTGAATATAGAAACTAATAAATTTTTATTATTATTGTTATTGTTGTTATTTTATGGATAAATGATTGTTATTGAATTACCTTACTTCACTTGTCTATTTAATTTGTTATTGAACTTGGACGTACAGACTTTGTAGTCCCCTTTTGCACCAAAGTTTCATAAAATTAGAAAAAAACGCTAGGGTGGCCCTTATAATATGTAGATAAACTTTGGTTTACTTTTTTTGGTACTAACCCTCAGAACGGTTAGAAACTACAAAACAAGGAGCTACGTACGATTTCTATATCTTCTGATCGCATTTATCCATGCGGCGAAGAGGAGGAAATTACGCCTAGAGCCTGTATACTGTATAGATAGGACCCTCAAGATATTTTATGCTAACAGTAACTTTTTGCACAACCCTTAAAGAACATTTAACTCATTATTTTTGTACTATTGCATATTATAGAAGGAACATTTAATAATTATGCGTTTTTGTAAATAATATTAAAATGTTCAATTTTTTTCGAATTTTGACTTTGGAATTTACGAAACTGGACAATCATATACATTCCAAAAATTCTGAAATTCAGCATTTTTCTTACCAATTCAATATATTTTTATTGATTTCAAGAATAACAACAATTTTCTTTCCATGCACCATAATGCACCCTTAGAACCGGGGGCGATTTCTGGTATTGTTCCTCTTTGAGGACCCCGATCATTAAACGAAGAGGGGTGACATTGGTCATTTCTTAATAATTTGTAACTATTCTGTGGGGTAGCACTGAAAAAAATTAAATTGTAAATAAGGGCCAATCTAATAAGTAAATTGCAAAACTAGGTACACGTACAGCATGCGGTACGCCAATATAATTATTATTATTATCTATTTATTAAATATTATACCTATTATATTTAATTTATCTTAAATTAAATTGGAAAGTCAAGGTTGTGTTATCATGTACATGTTAGAATATGGGTTCGATATTAATATTTCCCTCAGGAAGTATAAAAACAGTATTTTATGGTTGAACACTGATACGTAATATTCTTTTAAATCATTGTCATTATACATAATTTAATTCGTCTTTTTTCTAAAAGTAGGAGGGAGGGGGCACGGGCCTTTTCTGCCTGCTGTATGGACTGGATATCCTGGATCACACATATCAAGTAAACAAAAGACAATTAATCAATTAAAGGTGCAAGTAAAAATATACAAGCGATCAAGAGCAGGATATGCAATAATGTGGAGTGGAGAAAATCATTTTATATACAAAAACAATTTTTATTCTTGCGTCAAATAAATTTTATCATAAATTAATTATCTATAGTACTAAAAACTAACTTCATAATTTACATTTTCAAATTAGTATAAAAAAGTATACCTTTATTGTGTATTTAGCAAAAAAATTGTCTTAGCTTTCAGTTCAATTTGTTTCCAAAATAAAAACCTGTGAATTTATAGATGTTATCTGAACTTTTTTATTAGCTTTGTGGCACTCTCGCATATTCATAAAAACTCGTTATTAATATCTTGAAAAAATTTTCGGGGACATTACAAGAAAACTCTTTTAGAAATTTCAAGAGTTTTTGAAGCTTCGCATTGTTTTCATGGTCATCAAGCTTCCATCATGCCGACGCTATAAGCCTATACTACCGATTACAAAGTAAATTAACTTTCAGCGAACGTGAAACGGGCTATGCCATTAAGCCCTTTAATTGCTCATCCATTGTTATACCAGATGTGCAAAGAATGAGCCTCTGCAAAAAAAGAAGAAAACAAAAAATTCCTATTATCGCTTCTCCGAAAAATTTCCATTACATTTCCAAAAAAGTGATTCACCGATTGCGCAAAAACAAAAATAAAAAATAAAATAAAAATTGGATCAACTTAACGAGTTGCATGGTATTCAGTGCAGCAATAATCCTTTTTTCCATTATACCACCCTATTCATCTGTCCTTAGTCTAAAAATTCAAATGGTTAGTGAACACTGGTATTCGATTTTAGCATGTCCTTGTGCTTTTATGGCCGCCTGAAGTAAATCTGGTAAAATAATGGGCCTCGGCATGTGGGAAATAGTTGATGACCAGGCACAGTCGATCGGGGTTAATAATGGATTTACCTGTTCATCGAAGGTACTTCATTTAATGGCCTGACAAGGGATGCATTCTATATGATTCTCATATGCATACTAATTCAATAATGGTAACTCGATTGCTATATAATTAATTAATTGAGGGAGGTATTTAGTTTGAAAGGGATTCGACTTTCTGTAGGGTTGATGTCTGATCAATATTGTTAGAAAACTTTAAAGGGAAATGGGCAAGACTTGGATGTTCTCAAACGATAATCTTTATAAAAAAATAATACAGTGTAGTCAATATTATTAATGAGAGTATTAATACTTTAGTCTTAAAATAGAAATTGAAAGGAAATTTGAATAAAAATACATAAAATGTCTAAGAAGATATTTAGAATTCGGATTTTCCGTCAAGATCATCAGCGATTGCGAAATTAAAAGAGAAGACTATAATATGTCAAGTCGCTTAGAGAGAAAATGACGTCGTGTAACTCTGAAGAAGTCAAGTCGTGAAAATTAGAAGAAAGCCATCAGAAAATTGTCAATCCAAAAATTTGCCAAATTTTACTGTGAATAGAAATATATAAATAATAAAATTACAAAAAGAAATCAGAAGTGATTACAACAATAGGAAACCAAATATCGTACAAAAATATCGCGTTGATTTGATATTCGTTCAAATGCAAACCAATTTAATGTACGGTTTTAAATATTCAGGCAAAATTAAATTTATTGGCAACATTTTTAACGAGGTCCATTTTAATGCCAATGAAAACGTTAAGGAATGTCGTTTACAAAATAATGAAATTCCATAATCTGAAGGAAACGCCCTCCCGTCATGAAGTCAATCATCTTTTGGTATATTTGGAAAGCCCCTGAACAATACCCAATTACCCACAGAAATCACTGCCCTATATTGTTGATTATGGTAATTTCCTCGACTATGTGATTATTTAACCCAACAATTGAAGTAATTTTATTTGAGCTTAAATCCTTTATTATCTCCACCAAACAACATAATTTTCCCTTGCACTCTGGAAATGCATTTCACTATAGTGAGTGCCCTGGAAATCCATAGAAATCCAGTTTCTTCAACAGGCATAATTTTCCATGAATGTGAGCAAATTGAAAACTGCAATGCTCTAATCTAACTGGAGACTTTCCACCGACAAGCATCTCAGCCCCCCACCCATAATCTACATTCAATTGCACCGTAATGAAAAAAATATTCTCAGTTTCTTCTTTATTTGCAAAAGCTAATTTGAAGAATCATATCCTTAAAACAATTTCCGGCAAAAGGATATTCAGTTTGTGGTATTTGCATAAAATTGTGCAGGATTTAACTGAGGCCATATTCAACATTGACATTTTTGGTGCAATCAAACCTGAAGACATGCCGCAATATAAACAAGACATCAGGAACGACCTGTGAAGCCATCTCCTCTGCAGGATCTATGGAGAAAGCTTCGATAACACCGAAAAAAGTCTACCGGAAAATTTGAATACGACTGAAATCATGAATAAAAGATGAGCTGCTTAGTTTTCCTGAAGGCTTCTCCATGGAGCTTCCATCTTTGGCGGCTTCTTCTGAGGTGTTCATATTTTGCTATAAAATTCGCTCAGTTTCGCGGGGGTGAAACAAGCATCCTGTTTGTTTGCTTAGGGATTGAATTCATTTAACCAGTGCTCTCCGAGGCATTCGTGTACCTTCTGACTTTCCTCGGTTTTCGTTTTTAAACATAAGAATCAAAAGGTGCAAGCGGCGTAAGTTGCTAAAGAACAACCCTCTTGCATAAAGGCGCTCATCCGGTATTCACATTAAAAATACATAGCGTGCCTTTAGCTAAGTAAGCTTCCTCTTTTTTGAGTAACAGGAGCAAGTAAAACAAAATCAACTATAAAGATCCTTTTTTGTAGAGTGCATTTTGCATAAAATTTAACGAAAACAAAAGTCACAAAAACAAGAAAAAAACGCATTTCCATGAAAATTGTTTAAACTGACCGCAAAAATAAACATCAAATGCAGAAAAGAGAAACTTCCAGCGACAAAAAATATTTCATTAAAAATCGCGTCTCTGACCCATCCGCAGTTCCTTGACATCATCCAATTAAAAGGACTCGGTATAGATGGAATACGACATTCATAAGCCTTTTCTGCCTTTAAAGTAAACAGATTTTCGTTTACATTTAGTTATCAGGATAGTTGGAAGAAAATAATTTTTCTTTCATTCCTTGATACGCTCCTCCGGTTCTTTTCTGTAGCACGGATATAATCGGGGGAAGAATAAAAAGTCATTAGGGAACGGAAGAGAAAATAATTCATTCCGAGCTCCTTACGGTAACTGCGTCCCGATCGATATTTCATTCTCCCAAGGGATCAGGCATCAGGAAAGTAAAAATGAAGCAAATGAAATTTCGCTCCACTTGCTTCATTTTGCGAATTAAAGTTCTTGTAATTCGTCTCAGAGATGTTCCTTCATCCTTCCATTTATTTATCATATTCTGTCTGTTATTTTTTCTCTGTTTCTTTGTAGGGTGAAACATAATTCCTGAAATGTTTGGTATGTGTCGCAAGGAACCATTCTGGAAAGACCGAGAACATTTTTTGACACGTTTGTAATCCATCCGAGTCTCGTTAATTTGAGAAAATGTGTTATTTGCTCTACCCGAACCGATCCTGAGTGGCATTTACTCAAATGAAACATTACCAGGAGTGTCTGCAACGGCTTAATCCTCTTTGCGACGTTATGTATCAAACAATACTCGTACTAATGTACAGTTGGGGATTACGTAGTTTCCAGGAGTGAACGATGTGGGACTGAATGTCCTTGGTACATTCGAAATGAAAATATTGCGTACAACTTTGTGTTATGATTTTGTTTGATTTTTTAACCGACGAAAAAGGAAGGAGGTTCTCAAGTCAACGTGTGGCTTTATTTTATGTATGGCCAGACCACGCCTAACTTTTTACTGACAATGAGTAGTCCGATTTTGATGATTCTTTTTTTTTTATTATGCATAGGGTTTACTTAAAAGTTGGTCCCATTTAAATTTGAAAAAAAATCCATCCCCAAAGGTATAAAAAAGCGGATGATTGATTTTTACCCACTAAATTTTTACCTGTTAACCGATTCTCCACTTATAACTTTGTACCTTAAACTTAATTAGTAGATTTTAGTAGTAATTAGTAAATTTCAGACACGTAAAATAAAAAAATAAAGAGTTTTTAACGAAAAATTAAACCGACGAAAAAAGAAACTGAAAAGTGAAAAATAAAAAACTTTTTAATAATAGGCCAAGAAAATTAGACTTTTGGACTCTACGCAACTTCAAACGTAAGAGAAAAAAATTTGACGCGATGTTAAAACATTTTTCCCGAACCGATTACATAGGTGTATTATTCAGAGAATAATAAACCAAAACGCAAATGCTGCCCACCTTCTAAAATAAAACTTTACATTAATGCTCACTAGAAATTTTTAGAGCATTTAATTCGAATTAAATGACGTATTGAGTGCCGAACAACATTTGAAAAGTCAATAAACGGGAATCTTAATTATTACAAATACAATTTTTTATTATTCGCATAATTAAATAACAGGAAAAGAGATATACCATGGCGTAATTTAATATATTTAGTTTTTTGATATATTTCGCTGGTTTGAATTACAACTAAACGTTTATGGACGCGTTTCCGAAATGACTTTTGGGGTAAACGAAATTAAAAGTAAAATCTCTTTATTCATTTCCGTGGGAAGACAGTACATTTAGCGTCACTCTGTTGTTCGTTCTTGAAATATTATTATTATTATTGTTTAGTTTTTAAACATTTATTATGACAAGTTATCTTTTTTTTAAAAATATTTCTTGTTAGATTTCTTTTGGAACATCAAGAGTTTTCTGAATCTTATCCATTTTCTTTTACTTTGGTAAATCTCAACTATGATGAAGAAAAACAATATATGTAGGTACCTAAAACTATTTGTACATATTTTCGTCTATTTCGAGCAGCCATTAATCCATACCATTTGATGCTTTACTATGTTAATGAAAGACATGCATTCATATGGAAGTGGAACACTGTGCTACAGAAATTGAAATGAATCCAAAATTGCTAATATGAAAGGAACTACGTGAATAAAAACAAATGGCTAAACCGAATGTACTTTCTGCCATATATTAAAAAATTGTAAAACAGGTCAGACAGGAGCAACTGGGTGATTTGGTTGGCCATACTTCCTCAGTAACCATCGTCCTTTCGAGCAGTTAATATGCAACCTAAATATTTACTATTAAACCAACTCGAGTAGGTTGAGCGAAATCCTTCCTTCATTTATGCTGCACCTTTTGTTTTGTTTAAATAAAAACTTTTTCTCATACTCTATAAAAAATCTGAACATTGGAACAGCTCCAATACGTGCCACTGATGTTGTATGACCAGAACATGTTTTAAAAAAAAAAAAACGGAAATAACATATTGAGTTCAATCGGTGAACCGGAAGCTACAATGGCTGCTGGTAGAAAGGTTTGAATGAATCCTTGTTAAAATAAAGAAAGTTCGCCAACGGTGTTCCACCTGAATAAATAGTGGAGATGAAAAGTTGCTCATCATTGTGTGATATTATAACCTTTATGGCATTTAAGGGGGAGTGAAAATGTATGCATTGTTTGTTTCCGGAATGGGGTAGCATTTGCCATTTGGCATGGAAATTTTGGATGCTGATTTTACAACAATATCGTAACGAGAGATCGGCATCTTGTCCGGCCGGAAAGTTCATGCCAAAAGCATACCACAAAATTTAAATCCTGCAATCTCCAGCTCCCAGAGCATAAATTTTCAATGCTTTGCGTGTTGGTCTGAACGAATGTTGCCGCAGGACAATGACTTCACCAAACTGGAACACAACGAGTAATAACTCTGCATTCTCCTGATAAGCTGCGTAATTAAATTGTTCAGTAATCTCAGAACTAAGCTTTGCCTCAACGATCCCTTTCGTTTAGTGGATTTCTGATTGCTCTTCCTCATTTCCACTAAGTAGGAAAATATACCTAAAGTTTCAACACAGCTTTTCATAAAGCACTAGAAGTAGTTGATTAACAGAAATTACTTATAAGGCCCGTGACATGAATATGAATGAGAATTCTGTAACCGCAAGGGCGAATATTGAATGAGAATCCTGTCGCCTAATATTTAGTTAAAGCTCACAATTTTCCATGTGTTCAGGTGAACTTCTGTTGAATATTATTTATGCGGTGAGTGTTTGCATTTCGGCTTCCAATGATTGCACTTTCAATAATATTACAATTTTTCAGGAAGTGTCCAGGTTGCGGAAATGTTTGATTGTTTGAAAAGATAAAGTTTTCGCTGTAATTTATTCATGGTGGTGAAGGGTTGAATTTCCAACTGGGGGGATATAAGTGGGGGAAAAAAGAAAATGTTCTTAAATGTATTCAGAGAAGAAATCAATAACGAAGTGAAGGAAATTGTTGAGTTAAAGTATTTATTGTGTGCAGCAAGGACTCGAGGTTACTGTGCCTGTGTAGTTTAGAATTCATTTCAGATTCGTCGAAATTATCCTCGAAGCGTTTGTTTAGCACCAGTGGGTGAATGAGTGTTCATTTTTCACTTTTAACTAGAGACACAAAAACAACAGCCATGGTGATTTCCGTTGAAAGATTTTCTTTATTTTTCTTATTTTTTTAAATAAAAAAAGAGGGTGAACGAAAAATGTTTTTCAAACTTCAATATAGCAAACTTCAGTTTACAGCTCTTTGTTGTTTTAATTCCCATTACTCTATCAAATGTGCTCCCATAAAAATCCTCTTGTTATCCTAAACAACGGTCCAAATCAAAACCGCTCAACGAACCGTTGTCCAAATTAAGCAGTGAAGTACACACTCACATCCCATTTGAATTTCCATACCATTCTGGAAATCCCTTTGCCTCCATCCGCTTGTATGTATATTCGTCCTTTCAAATCCACCGACTCGTATTATCTCGAAAGAACTCAATTACGCCAGGATGCAGGACATTTTGGTGGAAGGTGATGCGAACAGTATTAAAGGATAAGTCTCGGCTAGATTTAATGGTCATGCAATAAATCTCATGGATTTTTATTATAAAGTGAATTTACTCAGCGAAAATGCAGCAATTATCCTGCCAGAGCCGAGGAGTGCAAATCTTAATCCCGGTTTAGAAAGGAGTAAAGCTTACCAGCAATGACTACCAGGAACAGTTCAAAGGACGTCGTACTCCTTAAGTTTTCATTCCATTTAAAACGAATCACACCACCTTGTGTACCGGGGCAAGGTGAATTTATGCTACTATTATGGAAGCAATTACGTTTAAGATAGGGTTGCGCAGCACTCCACAAAACGGGTCCACGGGATCTTTCGTTTTCAGCACCTGGCTGGAAAAGTTGCTTAATTTAAACCCTTATGGGATTTCAACAAAAACGTGTCGCAGAAAAATTTCTACTTATTGTTGCTATTAAATTGAATTATGGCTTTATATAAAAACGAAACCAGAACTTTTGCTGGAAAACTGTGAAAGTACAGAACTTAAAATGCCATTTACTTTTATGGTGTTTCTTTGAACGAGAATTTTCGAGAACGATGCATTGCATTACTAAAAAGTCCCTTGAGAAAGTCACAGTAACAAAGGGAACAAATAAATAACAATATTGTAAAGTAATTAACGATATCTGCAATATGGAGAAAATGGCTAGAAAAAAAAATCAACTGTCCATTGTAGTTTTCTCAATGGAAAATGAAAATATTCAAATTTAAAAAACCTTCAGTCGATTTTCTGAATACATTATTTTTTAGGTCAAAATCAAAATCCTTGCTCCACACCAATCGGAAAATACATAATTTTGAATTCGATACACATTCGCGAATAACGGGAGTTTTCCAAGGATATCTGCAATGAAAAATTAAAATCGTCAGCTCTGCACACTCACTTTACTCCTTGGCATTTGCATATTTATAATTCAACGATTTCAAAAAAAAGTTTTCCTCACGCTTTTCATTTTCATTTTACCAGCAAAGACTGAGCACACTGAAATCCACTTAGTAATTAAGGATAACAGATCGATATCCTTTTACACCGCATTGAACTGATATGGTTTTTTGTGCCACAAATGATTTTCTAAAAGGTCTGGGTGGGGGGGAATTGGATGTTGATGTGCAGAACTTTGCAGTGATTTTCTAAGTGAATTCATTCTGTCATCGCTAACTCCTGAGCTTCGTGCAAGGATGTGGATGTCCGAGACGTGCATAGAATACCAATGCATACTATATATATAGTATATACGTATGTATTTTTTTTATCTCAAAAATTATGCAAATTTATAGCATGAAGTCGTGTACATGGATCTGTTCAATTGATTTCGATATTTTGCAAGTTTAACGAACCAAAGCAGAGGGTAAATTGCGAAGTCTGCGGCTCACCGACGGAAGTGGATGTGATTTACTTCAGGCCATTTAGAATGGAATGACTGGAATTTCGTTGAGATTTTTCTCTTCAGAGCAATTTTTTTTTTTTTTTTTTTGGTAAGGTTTTTATTTTCTTTCATGTGGTGACGTAAAAAATGGAAGAACATATCTAAATGTCGAGAGAATTTATATTATATAAAATCCGGACACGAGAGAAAACTCCTTTCAATTTTATCATGAAATTTTCAACTTTCTTTGGAGCTGAGGAAGTCGCTTAAACATTGGATACATTGTGCTGAAATTTTTATTACTATTAAATTAAATATAAAAGATATCTTACGAGAACTCAGGCCCGGATTTATCCATTGTGGGTGACTAGGCACTGCTCTTCACAGCTCACAGCGCCCCGTGCCACCAATTTTTTTGTTGAAAAATTCAAGCTCAATAATTTTCAATTATAAGCGTTTTTAACATAAATTTAGTATCTATACTCTTCGATGCAATAAAATCGGGTCACCTTTAACTCTTGTTTTAAGGAAGAGTTCGGCACATATTATAACATAAGTAATTGGTATAATTAATTAATTATCAATTACTCCAACACTGTGAAATTCCAAAAATGAAATTTTCAACTGCTTCAATACTGAATAATGGCAATTAACATAAAAAAATTACACTTTCTTTGGAATTTTGCAAAATAAAATTATCATAACTGAGGCTTCTGATTCTCTAAATAGACCTTATTAAAAAAGGAGTTCTGAAACACAAATTAACTTACTTTTCTTTAAAGATTAAATGCCCAAAACTGATCATCACATGAAAGCAAAAGAAACCGAGGAAATAATGGGATAACTATTTATATAATTCGATAACGATAATGATAATATATACAAATAAATAAATTATTAATTATTATTAAATATATATTTTTCTAAATTTATTTATTGCATTAATTGCGAATCTTGGTTAATTTGGAATTTTTAAAAGCTATCAACATTTGAGAAATTGACAATAAATTAATTTTTGAATTTAAGGATTTAATTTTTAAAGTTACTTATCATTAGAGTATTTGATATTTTGATATAATGAATTTTTTTCCAATGACTTGTTGGACTAGAAAATTGACTTTTTTTTTGCAATCGCTGGTTTTAAGTAATGAATCATAAGTAGGTTTATCATTCGAGAAGTTTTTTGTTATTTTTAAACAAGACAAATTTCTTCGACAATAATTTATTTTTTTCCAATGCTCTGGTCGTGAGAATAAAATCATCTCTTATAAGTATATTTGATCATTGGTGTTAAGTTTTTTTTATTTCCGTTTTATATTTATGATGAATAAATAAATCATGCAACTAATCCATAAAATAAAATTTGAATACATTTTAGAATGGTTTTTAGAGGTTTAAAATGATTTTATTATTATATACTGTTAAAACTATTGTAACTACTAAGTATGTGTTTTTTGTTATGTCTGTTTGATTCAGAATTACTACTGTTTATATCTGAAAAAAAGCAATTGCATATTCATTATACATATTAAGCACACTAGTATCCTTGTTCTAATTAATATTATGAATGTGAAAGTGCTAATTATACAGTGCGAAAGTATAGGATAATAAAAAAACAAATAAATTAACAATTGAACAGTTTACTCGAGTTAAAGTAATACTGCAAAAGTAAAATTTAGTTTTTTCTTTCTATATTGTTTTATTATACCAGATTGTGTATGGTTTAAGATCTTAATAAATACACATAAGTATTGAACAATGAATTAAAAGTCATTGTAAACATTATTTTTTTTTTTTTTTTTGAAAAAGCTGTTCCCAAAAATTTTCCTTCAAACGCTTAAAACAAATTCAGTTTTTCTGATTTACAAAAGTACTCAAAAATGTTTCTCGAAAATGAACTTCTAACCGTATTACATTTAAAACATTAAATTTGATGATTTTTGATTAAGATAATTTAAAAAAAATGTAATTACAAAAAATATCAGCGCTCCTTAATTTCACACTGTTGAGAAATGAAAATGGATTGCTGACAAGACCTTTCCACATTCTCTCGATCTCCTTCAAAGGTGCAGTAATTGTCCACTTTCCACCTTTTATAGAAATACAAGAGTAATGAATCTTGACCCGGAATCATTAAATTCCAGAATTTTGAAGAAAACACTAACGAGAACGTGATTTGTGGCCAAAAAGTTTGCTCCTTAATTAAATTCCTAATTGGATTACACTCGGAGTCTGGCAGCGGAATTAGCAAACTCGAGCAGTTCACCGAATTAAGGACCAACCAAGTGCGAATGAACTGAGCATTTTCAAAGTTTCCCTCGAGTAAATTAGTGAAAGGGTTAAGTTTATTTTTGCATTTTTCATGAGTTGTTGCAGTAATATCTTTTATTATTCTGTTAATATGATTATAATTAAAGAATTTCAAGTCCGAATTTAGATAGAGATTGTTGAACGAAAACTTTTAAATTGATTATAACACTTGTAGCAGACAATTGAGTTTTTTTACTTTTAAAAACTTGTGTTTTGATCCAAAAATTTTTAGTTATTGCAAATAATTCAACCCTTTCTGTAAATTGTGTACACAATTTGGAAACAATTCTGTTTTATAATATAAGCATAAACCATCACAACCCCTTTTTCGGGTACAGTAACTGTTTTTATTCAATGTCTTCATCTCCTCCTATCAAAGGTGAAAATCTTTATTCCAGAGTCAATGACATCCTTATCTTGTTTAATGAACAAATCAGTTTGGAAGCTTTTAATTTTTCCTTCTTCAAGTTGAAGCCTGTTGTCAGTATGTATCACCGACATCCTTCTAGGTATAGACATTCAAGGCTCAATTTTTTGAGCTAATTCTCTTATACTAATGTAAATGAGTTTCTCTTATAAAGCTCTTTTGTGAATTTTTTGAGAGAAAAGCTTTTGTTGCTCTTACCAAAATTTAACAATCTTGAAACAAGACTCCTAAATCCTGATTGTTTGCCAAAACGTCTCTAAGGAGAGAATCAGGATAAAAGATCCAAAATCGTTTCAGCTTTACAAACTTTATAGTGATATGAATAAAAACATATAAATTTATTTATAAGAATAGAAACAAATGCTTGTCTGTTTCATACTGAAAAATATGAGCCTAGTCCTTTTTGTTATCTGGGAGAATTAAGGTCCTTTAACGTCGGAACAATATTATGTCAACACGACGGTAATAAACAAAAGTAAGTAAGACTATTTTTAATTATTGTAAAATTGAGGTCCAGGATATTGCTACCAGTCTGGCAAATGGAGGCTTTCTTTTTTCCTAATTTGAGTTTAATTAATTGAGAAAAATTACTTATTGTTCAGCCATTAATTGCTATTCATCGCTAGAGCCAAGTCCTGTCAATCGGCGCGAAAAACCTCAAGATTGAATTACGTTGCTAAGTAGAAAAGGAGTTCTTTATAAAACTAAATAAAAGCTCCTTTGTTTGACCTGAAAGAAAATTGCTTTCCACACTTTCTGCTCCATCTTGGCCGCTTTTGTATCCTGATTGACTTTGTGCGTTCCAAATGCCTTCAACTTGGCTCCTAAGTGCTTGCGTTTTGTGTTTAAATAGAGCAAAACCATGAATTTAAGGATAAAGAATTGTTTTGTATGGCATTGCTTAAAACTTTCACAGTTTTGCTTTTTTGAAATGTTATAGTACTACTTATTTTGAACCTTAAGCCAATTTATATTATTCTTAAGAGTTTGTTGTGCTTTCTTTATTTCAAAATTTTAAGTTAAGAATCATAAATTATTCTATTAGCAAATCAAGTAACATTAACTGACACAGGTTCAGATGCTTTTTGTTATTGCTTAAATATATAATATTGTTCATAACAATATTTATTATTTAAAAACTTTGTCTATCACAAGAAGGTATTATTTGTTACATCATCAAAAACCTATACTTAAAAAACATTAATTCTGAATTATTTTTTTAATATCTTTCACGTAAATATTTCATCAAGTTTGCACAATTCATCGTAATTGTCGAACAACAAATGTTGAACAGATTTTTTAAAGTTCGTCAAGGAGCACGGCTCACTGCATTTTGGCAAATTGATTTTTGAGGGATCCTTTTCGTAAGCATTTTTGTAATAAAACAGCTATAAAATTAGAAACCGTTAGTAAATTATAATTTTTGTAATATTATTATTATTATTGTTCCTTACCCTGATTTCAATATCCTTAAGTGGAGGATTTTTATGCAATTCGAAAACAAGTGTGGCACCATATTCAAGAAATTCGGATATTTGATCCAATAGTTTTAAAGAATTAAAAATATTAATTAATGTAATCTCATGTACACAGTAAAAGAAAAGGTTCCTGTTCGGTTTCAATTTTCCTTCTTGTTTTTTGGCCAGAATTTCCAGTAACATATTCATAACAGCTTTTTAACTCTCTGCATGTATTCAATTTCCGTCAATAAAAGAAACCATCGCCAATAAAGAGGCTCCATGAGTTCCGGGAAAACGGACTTCGTGCATTCGGGTAATTCTAACCACAAGGATTTCTCAATTACAAGAGTGTCAAATAATTGGACAAATGAATATAAATCAAGTTGTTCCTATGAACAAAATATTTTCAAGTAAAATACGAGTATGAAAACAAAACCTGAATTTTTATAATATTTAACTTACAATGCCAGTGCTGTTCTCAAGATATTCAAAAAAATCCTGCGGTTCAAGCAATTTTTGTACATCCGAAGGAGGATAACGGGTAAACATTCTGTAGAGATAGCTGTGCTTCGGGCAAGGTCTTCTTTGGGACAAAATCTAATTGGGACTGCTATATATTAGTCTAAACTCTTTTATATATTATATTTTTGTTATATATTAGTCTGAAATATTTTGCATACTATTGTTATATATTAGTTTAAATTAGACCTAAGTTAAGAGTTATAATTAGACCAAACTTGAGACATTAACAGTTTGACATACGCATGGCAGTGGGTTGGGTGCAATGTAGTAGACGTGCGTAGGCTTTGTAAATAAACAGTTTAATAATCACGAATCATCGGTCGTCTTAATAGACGTAATCGAATACAAAACAGGGACGCATATAAGTTTCATCAGAAATTTCATTGTTTCTTTCCAGTTCAGTGCAGGCAAAGCTCAAAGATCATAAAACTTGTTCATAAAAATTATCTCCTTAGATATTTCAACTAAAATAGCGATCTAAATTTCTAATTTAGGGCAGCATGCAACGTCGCACAGAAGTTCCAAATGCCAAAAAGCTGGCCAAAAGTGGTTTTAAAAATTTTCAAAAACTTAAATTTTTTTTTGAAATACATTCTTTATCTCCTTAGGTATTTAAAAATGCAAAACTTTATAAAAAAAAATTTTTTTTTACTCGTCGCCTTCGTCTAGTCCTTTCCTATTATGCGTATCACAGTTCTTTAATCTTCATTATATGTATAAATAAAGAAATACCCGTTGCTGGAGATTTTTGTAGTTTTTCTGCAGAATCGGTGAGCGAAGTATGACTTTGGGTAGAATGGGCCCTGAATCGAATAAAACAAGAATTATGCAAATCGGTTAAGCTGCTTGGAAGTTGTTAGGTATACTACAACAGGAAAAAAAAACCATTGAACTTAGTAGTAACACGGTACCACCGCGAAGCTTTCTTAAATCAAACAAAAAAAAGAATTATGAAAATCGGGTAAACGGTTTGGAAGTTATGCTGGAACAAACATTTAAAAAAAAAATCGCCGTCGAACTTATAACCTCCTCCTTTTTGAAGTCGGTTAAAAACAAATCAATCATTGAATAACTAAATATGTAAGCATTGTTCGTTATTTTATTTTTCATTTTTAAATTTCTCTTTCTGGTGTTTTAGGCTGTTCTTTTTGATCCTGCAATGGCGCTTTTCGTGGGTCTAGCAAAGTGTTTAATAAGATTGTACTATCATGCCAAGCTATTAAAGTTGTGGCTAGCCCAATGAGTCTCCCGTGGTGCATGGAGCTGTGAGATATGGTTTTATCAATTTCAGTTAAAGTCTCCACTAACCAAACATCAAAGATAATTCAATAAAATTTACAGTGTAAATAGCCAATGAAATGGGAAAGTTTTTAAAATAGGTTTGAAAAAAAAGTTTTGTGAGGTTTTTTTTGGAATCACCCTCAAAGATTTTGGTAAGTTTTGTTATTTTGAACCTTATGTAATTTAAAAATTTAATTTGGCGCAACGATGTGGACCTATAAAAAATCGGCTAATATACATGGGTGAGATTCGGATAGCCCTTACCATAACTCATAAGGCATTTATTGCTTTTGCGCACGTCTATCAGTGAACCACCCTCATAAGAAGGTACCTACCTATATTTATTGTAAGTAAATTATTATCTCTTTTATGTATATGAAACATGAATATTGCACTCGCATTTTAAATACACATACAAGTATACTGTATAAACATCTTGAAATAGATATGGGTACAAAACCCAGCTCTTGATCGATTATATTCAAAATAAATATAATTAATGAATGCTATGTTGACAATTGACGAAATTGACCAACAACTGCAAATACAATAACAAGCGAGATACGTCAAGTCGTAATGGTGGCAACTTACAATTAGGGCAACGGAAGGGTTAAGTGGATGAAGGTGTGACATTTTTCCGAAAATCTAGATATTTTCTAATAATGACATTTTACATTAAATTTACCCTAAAAGGATTAAATAACCATTAATGTCCTATATAAATGCGATTTGGTTAAAATTTCAAAAATCTCAATTAACACCTTCCTCCACTTAACTCTTCAATTGTCTCCTTACAGCGCGGGAGATTGGCTGAGGTGAATCAAGGTCATAAACTCATAACTTAGGTATGTCTGTTTAACGTTCGTTTTCACATAGCGGTTAGGCAAAGTAAATGCTTACATTCATCAAAGCCAACTGTTTTTACATTTCTGCTCCGCCCGTTTTTGAAAAAAATAAGACGTTTTACATCTCCCCTATTTTATTTTTATACCCTATATCAGTATTTTCTACAACAAAATATTTTGAGAACCCCCTCAGCCCTCATCATAATCCTGAATATGCCTAGTACCTTTCAGGTATTGCACGTGAATTGTGTCTCATGAAAATGTTGACTGGGATTGTTACCATGTACGGATTTGTGGATGTCTGTCTGCATTCTGTCCTTTTGCCAGACGATAACTCAATAACTCTTGTATCTAGTAGATACAAGTATAGGTGGAAAAGTATAGGTACTTCGTTAAAATTGAAAGGTCATATTCGAAGATGAGCCAAATCTGGCAACTCCTACTTAATGTTACCATATAGATAAAGCTGAATTATTTTCTTTTTTTCCAAAAATATTGATTTTGTTTACGAAATATTTAAATATTCCTTATCCGCTGATTAAATCATGAAAAACTTTTCAAAACAAAAAAGAGGAAAGAAGTCCTCATGAATTATCGAAAGAAATCTGCCAAGGAGAAATGGTAAACTAAGAAATGTAAAAGAAATAATGAAATACGTTAAAATTATAAGTAAACCCGAACCTTAGCTGAATAGTAATAATAACGCAGTAAATAATAAAAGAATGAGTTTTATTCGGAACTTGAGGTTGAGAAATAAAGTGATCCTAAATAAAGAAGAAATTAATGTCGGAAAGCATCCTGACAAATGCGAAATCTTGGAAAAGAGGTTCATTGAGGAAGTTGTTCTGTAGAAAAGTATATTGTAGGAATATTAACTTTCTTTCGTTATTACTCTTGTTATACATAATAAATACATATTACAATAAATTATATTTACACGGAACTGTTTTACATGATCTTTTTTTACACGATTTTAAAGTTATAGAAATGGAAGGAAATTTTACTTTTCCACTGCCTTTTTAATAATTTAGAACATTTTTTTTCTATTTACATTAGGAAAAATTGTGTTTGCATGTTTTTAGACGATATCTTAACAAAATGTTTTTTCTGTGTGATTAAAAATCTGCCGGGGGATTTACGTAAAATATTTTTAAATATTTTATCATATTTGACTCAAGCTTTTTATTTCGATCAAGCAACTAAAATGAAATCAAAAATGTTCATAAATGTTTCAAATTGATTCAGAAATACTTGAGAACTTAAACCTTCACTTTTTTCGCAAATCCATTATTTCCTAACTTTTTAATATTGTGAAAGCTCTCCCCACAATTAGGTGATGCACGGTGGAAGGAAAAGGAATTGACAAGCCACCACCGAAGTTTAATTTAATTGTATCACCGCCAGAAGAGGATTCCCCAATCCGCACCCTCCCTTTGCCACAACTCACCAAGGACGTGACTTGACTTTAAGATTTTTCACAGGCACTAACGAACTCGACTTTCTATTTGCAGGGGCAGATTTATGGTAATTTAATATCAGACGGATCGAAAGGGTGCTGTTATTTGACAGCCAGAAAGGGTTTCTTTTTATAAAGGATATTTTTTTGCCTTATTTCTCGTCTTCATCTTTCTTCTAAATTTTCTGGCTTTTCACCCATTCAGAAATTCGTCTACAACTCTACACTATTAATGGACCTTGACGTAGACCCACAAAAGTAGGGATAACTCCTGCCTTTTGAGAAAATAAAATAAAATAAGAATTGTAACGGACAACACTGGATTTTCTTTGAAGGTAAGTAAATAATAATTTATGATTTGTTTTCGACTATGTGGGGTTGAAAAGCACGGTTTCGGAATGCTTTGAGAAATTATGTTGTAGAAACATTTTAGACGGACATTTCAAGGACGATAAACGATGTTATTTTGTTTTATTTTTATGAGGTCACAAAGGATTCAGTTGATGCGATATATTTAGTCTCGTAAATCGTTAGTGGACTAAAACAAATTTCGAAATTTCTTGAACAAAATATGTAAGTTGAGGTTTTGGAAACATCTTAAGAAATGTTACACTTATTCTGAAATGTTGGATAATCTATAATTTCTGCAGAACTTTATCTTGGGGAATATTGTTAATGTTAACGATAATGTTAATATTAATGTTATTAATGTTCGACTTCGAATTTTGGAATCTCTTGAATGAGATTTAAAAACAAATAAATATCAATTAATTGAACCATTTCCCAAGCACTGATAACTTCACTGTGACGAAATTTAATATAGATTACTTTTTTATATAATTATTCTCTCAAAAATAAACCATGATGATTTGATTAACGCGGAAATGATAATAATTTTAGTTTATTAAAATGCAAAAAAGGCACAACTCGATAAACTGAATGCAGTTCTAATTGGAATAGTCTATTATTGAATTCCAATAAAATAAAATAACTGGAAGTATTAATTGCAAAAGGACATATATAAATGCAATCGATGTTGGATTCACCCCTTTTTCAATTATTACTAATTTATTTCCGTAACTGCTTCGTGACCTGATTTCTCTCGTTTGTGCATTTATTTCATTTATTTTATATAGGTATATGTATTTATATTTATATTTTTTAAATAATACTGCCTCCCAATATAAAAGTATTGTATGCAGTTTACATAGCAATAAAGCGTTTCTGTGTACAAAGCAGGTGAAATACATTAAATGTTGAATTAATTTCAATTCTAATAAAAACGTGGCAGCTGTCGTGGAAAATTTACATTTACAACTTTTCAAAATGAGAAATTCAACTTTCACTGGCGGAAAATCTCCAAGTCATCCGCAAAGTGTGCCACGACAGGAGTGAGGACACGTCTAGCGGAAAACCTGCAGGACTCGATCGATAAACCGCGCAGCTCTCCACCCTCGAAGCGAATTAACCAAAGACAATTTAGAAAATGAGAACCAACCCCGACGATAAATTTCAATGCAAATTTGAGCAGTGGGCTTGGCGAATTCGAGACCCCAAACCTAGTCAGCAGGAGTCTGGGGAGCCCATAGACGTTACACAGTATTTCAGTGTGAATGTGTATTAAGTATTGTACTAAAAATAATGTTCGAGGGTGCCGGAAAGAGACAAATGCAAATTACTCTATGGCAAAAATCAAAATATACGGCCTTTTGACTCAACCACCCTCTTCTGCAATTCACGTGAAATTTTTGCAATGATATTCGTTGCGAAAATTCTTCACTCTTAAAGGGAAAAAAAAGGTGCTATAATTATGTTTTATAATTACGACGCATTCATGCAAAGGTAAGCTGGAATGTTTGTAGCACTTTCCATCGTCAAGGGTGCGGATATTTTCAATGCCAACATATATGCACATTATCCTGTCGGGAGTAAACAAAAAAATTGCTACACTTTTATACTTTAAAGCTATGAACTTTTTGCTGATTAAGTATTTTTCTCTTTCAAATCAACGAACTGCATTTTAAATTGGACCTTTAAAAGATTTTTCTTTCTGCCATTTTTATTCTTTTCCTTTTTTTTTATTTTGTAATGTCTCCGTTCTGGATAAATTGGAACGAGGAGAATAATGTTCCGGAGTCTGGCTGTATTTAAACGGTGTTAGCTTTTAAGATTATTTTACAATTAATGTTCGTCTTAAAAAACAAAATTATTTTTCAACAATTTTTTCTCGAAAATATTTTTATTCTTTTAATGAATAATTAAGATGTTTTTCATAAATTACATTGTTATAATTAATATTTTATAAATTTAGCAATCTACATTTATGAATTCTAAATCTATAATTTTCGGAAAATTTTCCACGAGAAAAATTCAACATCGGTTTCCGTAAAAAAAAAACAAAATCAAAAAAACATGTAAACCGATTAGAAAGGACAATTGATTGTTTACTGTTGCCCGTAACGCGAGTTCTCCATATTAACCCGCAAGCCCAAAAAAAAGTCATCACATCCTGGATTCCTTAATTAAGCAATTTTTTACCTCTATTATGTTTTTTTTTCCTGGGTTGAATAATTCTCGTTACCGTTTACCTCTTTACATTCATTTTTTGTATGAATTCCCAAACATTTTGCAATTTCAGTGTGAACCCGGAAAGTGCTGTTAGGAAAAGAGTACAAAATTTCGTGTTTGCAGACTGTCATGGAAAATTGGCTTTCCCAAGCTGGAGAGCACGTATTGCATTTTTCATTTTTTGGGCGAGACAATTTACCAATACTGAAAATGGCTCTGCACTGATTTTAGTTGAAACTGCAAAAGGCGAACACAAACGAGGGAAACGAGCATCTGAACGTGCTCCAAATACCAAAATTTTGGCAAAAATCGGAACTAATTAGTATTCGTCTGTGAATAGGACATGGATTTGAACAGTTAATTACTGCATTCAGTTAACTTCTGGAGTAATGCACAACTCTCAAAATTAACTATTAGGGGTGGGTTCAGACATCGAAGTGGAGTAGTTAATCTAATCTCAGCAAATCATCGAGATATTTGACACATATATTTAAGTTTTTATTGCTTGTTTTCGGTGTCTGATCAAAGTTGGAAGTATACTGTACTTTAAAAAAAACGTTGTGACTTTAACGAAATGAAAATTTCCATTGAGAAGGACTTTTGTGAGTGTTTGCGAGATTGTTGTTTGCGACAGATAATACTTAACTTGAATGGAAAGATTGTCCTGAAATCCATAAATTTTGTCTTTGGGAAAATCTTGTTGGGAGCTTTGTTCGGATAAAATTTTAATCTTATTAAAAGCGCCAACAGAGTGGAAACACAGCCACACCACTCACTAATTCAAAAGCTTTGTGAGCACATTAATCCTGGTGACGACAAAGTCGAAGGCACTCAAAAGTTTAAAACAGCGTGATACAAAACGTTTCCGACACCATCCTTCGGTGTCGGAACTTAATGCTACTGGTGACGCCCTTTAATGTCCTTATTTACAAGGATTTTGCTATCATCTTTTGACAACAATGGTAAAAATTGTTGTATTTTGAATTTTTTTTCATCTCACATTTCCACCTCCAATAAATTGGTTGAAAATGAATTTGTCCACAATTTAAAGTTTACATGTTTAAAATTCAAAATTATTTACCGAAGTTTTCGTGAACTTATCATTGAAACTTTGACATTAAACTTAAATAGATGAGTTTTGCGTAAGTGTTAGTATATTGCATTTGTTCAATACAGACAAGGCTTAACGGTAAGACACATCCAGGGTCATGGGCAGAGTTACAAGAAGTTTTAAGATGGTGCTTTTCACGTCGTTCGCGGTGGCAACTTACGGAAAGTTTCTCTTGGAACTATTTTTTCTTGTTTACTCCGACGCTAAATGAACATTCAGTAACCAGACCAAATATATTTTGTTTTGTAGCATAAAAACCCACACGAAGAATGTAAGGACCCCTCAACAGCTTCCAACACTGCAGATGCTCCTCTAGAAGAATACATCTAGTAATTTTGAGCTGTTTTCCTGCTGATTACAACAACCGCAGAGCATAATTATCACGTTCGTTTTTATGACTATACTTTTCGTCCTGGTTGACTGCCTACTCCACCTCAAGGCAGCTCAGCGTTCTCCAAATCACCGTGGGAGGTGTTATTATCACCTGATAATGGACAGTGGAAGGTAGTCATTCATCTACCAAATTGCAAAACTACTCTGTACGGCTATCCGACACCTTCTTTTCATGGTGGTCTCATGTCGTGAAAAACTTTTTAGGTGAACTTTTCTACGAGTTCCGTGTCAAATTTAATGGGAGTTAATGTGACCAATAAATTTGCGAACCTGGTATCCTTTTGCTATACCAACATTTTCTCATATGCGCCCCACCGGAGTCCAGCTGTGCTCCTTCACTTCGTATGCGCCATGTTCCGGGTGTAACGAAAGTTTTGAAAAATTACACCCCTCACCTCTCGAGACGGCTGCAAGAAATTGAGATGAAGTGTTATGGAGCTTCTCATAATCCCTTTTTTGGCCTGTAGTACTTGACTGGATGCGACTGGTACAAGTGCGAATGGGTTGAATGTGCAGGAAGGACGATATGATCCCTCAGCAGATTTATGTTCTGTATTTGAGAGTTTTTACACATAAACAAATTCTGAAAATATTTTTTGAATTTATTATATTTATTTCTTCAGATGCTGCTGGAAGTATTTACAGCAGAAAACTGAAGATAAATTTTTCGGACGGTTCTGAGAAGTTTTTAAATTGTGAGCTCGAATATAGGAAATGGTATCTGAAAAATGAGATTCCTACAGTTTGTTTAAAAAGAAAAGACGGTTTCTTTAATTTTACCAACTGCAAAAAAATTGTTATAGACCGAAAATATCTGTAAACGTTGTGACGATGAAACTTAGTGAATTTTTTGAAAAATCTATTTTCTTCTTCTCTTAAATCACGTATAAAATAAACATATTAAAAATAATATCCAAAAGTAATAAATAGGAAATTTGTTATTAAATGCTTCTCAGGGATTAATTTCGGAAACCCCTCCCGTGCATTTTATAGAACAGTTTTGAAACTTTAAACGCGTTTTTTTTTAAAACCAAGTCTTTGATATTGGGCGGAAACAGATTTTCTTCAATTTTCATCCAATTTTACTTAAAATTTTAACTGCAGGTTCTTAAATAGATTCTGTAGAGCAGTATGCACGTGTTTTAAGTTCGGTGAATAATATTTTTATATATAAACAAATTACAGCCAATTTTGCGGTCAAAATTGAAAACTTTTATTCAAACTGCTGCCATTTTGTGAAAAATTAATATTTTTTAATAATCGTGTGTACTTCTCTCGCAAATTTAATGTAGTTAAGAAAAAAAAGTTTTTATTGTCCTAGATGCTAGATGTTCTTGACTTACGTTTCTACGCCCTGGGAAGGCTTCCAAAAACAAATGCTTTCGGTATTCCAACCGCTGAGACGCCATTACAAAAATTCCCAAAAAATGTCTTATATTACAAGAGATCATAACAGATGACAATATTACACTAAATTAAATTTTTTTTAAAATAAATTTTTATTAAATACGAATCAAAAATGAACCATATAATATTAACTTCAAAAAAAAAAATGAAAAAATGCCTGAAATTGTTTAAAATTTCTCATTTGCTTTTCCAATACTTTAAGAAAAATTTCTTTAAGTGTACTTTGAAACTACAAGAAAAGAAGCAAAAAGTAAGATTTTCCACCACTGATTAAATCATGTACTACAATATAAAATGGAGTAAATGGGTAAGAAGTTCGCCCCTGGTGCATTGGATGCATAAATTGTTTCGTTATTGAAAGCTGCAACCCCCGACTTCGCTGTCTTTTGTTTCTGAAGGCGTCTCTGCTTCAAAAATCTCAAACAAAGTTGTTAAATGGAGGACTTAATTCTTCTTCTTTGCAGTGTTATGAATATCAAACAGTTTTTCGATGAAGTACAACTTTAAAAGTTGTTGCTTTAGTTTACATTCAAAACTTTTGCGAACATTGCCGAAAACTTTGTCTTGGAGAAATTAAATTTCAAGAGGAAAATTTACATAAAATCATTATTGTATGATTGAAAACCTCGGAAAATAGGCGAATTTTTTTTATAAAGTCGATAACATAAACATGCGGAAAGAAATCTATCTAATCTAATCTAATATAATATAATATAAGTAATATTATAAATGTGAATGTCTGGATGTTTGTCAGTCAATCAAGCCTTAACCCTTGGTTCGATATTTTTCATTTTTTGTGCAAATGTAATACTTATTCCAACTAAAAACATTAGCGTACTTTTATCAATCCTTCAACCCTTAAGGGGATGAAAAGGGGTGAAAATAGTTTCTCCGGAACTTGCCTCATAGGTGCTAAAAAAGAACCGGTTTTTGGAAATTTTACCCCTAAGGGGGTAAAAAAATACGAGGAAATTTCGCATGAAAAACCACCATTTTTGAAGTAAGAAAATCATAAAAATTTGTTATTTGGCCTTTTGGGTTAGTAAACAAGCGCAGTGAGAACTGCCACCCTCTATCCTAATTCAAACGCCCAAAACCACCTACAACTGAAAAAAAAAAACTAATCAATTAAATTATTATTATTGTAACTCGAGATACAGGAAACAGTTCGAGTAATATAAGTACCTTTGGCCGTAGTTATAAATTCAAAAATTAAAATTTTTTATATATTATGAGTTTCACCGACCCGGGTGAAACCGGGTAGACACCTGCTAGTAATTTTATAATATTACGAAATTAGTCATCGAATTACCTTTACACTAATTTCAGCAAAATTCCTTGATTTTCAGGAAAATTCGGTTACCATAATATAATATGTCGCCATTGAGGGAGACAATAAGTAGACTTTTCTTCAAAATCTACCTAAAAGTGTAGAATCAAAAATTTGGAGAACTGTGAAAACTAATAACAAACGGTATTAACAATAATTGTCTATAATTCAAATTTAAATTTACATTGGAATGTTTTGATTTCGTTAATAGACCGTCTTTTGTTTTAGTTGTCTAACTCGGTATAAGAAGAAAATTTGGCAACGCCGTAAAGGGCTAAAATCGTGACCCATATATCGCAATTTTCATTGATTCTACAAAAGCAATACATAAGACCAAAACGAAAGCTATGCAAATTCTCAACAAAAAAGATAAAGGGTCTTTTTGGTTTATTATTTTCAATAATAAACCTATGTAATCGAGCACGAAAAAAAAAATTATAACCCCCCCTGAAATTTTGTCAGTTTACGTTTTTAGATATGTAGATTTAAAAAAACGAATAAAAAAAATTCGTCCGTCCGCCGTCCCCCGTCCCCCGTCCACCATCCATCGTCCGCCGACCAGGCTTTTTCTCGGAAACTACTCGAGATAAATTAATTAAATTTGGTTCAAAAATCAAGTGACATCTGACAACGGTCCTAACAGCTCGTGGATCCGATCGACGTGTTTTGAGGGGGGGAAATTGAGGAATCAAATATTGAAAAAATCATATTTCCGAAATCGTTCAAGCTTTTTCAAAAAAATCCGAATATATAATGCTCTAATATTACTCAATAGAACACATTTTATTGCATGAATTTATATCAATTGGTTTTCGAGTGATAGAATTTTGAAATATTTAATCTCCATAAAATATTCCATTTCTTGGTGGATTAAAAAACGTGAAATCATTTCACATGATCACTACTGCCATCTAACCGTGACTTGAAAAATGCCACATTTTTTGGAAATAATAAACCGTTGTGTAAAATTTGCAGTGTTTTTTGTATGTGCAATCGTTTTCTTGAGAAATTCGAGTAAAAAGTCATATCATCGCAACGAGCGCTAGAGTCTTCGGGAATTATACTGATCAACAAAGAGAGTGTTTCGGATATATCTTGGAACCAACAGTTAATTTCATTATTCATTTTTCTCTATCGCCCGCCGTGAACTATAATATGTTTAGCGGTTCACTCGTAATATCACAAAACCGATTCTTTTTCGATGGATATCTCTTAACCGGTACGGTTTAAAAGTTTTTCATTATTTTTACCGTAATCAGCGGCATATGAAAATCCTTCGAAAATCACCAACAAAGTCAATTGCCGCAATTATCGTTAACGTGTCCTTCCGAGAAATCTTACAATTTCTCTTTCACACTCGATTATCGTTAAATTGTAATTTTTGGGAGGAATATTGTAATAACATTTTTCTTAGACAAACTAAAGACAAACAAAACAAAACATTGTAAGGGTTCGCTTTGAAACTTTCAGAGTTGCAGATCTGTTTTCCTGCAAGACTGTAAATCGTTGTTCAAAGAGGCGGGCGGTGGGGGTGTGCTCAATGGAGAGGATCGTAGACTTTTGAGACCCCTTCCCTCCTTATAACAGGACACCATGTCCATAACCTACCAGAAGAGTCATCATTTGCCGTTATATGAATTGTTCCGACGACGTTTCGACTTATTTATATAAGATTTATATATATAAAGGGTCTAGAAATGTGACTTCGTCCACATCATACCTCGTTGCATTAATTCCATTCTGCTAGTACTTTAGTATATGCAAAAACCATAAAAGGTTGCATTAATTAAAGCAGTTCTTGAGAAAAACAAAATTTAAATTGAAATTATTTTTCTAGGATCTTCATTATAGTTCAATTTGCTGTTCGATTAAGGAGTATGCTGTGTATGCACTATGCAATGCATACCGTGCATGTAATATAACACTTGTAGTAGTAATAATATTGTAGTAAATATAATAAGTAGTAATATTGATTCACTAACTAAAGAGTTGTCGTTTGATAAATGTTTCTTAATATGTTAATTGCTTTTAATTGGCACAACCGTGCAGTCGAAAATGTTTTCAATAGTTGCAGCTATGGAAATATTTTCCGATAATTATAAACAATTATAAACTATATTAGAAACAACGTTTGTTAATTTCCTTCTCAATTTCCTCAACAAATTGAAAATGTTAAATTAAGAATGACTTCGTTCGAAGTCCACGTGGAATCGTGGATTCAGTTTCGTTCCAAGTTGACAATATAGAATATGTTATGAGTCTCTTAAAATCAATCTACATTTTAAAACCTTCCTCCGCTTATTACTCTGGTTGATAAGATAACCGCGTTTCCAGTCAAATATAGAAAATTAGTTATCCACACCGGCGAGAAATTCTGCTTGGCGATTTTGCTGCCGTTCTCCTGTCATCAATCATTAAACCAATGCAATTTACTTATTTCCGATCAATTCTGTAATTTAAACAAAACAATTATACGTGGCCGTGATTAGCTGTGTAATTTAGTGATTGTGGTTCTTTTTGCGGAGGAGTCGAGGAGGTGTATACATATTTGCTTGGACAAAATACGATACCCTGTTGCATCCACCTGCAGGATTCCCATGGCATATTTAAAAAAGGAGTACGTGGATGTCCTTTGACCTACTCCTGCTGCACTTCCTTGCATCGTGTGCATTAGTTCCTCAGTGACACCCCGTAAGAGAAGATGTTGAGACAATTGAAGCAGCTGAAGCAGAAATATTTGTGGTACTTCAGCCTCAGATATTCGAACTGGCTGCCGTTGTTGGACTTGGTTTCGAAAATGATGGACGCGGTTTCATATCCGATTTTTAATGACCCAGATCATGAGATTTTGTCACGATTTAAGATCTGTTTTGTAATAATAATTGGTTTGTGTTTCATAATTTGTTCATGTTATGCAAGTTTATTCACGCACAGGAGAGGATCGTTTGACCAATCAGAATCTTTGATGTGTTTTGTTAGTGGGATTCAGGTAAAAAACAAATGTTTTCATAAGTTTAAATAAATATATCTACGACACTTCAATTTTGTGAAGGGTCTATTTAGATGTTTGTTGATTGTATATTACCGAAAGGATTTCCGCATTCTGCGTGAGTGCATTGAAAGATCTACTTCGAATTTCGGAAAAGGAAGCAACATTTGTCGCGAAGTGGGCGTAAAATATTGCAAAACAATTAAGTATGTTGCAAATTACTGAAAATATGTTTAAATTATCGCTGAATAACCACAGCAGAGGAACTCAAACTATAATTGTGCTAAACGTTGGATCTGCATTTATGTATTGTGTTGCACCACTTTTTCATCCCAACAACATGAAACTTCCGTTGTCGGTGCCTATAATCGGGATGCCGTAATTATTTAAATAATTCCTAATTAATTTAAATATTAATAATATATTTTTTTATGGTTTTAGTTATGAAAATCATCCAGGATATGAAATGAATTATTTATTTATAGTTCTTGAAGTTTATGTCATCCTTACATTTTATGCAAGTTACGATATTTTGTTTTTCCTGTTTTGTGCGTTCGCTTCATCGCAAATGGAGCTCTGTGCTCGTCATTGTCGTTTGATTGGAGACAAAAGGAGCGAGTATAACACGGAGGAGAAACAGAGAAGGCTCCTGCAGGACATTGCCAAGACACAAAGAAACCTCACGGTGTTTATGTCGCGTTGCAAAAAAGTTTTTAAAATGCCGCTTTTATTAGCAATCATAACATCAACTGGAATCTTGTGCTTCTGCATTTCGCAGGTCATTGTGGTAATTTTGGTTATTGCTTGTAGTCGTTTCCAAATTAGAACCTATCATACTATAATGTATCTTTTGCAGGACGGTATAGGGATAACATTAATTTCAATTGTTTATATACTCAGCATTGTGTTTCTCTACTGTTTGGCGGGTCAAGTGATTATTACGAAAACGGAGGAGTTCGCGACCGCTTTATACGACAGTTATTGGTACGAGCTCGAGAGTATTTCGAACAAGAAAATGGTGCTCCTGCTCCTCATGAAAGCGCAGCGCCCGGAAACGTTCTCCATTGGAGGGTTTCGAGATCTAACTCTTCAAACTTATATATCGGTACGGAAAATGAGATATTCTTTTGTTCTAATTTTACTAACTTTAGTATGATCTTAAGTTTGTACAAGCAGCATACAGTTATGCAATGTTCATGGCGAATGTGAGGAGAGCGTAAATGAAACCCGTGAGGACCCCTCACAGACAACTGCACAGCTGCACTACGTAAAAATGTTGATCATCACACTTTAAACATGAATTTATTATATTTTAGTTAATGTACTGTAGTTTAACATTAGATGCGAGTTCTTTTTTACAAAATAGTTGCTGAGAAAACAAAATTTAAAACTGGTATGGAAAGTATAATTAATTTACGCCAATTATAAAATACACTGTATTTAGAACGGCACAGTTTTAACACACTAGAAAAGTTTGTTTGTAAAATAACCATGCACAAACGGTTTTCCCGTTTCCGAAAACCGAAAAAAATATGTAGTTTATAATACACACGCGTGATATTGATGCTTACTCATTGTCAGAAAACTTTAAATATTTTGAAATTTCACTCTATAAAGTAATTTGTATTATCTACACATGTTGAATTTAATAAAATTTATTCTTATTGTTCTACAATTGTGTATTAGAGATGACCCATTACAAATGACGTAATTTTCAATTGTTATATCAGAGCTAATTAATCGAAAAGTTGAATTTGATTCATCATTTACAATCGAAAAGTTGGATCCATTTCAAGGATTACAGAATAGTCTTGATGTTTGTCTGTCTGTCTGGACAGCTGATAACTATATAACGCTTATAGCTAGAGGATCGAAATTCGGTACAATTATTTCTCGTTTAAATTGTAAGGTAACGTTGGACGATGACTAAAATCGGGCAGGTTAAATCATTAAAAAAAAAAATTACAAAAATGGCAATTACTATATTCATATTGCTCATACAATACCGTACCTATACTTTATTATTATTATTATTAGGTGGATTTCGAAGAAAAATCTACCTATTGAGATGTATACCATGTCACGACTTTCGAAAAATTCTTTCATAGTTTTTCGTTCCTGATTGTGAGTACGAAACCACACCCCGTTCGAAAATTTATATATAACACGCTAGCGGCCGTATTTTTGAAGATATTGGAACCAAATTTTAATATGTTATTTCTGGGGTTAATAGCTCGGTTAAGTTCGTTAATGAGCAAAATCGTTTCAAGGGGGTGGTTGGGGGAGGGTGTTGAAATTTTTTAAAATATATATCCCGGCCCCTATGAAGTTTAGAGAGAAACTTTATTAGCATAAATGAGAGTACTCTCCATGAGGTTCACGGTGACACCACCCAATGAGAGGTAGGTCGGGTACGAGTGGGGGTGGGGGTGGATATTCGAATTTTTCTAAACCTCGTCTTGTGGGATATCGTTGAAAAGATCTTGATGAGTAGTTTATAAATCGATATCTAGTTTATCGATTTTGAAATAAATTACCCCAATAAACACAATCAAAACTCTTCGAAATTTAGCTCAGCCTGTAGCCTGCCGAAAGGGATTTGTTTTTAATTTTAATTTTTTTAATTGAACTGAAACTGAAATCGGGACAACAAAAATTACAAATGAAATGAACAGTGAAATGGGTGACGCGGTGGGAGAAAAAAAATACATGCTTATACATCGTCGCGTCGTTTGAGCTTCAAAGGGTTAAAAGTGTGATCGACAGTAAGTCTCTCAAAAAAATTTCATAGATTCGTTGCACTAGCTATTTTTAACGCTTTGTTGAAACAACATATAAACAAGATGGCTCTATCGCTCATCTTCCCTTATATGGACATGGCGCCTCTACATTTTCATACTCCAAATTTGAAACGTACTAATAAAGTTTTGAGAGTACATTCTAAAGTATACAATGTTATTATGATAAAAACTTGTAATTAATAAAACGTACTAAAAATATGCACTTGTCTTTTGAAAATTATTCTTTGGTTCACTTCAAGACTGTGTTTCTACAATATAATTTATTATGCCATGCGAGAAGGTCACCCATTGCCATCGTTGTCCTTCAGATGATTCGAACAAGCGGAAAACCGAGATCACCGCAGCATTTAAGGAAGCTGATTAATTACTGTACGTATTTTTCAGTGAAATCCTTCCCAAGGGAATCTCTCCCCACCAAGGGATATGTGTAACTAACATTTTTCATTTTCATTTTCCTTTCAAATAATCAACCTTAAAAGATTACAAAAATAAGTGAAACAAGATTTTATCTCGGTTATTCTGCTTGTAATTATTTTTTGCACATACTAACAAAAAAACAAAACAAAAAACTTTTCCTTCTTAACGAAGATGTCTCATTAAGTTAATGTCTCAGCATTAATCAACAGACTGATAGCGGATTTCCTTACCCCTTTGCTCCCGAAGGGCGAAAGTAGTGTCGCCTTCGTTTCATTACTGCAGAATTAATGCTTATCATTTCTCATCTCCCATTGTTCTCTTTCGGGGAATTCTTTCCTGTACAGATTATGTCAGAAAAAAATGAAAAATGCTACTAGCATGGCATGGGAGCGGTGATAAGTTATATTCTGCTTTTATTTCCTTTTCGTCCTTGTAATATGTTACTTGAAACGTTTACTTGATACTTTTTTTTCCGAGGCTAGAACGATTCAAGCGAAAACTTAAAAGAAATTTTGTACAACTTTTTCTTTAATGGCATTTTCACATTTTCTCTTTTTCGAATTAAAATATCACGCTTGACTAACCTGTTTCTGTTTTGGTATTAACTTATTTCTGTTAGAGGCCTTGGTTTATTTAAGTGGCCATTTTCGAGAAATGTAAACCATGATTTTATTTTTTTTAATCGAACGTTGCTTTTTAAACTTGTGTTGGGATATTCTTGAACACAAAATCGTTTTGACTGAAAAATTTCAATTTCGTCGAATTTAGGGAATTTTTATTGTAAATATAATTTTTACGTAACATAGAATTAGGAGAAAATGGAAGCTGAAGTCATGTGAAAGTCAATTTTATTATTGTGACTTATATATGGTTGGATATTACCGAAAAAATAACATATTTTTCTGAGCTTATACCATAAGGACAAACACCAAATAAAAAAGATACGCAAAGCTGAGATGTTTTTCCTTATACACAAATAAACATTTGCCTCGTAATACCAGGAATTATTCAGTGTTCTGAAAAATCAACATTCATTACATTAAACGTTGTTTACTTATCTTGCAAATGGTTCCTCGTAACAACATTTCGCCAACTTTTATGTCGGAATTATTCTGAGTGTAACATGGAATTGGCAATTTTATTATTACTTACAAAAATTAAGAATATTTGAATTTTAAATTTAATTATAACTAAATTATTACAGTGTTTTGCTTCGATACAAAATTCAAAATTATTAATCTTTACATAAACCGAAATTGTTATCCAAATCCTGAAAACTTTTCGGTGAACATTAAAATCGGTTTTCTGCATCCATTGAAAATTAATGCAACAATTTTGCGAAATTTCGAGCCACAATCACAAAATTGCACCACAAGAGGACGACAATTTGCACCAGAAGTTCGGTCTAAGTTTGTCGCCAGGACTATTTAACTTTCATTTAACAAGTCCGAGAACTTATCACGTTCCACGGCGAACAGGATTGTTGCGTGCTCAGCCACAACCAAACCGCAAATATATCTCGGTATAATTGGATTATATAACGTAATGTTTCCTGATAATAAAACTTGTGCCTTAACGCAAGCTTTCTGGCTCATTTGAATAGAGTCCTGATAAGGAGTACATTTCACAGTGAATTGAAGTAATTAATTCACCTTTCCTTTTTGTGATTAAATGAAGCTTTCGTGCAATGGTAATTACTGAACATTTAAGATTAAAGTCCTTTGCAGAACATGTAATCCAATTTTAGATGAGAACGTCTTTGTTTCGCTTTTAATCATGATTAAGTAGTGTTTAAAAGGACAACGACAGGGCAATGACTTCTTCGGAATTTTTCAGTCGTGATTCAACAAGATTCAATTTTCTCTTCAAATTAATTTCATTTATAAAGGACATTCGATTACGTTCATGAAAGAGAATTCGAAAAAGAAGACTTTTTGTTTATAATAAAATTCGAAATACTGTTCTGTTGGCTTGCAAAATCCAAAACATCAACGTAATGGAATTGGGCTAAATCTACATATTTTCTTTTTCCGAAAATTTTATATAAGCCTGCTATGATACTATTAATTAATTAAAATTTAAGGTTTCACCATTCGAACATTAATTGTTGTTTAAAAAAATAAAAGCTGTTTTGAATTTGGTATTTGGGGAAAAATTTTAAAAACCAAAATACGTTGTTATGACTACCAGGTTTCTATAAAAATCATATAATATAATGTACATATGTATTTTCATCGATATGATCGTACTTAGTATTGATTAAAAAAACATTCATATACAATCGGATTTTTTTTCGGGAACCATTGAAAGCATTTTGAACAGCATTTTTTGTCACAAATTTTGATCATTAAATTTTCAATGTGCGTATGTATTGTGTTTTCACGAAAAATCCTTCCATAATAGATCCGTATCCGTCTGCTTGAATTTAATTTAGTGATGTTGGATTCGACATTAGTCATCGAATTGCCTTTAGGACTTAGGTACACTAATTTCAATAAAATTCCTGGTATTTAACGAAATTACGGTTGCCATATTCAGTCTGCTATTTTGAATTTCTGAAGCTTAATAGTAGGTTTAAAATGAGTGGCTTCAAAATACCATTACTAAAAATCTCACTTACATTTATCGAATTATTAAAATTGTCGGCATATTCGATCTGTCATTTTGGATTAACAAATCTTTATAGAAGATTTGAAATTAGTACCGAATTTAATTTGTATTAATTTACACGAACTTATGAAAATATCATCTACTAAATATTTTTAGTATTAAATTTCTCCAAGATTCGTTGAATTTTGAAAAATTTAGATCGCCATATTGAATCCGCCACATTGAATTTTAAAATTTCTTAACTGGTTTCGCGATCAGCATCACCCAGACACAAATTTCCATGGCAATACATTTCGCCGCCATTTGGAAACCCTATAGTTTACTATTAGAGGCGAATATAAACTAGCCTACAGCTATAATATGTTAAGTTGGAACATTCAATATTTTCAACCAACAAATGGAAAATAATTCAAAGCACGCGTTAGGCGGGGGTTCGTTCTTAAGCAGGGTGCGTAAATTTTTCACTCGCAAACCTGGCTCATTCATATATTTCGCGGTTCGCGAGTGAGCAAAACCAGTTTCGGCTCGTGAACCAAAAATTTGGTTTATAGTTTTAAAATATTTTGTTCAGTTCTGATCGAGAGCAGAATTATTGCCTTCAATTTTAATCACTCATTACGCGAGCAGAAAACAATTTCGTTCAGCAGTTACGGCTCATGAGTAAGCTCGAACCGAACAGAACCATTAGAAAAATTTGGTTCACGAATGATTTAAAAATTCAACTCACATGAATTCCACTCGCTGGTGAGTGAGCCGAAATTTTCCACTCTCCAACCCTGGTCACAAGTCAACCGAGGAATGTGACACAATTCATCCCAAGACGACACAAATTCATCCGATTTGCGACACAAGGCATTCGATGAATTGTGTCGCATTTTGTTGGTCAGAAATTATCCGAGTTTTTGATCACAATGCATCCCATGCAATAGGAGATAACACGAATGCGTGCTTGTCGATATGCGAAGTAAGTTAGGACGCATATTTTAACAAATTTATGGGAAGACTTGACAGTCAGAATTTATTCCAGTATCAGGTCACAAGTCATCCGATTAATTGTGTCGCTTTTTTCTTTTTGTGATCATAACTCACCTTAGCAAATTCGACACAAATCATAGCAAAACAACACAGTTCATCCCAACTACGACACAAATCATCCGAAAAATTGACAAAAATTTGCATGATGACTTGTGACCGGATGACTTATGATGACCGGTAACCGTTTAGGCGTGATGGAGCAATAAACAAACGAAATTTGGATTTTATAATATTTATATTGTACCATAATATATAGAGATGTCGAAGCTTGTCTACTTATTAATTTAATACCTAAAAACAAAAACATATTTCAATACGAAAATTATCTATCACTAAAATCCTTTTTTGAAGGACATCTGTAATTTCCTTTCCATTTCCAAGAATTTCAAAACGTTTTGTTGGATTTCCTCGACACAATCCTTGTCTTTTAAGCAACATAAAATCAGATCTTGCTCAGATTCAGTAAGCTAAAATGTTAAGATATTTTTTATGGACCAACTAATCATTAAGCATGTAATACGATTCTTTTTTTATTTCCGAAATTTCGAAGGATAGAGTTGGCTTGAAGATTTCTCTGAAGATATTTGAACTGGATTTTTTCATTGATTTTTCTAATCTGATGAAAACGATCGTGACTCAATATCATAAGCTTCTTATTACAGAAATACTCGATAAAGTCCTTAATTAGTCCTGATTTATATTTCTGTTTCATATTTCCCAACATACTTTCGTGAAGATCAAAAAAATTGATGAGAAAATTTAAATTCTCATCCTGAAGGGTGAAAAATTATTCGAAATATTTAGTCAAAAATCATAAAATACCCTTTTCGTTAGACAAAAAATATGCTTAATGAATCCTTTTCCATCTAGATGTACTCTGCAGTAACCTCTAGTTTCACTGAAAGTAGTAGTATTCGGGTTAACCTCCTGGAGGTCCTCGAGTCTTCCTGTAACTAAATCTTCTCCATATTCACTCATCGATTCGCACAATTTAAATGGCAGCTGCTTTCCTGGAGGCATTATGCACAAAAAATAATAATTTCTGGGTAAAATTGCTGTAACTATTAAGGGTTGCGAGAGCCTTGGTAGTCTGAAGCAATCCGCATATTCCTCATCAATTAATTCATTCAATGTTTTGCATGCCCGTAAATCTCTGGCAATTTGAAGCACTAACTGCAATACAAAAAGCAAACTGGAGGCATTGTTGAATTTGCTGGAATTTGCGCTTACATTCGCTGCAATGTCATCCTCGTTGTAATGTCGGTGAACGTAGTGATGTGCATAAATGATTCTCATGAACTTAACAAATCTGCCCGCGGCATATATGCATGGATCGTTGGTCCTGCATCTCTGATCCACGACCACTCGACCATCGAGAACAATCCCAGACCGTCTCAGAGCTGAACATTGATAAAAAATACCAAATATAATAATATAGTATAATAAAAATAATTATACCAGAGACAGTTGACCATGACAATTCTCTTCTGTTGAAACAGGCAAACAAAGTGCAATCCAATTTAATACATTGGAATTTTGAGGTAAAAGTTATTGACCTTATAACATTATCATCACCGCAATCCCATTGGAGGAATCTGTATCCATTGTAAATATTTATTCCAGTCAATTTCATTTGTTCAAATGCGAAATTCTCGATATTTTTGTCCTCAAATTGCAAAATATTTATTTTATCGTTCTTAGTTTCGTATGGAATCACAAAATTAATGCGGGAAGGTGGAACATTTTTAGTAAGTAAATAATTTATGAAAGTCCACGTAGGCAAAACATTTCCATAAACAATTATATTGTATCCTGTACTTGCAAAGATAAACAATAAAATTAAGTAAATAAATTGATATTCAACATTTTGAATTATTTAGTTTTTCTGCAATTGTTGTAAATAAGAAACAAAGGATTCGTACCAGTTTTCCAAAATGTCTGCATCATTTTCAATTTATTTTTCATGATAAAACCTTCCAAAGCATTATTTATAAGTAGAATGTTGCTTGGTATGGTTTCCCCCTCAATGTCTTGTGGTAACCCGAACAATACACCTCCAAAAAAGAACAGCAAGTCATATTTGATTTCTTTTTTGTTTTTCAAGACAATAGTTTTTTCTTTCCTGACAAACAATAAATAACGTATTGTATAATAATATTAAAATACATTTTTCTATAGTTTTCATTCAAACAGACTCCTCATATTTAATCAATATTCCACTACTCCAATGAAACTAAATATTGTTTTAGACAATCATAAAAATTATCGCATGAAATTAACAAAAAAAAAAAAACCATATTGGTAAGAAATGTTTTTTTATACCTTTTTATTTCAAACAAATCTCCGTGGACGAAATTTACCCAGGTTTTTAAATCCAATTTGTTTAAGTACGTTTTATCGAAACATCTTAAAAACTTAACAAAGTCGGATAAATTTGTTTTATGTATTTCTAATTCGGCATCGTCCTCTCCAGGCGCAACAATAACCGTTATACTAGAAAATTTCAAATCCTGTGAGCTTTTCCTAAAACAAATCTAGTTAGAACTGCACACGAAAAAATTCATTTATGCAAAACGTACTCATATAAGAGATGACTTAAAAAATACTGTGCCATTTTTGAAAAACCGATTATAACAATTCTTAAATCAATATTTTTTCTATTTAACGTGGAATATTTTAAATTTGAGTAATACACCGGAAGTGGTTTTAATTCTTCTTCTTCTTCTTGTTTTGATGATTCTCCAGAATGCTGTCGAGGCTTTACGGGATACATTTCCGGTAGGAAATTATTGTACCAATTTAGATCAGGCTAAAGAATTCAATATTTACAAATTGTTTATACAGAATTTCTAATACCACGGACAGACGAAAGCACTTAAGTAAAGAATTCAAGATAAAATGGATTCGCGGCAGCAGTCAGTTTATTTCCTTGCAAGAGAGCAACAAAAAACAGAAAATGTGTAAATTAAATTAGCTGCGAAGAAGTATTTCCTCCAAAATCGCGATAAACATCAAAATGACATTTCACAGCTGATTACTATTTAGTACAAATATTTACCACTTTGTAGCACGCATGGCGCGGCGCTGTCAGCAATAGATCGACTTTAATCGAGTTATCGAAAAGCAGATTTGTACGTCGACTTCATATAGCAACACTACATGGACTACGTCATTATAACTTCATTAACTCGATTAAGTGGTCTCGTTTGTCCGGGGTATAAGACATTTATTGAGAGGTCTTACAGCGTTATCTGGTGTGTAATACAGCGAATGAAATCCCGTTATTCGACATATTTGCTGAATAATATGTGTGTACATCGGTTGCATTATTGTGTTAATATAAAAAAATTGAATTTTTCCATGATATTGAGGTAAATTTAAGGACTCAAAATCAACGTATGAGTTAAGTTCAAAATACTTTCGCAATGTCTGTACGTTTTGCGCAACTCTATAAATGGAAAAGAACAACTGTAGATAAGACCTAAGACAGATAATAACTTACGTGAGAATTGCAATTCCTACAATTGTACTTGCACTGATGATGACGAGACTCTCGTAAACATTGTAAGGACATTTGAGAGAGTGGTTAATCCTTGTGAGCATTTCCTTTGCTGCAGCAATTTCTCCAGATTGGCAATACTTAAGTAAGTTCTGTATTGGTTCTAAGTCAAGCTCAGTAACTCGCCGTACAGTACAATTCCCAAGAATAACATTTTTATGCGCTGCATACAAACTGTAATCAGGACTACGCCCATTTTGGGGTGGCAATCTCTGAAAGAGCAGAAATAATAAAGAAGAATTTTTGTTTAGAAACGGAACAAACAGTGAAGTAACGAAGAATGTAAGGATTTGGGGTGGAAGTGGAGAGTGATAATAGAGCATATTCGCAATCGGGAAACATTTCGAAGGAAGCTCGCAATAAGTCGAATATTTGATTTTCGTTCAGTGATTTGTGCAACCCGAAAAATTCTATTGCAAATGCAGTTGGGGTCGTGTTTGGCAATTTCATAGTTCTCTCAAAATTGTGGAAGAAGTTTTCCTCCTTTCTGTACTCTAAAATACAAATCCCTTACATTTATTTATTTTTCATGCACTATTGTTTACCATTATCCAATTGTTGCCAATCGATATGTTCCGTTAACAGCGAACTTTTTTCCTCCTGATCTCCTTTATTTGTTTTAAAGATATTTTCAATTCTAAAAATTTTCAAAACTAAAAATTTTCAAAATATTAAATTAACACACAGATTGAATGGCTTACGACGGATACATGAAACCAGAATAATAATGTTTTGTCTGAGAATCAGCCTCAACTATTTCATTTTCCAGGTGTTCCTCTTCTTCTTCTTCAATTCTTTCGCATACTTTTTCAAAGAAATCCGCCTCAGAATTATCATTGGATAAGACTTGAAAAAACAATTGCGATTTCTTCCTAATTATGTCTCTGTGAACAAAACAATATAAGATTAATTAGAAGAATTTAAAACGTCTTGAAATTTGTGCTACAGATATGAAATGCATACGTGTATTTTTGCTCGATGCCGCCATTTTGTGGAGTAAATTTTTTGAAAAAGTGCACTGAACTCAATTCGTAGTCATCGATAAGCTTTGCAACATTCACATTACCATTGACCCACATAAATCCTCTTGTTTTCGTGTTTACCTAAAAAATTAATTATGTTATCAAATACCTAAAATTGTTGCAATTGTTGCTCCTTTATATCCGTACCTCAGAGCAGAAGGGTATTAAGTCCAAAATTTCAATTTTTCGGTTTTTTTGCTCACCTAGATTTAAATTTCACGCTCTATTCAGAGGTTTACTATAGAAGACGATTGGACTGAAAATGACGGAAATAGCATTTTATAAAAAGTATTAAGTCCACCTCGCTCCTGGAGCAAAACAGTATTATCTTTATATTACATATATTAAGTCCAGGATAGACATATATCACCCAGGGCAAAACCATATTATGTTCAAAAAAAGTATTGTGTCCCACGTTTTTCCCTGCATAAAATCTCAAAACTTCTATTTTATCATAATTATGAAGTGCAAAATACAAATATTAAGTCACAGTAATGAAATTCTTCTGAAAATAAAAAGTATTAAGTCCATGTGTTCTGTAAAAGATTCAGTCTTCAAAAACTTTGATAAGTGTAAACACCACCCATTATCATTATTCTTAATATAAATAAGTATTATCTAGATCAAGTTTAAACTATTAAATAGTACAGGCTAGAAAACAAGTGTGACAAATTATTATTTCTGCATGTTTTATAGCCTGAACAATGAAATTATTGTATTTTACGCTCTCCTGTAAAATTTACATTTTGTGACTTAATACCCTTCTGCTCTGAGGTACGGATATTTATTGTAATACTCGTTACTCACATCCGCCACTATGAGATGCATGGAGCTGCTGCTCTTTTTCAACGCTCTTGCCATGTAAAAATCTCCGTATTTCTCTCTGAATGTTGGATACAGTTGGTCAACGATTTCCATAATTTCGTCATTGTCCTCAAATCTGTGTTAAAAAGATTCTTGTAAAAACCAAAAAAATAATAACAATAAATAATAAAAATATGTTTAAAGGATACTTACAACCCTTTTCGAATCAAAAGAAGAGGCACGACACTTTTTCGGGAGCAAATATATAACGATTGCGATCTTTTTAGGGCAATATTGTCAGGAGGCAATGATCGCGTAAAAAACTTGCTAAATATTTCATCATAAATTCCTGCAACTTTCAATTGAAACATACTAATTACTTTTACTGTACAATCATTGTTAAGTACCTTTCTCAATTGGTGGAGCAACTACACAAATATAGAAAGTTTTGGGATTGCACAAAAAAACATTCGCAAGGATATCCCGAAATGACGCATTACTGTACTGCGAAGCAGCAGCAATGAATGTGATGAAATTTGTATTGTCAGAGTTAATGTCCTTGATGCTGTAATTACTGTTAAGTCATTCTAAATTCAACTTATTTTAAAATCATACTTGTAATGATATCTCATCCAGTAGTGCCAATCTTCAGATGATAGCGCGGGAATATTTGGATATAAATCAAGGCAAACGAAACAAATTATTTCATTATTATTCAACAATACAAAGGAGTACGGCGACAGTTCAATCAAAAGACGCAGATCGGTTGAACCAAAGATCTCTATTGTTGATGGCGTTATTAATTTGCTAATTTCTGGAATGTCGTCTATTGTTGCAATCCTCCAATCGTTAATGGGAATGTTTGAATCAGAAAATTCAGAACTAGAGAAAGTATGTTGTGTTGAATTAAAATAAATAAAGGATAAATCAAAACCTTTCCTCCTTATTTGTAGAATTAGAGAACTCTTCACCGGAATTATCTTCATAGGTTGAAAACGTTAAACTCATTTTTGTTGCTTGTGTTATTATTAAAGGTTTAGTAAATTATAAAAATGATGGCTGTCAAAATCAATTTGTATTAAACAAAACGGATGAGAAGGCTTTTGCTAGAAAATACTGAAAACGAGTGGCGCCGCTAACCCCATGAAACTAATTAGGCATACTCCAAGTATAAAAATAGTTAATATCGATGGTTTCACATGTTGTATAATGTATAATGTATATCCACTTTTTTTTCGAAAATGAGATTTTACTGCCACAGGATTGGTGAAGTATTTATCTTTCCATCTGCGCACTTGTTTTATGTCCAACATACCCGAAAATATTTAAAAAAAAAAAAAAAAAAATACAAAAAAAATGTAATTTCGGCTCTGGGCTCAAGTCAAAGTGCACAGTTTGTAGTATGTCCCTAAATTTTAGAAATCTAGTAATCTAAAAGTACTTAAAAAAATACTAAAAAAAATCTAAAACCATTTATAATACAGTATAAATATGAGCTGCAAAATGAATTAGTTTTTGAAGAGTTAGATGTCAGGATGGGATCTGATCACTCACTTACTTGGAACATGATCGACTTGGTTAAGAAGTATACAACAACTATACCTATCTATATCAAAAGCAAAAAATAAATATCTTCTGTACTTATTAAAAACAAGTGTTCTGTAAGAAGCATACAATCCATTCTTCTCAAAATTTTCATTTTCTGGCAAAGCAAAGGATTTGGCTCCATATTCACAAGTAGAACAACACGAGGAGCTTAGCTATAAACAAAGAAAATGTTAAGGTGGATAGAAAACAAAGGTACCAAAAAAAAAACTGAAGAAAACTGAGTCAAAAAGAGTTACAATTAAAACTAAATACAAAATAAAAAACTTGATTAATTAAATAAGCCAGACTTTTTAATTTTAAATAAAGAATCTAAATAGTTTTAGTTTGTTTTTAAGTTCTAATGAAATCTTTTTGAAAAGATTAATTCTTTTATTATAAATTAGTGTTAAAAATTTGGCACACCATCATTTTACAGTAACTCTTTTAAATACTCTAAATTTAAACACAAATTATCATAGTCCCCAGATGCTCTATGCCCGGTAATCCAAATTTTTCTTTGTGCAGAAGTATTATATGTCCAACTTCTTCGTAAGTTCGATCTTATTTTTTGTTTAATACACATAATAACGTAATACAATTACTGAAAATATACAATATACTAAATGGACAATTAATATTCACCATAAAATGTTAAGTAGAATGTAGATATAAAATATATTGCAAGAAACAAAACTTCATTTGGCGTTTCCAGAAAATTTAGTAAAATGGACATACAACAATAGAACATGTGTGCTTGAAACCATCGATATATTTAAAAGGGGAAACACTCAAATGAATTTCTATAACGTTTTCCATTTCCAAAAGCCGTTTTACACCGTGTGTAGGAACAAACTTTTAAAACTCATTGTTGTTATAAATAGACAAAGTTATATGGGGGAGAAAATATTAAAAAATATTAAACAATAGATCTTTTAAAAAATATGCTTTCTATTAAAAAAACATAATATATTTAAGAAAATGATGTGAGCATAGTGTTGATGTCTAATAAAGCATGCAGTGCATATAAATGATGATGAACTATCCTTTCGTTTACTCTATAATAAGATAGGACAAAGAGTTTCAGATTCGCTTGAAGCAATCCTGTTGATGAAGATGTTGTATGCGCCGCATTCTTTTATAACACATCAACACTATGCTGACATTATTATGTTAAATAAATTATTGTTTTTTTTAATAGAAAGCATATTTTTAAAGTGTTTTTGTTTTATTATTTTTTATTTCATTTATGTAGGTAATATATGTAATAATTATTTCAACTTGATTTCTATATTAAATAAATTTTTATATTGAATGACAGTTAAAACCGTGTGTTAACCTAAATTAAAATGTATTTGAACTTTAACAAAAATGACTGATACAAATGAATTAATTTAAGGAGTTTTCGGCAACCGACGCTGGCGTCTCTTTAACTTCGATGTTGTCCAAAAATAACTTTAATTCTTCTAAATTAATTGATTCTTTTGCGAAGAACTCCTTGACAATGTTTAAACAGTAATTGATTTTTAATCTGTGAAGCTTTCGGTGTTGTGTTTTGCTGCATTTTCCTGATCTGAAATATATAAGAACAAAAACAGTTTCCACAGTTATAAAATAGTTTAAAACAGAAATCTGAAATATCTTAAAAATTATTCGAACCATTTTGTATGACAATAACAACATTAACATAAATCTTTTTCAATTACTTCTCTTTGTCTTCCCGAAGGATTTCATCCAAAAACTCTTTGACGCCATCAATTTCTGTAGCATACCGCAGGATATGTGGCCCGGTTTTTATGTGGAATGTGGAAATCAGGGCTCCTACGGAGGTCCTTTTATGTTCAAAAGTTTGCTGTGAAATATTCGCTTTTGTCTGAATCAAATCGTACAGCTCAGTATAGTGGGTGGTGATTAAAGTAATGGGACATTTCTCCCCTCTCAGTGACAACTCCTCAATACAGGATGCTAGAATGGCCTGTCCTTCAGCAGTTGCAGTTCCTTTACCGAACTCATCCACCAGGATGAGTGACCTGTCTGTGGAGTTCGTCATCACTCGACCCATTTGCTGTAAATCATCCAAAAAGGATGAGCTATTTGTGTATGTGGATTCTGGTATATGCATTCGGGAATAAATTGAGTCCAGACGACCGATTTTTGCAGACTGGGCTGGAACAAAGGATCCTATATGCGCCAAAAATGCAATCAATGCAACTTGCTTCATGTACACACTTTTGCCGGATGCATTCGGTGCAATTAAGAGAGAAATTAAATTTTTATTTTCGAGAGAAATTTCGGTATCATTCGGCACAAATGACTTCTTCAGCTCCCAAAGGATGTGACGTCCCTTCACGATTTTTATAATTTTCTCGGAAGTTATTTCCGGGCGAACGAAGGATTTTTCGATTGCAATCGCCCCAAAACCGATCATGTAGTCCAATTTGGAGAAGAGTTTAACCAGTTTCTGTATTAAGGGTAGATTTTCCCCGATATATTTGAGCAGCCTTTGACAAATTCGGGATTCGTGTTCACAAATGTCTGGATAAAGATAGCCATATTTTTCATTTAGTTCTTCACACAGAGACGACTTGAAGAAGTAAGCATCTTCGGTTTTCGTTAAAAACTTCAGATTTTCCCTTTCCAGTTCGGAAAGCGGAGGATTTTCCTGCAGGATCTCAATTTTAATTACATATCCGATTTCCGGGATGTAATAACCAAAACATTGTGAAACAAAACTTGGCAAATATTTACTTTCCATCTGAACCTTTTCCTGGAGAGAATCCTGAATCGACATCATGTGAGCCTTTTTCTCATCCAGTTCTTCATCCAAACCGGGTTTAACAATGAATTGCTCTTGGTGGAGACTTTCCTTCAAATCCACTGCTTTATCCAAAACTATTAAGATGTTTTTAAGGATCTTAATATCGGGAACGGTGTCTACAATTTCCGATAGAATTGTGTTGTTCCTCTTCGCGTCTGGAATCTCAGCGCAGTGACTTGCAAGGATGATAGCAGCGTGTACAGTTTCCTTTAAGAACACCCAGTCCCTGATTTTGTTCGGTCTAAAGGATAAATTTTTGAAAATTACACCCACATCATGAATTTTCCTTAAAAACTTTTTGATAGTTAGTATTTTTGGACTATTTCTCTCATTAATGCTCCATTGGACAGTGTTGAGACTACAGTTGAGTGCATCTATGTCTGCAATCGGCTGTGAGAGGAGCAACCTCAGTGCCTGACTTCCTGTTTTTGAACAGCACCGGTTAAAAATACTGAATATTGAGAATCCCTCCTTGACGTCATCCTTAAAGCCCGACGGATGCTGTAACTGGGAAAAAATCTGAAGCGACGTAAGTGTACAGTCGTCCACAAGGACCATGGACTCCAGAAAAAACACTTTCAAGTCCGTGACCATTGGACTGTCCAAATTTTTTAGAAAAATCGTTCTCCATGTTGTGTCAAGATAATTCAAGAGATTTCCCAAACTTTCAACAACCAAATTTTGATTCATTGGCAGAACACTCTCCATAAAGTGTCTCCGTTCGATAGGAGACAAACTTCCAGGCATACCTGGCAAATGTAGAGACAAAACTCTCTTCTGATTTTTTTCCAAAGCTTTTTCGTCTCCAGGATAAACGAGAAAATTATTTAATGGTGTTGTACCACTCTTGCCAATCTTAAATTCATTGGGATCCCTGCCTTCAGGGATATTGCACAGTTGCATTAATTGCTTCAGGAACAAAGTCGGTCCACTTCCGATGACATAATCCGGCTTTATGTACCGCAATAAGTTGCACAGGAATGAAAACTCTGGAGCAGGATCTTCTGCCTCGTAAGTAACAAACAACTCCATTGTTTCTAATTTATAATAACAACACGCTAACTTTCCCTTATCCCAAGTAGCTGATAAAATCTTTTCATTTGTTTCATGTAAATCGTTTTCACAGTTCTGATCTTCTGTCATTGTTTTTGCCTGAGAGAGTAAAAGTTTTGTTTTATTTTCGCATTTTGAAAATTTATATTTAAGTATTTAAATCCCACCGATTTGTTTTTATGATTATTATTTATTATTGACTTCGTTAAGAGCACTACACCACAGCAAATTCATGAATTCGATTACAGTTGCTTTTGATCCTTCTGCTGTCATCGCCAAACTCCGTTAGGAATTTTTCGTAATAGTACTTTATCAACACGAGCGACATCTGTTGCATTATTTTGATAAGTGTTGTGTGTTAAATTTGAAAAAGGAAAAAACCGTATTTAGATAGGTACTAGAATTAATTTCTGGTTAACTTATAACAGATTAATTAATAAATTGATTAATTAATAATATTTGATTGCAATCAGTGAAAAAAAAGATCAATTCTAATTACTCTTAAAGAGACGTTAATTTTCGAATTCTTTTTCGATCGACTTACTTGGTAATTACTCCTTATAATCATTTTGCCGTCCATATACAAACATCTTCTCAATATCTATGTGACTAGAAATAATTATTAACCAATTTAAAGCTAAATAATTATCCGAAAAGTTTCTGTGAGTGAAAAATATGCAAATTAGAATATTAGTGTATTTTCTAATGTGATTTAAAGTTTCTAATGGAGGAAGATTTCTTAGTCAATATAAAATCCTTTAATAATAATTTAAGTAAACGAAACTAATCCCGTCGAGACTGAGAATCATTTATTTATCGCTTGTTGTTTTCCAAACTATAATTTAATTCGGAGCTAAAATAAATTTTCCTGGTCCTAATATTCCAGATCGACCAGCTTTCCATAAACAATTGCCATCATCCATAATTCCTTGGGGTGAAAATTGAAAAAGTTTGAAATTTCAACTGGCACAGACTAACATACACAATCATTCATAGCAACATGTCTGAACGGAAAACTTAAAGGATAACTTCTCAACGTCAAATTAATCTAGTCCTCTTATCCTACACTCTATTTCCCCGGCCTGTCGAGCCAGAAACCTTGAATACCCACAACTATTAGCACTTAATGAAAACCATAAATTGCCTAGTGCTTAGCTACGGCCATTTCGGAGCCCATAAATATCATGAGCTTCCGACAAAAGTTTTCGCTTTCATTTCCGGAAATTGGTGTAACATTCCCTCCATCCTTAAGGTGGTACCAACTGATCCCTGTATCTCGGCCTCAGAAAGGCACTCAACTCCTTTATCCAACCCAAGAGGATAAGATTCCCACCCGATGATTCCCGTTCACTACATTCAGTTTCCCGGTTAGCTGCTACTGGTCCATCTCGTGCGCTGTCTGAGAATCCTCTTGGCCAAGGAAAATTTGTATCTCGGCGAAATTTTCAACCACTTGGCAATGCAAAGTTTCCGGATCGGGAGCACATGTTCGTCTCCCATGAAATATGTTCAAACGTGGAGCGACCAGAGTTTTCATGCTTCATACCATATCAAAGTGCTACAGTTCATGAATAATTGCTGAGATGATGGTGGTCCAGAGATATTTGTGATTCCCTCAGTTCCGGGAGGAATATTCGAAAACCCTTCAAAGCTAAACAAAAGTTGGTACTCATACATTTGTAAAATCCTTAACTTTCCTTTTACGACGATACAAATTCAGTTCGGAAGACGGGAACAAAAATAAAACACAGTCTCGAATAAGATAGAATTTGGATTAAAATTTAAAAACATTCTATGACCGGCGGCCAATGTAAACTGTTCCATTACACTAACAAGAATTTGTTATTTCTAGAAAGATGGGAAGCACCAAGAGTGAAAAATAAACAACGAAAGGAAAACCTTTGAATCCTTCATTTTGGAAAACTTAAAAAGAAATCCATTACGAATTCTTAAATTGCATCATTTAACTTTAATTTGAAATAAAAATTAATGCCATTCGAAGGCAAATAAACAAAACACTGCAAATTTTACACAACGGTTTATTATTTCCAAAAAATTTGACATTTTTCAAGTCAAGGCTAGATGGCAGTAGTGATCAGATCATGTGAAGTGATTTCACGTCTTTTAATACACTAAGAAATGGAATATTACATGGAGACTAAAAATTTCAAAATTCCATTACTCAAAAACTAACTAAGATGAATTCATGCAATAAATTGTATTCTATTGAGTAATATTAGACCATTGTATATTCCGAGTTTTATGAAAAAACCTTGAACGGTTTCGGAAATATGAATTTTTCAATATTTGGTTCCTCAATTTCCCCCTCAAAATACGTCGATCGGACCCACGAGCTGTTAGGACCGTTGTCAGATGTCACTTGATTTTTGAACCAAATTTAATTAATTTATCTCCAGTATTTTCCGAAAAAAGCCTGGACGGCGGACGGACGGATTTTTTTTATTCGTTTTTTGAAATGTACATATCTCAAAACGTAAACTGACAAAATTTCGGGGGGGTTATAATTTTTTTTGTTCGTGCTCGATTACATAGGTTTTTTATAGAAAATAATAAACCAAAAATTGGTATTAAAACATTTTGCAATGGTAATCCACAAAACAAGGCTTCGACTACTCCAAAACGGCCATTTTGAAAACCGTTACAAATTCTAAAATTAAACGGCGTTACCAGGCTAATTTTATTTTTTTCAAATTAATATAAATCAACAAAAACAAGCAATGAGCCCCCAAAATGGCTTGTAATAACCGTTTAAAAGTGCGCATTAAATTATTAAAGATACCAACGTATTTTCGAAATCTCGTTCAATAGTAAATCAAACTGCCTGAAACAAATGTTACTGTAATACATGTTGGCCAAATTACATTATAAAGAACAGAGAACTAATGTAAAAAAAACCATAACAACCCAATTCAACATGGAATTAAGTGCAAAATGTTGAACATCATTTTGCATTTGTATTCGAAAGTCGCACACAAACTGAACAATTCCGGGGGTGTTTCGCTAAAACCGAGAAACATATGAGTCGTTAATTGTTATTAATTTTGCAGACAAAACCCAGCAAATTGAAACCATTGTGGACCGCATCCGCAGACGAAAATTTTGCATTGAATAAACCAACATCCTACAGGGTCCCATTTCATTTAGGAGCGGGTCACATGCATGTAAAAGTCCCACAAACAATTTGATTGTTCGATAATTAACTTTTATCAAGTATCGATTTTTGGGCCAGTCCTGTTCGCCCTCTCGATGGTCCTGTAATTTCTATTTTCCAATGAAAGGGTGTTGCACCAACTGGTAATGTACCTGAGGGGCGAATTACGTAACACCACCGACAAAGCATCAACTGAATGGCAATTTACTCACCACCATGTTCCAAACCCACTGGAAAAACTTTGGACATTATTGTTTTAACATTAACTTTAATAAAGCCTCATTTGGAGTCCCCGATAAAATGGTGATGGCTCATGTAGCCAAGTTGTAATGGCCACACCAAACGAATGTGCTCAATATCTTTAGTGTTTATCAAAATACAAATTTACCTAATGGTTACTTAAAAGGCAATTTGAGCAACACAATCACACTTGCCTTGAGTGTCATAAACTCCTTTTAGGAGTTAATGAAAACCACTGGCACCGCATGACCCAAAGGACATTTGGTGTATTCCGAAAATTTAGCAAACAAATTTTAATGCCTGAAAATGTCTTGTAATCAACCCTCACAATTCGCATATTTATATTCTGTGGTTTACACTTTTCTTCTTCTTTTTTTTTCATTGGAGGAAAACACAAGTGTTGCGAGGATAATAAATCCTTAAAAGAGTATTTAACGTAATTACATTATTATTATTCGAATAAAACTCGTCCTTCATTAAAATATAATAACAAGAAAATTGCAGGAATAAAATGCATTGTTTAAGTGAAAATAATTTAAATTGTTGTTCTTACTTAAAAGTTTATTATCCCAATGTAATTATGGTATGAACATTAAAAGTAAAATTTCCCATCCTTTCTGTCCTGTGGGGGTGGTTTCGAATCGATTTAAGCAGGCTAGTGTTTTTCGGGTCATGGGGAGGCAACAGAATTATTCCCATGCGGAAAACACAATGGTTTATAAATTAATTATTATAAATTACGGAAATTTTAAACAAATATGAGGACTTTTAAAGGACTTGTTACATCTTGTTTCAATTATTTATATGCAACACTTTTTTCGCAACGAGTTGAAAACTTTTCTTTTGATATCTGGTAGATTAAAACCTCAGCTAAAAAAATACTGGTTATCACAAGATCTTCATCCTTAGATACTATAAATATCTAAAAAAATTTGCAGTTGAATTAACTGAGATTAAAATCCATTTTAAATGGAACAAAATAATCGATTAACTGAAATAAATTTAATTGAATTAAATCAACCACGCTCAAATAAAATTCTTTCGATCCTTTCGTCAACATAAATCCTGTCATCAGAAGTTGTAATTTCCGCAGGATATTTGAATCCAGTTCCTTCAATTATTCAACGTTGTCGCTCAGGTGGAAACCGCATAAATTAATTATCGGTTCCATTAGGCGGAATCTGTTTTGCATGTTTCCGATAATTAAATCATTTCTCCTGGGCCTCTTTATAACTGCCTCCCCTGCATCCATAAACTGAAATTATTCCACAGGACCACAGTGTTATCCATTTATTAATTATGCAAGATAGGAATCCAGCATATTATGATTTCAGGGGAATGCATTTTGTTGATGTACAATTTACAGTTAGAAAATTGAGATGAACGAGAAAATATTCCAACGAAATTGTTTTATTCCGAAAATTGTTGAATTTGCGATTTTCTCATAAATAGAAAATATTAAAATATAAAAGTCACTGTGCAATTTTGATCCTTTTCAGATACAGAACCATTGCATACAGTCATACATATATTGCTAAATTAATATTTATAAACAAGTCATATTACAGCTTTATAACGAATGTTCTTCAAAGAAACTATACAAAATTCAAAAGTCCTTTTTTACTTTCTAGATAATCCTGTTCATCCTGTTCATCAATTCTTCTGTTTTAGTTTGGATTAAACCTTTTCCTTGTGCAGGATTCAAGTGAATCCCCAAGAACTTTCAAAATGACTTCGTTCAATGTTACGTCACAATTTCATAACTGGGATATGCAAACAGAGGAGGGCAGATATTGACAATTTTCCAGCTTATTGGTTCGCAGGGATTACTGTCGATTCCAGACAAGTCAAACAAAAGGATCCTCTGCAAGTCGCTGGCTATGGCTTAATATGACTGATGATATATGCTCATATTTGTTTAAAGATTACCGTCTCCCTAATTCTCTATTGTTAACAGAAAATCGATTATGTTGGGCAATCCCGATCCAACTGTAAATATAAGCATTGTGCAAGACTGGATCCTTTGAGGATTTTTCCAAAACTAAAAAAAAATTATTATCCATCCTTCATTGAGATAAAAATAGCCACGTGACAAAGTGTTGGAAGTTTTGGTAAACCTTTTTAGTCCATTTTCAATCATTTCGAAGGATATCCATTTCCGTGCAAATATTTATTATGTACTCCCTTTCAGTTCTATTCCTTTGGATAGGATCAGTTTGCTGCCAATAAATCCTCGATGTTTACAAGTGTAGTTTATTTTGTTGCTGAAAATATAAAGTAAATTGTGTCAATTTTGTTAAAACATGGCAAATTTAAGTGACAGTTTAATGTTGGGGTGAAATTAAATATTCTCTTTCACAACGTTTAATGCATTATAGGTGGGGTTAGAAATGGAAAGACAAACATTAATAAATGTATGGGTCAAGAGCACCTTTGGCATTGGTTAGTTTTATTCAGTTCGTCTTATGGCGTTGCTTTTGATTGTTTTTCTTCTTGTCTTCGGCATGTTAAGCAAAGACTTAAAGTTAAGACAAGGATGAGTAGTTGAATAAAAATTTGGCTAAATTCTGCACTTGAAAAGTAACGGTCCTTTTCTGCTTTAATTTGAAGTCGAGTTAATATAAATTATAATTTTTGCTCTGACTCGATTTTTTGTTTTATATTTCCATTTAATAAGATATTTTACAGCATTAGAATTATAATTACGAGATCGTTCACAAATGGTTCAGATTTTGACTTTCTCGCAGTCCTTTGTGTCCCTTATAGCCCAGGCATATAAGGTTTTTACCCGGAACAAATTAAGCTAAAGCTGAGTTTTTGCATAGTGGCTCTATGGCCTATGCTATACAACATATCAAATTTTTCGAAGATTCTATTGTCCGCGTCATCGATTTTATAAGAACCATAAAGTTACTTAGGCCTTTGAAACTGCATGGAAACCCTGGAATTTACGCAAAGTGTTTCAAAATAGTTCCGAGTACGATGGTAGTGGTCTAAAATTTGTCCTAGGACTCCAGGTTACAACTCTCGGAAACTAAAATGGACTTCCAGTCGCTCCAAAAAGTTTTGAAATGCGCGAGATTTAAATTTTCGAAGTCCAACCACACACGAATTCTCGTCTTGGCGATTTTCGGCAAACTTGCCGTTATAACTCCTCACTCTTTAATTTTACAGATACATTGTCTGAAACAAAGTTAAGGAGCATTGAATTTGCATTAAAAAAATATATACAAGTACCTATTTGTTTTCAACCTGTCAAAAGTACTCAGTTTCATCCGGAGCGCGGCGGCGCGCGGTGAAAATGTTGATACATCATATTACATTTTGAATAATTGCAACTACCCGCAAACGCGACGTAATGACGTATATTACATAAAATCGTTTTCCGTTACAATAATAGTTGGTAAGTTTTTGTCAGTTAAGGGTGGTCTTAGGCGCTTGAATTAGGATAGAGATAGGTAGTTCTTAATCAGCCTTTTTTTCTACCAAAAAACCCAAATACTAGTTTTGTTGGAATTTTTTACTTCAATAATTACGGCACACAAACTTTCATCCCCTATATAATCCTTTAATGGTTTAAATTTCAACAAATCCTTTCTTAGCAGATATCCATGTCAATATAGGAATACACTGTGAAATTTTCAGGCCTTTAGGTGGCAGCAGTTTGGTCTGTCCGTTGTCTATCAGTTAGTCACGGTACTGATTTATACAGGGTGTTTCGCTAGCTTAAGTGTTCCAACATATACCAGTCGATTCCTTGAAGTGTTTTGGTCAACTATTACGATTAGATATTTTGTCGTAACACCCCTCCTTGTCGCCTTTTTCAAGGGCTGCTGAAACGTTTTCGTCTGTGTAGGGAGGAGAGCTCTAAAAAACTTAATGACTTCTTTTGATCGGAATACGATAAAAAGACAGCCAAGGTGTCAATAAAAAGTAAGCATTATGACCTTTCCAACAGTGTCTTATGCATGTCTTCATCTGTTGGCAAATGTGGCAAAGATGAATGTACAAATTAAAATTTTGAAATATTTCGGTTAGAAATTTACATTTTTGTATTTCGTCCTTATATTCGTAAAAAGTTTTAATAACTTCTACACGTTTCTCAGTTGTAAACGACTCCATGACTAAAATAGCACAATCTATACTTCATAAATGCCAAAGAAAATTTTCGTTGTAATTGCGTGTAATGAGAAATATTGTCGCTCAACATCCACGCTATCTGTTGGATCACCCTTTATATAGATAATGTATATAGATTCCTTCCTTTTCTTGTTGACATGGCATTACAAGTAATTGATCTTGACAAACTTGATCTGTTGTACGTATCTAATTAGTAATTCGATTACTTAACACATAAAAATGCGAAAGCCAAAGATATGACTATTATTTTAAGTGCGCCAATCCTATACTATGGTATTATAATATTCATAGTGTTCCTTATCGAGAGTGACCGAATTTTAGTATGTATTTGGAGGTCACTGTTGACCATATACTTATCTTTTCAAAAAATGTTTTTAAAGGTTTATTTATCCGTTTTATTAAACGTAAACTGTTATATTATACATTTCTATAGTCAGATTCGTATTGGAATACGTTTCACCAATTTTTTCTCCTTATTACTCCGTCCATATAAGAAGAATTTCACAAGATTCTCGTTTCAAAATTTTAAATGTCTTATGATTTATAACGGTCCATCATATGATATTATATGTTTAAATTTTTTTAAATTGGAACATATATATTCGACTATACATATAGTCGAATTTATTCTAGTCCTCCTTATTTTTGATATCCTTTCCTGTCACATTAATTGTGCAGCTCTTTTAACCTTACTAGGATTCCAGGCTCGGCTCCACCAAACGTGCAACTCGCGAACTGTTTGCGAGCAAAGTTTTGCACTTTAGCTACTCAAAACACAATAGTAATGTTCGGAAACGCATATCCACCAAAAAAATTCGCGAGCATCGTGTGCGCTAACATTTCTGTGGATGCGGCGAACATGTTCCGTTTTGCTTACGACCGAACAAAATTATGCCGCGAGCAGACGAACATCGCCCATCAGCTTGTTTGGTGTTTTGCACGTTTGGTGGGAACATGCTGCGCACGCAAGCAATATGATCGTCAAAAATGTGTTCTTGGTGTTCAACAAATGTCCGTCAGATGTTCGCGAGCACGTATTCACCAAAGTAACATTAGCTCAAAACATGCTCGCGAGCTGTTTGTTCGTTTTGAGAGCCTTTAAAAACACATGTACAAGAAACTTGCTGTATAGTCATTTTCATAGCACCAATTATATAGTAGTTTTGAAATTATTAATAACTATCAGTGTGCAATGAACATTGTGAATTTTTAGAATTGAATATGCCAAGAAATGAGTGTCAAAATATGATTAATTGCTAGATTATAAGATTACAACTGTTTCCTAAATTAGATTTAAATTTGTTTACTATATTAAGTAGTTTTAAGTCTATAAGACTTGTTAATCGGTAGATTAATAATGAATAAATAAATAAATAACTAATTAATCAATTTTGTGTAGTCTTCAATAAACAAATAAAACAAAAATCTAGAAAAATGAAATTCACATAAAACCCAGGATTACTTTAGGCCAATTTGTCAGTCTTGAAATAAATTTGTTCCTACGCAGATACAAAATATGCACGTTGCATGCAGGATGCCAATGTTCAACATGTAAAATATGAAGAAATCAAAATCATCGTATAGCCTACAAAAGTCCATTAGCGCTACTTGCAGACCGGCTGCCATAGCAACATGAGGGACAACAACAACAACAACAGCAGGAGCAGCAGCAGAACATGTATAGCAGCATAAATGGGCTGCATATCTATAACTGCCCTGGGCGACTGGCGTTGACTTTCTTTTCATCGTTGCAAAATTCTCGACTGTTTTGCATAAAACTCTTCACCGTTTCGCATATTTTTATGACCACTTCATCGGAGTGGCGAACCACTTCCCGGTTGAGTTGTTCCCCCGCGGTACAATAATTTTGTCGATCCCAAACTGAAGGATTTCTCATGCATGATTGCGATTCTACTGTTGGAGGTTATTGCATGCTCTCATTGTACCATTCCTCTTCATATTCTAAGATAAGATCAAAGTACAAGAAGTGGAAGCACATTTAGTGGACTCAAGCCGAGATGGTATCACAGAGGCCACGGTTATTCGGTCCAGGACGAGTACATATGTTCCGACTCTTTTGCATTTGGGTAAGAACAACTTCTTCTGGGTTTTGTGATCGATATCGATGGCTCAGAGCCATTTAAAATCGCTTGGTTTATTTCCACTGGGGAAGGTTTCTGTTCTCGTTTTTAATTTCCGATTTTTTTTATGTATAGGTATATTCGTATATATATATTTAATAGAATCCATTGCCTGCGGCCTACTTCTAAAACAGCTCTGGTACATTCGATGGGGGAATGCTAGGACTTCCTTGCACGTGACCAGTAGATGTGCTCGAGCGTATGTAATCTTTGTCCGGATTAAAAGGTCTTATGGTTAGAGCCAATTGTGCAAAGAATTCGCAGATCTTACGGATGAGATAATTTGTAAAAAAAAATTCTTAGCGCTGTGGTAAAAAACATTGAGTGAAACTTCTGAGAAAAATAATTGCTCGATTTTTCCACCTCCAATCTAAGCCCATTGAGCTTACAATACGTTGTGATAAATCCCATCATCCACCGATACCAGTGTAAGTGTGATTCAAGTTCGGACAAAACTGTGATGAAAAGCGCAATTAATGGGAAATCAACATGGAGAAAATAAAAGAAGGAAAATATCCATTTGTAGCGAAATAATCAAAAGCACACTAAATCCAACTTCCGTCCATCAATTTAGGTCTAAATACCTGGTTATTTATGTCCTGCAAAAAAAGAAAGCAAAAAACATAAATAAATTAAGCTTAGTGCACGGAAGCGAGAATTTCATAGTTTCCTCAAGAAATCCAATTTGTCGGGGAACATGGCGCCTTATCGCTCCACTTTTAATTTTCTTAATTACTTACGTCATAAAAGGAAGTCACGTCACCAATTTCTGTCCGTGTCCCTTTAAAAAAAACAACCAACTTCAAGCTCCAGTTCCTTTCTGGTCTGGTGACTCCACAACATAATACTCAGGCTTGTCCTGGAACTAGGAGTTGGAGTTGTTCCACCTCGATGTTGTACGAACCGCAGCGAAAGTTTGTGTCACGCGATGACCAGAACTCCTGCGGGGGCAAAACGAAATTTCGTGCTTGATTTATGGAGTAAGCGAGTCCAGGGTTATGTCTAGCCAGAAGGAGGGTGGAAGCTTGCATGGTGTGTACGGAATTGCAGCAATGAAATTCCTAAGGGTTGGTGTTGGTTGTATTTTCTTCTTTTTGTTATACAATATTATATATACATATATTTTATATACCTACTTTTATCAAGACGGTGTGAAAGCTTTAAATATTCACGATAAAAACTGTATATCCAGGCTTCCTGTGGGATTCACTGTGAGGAACTATCGTTTATAAAGTCGTTTGGTTAGCCATGTTGGCGTGCTTAAACACAACAAACTGGATTAGAAAAATAACTTAATCCTCATGTGCTGCCCGTATGAAAAAAAGGACGATATCAACAACAGCAGCTGCTGCGGACTGCGGAGGATAAGGAGAACACATGAATGTCCGACAACTGCGATATTGTGACTTTTATTTGAGATAATTCGTGAAGATTATGGGTTGGTAATTAAACGAATAGTTTATTTACTCAGGGTTGTGTTTTTTCTTAGAAATACAAAATCCCAAATCAAACGAAATAGAAAATGTGGAAGATTTTATAATTAATTCACATGATAACTTTAACCACCAAAATGATCGTTTTAATTATCACTGTTTTGAAAATAATTTTTGAAAAAAAATCCAATAACAAAATTGTATCTACTTTATAAATCCTGAAATCAATCATTTTCGAAATTCAGAAAATAATTTCTTTCATTTTCAAAGTTTGTCTATGAACGAAATTCTGTAAGATCTGTAAAAAAAAGAATTAAAATTTTCTTATAATATGTAAATTTACACTGCGCACTTCAATGTTTGAGATTAAATCTTTTACAACAGCTCAAATATTTCATTAAAATAATATGTGTATATGCTTTCTAATCCCGTATGGTATTTTTTGAATTTAAAATGGCGGACTCTCTTTGATGCTTGGAATCAATTTCCTTATTCCTACCTTTACGTCCACGTCGATGATCCTAGATAGTACCGAGAATAGAACAGATACACTCTATTTTGAATTTAAACATCGAAAATTTGCACGAGATATACAAAATTAAGGTGAAATTAATAACCCAGGCATTTTAAAATAACGAAAAAATTCTAGACCGCGAACCGTTTACGCTATCCTTCGTTAAAAATTCGGTTAATATAAAATTCATAAACTTTCATATGGAATTCAAGGATATGTCGTAAACGGTACGCTATAGATTTCTTTCATTATTTTTCCCATGATCAGCGTCTCAAAATCCTTCGAAAATCACAAACAAAGTGAATTTCCGAAGTTATCGGTATCGCGCCTTTACACGCAGTTGTTTCCAAAAAACTAAAGGTGAAATCTTAAATTTTCTCTTTAACACTCGATTACCATTAAATTATAAATTTTGGGAGGAGTATTGTAATAACATTTTTTGTAGACAAACTAAAGACAAACAAAACAAAAAAAAGCTAGAAGGGTTAGATTTGTTTCTTCGGACTCATAGCTGTTTTCCTGAAAGACTATAAATCGATATTTAAAGGGGGTTTTTGGAGGGAAGCCGACACGAGAGACGCGGGGGCTTTTTGTTCTGTGTTCTCCACGACCAATACTTCCTACCTGGCAATTTTCAGCTCTACATTAATTACTTCCCGGTCAAAACCTAAAATTCCTGGGCTATAAATAAAAATCTGAATTTTGCAATGATGAATTTATATACCTACTTCAGATTTGTGATCAGCGACGTCGGAAAGCCCCGAATACTGAGTTTCAATCGAATTGAGTGACTTCTGAAATTGGGTCCGGTGTATTTGATCCATCATTTGGAATTTTTTTTAAAAATATATTACAGCTAACAAAAGAACATTGGTAACCGTTAAATTTTACACTCAAATAATATTTTATTCACATGCGTTTTTATTATTTTTGGTATGAGAAATATTTTTGTTTTTTTCATTTTAAGCATCAAGCCATTTTAATACTCAAAGAAAGTACCACACGACACCGGAAAACTTTACACTTTTACGAAAATTTTTAACTATCGTAGAAGAATTTTTCTCTCAAAAAGTAAAGTGTGCACTGTGCATGTTGGGTGGCTGATTTGAGAGAGAGCCCCATATATACAAAATACATAGCTACTTACATACATTGTTGATAAAATTTCAAAACCGTCTTAGAAAATTCCGCTTTAGCGACTCCACATCATGAAAATTATCGTTAAACATTTTAGAATGATCAAAACAAAATGTCGTTGCAACAAATAGCTTGCATTCGTTGTTGAAATCGTGACAGAAAATGGTGACAATAAAAAACTCCTTGGCGCTGATTTATTACTCATTAAGCAAAATTGTCTGGGAGTGCAGAAAATTCATAAAATTGTTGTTGTCCCGCGAGGAGGATGTCCATAAAACTCTGCGACTGCATGTCATATGTGTACAAGTCTTCGCTCATTAAAGCGATCCTACGCTAATTGCTATTAACTTAATTCTTAGGCTTCAATTAATTTGCATCCAGTGAGCGAAAAAATTTTATTAGTTGCTCGTTTCTGCCGTAAATTAATTGCGTGGGATTCACAAACATAAACATTGATTTGGAAAATTAGAGAAGGAAGTGTGTTGCGATTACTTCACAGAAAAGTTACATTCGTATAGTATTTCACAGAAACTTAGAATATCCTTTTGCTCTCCACCAAGAAGTAACCAATTATATGTATAAATGCACTCAGTCCAAACTACTAAAAACTTTCGCGAATTCATGTAATGGTAAATTTAAATTTAAATTTAATCGTCAAATTACATTTCCAATTAATAAAAAGTAACAATGAAGTTCAGTGATAGAACGAGGACATGTCCTCCAGCTGAGTAATGTGTTAACCCTTTAAAATGCATAAGTTCAGTGCAGCGGCAAACTTCTGAATAAAACACATCATCTGATTGTTTCACGGTACGATGATTTTATTGTAGGTCTTCCACCGTGAGTTCATCCACTTGCGGAGGAAACTTATCCTGCCATTAATACTCGAACTGCACGAAACTGCTAATTAGAAAAATTTCATAATTAGCAATCATGATCCGATTATGCGCAGTTAGGAGAAACTTTCTATATATTTTTTTTTATTTCCAACTTGCGGCAAGTGTTAACCACTGCCAAGGATAATAAGCTTTGGCAGGGAGTAGTCCTGTGAATGGAAAAGTTTGAAATATATACAACAGGAAGGTCAATGGAAGATCCTACAACTACTCCTGAGTCCTGGGTCCTGGCTCCTGGCTCCCAGTAATCATTAAAACTTTTTCTCGGAATTGCTCCTGTTCGAGGTGATGTCGATATGAATGCAGGAAAAGTGCGCTTCAGTCTTTATTACACCCAGTAGACATCCTTTGGCAATAAACATTTTTCATCCTCTTCGATTTATAGAGGTCGAGTTATAGGATGAACTTTGACCATTGAGACTACGAGGAAAAAGTCCATAATCATGTTGAACGATGCCATAAGTGATAAAAGCGACGAAACGTGCCGTTGGGAAGGACTCTGCTTGGATGATGGAGTCAGGATCATGTTGATGACTGCTTTCCTATTCATTTGATACATATAACAAATTCCAGACAAACAATATCGATTTTAATATGAATGTCTCCCTGAACTTGTCAGTCGTCAGGACATTCAATATTCGGCTTAAATGTGAAACGAAACTGAAGTCAAATTATTATAGCCATAAAATATTTGCACATTCTTTACGGATGAATATTTCTTTTGCCATTTGCAGATTATTTTTCGCATAATTTCCCAGTTTATTGCTGTTTTTTTATGCGATTTAAGAATGGTTTGTTCACTTTTGCAATTGCAAATGTGTACGGCAGGATTTTTATTTCAAGCATTGGGATAATGATTCCCAAAAGGAAAGAGTATTCAGAAATATTGTATTTTGCAAACATTTTTTTTTTTTTTTGATTTCCATGCAAACATTAAAGAGACATGCAACAACTTTTGAAATGTTGAATAATTATATTTAACCATTACAGGTTCATCATTTGTTGTTAATTTCATAATAAAGTAAATATTATTCTATTTGAAGCTTACTCATAATTACAATCTATAATTATCCCATAAATAATATTTACCTTCCACTGAAAGAGATGCACCAAAAAAGGCAACAATTGCTACTGACCCGGATTCCCACAAACAATATTATGTGTATAATTTTAATAACAAAACAGAAGCAAAATTTATTAATGCAGTAACAATGCATGGGATGCCCCAATAATTCCCCATTCTCCTGAAATCTGATCATATCTCCGGTTTGTGTGCATAACTAATTAGCCACCGAATTAATCGTCGCTGTAGACCACTAGTGGCACATCAAAAGGGAGCTGCCCCAAGAAGTATTAATTAACGCTATTTACCGCCATTTGCATAAATGATCTGGCGTTAGTTAGCCACCCGTCATCACGTTCGCTGCAACTGTTCACTGTTCAATGGCGGCGTGCTTGGCCAGATGCAGTTTGCGTCTTCATTTAATATTAATTAATCCAGCTCATAAGCCAACGCATCGATGGGAGCCCGAAATAATGCAAACGTTTTAATCAGATTTTGGTCCAGCGGCGTTTTATTGATTGCAACATCTCGATGAATTTTCATCAGTCTTTGGGGAACTGTGACCCCCCCCCCCCCCCCCCCCCCCCTTCACTATTGCTCAATAAATAATGAGCATAGTTTCGAAGCCACCAGTGGTTTTCTGTTAATAAGGAGAGTTACGAAGATTTTATCATTTGGCGTTGTGTGGAGATCATGTCTGGAATTTGTGTAAGCAAGTAAATTGGAACAACAAATATATATTTTTATTATTAATATGTTAGGTACATTTTCTTTCAATAATAAATGACACAATATTCGTTTCGTATATTTTGCAACGAAAACTTCGGTGTTCCACAAGGTTCTCCCATTTTACCTTTAATGATATTAAAGGATTTTAAGATGTTTGTCACCCAATCACGCCTAAACCAATGGGTTCGATATTTTTCAATTTTTGGACAATACGTATTCCAACTTAACACAAAGGCTACTTTTTACGGTTTAAAAACGGTGGATAAAAAATCGCTTGCAAAAATTTTAAATTTGAAGGAATATCCACGAAAATTAGTACTTCAAATCTGGTGTATGAATTTAGAAATTAAAGATAGACGGGTCTAAAATGTATTCAATAATTTCTCGACAAATGCTTTTCAAACTTAACTAATTTTTATGAAATTAGAACAAAGGGAATTTTTTGGTCACTAATTTCGACTCCATTATCAAAAAAATTTAAATTCAAGATGACGTATCTAATATGGCGAGCAAAATAACTCAAATTTATTTTTATGAAAATTAGTGCAAGGGGAATTCGGTTGCGGTTGCCAATTTGAATCTATTGTCAAAATTCAAGCATTCAAGATGGTGGATCCGATATCGCCGCCCACAATTTCTTAAATTTAAGAGATTGTATCATAATTAAAATTAGTGCAAAAATATATTGAGGCCACTGACTTCGAATCAAATATTGGAATTTACAGCTCATGATGGCTGGTCCAAAAATTTTAGCAATGCTGAATTCATATAAGTAGGTAGTTAATACCGAATCAAACCGGGTAAATCAGGTATTAATATTGTAAATGAAATATATTATCTGTTCTGCTTTTACGGCCTCAAGGTTCTTTTGATTTTTATTTACATCATTCGCTAGATTTCCTTAAAAAATATAATACTTACCTAAATACCTACCTATAAATTTGTAAAACTCTTTCTGATATATGAAACGATATATAGAGTCCTACACATGGATGTATTATTTCAATATAGGTAAGGATTGATACATCGAAAGACTTCCCGTATCGATGTTGGAACTATACCTCTGTTATTTAATTAATACATCGATCATATATATATAGATACGACTAAAATATATTATATAGTACATCCTAATGTATCATAATACCGATTTTCACCGAATCAAGTGAAGCCGGGTAACCCAACTAGTATCCTCATAATTTCTCTGAGTAATAGTATTTTTCTGTCTAGTATTGAGAAATAAATTAGTATATAAATTAGTGTTTTGCAAGCATTTAAAACTGAAGAAGAAATTAAAACTGAATAGAACTGATAAGAATATCTACAAATCGTGTCTAACACTCTAATTGAAAATTGCGCTAAGTATGATAACGAAATCGCCGACGATGTTCCATGAATATAACCTTTACCAAATAATTGCGAATTCTTGCCGAGAGTGAGACATTCGAGTGGATTGCAAGACTTACAATTATGCAATTATTCGAAACCAGCACTTAGCTTTGCTTTGATTGGTTTTGGTCCTTTACGGCTTAAACTGTCATTTTGCCACATTAGTGCACTTATTTATGTCGGTCCACTCCAAAACAGGTCTATGCCGTCCTCCACTTAACATATTAAGTAAAATTCATAAACGACTCTTTCTCCGCTCCGTTTCGTTGTCCATGGCGGCAAGGAACTGTAATTCGCCCGGCAAAGACAACTCAACTGATGTCTAATTGCCTCAGTGTTCAATTAGACGAATTACACCGGCAGGCTTAAAGTAACATGAACGTTGTTTTAGTTTTTCTATTTCTGTAACTTACGGGAAAAATTGTGTTGCATGTCGTCGTTAAGTTATTGCAATATTAAATGCACATTTCGAGACATGTAGGCAAGGTATGAAAGATGACACTCCGAGCTAACTACGGTGACATCCGAATAAATTTCTGTCGTTAATGCAAATTGGTTGTAAGATCCAATGGGACATAAGACCTATCCATGGTTGGTAAAAATGTGCTCACGTACGTCTCTTGGTGATGTAACGAAGACGATGGAGGCGACGGAGGACACCGATGGCGATGAGTACGCCGAAGACGATGACTAAAACTTTGACTGTTCTTCTGGTGGATTTGAATCCCATCTTCAACGACTCCGATGACGAGGCCGAAAACGAAGATGAAGGACGGAAGGAAACGGAAAAGAGGCTACATATATGTGGACCGTAAATTGGAGTCGTCGCCAGAGGTGTATAGTGGCAAGGAACAAAGTAATCTCGAGGAACGTGTGGTGCCGACTTACGTTTAGCGTGGGATTGGGAACTGGTTTAGCGCCACATACGGAAATTAAAAAGCCCCTTCTCCTACAAGGAAATTAGTTTAAAACTTAGTTACATTTTGGATGACAAATAGGATGCACTCGGTCGGAGTCTGTGAGCCAAGCTCGTTTATTCAATTATTCGCCGACACCTTCAGAACATTAAAATGATTTACTTTCCATGATCTAAAGTGGGGGAGAGGAGGAGGATGGTCCTATGCGCTTGGCGCTTGAAGCATGAGCATATTCTTGCAGTTAAAAGAAAACTTTTCCATAAATTTAAAGCTGTCGGCATTCATGGAATATTATTATCGTTTTCTTTTTTCGCACGTTCAAATTGAATAGAGACTGCAGATTTTGCTCCAAGACAATTATGTTAATTTTCGTATTGAAACAGATTATATTGCGTCGCAATTGCCTCGAGGATTGGTGGTCTTCGTTTTTCTATGCTTTTCTACAGGTATGCTGAAAAAGTGACGGCAATATCCAATTTTCACATCAACTAAGCACAGTAGCAACAATCAACAATAATTTTATAGCAAAATATACTTTTCATCTATTCGTATTTCATTACATTCATATAGAAAGGGTTTGTTAAGTTATTCCCCGGACAGACGGGAGCACATAATCGAGTTAATGACGTCACGTAGTCCTTCGGTTTTCTTCGGTCGGATTGCTGTTATATCTGTTGACATTTGGATTTGGCCAAAAGTAAACATAAAAGGAATTCAGTTTTTTTTCCTGCAACAAAGCAAAGAAAAAGTTTATATGGTACTTAAGGTACTGTTAAACCGAACGACTAATTGTCATTTATTATTGGTGTCGTTGGAGTGGCAAATGACATTTGTTTACAATTCAATGTAATCTGTCATTCAAATTTTCCTGAATGACAGCTGTTTAAACTGTACGACAATTTAAATGACAGCAAAAATGACAATCTGTCCTTCGGTATCATGTTATTTTGCATTGAATTTGCTGTAAGGAAATACGGTTGTACGGCGCTGGTAGAAGAATATCGAGTATAATCGAGTTACAGCAGGTAGATTTGTAAGTCGAGTTCATAGGAATTTTGCATGTTTTACGTCATTATGACGTCTCTAACTCTGTTAAGTGCTCTCATCTGTCCCAGGTATTAAACTAAAATTTTAAGTCTTTAATGCTTCAAATATTTCTAGAAATTTTTATAAGAATGACAAAGTGTTGTTGTGAAGTTTTATGCATTTGAAACCAGAACTGACAATTTTCAAACTTAAAAAGAATATTTTGGAAGTTCCATTCGAACAGGATTCAAAAAAAAATTTGTTAGTTTTATTTTTTAAGATGGTTTTCTGGAAAGTTAGAAAACATAAGACTGAAAAGTTTGAAAAAGTTTTAGTTTCGGCAGGGAAGAAGTAGAACTGAGTTGCAAGTTGGGTTTTTTAATGCAAAATGTTGGTCCATATGTCGAATGTCGAATAAATTGTTCCATTCCCCCGAGAGTTGAGTTGTTCGGAATGTACTATTGTTGGAACAGTTCACATTGGCTTATCGTTCATGCAACTGTGACAGTCTTATCATCCCTCGGCATCGGCAGTGCACCACATAAGATTCGTTCGCCACAAGTCGAAGTTCCTAATCGACTAATAATTCCCTGCGATTGTTGCCTCCCCCGCGGTGCGACTCCGGAGCACGGAACTCCGTACAATCGCTTTGGTACTGTGCCCCGACGGAATTGAGATGGATAAAAATGACAGCAATTAGAGATAATTTCTATAAATGGCAGCGATAAATTACAGGCACATAATGATTTTGTGCGGTTGACCACTACGGAATTCCAAATCCTGTTATTAATGGCGGATCCGATTAATTTCAGGTCACTGGAAGGCTACTGTGCCCGGGACAAGAGCGAGCCTTGCCCACAGATAATCTCCTGCTCCACCTTTTCCTTTTGCATTGATCGCTCAATTAAGCTGAATGGCGTCCTGTCGATAGATACAGATTGTGATTAAGGTGCATACTTTGGGCTCATAAGAAAGTGCTTTTGCGGTCGACAATGAGAGGAGTCCTGGGGGCATTCTTACCGACTGCAGGTGTCTTATCGTTCATCTGGAAATCTTACAGAATGGTTAACCCCCGGAGAACACCTTGTAATATTCCGGTGATTTATGACGATTATCGAGAGGTATTTTTTTACGGTGGCTTTTATCAGCGAATATTCAAAGTGTGTGAAATTTTTTGTACTTGAATTTCTGCGATAAGAACTCAAAATGGTTCCATAAAACCCCTTAATTGTGGAAGGGATTTTTCTTAGAAAATGATGGTGAAATTGTCCGCTTAATGTCCTAAGGGAGTTCATTTAATCCTTTCTTTCGAAAAATAGGGAAAGAAATGGTTAAGCTTCGAGGTCAACTACTGACAAATTACGAGGCTGTCAAGTAAATGAGGCATTAGACGAATTTTACGGAGAAATTATGTTTTTGTTTTTAAAATTTGTTCTAAAGAATCCTTTAAAATTTTAATAGATAGAAATTCATGGATGTATTTGTATTATAAAAAATGTAGTTAAGGACAATGCCTTTCAATCAAGAATCAACTATATTAGATATTAGCTAAAGGTATCTTAATATATAAAAGAGGATGTGGCTTTTTGTTCCTTATAGACTCCTAAACCACTTAACTGAATTTAATGAAATTCTCAGGTATAACGTAGCATAGTCTCGGGATGGATCGTGTGAAGTTTGGTGGTGATCGATACCCCCAAGGGGTTAAAAAAAGGGATGAAAGTTTTGATGAAAAACCGCCATTTTTTAAGTACAAAAATCAACAAAATTGGCATTGGCCTTTTTATTAGAAGTAAAGGTTCACGTGTATCAGGATTTTTGGCAATTCGACCCATAAAGGTGTAAGACCGGGGAAGAAAATTTCTATGAAAATTCGCATTTTTGAAATAAAAAATTCATGAAAATTGGTAATTGGCGTTTTGGTTATATATAAAGACACGTGTACCAGAATTTTTGAAAATTTCACACCCAAAGGGGGGAAAATAGGGGATGAAACTTTTAGGAGTTTTTTTAGGATTGACCATTCTTGCACCTTCAGATGTAAAGTACAATGAGAACTAACAACACTATCCTAATTCAACAACCCAGAACAACCCTTAACTAAAAAAAGTAACACATTATTATTGTAACCCGACCTATGGTAAACGGTTTTATGTAATATACCTACATTGTGTTTGCGGGTAGTCTTTTTCAGTCAAGGGTGGTGATTTGCAAACTATACAACAGTGTACCCTTACACAAGAAAACAAAGAATAATTGCAAACGAACATTTTTAGATGCAACACTAAGTAAATACCAAGCATAATACAATTTCAAATATAAAGCGTAGGAACGAACGTAGGCGCGGAAGGGCGTAGCAACGCACGCCGGATCCTGCTAGTTTACTATAGTTTATGAAAATTTATACACTACTGTCTATAAATAGAAGCTCGCGGGAATTTTTCTAAGAGAGAGACAAATCTTTTTTACAAAATAGTTTTTCTAAAGCCGGGTTTATAAAAATTGTGCTAAATAGTGACTACTATCCAGTTTTTTTTTCAGTTTTTCTCTCAGTCGGCCCGGAATTGTCGATGTCATTTATTCATTTTTATTTTGCTAATGACGGCAATTTTTTGCCAATGGAATGCCAATTTAAGTGATTGAAGCCAAAAGTATTTCCTTTTCCTAGAGCATTAAAACAAAAACCCATTTCTTCAGAATGGTGTGAACATCAATAAAAGTACAGGGAAGTACGCGCATTGCGCCTACACATTAGTCTAATGGTCCCAAAATTTGATTAAAGTTTACTATTTTTTACTTACAAAACTCGATTAAAAAAAATTGAATGGGAAGGCTGGTTTATTTAGAGCTTAATATAAGCTCTAACAAAAAATAATAGTAACCAATAAAAAACTTATTAACTACTAACGGGGTGATGACACGTTTGTAATTTTTTTCTTTGCTACGTATAGGTAGGATCTGTAAACCTACCAAGTTTCTGGCTATGCACTTTTGTAGTTTTTCAATATTTTTTTTAAATTTCTTGAATTATTCAAACTTTTTCAAATTTTAACAAACTCTATTTGTGTTGCGTAAATATTAAAATTTTTATTGCTCATTATATTGGTACTTCATAGAGAAACAACCAGTCAAAATTTTATTTTACAGACTTAATTACTTACAGAGTTATAAAGCATTGACAAATCGAAAATAGATATGTATCAAATCACTATCTAGACAGCAAGATCATTCCATAAGATATCATCCAATGAGTCTCAACTCTATTTAATTTTTTTAATTTTTTTTATAATATTATTCCTTCATAGAAACCGCTCAGAAAATTATGAAAAAATTTTTGTGCCTTCGTGCTTGTCGGCAGCCGCCATTTTTGCAACATGGCCGTCGCTCAATTTCTAGAAAAATGTGCAGTGTGGGAAGTTACATATATACCTCTTGTTCGGTAAGAGACAGATCGGTAAAGTAAAAATCAAATTTTAGGTATTGATATGCCGATATGCGGTATTTTTTTATATGAAACTGTTTTTGTTGTGTGCGTTCCAAAAGATATTTAAATTATAAATAAATATAAATAAAATGCTAAAACGTAGTCGAGAAATCTCAAAGGAGCTATTTCTTAAGGTTTAAACTTTTGCCACAGAGAATTATTTTTTTATATAGAGTTTACCCATATAAAAAAATCCCTTTCGGCAGCCTTAAGGCTGACGTAAATTTCGAAGTGTTTTTGATTGCATTTTTTGAGATATATTTTTTTCAAAATCAAGAAACTAGTAATGGATTTATAAACTACTCATCAAGAGCTTTTCAACGATACCCCACAAGACGTGGTTTAGAAAAGTTCGAATTTCCACCCCCACCCCCATTCGTACCCCACCTACCCCTAATTTGGTGGTGTCACCGTTTACCTCATAGAGAGTACTCTTATGTATGCAAATAAAGTCTCTCTCTAAACTTCACAGGGGCCGAGATATCATTTTTTCAAAATTTCAACCCCCTCCCCCGGCCACCACCGTGGGCCGATTTTGCTCATTAACGAATTTAACCGAGCTATTAACCCCAGAAATAACATATTAAAATTTGGTTCCAATATCTTCAAAAATACGGCCGCTAGCGTGTTTATATATATATATATATATATATACATATAAACTTTCGAACGGGGGGTGGTTTCGTACTCAGGGAGACATGAAACGAAAAACTATGAAAGAATTTTTCGAAAGTCGTGACATGGTATACATCTCAATAGGTAGCTTTTCTTCGAAATCTACCTAAAAAACATAATGTACATAGATATGTCAAATTTTGATATTGATTCTCACAAATATAATGTTTTCTTTTGTACAAGGCCCTGGAAACTTAATTAAAGTGTATTGTTCTCGGAAATCTACCTATGTACAAAGTTTTAGTTCTCTAAGTTAACGGGAAGTGGGATAAATTATGGTTGCAAAACTTGACGTCAAAAATACATGGAGTGAAGTTAATATAAAGCATATAAAAAATTGAGCACGAAATCTATCAGAAAATACTGATACCAAAAATGTTACGCAAAATTAAATCTACCTATAACTATAACAAAATGTAATGGTCTGTTTCGTTCACTTTAAAAAAAAAATAAAGAAAATTAAACGTCAATATCAAAAATATGTTTGTAATTTATGTGAAAAAATAAGAAATTATGTAATTTACGTAATTATAAAATTTTCCTAAATTTTTTATTAAAATATCATAATTAAAAATACATTATGACGTACATGTACATCTTTATAAAATTTTAACCGAATTCGTGAAACATTCAGTTGTTTGTTACACTTCAAAGTTGAACAATGGCTTTGTTCTTCAGTTTAGCAATATTCGCAGTTTTGTTGGGCTTTTCATTGGAAGCAAAAAAGAAAGTAAATTTTTAAATGTGGAAGCTAGATACTGTTTTTGGCAAAATATATTTATTTTTAGAGTCCTGCACACATATTATTGTCAGATCTAACATATCATCTTGATGCCCCTGATGTATTGCAAGTGAATGCATCATTGTACAAAAATTTCACTGTGGATGCATATGTGCAAGTGCTTAAGATATACGATGCCAACCTACACATAATATTTATCACTACCAGAAGAAATCGAAAAATCGAAGTTTTAAATCAAAAGTTTAACTTGTGTGAAATCGTAAAAAGGGCTGATATATTGTCACGCTTGGTAATTAATATGTTACAGGGAACTCTCCGTGGGAAGAAGCTTTGTCCTGTAAGAAAGGGGATTCACCATTACTCGGGTAATTACAAGGATAAAAGTGTTATTCCTGGGATTTTCAAGGAGTTTGCAGTGGACATATTATTCAATATGTCGGACAAAATCAGTGGTCGATCACTTATTTCAAATGGTGTTTTTCACGGTAAATTTACTAATGAATAAAGTCGCAGTCAGACCATACGAAAAACGTTATATAAATATGGCGTTTTGCGTATAGTCTAACTCCGGCTTAAAGCCAAAAGGTGCGTATTCACTTGAGCACGAACCTGAACGAGGCAAACCGAGGCCGAATGAGCATACGTATATTTGTTGTTGTGCGGCGCCTCGGACCGCGGCAAATCGCATGCCATCCGCCGATGGGATCGGATCGGCATTCGTTCGGCCTCGGCTTGGCTCGTTCGCGTTCGTGCTCAAGTGAATACGCACCTTAAAGCAAAAACTGTTTTGCGTGTTTGAAAACTCAGCACAATTTTTTCCAAATAGACTCCGAGACTAGGATGTTTTGTACTATACTCGTATTTAAGTGTTTTTGTTAGCCGGATTGAATTTTATATAATTAAAAGTATAACAAAAAAAGGTAATGTCTTTTTCTAAAGAACAATTCATGACATTCATATTAAAAAAATCCCTTTAGACAGACCTACAGGCTGAGGTAGATTTCGAAGTATTTTGATTGCGTGTATTGGGATCATTTATTTTAAAATCGAGAAACTAGTTATGGATTTATAAACTACTCATCGAGACCTTTTCAACGATACCCCACAAGACGTGGTTTAGAAAAATTCGAATTTCCACCCCCACCCCCATTCGTACCCCACCTACCCCTAATTTGGTGGTGTCACCGTTTACCTCATAGAGAGTACTCTTATGTATGCAAATAAAGTCTCTCTCTAAACTTCACAGGGGCCGAGATATCATTTTTTAAAAATGTCATCCCCCTCCCCCGGCCACCTCTTTAGACCGATTTTGCTCATTAACGAACTTAACCGAGCTATTAACCCCAGAAATAACATATTAAAATTTGGTTCCAATATCTTCAAAAATACGGCCGCTAGCGTGTTAATATATATACATATAAACTTTCGGGGGGTGGTTTCGTACTCACGGAGGCATGAAGCGAAAAACTATGAAAGAATTTTTCGAAAGTCGTGACATGGTATCGATCTCAATAGCTAGAATTTTTTTCGAAAACTGCATAAAAATAAAACTTAACGTCCGCACCGTTTCCATTTATGAAATGTTAAAGCTTGAGAATATTAAAAAAATCAAAATTAAGAGATCAATGTCTCTGTTAGAAAATTATACAACCACTTGTACTAATCTGGCAAACCGGGAAATTGATAATCGCTTAACAGTTTCGTCAAGTACTCGGTTTACCGTCAACTAACCAAAACCATCGTAAACCATTGTTGATTTAAAGTTTTGTGGAAAATATCGGTTCACTTTTCCAATTTCCATGGTCCCTCCTTGCCCCTACCTGCAGCCGCCAATGCTGTTTGCAACGAGTTTTTGTAGTAGATAGGTACTAAAAAATGAGATGAATATAAAAGACTCAAGACTTTGTGTTTAATGTTGTTTAATGCTTCCCTTGCGACAGATCCTTCTGAATAAAACATCTACAACATGACGCTAGACTTCTTCAATGGTACCTATGTTGAACTGTTGAACACTTGTGCTCTTAGGTGTTCAGCCATTAGGTCGTCATTATTAGTCTATTCTTCAGTCATTTAAATGGTTAATTCTCCGCAAAACAGACCTGAAATTGTTTAATCTCGCAAAATAACCACACAAAAAAATAATCTGGAATGGAGGACACTGTTGCATCGCTCTACGCGGAAACTATTTCGAATAATTCAATTATGTATGAACGTGAAACGCAGACAGCGGCGGGATATAAATTATTCTTAACGCCAACATAAAGAGACTGCATCCAGAATCGCTAACGGCCTTCGAATGTATAGTATTCTTAAAGATACACTGCATCATCCTTGAGGACACAATTCCTAGTAATGAATGCGTTCAATAGATGATTTGCATACAAAGAGACAGAAGATGACTTCGGCGGAACGTGTTTATGTCTTTATATAGAGATGAAAAGCCCCCAAAGGGTTCCAGATGTAGGCGAACAGTCAGTTGCGGTGATTCATCTTATTTCCTTCACGGATTAGCACTGGATTTGGATATAATACGCATTCATCCGTCGTTAAATGCACACGGAATTTCTCTTTTTTTTGATGAGTATATTTTTAGATGATGGCATTACATGCAAACATTTTCCATTCTTTTTCCACTGTCCGGTCATTAAATAATTCAATCATTTTTGTCATGGTGCCGCGAGAAGATTGGATTAGTTCCGTCAAAGGTGAAACTATCACGGGTCACGGCGAATTAGATACCTTATATTAGATTACCTTGCGAACTCTAACTCTTGATTGAAGCCTGAAGGTTTTCGGTATTGAACCGGACGCCATAAAAGGGAGCAGCCACTTTGGCGATACATTGGCTTGGCGCTTCTAATTGAAATCGTGACTGAACTGAATAAGATCACGAGATCCCCGTTGCAGAGGAACCCAATTTCGCACTGCAGCCGCGATTTGTATGCTGCGCGATAAAAAGAAGGTTATCTTTCTTACGTGGTTTTGATTTTGGCATTTCTACTCCTTGCTGCATTTTAATGCTCTTTTGATTGCAGCTAGATTTGACGTTGACATGTGAAATGAAACATCTGCCGTCGTCAATGTGATGCGAAATTGTTCAAATTTCATTTTAAAATATTTCGCTAACATTTTGAATCAATCAAACAAACAAACAGACAACAGAAATTATGCGCGTTCATTAATAGTCTCAAACTACACATGTCGATGGCTTTGTTGCTGTAATAAAAAAGATTATAAATAAAACTAGTACCTACTTTCGGAAAGTATAATTGATTTAGGACAACTTTGAAATACGCTAGATGTAAAATGGTATAGGTACAGTTTTTATACAAAAGAAACGTTTGTTAAGATATCGTGTAAAAACCTTGTAAAAACCGTTCTCCCGCCGCGGTCGTAAAAAGAGAAATTTGTTCTAAATTATTGAAAACGAATGTAGAAGAGGAAAGTTTTTGGTATCTGTAAAATGACAAGAACGTGTAAAAAAAGTTCCGTGCATATAATTAATTGTAATAGCCTTTTCACGCCGAACCAAAAACACGTGTTTTTCCGTATTTATGCGTCTTTGATCAAAAACCGGTCAAAAACGGCTTGATTTTCCATACATTGAAATGATTTGCAAAACACCTCAAAAACGAGTTGTTTTTCTCAAAAACCCAATGAAAATCACTTCAAAACAGTGTGTACAATCAACAATGTAAAAAAATGAATTCAATCACAGCCAGCATTTCATTCTTGATATTTAATTGGCGTATTAAATTTTAAATTGACAATCTGTAAAAACTTCTTAAGTTTATATTGTGAAAATGGAGGTAAAAATGGATTGTGTTATTGCATCAACAATGCAATTAACTTCTGTCATTAAATTTAAATAGAGAAAAAAAATTCAAATCATTTTTATTTAGATGTTAATATATATTACTAACTGCCAAAGAAAACCGGTGTGAAAGTTGTCGTTGATTTGAAAAACACTTTTCAAAAACACGTGTTTTTGGTGCGGTGTGAAAAGGCTATTAAACATTTGTATAACAATATTTAACGAAAGAAAGTTAAAATTTTGCGTTCAGTCAATAAAATCAACATTTTTGTATAAAAACGATTGCCCGCTTTCGTTCATCTTTGAATTTTACCTTATAATTTTAATGAAATTATATTGTATCAAAATTCAATATTCTACTGATTTAAGCGTTTTGCATTGTCTGGACCAGAACAGACAGACAGAAAACGGGTGTGCAGACAGACCGACATCCAACAAAGGGTCCCAAACTCCCAATTGTTCTTTTCTTCCGTACCAGTTTTTCTTGGCGTTGCAAATGTTCGCTCAAAAATAATATCTATCCATACATCTAGGATATAAAACCTCGAAATGCACTTTGATATTACTTTGATATTGTTTTGATAACTGATATTGACATTGGTTGGTTGACGTTATGAAGCAAAATTCGAAATCGATACGAAATACAGTGGAGTCATGGTTATCTGAGCCCCGGTTTACCAATCCTCCGGCTTAACCGAGTTAGATGTCTGTTGATGACAAAGTTTGCCACGGTACTTATAGCACTTCGATATTTTCTTAGGTAGGTACTAAGAAGACTCAATGGCGAAAAACCAACAACATATAGTACATGTCATATTATAACATTTTTAGCCCAATAGCATTTAAACTCGGTCCCAATTACCTCTGGATAACTGCGATTCTATACTGTAAAACTATTGTGACATCTAAAAGAGAAGTGTATCTGTGTATTACATTTTAAATACCTATGCTTATAAAAATTACGGTACATTCTAGGACTGACTTCCTTAATTATAGGGTTGTAATTCCAATTCGAAAAATTAAAATTGCAAGAACAAATATGTTGAGAACTTTAATGAATTCTTACATTTAAATTTACTCTGTAGTTCACAGTATCATGTCATATGTCATGTTACGCATCCTATAAATGATATCACAAAACATATATAAAAAATAAAGTTATAAAGTTGTTGATAGATCCCTGCTTTGTTGTTTTCACGTCCTGTAATGCATTATGTCCAAAGTTCAGGTACATTCGAGACTTCAAGAACTGCCTTTTTTTAAACCCAGAAGCTGTTGAACCATAAAGTCAACCCATCCTCCCACTCCTCTACGTACATATCCGTGTATGTGCTGAATATTACCAAAAAATTACTACAAACAAACCTACCATTTAATATTCCTAATTGAAGTGGCATTTTATATATTAAATTACAATGCATTTTGTCCTCTCTACAAACTTAATTACAAACATCTATCTGTGAGCAAATTCTATTATTTCAATTGAAAATGTTTTATTTTTTATTATGCAATCACAAAAGCCTCAACAATATCCATTTTCCACATTCGATTTTCCATTCACAGACGAATCAAAATTCAAAATAATATAAAGGAAATGGACAAAAAATTTGACTCCAATTTTCGTCCGTCACAAACGCATTGATTGAAACTCAATCACGACGAATTTATATTAACAAGGATATTAAAAAACATTCCCATACAGAACGGAAATTATTTTCTCTCCACAACTCTGAAATTGATGAATTGAACTCCAAAAATTTTGGAACGAATACCAAATAAAAGATATTGAAAAACAAATTTGAATGCTATTGAATTTCGAACATTAAATTTGAAATAATTATATCAGTAATTATATAATATATACAAAAATAATTACATTGAATACCTGCAGTCATGCGATGAAATTACCGAAATAAAATATGTTATACAATTATACTTTTTTGGTTAAAAATATTCTTTGAAATTGCAATGTTAATGAGATCGAAATCACAATCAATTTGAGGAAATATTTCGTTCGGCAGGAGTACATTAAAAGTAAATCTCAGATGTCGCATCCATTATTCATGTACTTCAAAACCAATTAGTTTAGCACAGGAAATTCATGAATTATTGCAAAATAATGAGCTGTTTATTCAGGGTAGTAAAGAAATGTAAAACGATTTCAAAATTATTTCAAATTTCAGAGTTGTTTCTGTTTAAGTTTCATTACATGACAACGTTTAAACCCTTTGCATTATTTTAAATAAATAAATAAATAAATCATTAATAATAAATAACAACAATCTCGTCAGATTTTGCTATAGAGTCAAAGATGCATTTACACAATCCAGTTATGATGCTATTGCCGTCTCAACGTTTTGATACAAAATGTACAATATAAAAGGGTTGTCGTTATAAAAACACAAATTTTCTTTTCTTTCACTTTTTTGGCTCCACTCGGAAAATGGATTTAGAAGGAGCGGCAGATCCTAGATGTAGGAAGGAATATGTGAAATTGAATAGAAGGACTGGTAAATTGATTGCACAAATAGGAAAAAAAGTGGGGAATTGGTTTTGAATGTGCACCTGTGGTCTTGAGATACAACTGCTTCAATCCTGGAGAATGCAATTATTTTTGGGAGTTCCGCAAATTGATTGCAACGCTTCAGAAAATGATTTTTATATAATAGAATTTCGGCTGAAAAAACACATATTTCTTAATTTGGTTTTAAGTTGAAAATCGTCCTATATTTATATTTAATCTATATTTTTCTATACTTTTTTATACTGCTTAAAATAATCTACAATAATGTATAATAATTTAAAATAATTATAATAAATGTAATAATGAGAGAAGAAGAGAAGTTTATTGACTGGATAACTGGACGCATGAACGCAGAGCCGTAACTACTGAAATCAGAAATACGAAATTCTCATGATCTATCTCTTGTAGGTAGTGGTCGAGTTATAATATAACTTATAAGCTATTGAAATTTTTAAAATAGTGCCTTTTTTACATGTAAAAAGTACATTTTTATGTAGAATGATAAAGAATAAAGTTGACCGAAGTTTCAACAACATCTGAGATAGTCAACTGAAAATTCTTTTCTTTTTTTGTCCATTGGGCTTGGAAAAATCCAATAATGTTCTATATCATAAAAATATATATTATAAGTGCTGATCTCATCATGACGTCCCACTCTAAAATATTCATGACGTAGGTATTCACCAGAATACAACAAAAAATATATAGGTATTAACTTAAAATATTTTAAAAGAAAGTAGTAAGTCGAAGTAGGTATCTTTAAAAAAGTTATATAAAAAGTATTTTAAGTTCTTCAAGAAAAGTGTTTTGTCAAATTAAATCAAATTTTGTATCAAATTGAAGTTCATTGAATCTTATTTGAAATGAGCTCTCACACAATTCTTTAAGCTTTATGGAACTGGAATTAGAATATTTTTTATCACTTCAGAGCGCATGTTAAAAAAACATATGCTTTTTTAGAAAATTTTAAAACTGTATTACTCAAAACTTATAAGAAATATTGCTTTATCAAAATAAAATTTACATTCGGGATGTAAAATTGTAGAGTTAGTGAAAACCAGATCTAAAATGGTTGGATTGAATGCCTTGTTTGTTTGACATGAGACATGACCCATTAACCCATATACGTACCTAGAATCTAGAATGTTTGTTTGTGTATTGATTAATCACACTCACCCTAATTACGTGCTTCGATGTTTTTAATTTTTAATTTGATATAAGTACTACATATAAAACTTAATATTATATAAGCTACTATATTTTCGCATAAAATATAGGGTTCCAAAATGGCGGACGAAAAACGGAGACCAGCAATTTAAAACTTCAAGGGACTACCATGGAAATCTGTATCTGAGGGCATTTATAGATGCTGATTGCGAATCCACTTTACAAATTTTAAAATTCAAAATGGCGGATCCAATATAGTGACTGAAATTTTTCAAAATATAACGAATTTAAATGAAATAAATAGTAAAAGTATTTTAAGACCATTGAATTCAAATCAAATTTTTGAAATTCAAGCTCACGGATTACAATGTCAAAAATTTATTATTCAAGCAATTTTCGTGAAAATACATTGAAGTTTTAATGATCGCAATTTGTACTATAACTAATAGCGAAAGAATTTTCAAAATTCGTGTCGTGGCTTACGAAAATATTTTTTGTTAACGTTGTTTTTAATCTGTAAATGTTTTTTAATCAATGCAACCAACATAACAATATATATTCCATCATAGTGAGATAATAATTTCGCTAGTTTTAAATAACAAAATAGATCTTACACAAAATGAATGTTTTTAAGCTTCAAAAATTCAATTATTTTTTTCAGATTTCAGTTTCCACAATGAAAAAATTATTCAGTAAATAGGTACTTCCCTTCAATACTTTTGTAATTATAATTAGATTTGATATAATAAATAAAAAATTCAACAAAACATAGTTGCAAATTATCTCCAGGAAAGAGGCAATATCGTTTTCTACCATAAACCTCTGCATTTCTCCCACATGAAACCGAAACTCAGCATTTAATTACAGTCTTCGAGTGTTCGAGAATCCTAGCAAAACCCTCAAGGGTTTTTTCAATATTTTATTGATGAAAAAACGTTTGGATTTCAGCGGGACCCTGAATTCGAGCCTCTCCAGTGCGAGAGCGCCATCCTACACAATCACATTGACTCCATATTGGCCCGATACGCTAATAAAATTACCTGTCAGTGCTGAAATATACCAGCGAAATAATTAACGTTTAAAGAAGTCGAAGACTAGTTGATCAGGGCCCACGGCGAAGTACAACTGGATATTTTCGAGCAGCCTACACAAGAAGCGAGATCCCATGCAGAATGCCATTCTTTTTATCATGTGTCCACTTTCGATATGCACAATTTTGCAAAAGTCCCCATCTTAATGAGTACAACAAATGCGAATCTAGTCCTCGATTCCAGCGCAGAGGAGGAACGATGGTCCAGCTGTCGAGAGGATGTGATATATGGCGACGCCAGTTTCGCAAACGCATCTCTTTCGATTCGACAAAAACAACCAAAACAAAATAATTTGTTTTTACTTTTAAGGGAAAAAAAATCGAGCGCAAATTAAAGACTTCACAGCTCGAAATTGTAGGCCTCGACTTTCACCTCCGGGTCTATCTGTAATTGATGACCATTTGCAGCAATTTGGCATTTGCAGCGACTGAAATTAATATTGAGCAGCGCAATCGTGCAGTGTTGAGAAGTTTATTACAGACTTGAGAAGGGGCGCAAAAACAACCCGGCATGGACTGGTAATTAGAAGTAGCAGAATTATATCACGACGCTGGGAAATGCGGGGCTCAGATTCCACTTGTGAAAGGGATACGTGCACATTTGCATGCGATTAAACAATTTCTGTATTTTTTTTCAGATGAACACAAAAATTTGTGCCATTTTAAGTATCAAAATTGGTAACAATTTGAAATTGATTCATGGAGAAATCATTTTGATATTTGATAAAAAAAACAAAAAAGAAAAAATTGTATCTTACAGAAAAAAGAACAACGCACAATAAATCATTTTTAATGTTCCTATTTTTTTCACTCGCTCCTTGCTAGTCAAGACATATGAAACGGATGCTCCATTTCATCTTCAGAATGTTAATAATAGCATCGTCCAACTTTTGGTTAACAAACCATGCATATTAAGCGAACATATGTCTCTTCTCTATGAATAATTTTGATTAATTTCCGGAATTACATCTTAATTCTTATGCATTTATGCTGCCAGTAAACGAAAGGAGAAAAACTGCAAATCGCTGGCAAACAGATAATTGCCATAAAATGGAGTAGAATTATGGTAATGGAGGTGCTCTGACAATTTATTGGCACAAAATGCTCCGATTAACATAAACGCGATCGTACCTCAATTTTAAATTTAACAGAAAACGTTTCACATATTGAAGTGGAGCAATGCAATAATTTTGAACGATGACAGAGAATAATAATCTCGACCTGAAACTATTAATTATCCACTCATTAGGTATAATGCTGTGGACAACCGAGACGCCCCTGAGGTGGTCACCATCATGGACCGACTTAATTTGAAACTTCCGCTGAAAATGTGTTGTGTGTATTAATGGAGACAGAAATGGCAAAGTTGTGCTGCTCGAGGATTTTCAGTCAGGACAAATCTGTGCCAACCGAGAACAGTCGACAGCTCGTGATAAGCAAAATGATCGATGAGTTGTCACTCGGAATAACTTCGTTTTTCTGCCATGGGTGGGGGGAATGAATAGCAAAATCACAGACTTCCTCTGGGAGGAAATCATCCCCAAGTGGATCCTGGGGCAAATGTGCGTGCAGAAACACAAACTGCGGAAATAGAGTCATTTATTATGGAAGTTAGTTGTACAAATTTTATAAAGCGACTGAAACGATGAAAACTTAAACAAATCATGTCAACTAAAAATATTGTTGAATAATGCCATTTAGTACTCACGCAAGTTTAATAACAAAAGTCATGTTAATAATATTAGGTAGCCAAAGATGTAATTTGGAGAAAAAAAGACAAATTTGTATAACAAAAACTTTTTCTTAAAATTTTAAAATTTTATTAATTGTACCTATAAATTATTAATTCAATTGAACATTGAAGGGTTCTCAACAAAAACAACACTTGTCCAAAAATCCTGAAAATGGACTAAAAACACAATCTTGTAGTATTAGATCGATCAATCAATCATACAACGCCCTGACTGAAACCGATTTACTTAAAAACGAAATATGCCCTAGTAATAGCGCGACAAAATTTTGTTGGTTCCTCAAAAAAAACACTTGTCCACACCTAACCAGCTGTTCATCATCATCTCATCCATGTGGCTTCACCAATGGGAACAAAGTTTTATTCTTGCCATTTCTTAATGTTTCAACATTGTGTTCGATCACAAATTATTTCCAGAAGTAGATAATAATAGAGTACATGAAGGTTTTTTATCCTCCTAAAAGCTTTGATTTTTGGACAAGTCTTGTTTTTGTTGAGAACCCTTGAATTATTTAAACCATATATCGGACTTGTACTTGTTTGGAAATAACTGCACATATTGCAATTGCATCGCCTTTGTTACTTAACTATAAATATTTTCGTCACATTTTTATTTTAATCTCTATTATACATATAAATAAAACTGCAATTTTGCAAGTTTGTAGATTTCATAGTTTCGAAGTTAGAAGCGCTCATAATGAGGGCAAAAAGCGACAAACATTTTTTCTTGTGCCGAACCCTCATCACCCCGTAGGTTCGCACCCGTGATAGATAGCTACGTCTATTATGGCAAAGTTGGTTGATAACAGAAAAATATAAGGAATTATTTTATCCATCAAAGTATGCCCGTTAATGCATAGGTACCCTGAAATGGCTCAGACTCAACGGTGACCTTTACTTCGTCATTATCGATCTTTGATTCTGGGCGACCGTGTTCCTCATTTATAAGGTCAAAGTTCCACGTAATTCCACGTAAGAACTCATAGTCCAGAATACTGCGAATTTCCAACCATTCCATTTTCAAAAAATTATTTTTTAACAAAGGTCTTTAATATTTTTTGGAGTTTACAGTGATTTCTTTAAATATGTAACTTTCCAAAAAAAAAATACAATAAACAGAAAACGGTAAAATATTAAGCCAAATAAAAATCTGTCAAAATTGGCAATATTCTAAACAACAAATTTTTCCCTTGACGACATAATAATATTGAATTGAATATTTTGGAAACATCATTTTATTGTATAAAATTTCTAAACTTCTTTTCAAAGTTAAGTATTATGCTTTCAAATTGTCCAAATTCCACTCTGAATTGTGTGCTACCAGTTGATAACAGTAGCTCTGTTTGTCAACCCTTTTACACAGAAATTCTTCAGAAGCACATTTCAAATAAATTTTGAATTGAATACGAATTACGTCCAGAAACAAATACGGGCGTTGATAAATTTAGTTTTCAAGTTCACATACATAATTCAAATTGAAAAAATTTCCGAAAATTCATAAAAACACCTCCGCTATATAACTCCACGATTTTGATAGATTGACCTGGTCCAATGGCCAATGACACCACAAAGGAGCCGAGGGTTTCGGCCGTTAGATTCAGATCTTATGCAAATATGCTTCGACAGAAGTCTCCGCGCGGTCGTTGATCGACTCTCGTTAATTCTGATCACATCACGATTGCTGTGGGAGAATTCTAAACTGTCCTCCATTATTACCGGAATCTTCCAATAGTGTAACAAAATCCAACCAGCCACTTTAAACATGGAAAAAAAAATACGTATATTGCGACAGGTGATGTTGGTGGAGGTGGCTTAAATGAAGGACGCTAATTGTCACGGAGGAGCAAACAATTTCATTCCCTCATTCATTCGAATTTTTCTGGTTACGTTCTACCTGTTGAACCTTTGTGCGAGTAACACGGGATTTTTATCTTTGTTTTCACGGGAGGCTCTATTTTTTCTTGTGCATTTGTTGTTGTTGTCCTTTTTTTCTTTTTTTTTTGTCAACATTGCATAGTTCACGTCAGTCAACACTGGTATGAATGCACACGTTCATATTATCCACGCTGGTGGATAACACCAATAGCACCTGTGTCGGATGATATGCGCGGTGAGCAGGTGAAAAAGAGCCTCCAGCCTGCGGCAATTGGTTGCTCCATAATGTGTGCCTGCAGCAAACACAGATCTGTGTGAGAATTTGTAAATATTTACTGAATGCATTGTTTGGGGAGAAATTGAAATAAACCAAACAACGTCAAAATTTGTATGCAGGGTGCTCCTTGATTGCATCACATCGAAGAGGCGGCGACATTCTTTCACACCTGCGAGTAAACGCCGCGACACGTGTTCGGCGTGGAACAGTTTTTTCATCGTCATAATAACATTACCAACTTACTTACAATGTAATACGAAAGCTCGTGAATTTGGGGGGAAGGAAATTGAATTATTTACTCAATGAACAACTGAGAAGCGACGGAACAGAAATGGTTAAGTACAAAATGTCAAAATTTGTGAAAAATGCAAAAACATAATTTAACGCTTACATTATTGAAAATATATTGTACAAATGTATGAAGAAAAAACGTTGTTTGAGATGCCTTTTTTTAAAAAAAAAATACGTTTTTTTTATCAGAAAAGCAAAATATACATAATTTTTTCAATTTCAGTTAAAACCAATTTAGATACAATCCAAAGTAATTTTGTAATTTTTAATTATTTTATAATTGTTTTTTTTTGTAAGTGACGTGATTTTTATGCTAACTGTTTTTTTTCATTAAACCTTAGTACTTTACATGTTTTTTTTTATAATAACTCTACTTCGATACCTTTATAAAGCTCATTCAAATTTTGATCCACATTACAAGTTAGTCGTACAGTGCACTTTGTGCTGAATGTTTGCTAAATCCTTGAAAGAGTTAATACAATTTGTACATTTTTGAAAAGCTCTTGAATCCCAGTAATTATTTAAGTAATTTGTACGCCATGTGTCGTACATTTTTTTTGAATAATTCATTGCTTTTTTCGTAGATCTGAAAAAATTCAAAGTCTTGTAACTTAAGACCGTATAATTCTGAGATAATGATTATTTTGGACTGGATTTTAATTTGAAATTAGTTGCTAGTTTTTTAAAAAAGTATCAATTGCGTGGCCAGAAATGAGTAGTTTTTTTGTAAATATTTTATTTCGTTGAAATGGCAGAAAATTTAGAAAATAACTTAAAACCCTGATATCTCGGAAACCGTTAGTTTCCAACCCCTAGTTGATCAGGGTTATTTTCTTGCAAATTACCTCTACTATAACCCCTTTCAAGGAATAGGTCAAATAGGGAAAGTTCAAATTTGGCTAGAAGTTGGCATTTCACCCTGCAACAGCTGAACCCAAATTTCATTTCGAGGGTTAAAATATTAGCGGAGCTAGAAATTAAAAACCCTCAAAAATTGTGATTTTTCGGATTTTTTTCGAATTTTGCATGTTGTTGGATGGCGAAGCTGAAGGCAACAATTTTTCACCTTTCTTAATGAAACTTTCCATAAACCTTAAGGAATATATGATCTTCAAAATGTTTCAACCGGTTTCAAATAAATAAAAAATCATGGCAGTTGCCAGTTATAGCAAAAATAGCGCAAAAATATTGAAAAATCGTAATTTTTTCAATGGCCGGACAACCGCAGAGGGGAGAGTTTTTGTTCAAGTGTGAAAGTATTGTCGTCTTTTAACATACCAATTTTTTTCTATTATGTTATACTTTTGAGAGGACTACCAACCAGAATTACATGGACCCTTTTGGATTTACATAAGTAACATTTTCTTATAGTTTAATGTATTTTATAAAGGACTCGATTTTTGATTGCTTCAGTGGTATCTCCCAGAATTTCTCCCAGAATTTTTGTTATCCTGTCTTCCTGTCCTATCCTTTTTTCCTGTTTTCAGTTTTCATTTTAGTTTTTAAATTTTTGCACATTCTGTAAGGATGAGTTCAATTGTGAGATGTTTCTGGCATTTAAGTACAGAGCCAGATCTGGAGGCCTATTCTCGAAATCACTCGTATTTTTTCGTATACGTAACTTTTCGAGTACTTTCTTTCGAATGGTTTATGTCCGAAGTATTCTCGAAATCATTTGAATATTTTTTCACCATTCGAATAGAATTGCGAGTGTGGTAAATTGTGAAACGTCAAAACTGGTTTTCATGAAATCTCAGAAATCATTTCGTTTATACTTTACGTTGTTTATCGTTAATTGTAAATAATAGAAAAAGAACGCGAGAAACTTGATGGCCTTTTTGAAGTCGATAGAACTGAAGAAAGTATACCTTCTACTAACTTAAACCCTTTGTTTGCTGAAGGAAGAAGAATTCGTGCGTCAATAGTGAAACCCCACTTCTATTAAAATGAATTTTATTCTTGTGTTTTTTGTTTGCATAGATTTTTAATTTTAAAGACAAATGTAGATATTTATCTAATTTTTATTGTAGTAAATATAAAATATTATAATTTATCGTTTTTTCTAATCTTAGATATATATATTTACACTGTAAATATCTCAATCTCAGAATTTGGTGCTCAAATTCGTTAAAGCAGTTGCGGCTGTTTCAAGTGCATTGGCTTTTCTCTCCTCTGCTACTGCAATTCTCAGAAGCGCTTTTAATTTTTCTTCAAGGAGCTCAAAATTTTTCACAATAACTTTTTTTCAAAGTTAATTTAGCCTCTGATGCTTCAGTAATTTTTTTTGCCGTCTCAAGTGAAGCTTGGCGTATTACGCCGATAATTCTTGGACGCATCAAATTTGCCAATTTTTAAATTTGGATGCACGTCTAAAAATTTATTAAAACTTCCTTTTGCGCAGGCTGCAGCCGACATATTCGCACCTCTTTTTTTTTGTTAATTATAATGCCATTTTTCGGCAAATTAATTAAGTTTCTTTTAAATTCTTCACAAAATCACAAAATTCACTCACAAAAATTACCCCGCGAAAAATTTTGGAAACGTCAAATAACACTTACGAATGCAAATAGTCATTCGTATCTTTTCGAATGATTTTCATTCGAATGTTTACGTATACGAGTCTCGAGAATACACCATACATCAAAACCATTCGTAAATGGTGAGTTTACGTATTCGTAAAATTACGAGTGATTTCGAGAATAGGCCCCCTGGCCTAGAACTTTTGTTGAGGATCCATTCTTTTGTCTTCGCTGTATGACCAAGTTTAATCCTTTCTAGATTTATTTCAACTTTCCTACTATTTTGTTTTGCTGTTTCCAATTCTTTGCTCTCGTTTTTAAGATTTTATACATTCTAAAATTATCGAGTTCCAGCTCAATATATAGTGTTAGACAGTTTGACAGTATAACTTTTTTTTATTACTGGCGTACAAAAAGTGTTGCAGATTCTTTGACAACAGGACATGTAATGATTTTTCTATTAGAAATAATGATCATTGATCGAAGCTAGAGATGGGAAAATCCTACCAGAATAGATTTAAACCGAAAAACGGGTAGGTCGATGGAAACCGCCAGGTCAAGCTACAGGTTTTTTTTGCAATAACCGCTACCCCATTCCCAATCGCGGCCCTATACAGCATAATCAAAAAAAAAAAAAAAACTTTATTTACAAAAAAAAGTGCAATATACTAATGTTAGTGCCTTTCAAATAAGAAGACGTGTACCTTATTCGAAATTTAACTATTTTGTTAAAATTTGAATACGAAAAAAAATATATTTTAACTATTTTTGTTCCGTCAGTCGTATTTTATATCAAATTTAACTAATATTTTTCGTTTCGATACCAGCAGGGAGAAAGTTTCAAAAAATTAAAGCCAGAACATGTGCCATGTAATTTTTTGTTAATTAGGTACTTACCCGTTTCTCTTCTGTAGCTCCTCAACTGCAACAGAAGAGCCATTTTTGTTGGGATCAAAATTGTCAACAAAACTTTCACTGGAAGGTAACAAACAATTTACACTATTGTACATCAACGTTCGTTCTGACCTTCTACTCTACATTTCATGAATTTCCACACATTTTCTATCAAACAAAATACAAAGTTAACAATATTGAAATGAATTTTACAAAAAATAACTACTTAACCTCAATCCATCATCATGATGTGGGCAAATTGTTATTATTTCAAACTACTTACAAATCATGATCACTAATTTTCCACTAACTAAAACACCATGATTAAAAAAACACATTGTAAACTTCCATTGGGTGCTATTTCATCTGATTTCCGATCCTCACTGGAGTTTTTACAGCTCCATTAGGCAAACTGCTGTTTCGGGGCGATGAAAAAAATGCCCCATTGTGTGATGTCTGTTCGCGTACTGAGGGTGCATGGTTCAATAAATTGATCGAATCAGAGATACACGAAAATTAACCGTATTGTTGGCCGCAGCTGACTTCTATTAGCCAACTTCGATACCGGAACGATCTCCAACTGATCTCGGCTGTGCAACAAAGGCTCAATTTTCACAGTGAGCAGCGTCATGCTCCACACTGGAATGGAGGTGCGATTACGATAAATTGCGGCCATCAAGACGAAGGATCACCGACCAGGCCTAAACTTCTTCCACTTCGACGGCATTGCTCCGGCGTAATTATGATAGATTTGGACGGTCATGAGCGGAAAGCGGATACATGGAATATTCAAGGTGCTTAATGGTGTAAAAAACGTTTATTACAAAACTTCTCCAAATGTAGTAGATCTCACTTTGATCAGAGATTGTGATTGATTTAAGGCTTCTTTGCTTGTGACACCTGTATCAAATTATATTATTCCGATTTTTTGAGTGGAATATGTCCAAATGTAATTAAAACGAGCAATATAGAGTTAATGTGAGATGTAAGCAACATTTAAGTAGCCATTACTAATTACAAGCTTCTTGCTTCCGAACAGCAAATTATTCATGTTCTTAAAAAAATTGCTCAAATTTCGAAACAGTTTACAACATTTACAACCAAACCTTCGTTTTAATAACATTAATGTTTTCCTTTTGCGTTCGATATGAATCAGGAAAAAATGGTTATGTAAATGTCCAAGGATAAAGAAATGATTTATTGATTTTGGATTTGGATTGACAGTTATAAAATTTCTTGTCTTTTTTCAATTGAGAATAATTGTTTCGTGGTTCAAAGGAAACTATTTAACAAAAGAAAAAATACTTACTTAACAAATGGAATAAATTCAAGTGAAATTACAGTGTACTGTACACTGTACAGGGTGGCCAGAAATAATAATCAATAAAGTATATTGCAATAAAACGCAAAATACCGGATGGAATTCAGTATCTAGGTATGTTGTTTTTTTCAATGTAGAACATAAAAGAAATTTGAATTTTCTAAGAGAACTTAAATCACTTCCCTTTCTGTTTAATTGTGAGACGTAGAAATTTCAAAAACGATTCACAAGCGGTGCCACGTCTGGTGCCAGTTCATCGCAACTTTGTAGCAAACACTGCTTGAATCGATCCATTGTTACCCTGGACAGACGAGAGCACTTAATTAAGTTCATGACGTCATAAAATGTAAATTTCCTGTATGAACTCGATTTACAAATCTACCAGCTGTAACTCGATTAGATGCGATATACGTCTACCGCGGTTGGTAGTGATACCGTACGTGCTGCGACACGTAGTGGTAATATTTTGTATTAAACAGTAATTTATTTATTTACGCTTAATACAAGCAATTTAAGACTAAGACTACACAAATATCACACAAGAACCTACACTATACTATAACTAAAAATACTACTAACTGAACAAATACAATTAACAGCAACAGATTATGGGGAGGAGGGGGAGGTAGTATAAATTAGGCGGGATTGAAAATCAAATTCCTTAAGAAATCCCTGCTACAATGGAAATCAAAGGACGGGAGGGAATTGGCCATTCGAAGCATCCTAGTGAGGGGCTCGTTGAGGCCATAGTTGGTACGGTGGTTGATGGGACGGAAGAGAGAAACTGATCGGAGACTACGGGGATTAGTGTTAAGAGAAACCGATTGCAGCAGAGACTGGCAATCGATGCAACCGGAAAGAAGTTGGTGTAAGAACAGGATATCAGCTGCGTCACGCCTAAGGTGAAGTGGATGCAAGCCAATAAGACGGAGCCGGTGCTCATAAGGGGGAAGGGACAAAGGGTCGGACCAAGGGAGGTTACGAAGGGCAAAGCGAAGGAACCTACGTTGAACAGACTCGATTCTGTTAACATGAGTCGATTGATAAGGAGACCAGACCGGAGAGGCGTACTCAAGGATGGGTCGCACGAAGGAAACGAAGAGGGCTTTAGATAAATAGGGATCGGAGAATTCTCGAGACCAGCGTTTAACAAAGCCTAATGTGGCATTAGCTCTACCAATAATATTATCAATGTGGGACCGAAAGTTCAACTCACGGTCGCACAGCACGCCCAAGTCGCGAAGCGAGGTAACCGACGGGATTCGATGTCCTGATAGCGTGTAGGGTCTAAGAGGAAGAGGGAGGCGTTTGCGAGAGTAGGTGATGGACTGGCATTTGGACACATTGAGGTCGAGAAAATTCTTATTACACCAAGTGCAGAAGCTGTCTAGGTCAGCTTGGAGGAAGACAGAATCGGATGGGGAGGAGATTCTCTTAAAGATCTTCATGTCATCGGCGTATATAGATACACTCGAGTGGGCCAATACATGCTCGACATCTTTGATTGCTAGAATGAAGATCAGAGGACCAAGGTGGCTACCCTGGGGGACACCAGAAGGAGAGCGAAATTCTGATGATACGACTGTGCCAAAAAGGACCATATATACCCTTTCCTCAAGATAAGATTTCACCCATGAAAGGAAAAAAGGGGGAAAACCAAGGGTGTAGAGCTTAAACAGAATAACCTGGTGAGAAATTCTATCAAAGGCTTTACTAAAATCCGTAGCCACAACATCAACTTCATCGCCATCTTCCAAGGCGCCTAAAGTTTTAGACACAAAGTCAATGAGATTAGTAGAAGTAGATCTACCTTTCAGAAAACCATGTTGGGCAGGAGAGAACAGTGATTTACAATGAAAAAAGATCAAATCATAGAGGATTTTTTCGAAGAGTTTGGGAATACAGGACAGCTTAGCAATCGGGCGATAATTTGCCACATCAGACTTGCAGCCCTTTTTATGAATAGGAATGATGAAGGAAGCTTTCCAAAGGAGGGGAAACACGCCTTGGGAAATAGATTGTTGAAAAAGAAAGGTCAGTGGTTCGATTAAATGAGGAGCGCATCTCTTGAGAACCACAGCGGGGATGCCATCAGGACCAGGGTTAAAATCCTCGTCAAGAGAAGCAATTGCGGTGGCAACGATCGCAGGGTCGATGCGGATAGAAGAAAGAGAGGTCTGAGGACAAGTGCGTAAAAACTTAAAATAGTCACAGTCGATTACGGAGGACGACTCACAAAACGACTGGCTAAAATGATTGGCAAATAAATTTGCGATAGTGGCCGGATCGTTAGAAGAAGAACTACCTAGCTTGAGGAGGGAAGGGTAACCGTTAGATTTTCTTTTCGAGTTAACGAATTGAAAGAAACGTTTAGGATCGGTGATAATTTCAGACTTCATTTTATTGATATAGTTATTGTACAAAAGGCGGCTGCGTTCCGAAAAACAGTTAAAAACCGATATGAACCTAGCATAATCCTCATCCGATCTGGAAAGGAGATATGACTTCCAAAGCTTATTCCTCTTATTACGAAGATACCGAAGCTCACGGTCATACCACGAAGGCGAGGAGGTGGAGGGTTTACGAGGTCGAAAGGGGAAGGACTGAGAGATGCAATTCGAAACAACATCCGTGAAAAAGGCGAGGGCCTCATCGACCGGAAGGTTGGGGTCATCAGAAGTGTTAGCGATTGGCGAGTTGGAAAGTAGGAGATTAAGTTTATTAAAATCACCAGCTCGGAAATTGAAAGTGAAAGAGGGCTCGATGGCCGGACAATCAAAAATATTATCAAGAGAAAAAGTTAGAAGGAGAGGAGGGTGATATGGGTCGAGCGTGGAGAGTAGATGCCTACACTCGCTGACGACAGAGTTAATGGGATCGGACGTAAAGATAAGATCTAATTGTCTACCAAGGCAATTGTTGACACCACTGACTTGGTAGAGGTTTGAATCAGAGAGACTGTCTAAAAATGATGAATCTTTAGCGGAAAGAACGCTGCAGGGGGTAAAGTAGGATTCATCATCAGATAAGGACCAAAGGATGCGAGGAAGATTAAAATCACCCAAAACAATTAATTCATCAGTAGGTTCTAGAGTATTAAAAAGCGCGTCAACTACATCAGTGGCATACTCGTATGCATCAGAAGGCTGGGAGGGGCGAATATAAAAGCAGAAAATATATACGAAGCGAGACTTAAGACTGAATTTGACGCAAACAAACTCGCATAAGGGGGAGGAAGAGGATTTGTGGTGGGTTGCACCTAAGCGGCTGTGCACAGCAAGGAGCACACCACGACCGGACGAAGACCCGTCGTCGTTCGAACCGTCAGCACGGAAGGTATTAAAAAAAGGCGGGAAGAGCTCTTGACTGAAAATGCTAGGAGAGAGGTTAGTCTCGCTAAGCGCAAAAATGTCATAGGGGAGTAAAAGGGAGTTCTGGAGAACATCACGGGTTTTGGTACGCAGCCCTCTGACATTCTGGTAGTAAATAGAAAGAGGAACGGAGGAGCGGCCACGTTTAGCAGAAGAGCAACGGTTACTGGGGTATAACCGGTGGGAATCGTTAGAGGAATTGGGGGCGACAAAAGTTAATGAAAGACGGGAAGAGGGGCGATTAACGCTGGCGAGGGTGCAAGGAACATTGGGGTTGGTTGGGAAGGTACTAGGCAAATTAGGAACGAAAAAACTTGTTATGGTCGTCTCGACTCCTTTGAAGGTGGGAGATATGCCTGGAGGAGACAAACGATCCGAAAGAGGTGAGGTCAGCGGACACGCTTTTGGAAGAGATACCAACTCCTTCGTGGTATTTAAAAAACAGATCACGTAAGGTAGCCAGGTCAGTAGGAAGGCCCTCTTGGTTAATATAAACTAGGACATTAGTTTTAGTCCGTCCATCAATGCAAACCGAGTCAGGTTTGTCATGAAGGTAAGCGAGGAGGAGGCGAACGTTATCGTAAATGTGCCGATCACGAAACCGGGAGAGAATGTAACGGCGATCAGTCGATTCAGCCGAAAGCTTAGTCAATTTAACAATGGGGGGGACAAGAGGATCAAGGAAAGAGGTCTTAGCAACCGACGACGTGGGAGGGGCGACCGAAAGAGGTACTGCGTCGGCCTGCGAGGAAATCAGCTGTGAAATGTCACTAAACTTATTTTTCGTATTTTTGGAGGAAATTCTTATTTACAGACAATTTAATTTAAAAAAAAGTTAAGTATAAACATATTTTCTTTTTCCTTGCTCTCTTGCAAGAAAATAAACTGAATCAATTTTATGTTTGCTATACTTCAATTGTTATCAGATATGTCAACAACTAATTCCATTCGGTGGCATACGAAAAACCCGACTAAATTACATGACGTCATTAACTCGTCTGTCCGGGCTCCGGGGGATTACACCTTTTGTACAGTAAATTTTTACCCGACTTCACCAAAAAGGGAGGGTCATGTGTTTGGCAGTCTATTAGTAAGACCTCTATTAGTAAAAACGCTGTAGTCACACGTTTTATCTCTGTTCAGATAATTAATTTAATTATGTAGTGTGTCTACGGCGTTCTTACTAAGTCTTGTTTTTAACTTTTGGGCAATTAAAGCTATAGTGGCGTTTTAGTTTTTCTTTTCTTTTTTTACTTTATTTTACTCAACATATATTCTCAGACAGAATAGCGTAAGTCTAACCATAAAGATAAGGTGTTTAAGTGCGGCGATGCTGTGGGCCATCACTTAGCCCAGTGGTGGCTCCTGGCTCAAGTCAAGTGGAGGCCCGAAGCGGTGAAAATTTTGGGCACCTCAAACTCCAGTTAGAAATAGAAACTTACGGTATTAACAAAAAGAAAAGTCATGCAAAATTTCATACGGTATTTAAAAACAGAACGAACGTCATTTTAAATAAATTTATTAAAAAAATATTTTTGAATTTTATTTTTGTAAAAACAATTAACACTGCGAAATTCGGGACCTCATGACTTCCGGGGCGAACAAACCCGTCACTGTCTCAGCCAAGAAAAATCCGTTAAATTCGCTTGATGACAGCACTTTTGCCTCTTGAGCTCTTTTTTTTTTAAATTAGTTTATTTTACTCCAAATTATATTATTTAAATCGAATTGATAGCAAGCTCGCTCTTCGAGTCCATCGTGCTAATTCATGTAACGGAATATAAATGTCAAAATCATTCATTTGAGTGTGTTACCAGATGTACGCTGAAATGCAAGTTAGGAAGTAATTTCTGTAATTCTTTCTTCAACACTGACAGTTATTTGTGACCGCTCTGTAATAAAAAAAAATTCAAAATAAAAACTGCAATTTAAAACACGTCATTCTTTTGCCAAATCAATTCCGTTTATTTTCACGCAAACGGACAATTTGTGCTTCTGTTACTCTTTGTAATTGTTGCAATTGGAATTTAATTCATAATATCCCATTTATAACCACCTGAACATAATTCTCCTCCGACACTTAATCACGAACATATTCATATTTGATATCCTTGCGAAGTAAGACATTCCCTGGGTAGACCAAGGCCAACGGTAGCAATCAGCGATCATTGGATTCATATATTTACTTGCTACCGATCACGTTCCCGCACGGACTTGACCCGGGGAGATTAATTAAAACAATTGCAACCTGCATAATGGAGTGGCTCGACTCAAAACGAAAACACACACGAAGCGCGCAAAATAAATGGACTTGGATGCAATTAGATCGAAATTGTTTTGATGGCTGGCCAAGAGGAGCATGTCCTGCAGTACAGAGTGCAGTTCGTTACCTCACAGAGACTGTTCCACGCCAGCTGGATGCCTACGCACGCCCGTGGACGGGATCTGCTCCGATCCTATGGCCAATAATTTGCGTTATTTATTGTTTGTCGGGAATTTTGCGCGAGGCAACAGATATTAACATATTAATTGTGCCCTCCGAAGCAGATCTCGAGCAGACGAATAAACTATGCGGGGCTCCCTCAGACGTCGTAAATAACGTGAGAGCACACTTTGGCCGCGCACCCATTCCGAGCAGGATCTAGGGGAGAGGACTGAATTGGTGCATGGTGCAGCCTCCTGAATCGAATTCATTTTCGGTTTCTATTGATCGTTATTCCAGAAATTCTTGTTGTTGCAGCCAAATTACCACTCGATTAATGGCATCCGCCTCAAGATATAAGTGCAAAATGTAGGCCTAGACTTTGGCAACCTGATTGGAAGGCCCCAAAGCTCCCAAAACCCAGCTCCGGGTCGGAAATGCACCTTAATGAGTTGTTTGTTTTCGGAATAGCGTGCGGCGAGAGTAGCAATTTACATCCGAAACAAAGGAATTAAAGTGAAGTGGAACAGAAACAGCTGCAGTACTTATTACATGATTTGCGAAAACCTTGCTTCCAGGTACCTACCAATGATTTGTTTGTTCAAGCCTCAATGAGCATTCGTAATTGCGCTTTTTGAATCAACTTTACAGGATTACCCAAAGTATTGTAATTATTGCCGTGTTTGCAAATTTTACAGCCCACTTCCACAATGTGATTTTTATGAATCTGCCTTGACCTTATGCATCACTATTTGCTGCTTACGGTTTACCAACTTCATCAAAATGATTTTGATTTAGAGCAGTGCTGGCCTTACACTGTCCAAAATAGTTCTTTTTAACCGAAATATGTGGAGAATTTAGCTGAATGTATTTAGTCACACAGCAGTAGTCTTAACATTAGATATCCATTTCTGATATCTTAGTTTTCTTTATTTTAATTCGTTGGTTTCGGAACTAGCAACCTGACTTCTCCGGATTCCATATTATAATCCCCAATGGCGTCGCGTCCGTGTTTGACGCATCACCATCTTGCCTGAACTTCATTTCTGTCATCCTTACACTTTAAAACGGGCACGTCAGAAAAGAGAAAAGAATTTTTTATGGCATTATTTTTCAAACACAATATTAAATTGAAAATTTAAGTTTAAAAAATTAGGGGTTTGGAAATAATTAAAAATTTTACACCACAGAATACAGGAGAATGTGAACCATTTGGTCCATATTACATTTTTATTCAAATTAGCTACAAATAAACTAAATATTTAACCTATTTAATACTATGCACTAATTTTTCTGTTCACACAGGTAGAGAAGAATACTTTGCGAAAGTTCTTGCATAAAAAAATACACTGCAAGCACCACATTTGATATCAGATTTGGTCTTGTAAAACTCACAATGGCCACGCTTTGTGCTTGCTCCTGAAACGGTACTCTTTGAAGGATTTGGAGAGCTTGATCGTGGTGCTTCAAATGCGGATTTGAAGGGGTATTTGAAGATCGAATGCTTGCTAATAATAATTCCGCCGATGATTGCAGTTTTAACATTTCCCGTAGGTATTTTCATGTAGTCATCGTCATTTAATACGGAAAAAGTAATAACACCTTCCACAAAGAATAGAAATAAACCATAAATCTTACCTTTTGTTGAATTATAATTGTAATATCTCACAATACCTTCTTTAAATCATCACCAATTTTATCATTCTTGTGCAAAGTTCTTATTGTTAGTAAAATGGTGGGTTTGTTTTTGTGGCTGGTGTAAGATACCAATGTTGTTGTTTTGTTGAAAGCGAACGTTGAAGTGTAACGAGAGATTTTTTTGCATTGGAATAATTTTGGTTTAATGAATGCTTTGTTTTTTCTTACTGCAGTGCCAACAAAAGTCAGTTTTTTTTTCCTGATAGTTTTTGCCCTAATTCGTATGAGATGAAGAAATTATAATCAGCTATAATATTTTAGCCTTATTATCCTCCCACTAAATTCAAAAAAATCGCGTTGACCTTGTTTTCTTTCAAGAATTTCATTCGCCAGTTTCCCGATATATGGCTGGAATTTCCAAACCTGATTTTGAATCCACTGCTAACCAAAACTTTAATCCATATTTAGCAGGCTTTGAGGGCATGAATTGTCAGAATGAACATCTTCCTTCAAATGCTATCAACTGCTCATCAACTACTATATTTTCGTGGCAGTTATAAAACATCGGAAGGAAAGCTTCCCAATGTGTCCATAGATCTCGAATTGATGCAAACTTATCCGCTTTCCGCATTTGTCCTTTAGCAATCATTTTAAATGTTTCTTTACACATAATTGCACGAAACAATGGGCGGCCAAAGTGGTATCGTACAAACCGTGGATAAGTTCGTGTTTAGACCTTTATTCAAAAATAAATAAATAAAAATAAATGTCACACTCTAAAGGAAAATTGTACAATATTTCCCGATAAACACCAGCCCGAATAAGTACTCCAATATACAGGGTGTTTCAGTACAGCATGTCAATATTGACGGAGGTGATAGGGGGGCTCGAGAAATGAAAAAAATTTTACGGGCTAATTTAAATTCCCCTAACGGTTTTCGAGGTATTCGACTTAAAAGGACATTTCTTCTTGAAACTTGAAAGTGCAGGGTTTTACCTTTTTGCTTACATCTTCAAATCCAAGCAACGTATGATACAGATCTAACACACGTTTTAAAGCAAACACATCATTCTTGAATTGGGGTAATTTTATAATAAAGAAGTTATCGAGATATGAAAACTTAAAGCCGGATTTTTTGCTTGAAATTTTACAGTTTTTGTGTTCAAAGTCAAATATCTCGAAAATGTCCTGTATTTTTTCTTTTTGATTACGTTAAGTAAAGCCCAATTTTGTCTTCTTTTAATTTTTTTATTTCATCTATTTATCTTTGTCCACTCAAAAGTTATTAATCCTTTACTTTTCATGTTTATCTCCAATTCAAATTTTGTGACAACGCAAGAACGTGGCAAGTGAAGAAAGAGGCTAGGCTAGTGAAATGAACTATTTTTCTAAGTAAACATGTTATTTTATTTTTAACACGCACTGAAAATATGATTGGTTTTGAGATCATCCTTTTCCAAGGAATTTTAAATACAAAAAAACTTCCAAGATAAAACAAAAACCAGGAATCCTTTTGCAAAATTGTTCTACGCTTTGATAATCATAAAACCATAAAATGTTCAGCTATTTGTCTATTTGCCTTGTCGCTCCTTCAACAGGGATTGTAACCCCATAACAGAAGTGGAACGCGTTTTCTCCATGCTATGGAATGTGGATGACAACCTAGTGATGGTGATCTCCTTTAACTACTATAAGATTAGAGTGGGAAAAAGGGTCCGCACCTATTCTATTAACAGCGGATTCCATATTATATGTCCTACCTATGTAATTAAACCTACATAATACATCGCCATTAAAAAAATTTAGTAGAAAATTTGAAAACCGACAACACTTCTTCGCAATCTTCATATTTTAATTACAATGATTATGCTTTGTGGTTCTTCTACACGAATCTAGGTCGACTTAGCCATGTGCAAGTTTTATAATTTACAAACATTCGTAGACCGGAAAAAATATAGATAGGTACTCCTGACGTGTTAAAAATATAACCGGAAACGAAATAATTTTGTTTATCATTTCAATTATACGGAGAATGACAAATGGCAAGAGATAACGGTACTTTAATAAATTATTACGTCATTTTCTCCAAAAAAATATTCAACATCAAGGTCAAAATTAATATCATATAAGATAGATAAAGCTTCTGCAAACTTTTGATATTACTGCAACAATTAAGTTTTTAGATAACAAGATTTAATAAAAGTTAGAAGTGTACTTGGACATTATTTTTTATCCGTGAATCGATACGAGAAGATGAAGTTATTTCATGCAGTGAGTTGTGTTGATTTTTAACCAAAGTTCAGTTATTTTCCAATTGTTGATTTTATAGATATTAATAGTGGCCACAGCGGGGATTGTAAATGCCCAATTGGGATGCGGTGTTTGTTCGACAGTAACGAAAACCGCGTGCATTGGCGAAAACACGTTTCAAATTTGCGAAGGAGGTTAGTATACTTTTACTGTACTACCTAAACAGTTTTTTTCTAATAACGAGTTTGATTTATTATTTTTTAGATCCTCTAAGTCCAGTTGCAACCAGAACCTTCACTTGTCCTGGGACAAAGAAATGCACTGATGCGGCGGCCATTTGCTCGGACAATGTTGCACCGGGTTGCATTTCTCAATGTGGAAGATGCAGCAGCGACAATCGCTTTGCTTGCATCGATGACAAAACATTTGCGTTTTGTTTTGGTGAATCAACTCCTTCAAACATAACGCAGAAATGCGCAGACGGATTAGTTTGCTCCAATGAACAAGCTGATTACTGCGTAGACGCTACCGGAAATGTGAGAACTCGTAATTTAGTATTTATTACATATAAAAAATATAATTCGTTAACTTAAAGACACCTTCATGTGCACCTGGTGAGCGACCTCCCACAACAACGACAACCCCATCGCCGTCAACTCCATCCGGCAGTCCATTGGAGAGGTGCAGGGCCAAAACATATCCTGGGAGATATCCGGTAGAGGAGGATCAAACATGTCAACAGTAATTACTTTTATATACAACAATGTTAAATATTTACTATCTATTTCCAGGTATCTTTACTGTTATTATCGGGGAGGTCAGCTCCAAGCGCAGATCTTCAGGTGTCCACGTGACACAATCTTCGATGGCCAACGGCAAATCTGTTTTCCAGCTGCAACAAACACATGCCGAAGATATTAAAAGTCAACCATAATTATATTTTCACAACTTATTGAAAAGTTTGTTCTAGTTTTAGAAAATATTTGTGTAAATATTAAATGTTCTCCTCGTGCAAGTAGTTGTGTGTATAATTTATTATTTTAACCGTGGAAAGTTCGCAAATTTTCTGATATCGCTTATCTTAAGCAAATTTAAAATTGTATTTTAAAAGTGAGATAGAAAACAACATTATTTTGATTCTTCACTTAAAAAATATTTACTCCGAGACTTATATCTATTTCAACAAATTACACCCTCGAACTATTTTAATAACTTCAGTTAATATTTTACCACATTAAATCACTTGTTGCAACCGAATAAAATGTTTATTTGTAATTTTCCAGCTCACTTCCGCAATGGGGTTTTTTATACCCTAATTGGTCTTATGCGGATATGGACCACTGCTTGCAGCAGCAAAAGATATTAAATACTTTAAAAATGCATGCCCTTGTATTTAAATTCAGGAATCTTAAAAATATTTCTCTCAAGAAAATGGCACAATATTCTTGAAAGTCTTAAATTAATTGCAATAATTGTTGGTTGTGGTTCTTCTGTATAAATCTAGGTTGTTTAAGTTAAGCCATTTGTACAGGATTTTATGTTCAACTAATAAAAATAGTTACTCCTGGCCTCTTAAAACGTAACCGAAAAACAAATTGCTTATTTTTTCACATATGCGGGAAAATTCTTATATTGATTCGTCTTATATAGGTACGTCATTTTCAAGAAAAAAAAAAAAAAAATTTAAATAACAAGGTCAACTATAATATCCGTTAAAGTAGTAAAGATAAAATTAGTGCAGTGTTTTGGTATGATTGCAAAAATTAACTTTTGAGATAACAAGATTCAATAAGTATTAGGAGGGTTTTTGAATGTTACTTTTCATCTGGGAATCAATACGAACAGATGAAGTTTTTTCTAGCAGTGAGTTTTGTCCATTTTTAACTAAAGTTTAGTTATTTTTCAATCGTTGATTTTGTAGATATTAATATTGACATTAGCGACGCTAGTGAATGCCCAATCAGGATGCGGTGTTTGTTCGACAGTGTCGAGAGCAACCTGCGTGGGGGAAAACACTTTTCAAATTTGTGAAGGATGTTAGTGTATTTTTGCTGTATTAACTGTGATTCTACCCTAGATTTAGGGTATATTATAGTATATATTCAAGATAGGGAAGTGAAATGAAAGGGTTATATGGATGTCCATCCCGACGATAACTCGAGACCTATCGATTTCAGATGTAAAACTCATGGTAAAGAATTGATTCCGCGAAATATTTGATGAAAAGTACTTGATTTTTTGGTAAATTATCACAAAAATAAAAGAAAACACTGTCAATACTCTATTACTTACTCCGTCAGAATTCATCCGATCGCAAAGTGCACTATATCAATATCGAGATACCGTTGGACGGGAAATTTTCTACCCTTGACACCATGTGTTGCGTACTCCACACTGCGATCGGACTTGGTGTTCGCGGAATATCCGCCCTTGAGTGGAACGTCAGAGAGGAAAGCCGTAAAAAATGCTCTCCTGACTATATCTTATCAATATCAACGGTTCAATTAAAAAAAAATAATGTGTTTTTCGTGATCAGCGACCCCTAATTTAGTAAAAAAAAAAAAAGTGGTGAGAGCCAGGCCAATTTTTGGTGGTAAACTAGTATAATTTAAAACGAATTTCTCTTTTTACGATGGGAAAATTGTTTAATTGCACAGCTCTTGTAAACTATTTCTTTACAAACGCAGCTACTATAGTGCCGTATTACATCTAGGGTATTAACAGAACAGAATTGGTCTAAACCGATCATACATTCCTTACTAGTTTTCAACAACGATTTTATTAAATTATTTTTGTAGACCCCTTAAATCCACTTACAACAAGGACCTTCACTTGTCCTGGGAAAAAGAAATGCACTAATGCGGCGGCCATTTGCTTGGACAATGTTGCACCGAGTTGCAATCCTCAGTGCAGACGATGCAGCAGCGACAATCGCTTTGCTTGCATCGATGACAAAACATTTGCGATTTGTTTTGGTGAACAAACTCCTTCAGATGTGATGCACAGATGTCCAGATGGATTTGTTTGTTCCATTGACCAGCCTGACTTTTGTGTAGACGCTGCCACACATGTGAGTTCGTAATGTTGTATTTTTGGGAGGAAACAAAAATATAATTCGTTAAATTGCAGACATCATCATGTCCACCTGATGAGGAACCTAACGATTCTTCAGTCATGCCACCAACCACAACCGACCCACCATCGCAATCCCCATTGGAGAAGTGCTTCGGAACATCTATTCCTGGGAGATATCCTGTAGCGGAGGATCCAACATGTCAACTGTAATAAGTCTTACATTGAACAAGGTTGAGTTACTACGGTTGCTTTTTAGGTACCAGTACTGTTATTATCGGGAAGGACAGGGAGAGCTCAAAGTGAAGGTCTTCAAGTGTCCGACTAACACAATTTTCGATGGCACAAAGCAAAACTGTGTTCCAGCTGCAACAAACAAATGCAAAAGATAGTAAAATTCAACCACAATTGCTCCTTTCACAAATTATATTCACATCCTTGTTCTTGTTTTAGAAAATGTTTCAAACATCTTAGTATTACAAATCGCTTATCTTAAACAAAGCAAACATTATACCTTAAGGATGAAAGACAAAACAAAAATAACATTTGATAGGTGCATCCTGTAAAAGTGTGCACTACACGAATGAACTGAAATTCAATGGAAACACCCCCGAACTGCTTAAATATATTTAAGTAATCTTTAACCACATTAAATCACTTGTTGCAACTGAATAAAATGTTTATTTGTAATTTTCCAGCTCACTTCCGCAATGGGATTTTTTTGAACCCAGATTGACCTTATTATGCATCTCTATTTGCTGCTTACGGCTCACAAGTTTGATCAAAATGATTTTCATTGGACAGAAAAAAGCTGCTAAAATGTTAAAAAATACGCTGTTATATATCTTTGTTTTAACTTCAAGAAGCTTTAAGCATTTTTTATTGAATATCTAACAAACAATAATAAAAACATTTTTGTAGTCTTAATTTAAGTACAATAATTACAGAGGGACCAATTACTAAATTTAAATTTTTTTTCAGAATCTGGTTTCTAAGTTATTTAGGTTAAGTAGATGGATCTTACTAATCTTATGGCATGTTCACACTGCGAGATAATCACGAGATTAAACCGGTTACGAGGTTTAACGTCTTAATCTTCTTGTTTTCGAAGAGATTTACCATAGAAAATCTGTCATATGCTGATCTCGATTCTGAGGTGATTAAATCGTAATCGAATGGTAATATCATCATGTGATTGTGAATGAATTAGCTCAAACTGTGATCATAGATGGCATCAAGGAACATTTTGACAGCTTTTCACAGTATGGTAAATTCAGCATCTGAATTCATTTGGCACTCCTGTTCCAATAATTCTGCTTGCGGCACTAAATTACAATATATTAATGTCTTTTTGAAAAATAATTCTTACCAAATGACTCTCCATTTTATTCAATTTTCTCGCACAATATATTAACAACAACACCAACTGTCAAAGTTAATCTTCAAACCGCAGCAATGTGAACAGGCAAGATTAAGGAATTGAGATTATCTTAATCTTAGAGATTTAAAACGCAGTGTGAACATGCTATTAGGGTGCTGAATTCACTGGTAAAATCAGGTTTTCTCTATAACAAATAGGTACATATAGCATAATTAACAACAGTACCTAATGGGTGAATCCAAATCAATTCATAGAAGCATGGTTGTTCAATACTTTCACTTTTTCTGTAATGTATATCATGTGTTTTTTAAATCATAATATCAGTTATAAAAAAAAAACATATTCTCGCCCTTTTGTTTTGGGGCCATTTTGATTTTGCACATTGCTCTTTTGCCATAATTTTTTTATTTTTATTTTTAGTGTTATTAAAACAACTAAAAAGCCAAAATCTTCACAATGAAGTGGATTTCAACCTTGTATAAACTATTTTCTTATAGATATTGAAGAAGTAAATAAAAGTAAAAAAAAAAATAGTCATCGATGAAAATGTAATTTTCAAGGGCATTTTTTTTTACTTCATCATTTTTTTCTCTTAAAAATGTCAAATAAATTATTTAGAACTCAAGTTTCATCCATACAGATCTAAATATGGCGGATTTGCCAAGATCCTTTAACGTATGAAGACGAGATAATCCTGTACCGTCCTTTAAGTATAAAATATAAACTGTAATTTTTTTACAGGTAAACGATGTAAAAGTGCATTTGTCAACATTGCAAGGCAGGTAATTTCATAAATACCAACGATTAAGACTATTATCGTCAAGATCGTTGATAGTACGACAAATCTTAGAGTCATAAGCAAAAAAAAAAGTAAGACAAAGACAGACTAGCGTAATTAATGAATAAAATAAAAAGAAGAGGGCCCGAATGACTACCTTGCAGTACGCCAGATGTGTTCAGAAGAGGCGACGAGAATGAATTCCAAAATTACACAATCTGCACGAATAATGAGATAAGAAGCTATCCACTTTAGAAAAATCAGACTAGGCGATCAATCTAATCAGATTAGGTGATTAGAGTCAACTTGTCAAACGCTTCGCTGAAATCGGTATATATATATATATAGATACCCACCTGCCACCCACCACCACGTTCAATCGTATTAATACAATATGACGAGAAACTTAAAGGATTAGAAACAGTAGATCTCCCCTAAACAAAACCATTTTGTTATACTCTCCAATGTGTTCCCTTCCCCTCGCACCTTACAAAATAACCGGAAATGAAATACCTACATACATTTGTTATTCTTTCCAAATAATAGTATACTTCAGTAAATTAAGTATTGTATTACGATATTTAAAAATAAATAAAAATTCAATATCAGTGTAAAAATTAATATCCGTTAAAATAGATAAGATAAAAGTTGTGCAGTTTTCTGAACTTTCTACAACAATTAAGTATTGCGATAACAATATTCAATAAATAAAAGTTAGAAATTTCGGTTAATTGGAACGGAATCATGAAATTGTTTTTAGCAGTGAGTTGCGTTGAGGTTTATTCCCATTATTTAAGTTATTTCTCAATTGTTGATTTAAAATTAATAGATATTAATAGTGCCCACAGCGACGCTTGTGAATACCCAATCAGGATGCGGTGTTTGTTCGACAGTGTCGAGAGCAACCTGCGTGGGGGAAAACACTTTTCAAATTTGTGAAGGATGTTAGTGTATTTTTGCTGTATTAACTGTGATTTTTAACAACGATTATTTTTGTAGACCCCTTAAAACCACTTACAACAAGAACCTTCACTTGTCCTGGGACAAAGAAATGCACTGATGCGGCGGCCATTTGCTCAGACAATGTTGCACCGAGTTGCATTCCTCAGTGCAGGCGATGCAGCAGCGACAATCGCTTTGCTTGCATCGACAATCGAACATTAGCTTTTTGTTTTGGGGAACAAACTCCTTCAGATGTGATACACAGATGTCCAGATGGATTTGTTTGCTCCATTAAACAAGTTGATTTTTGTGTAGATGCTGCCACAAATGTGAGACCATAAATTAAAATTTTTTTGTATTAAAAAAAAAGAAAAACATTTTAAATTGCAGACACCTTCCTGTAATACTGATGAAAAGCCGCCCACAACCACCCCGCCAGCCCCACCCAGCATTTTTGATAGATGCAGGGCCGTACCAACTATTCCTGGACGCTATCCTCTAGTAGAGGACAAGACATGTCGAAAGTAGGTGTATTTTATTTTAATGAAGTTATTAGTTAAATACAAATTATGATTGGTTTTCAGGTATCTTCACTGCTTCTATGCAAATAACCAGCTCATCGCGCGAATCCTCACGTGTCAGCCTGACAAAATTTTTGATGACCAGAAACGAACATGTGTTCCGATTAAAGCAAACAAATGTCGAAGATGATTAAATTCAACCACAATTAATTGTTCACAAAATCAAAAATAATATAAACAAATTTGTTGTTGTTTTAGTAAACCTTTGTGTAAATGTTAAATGTTTTGCTCGTGGAAGTTATTGTGTGCAAAATTTATTTTATTAACCTTGTAAAATTGGCAAGTTTTCTGATATCGCTTATCTAAAACAAATTTAAAATTGTGAGATACAAAACAACTTTTGATTCTTTACTTAAAAATTAATGTTTACTTTAAGACTTTTTAAATAACTTTAGTTAATCTTTAACTACATTAAATCATATCTTGCAGCCGAATAAATTGTATCCGTTCAAAAAAACATTGCAGCCATGTGACAAACAATTCCATCGTTAAACGGGATGCAACTGAAATTAATCGCACATGTATTTATCAAACCGTGAAGGCGGCCATTAATTAATTTAATAATCCGGTAAATATCACATTAATAAATATCTTCCTGTAATCCGTTAGGAAAAGTGATTTATTTCTGACCCCCGGGATTAATCTCCACCGAACAGAAAAACCTTCTTATCTGCTAAGCAGGCACTGGATAATCGTTAGCACTCCCACAAAAGCAAAATAAGTAAATAAAAGTTGTAATTACCACGAAAACTTCTTAATAATGATGCTGCGTGAAGCTGAGCAGACTGCCGACCATATTCAGCTGGTATCGTGTTTCCCATGGCATGAAAACCCTTTACTTGATGATTACGACTTCTTCTGGATCATCACAAGATTAACGTCATCGTGAATGTTTGCTCAAACAGACGACAGCTCTGATTAATGGGATTGTGGCTAAGTACAAGATGGATCACTGGAAATGCACTGCAATGTTTTTGCAATGTACAATAAAATAATAAGAAAATAACAACGTTAATGTCATATAGTAAACTCAATGAGTCATTTAATGGATTATTTTGTGTTTGTTGACCACAGCTGAGACTTTGCGATTTTACCTTGAATCTTGGATTTATAATGCAATTGCTTGTAATCTGCTCGACAGTGGCGCCAGCGGTGGAGAGGGGCCAAACCTCAGGGTCATTTGAAAAGTTGTATTCTGGATTCTGATATTTCTCTTTTACGCACGATTTCAGTCGGAGAGGACGCGACTCAATTAATCCCCCACGAGACCCCCTGATACTTCGCCAATGGCAGTCACGTTGCCGTGTAATCCCTCTCCGGAAAATCTGCAAATCTATTCAATAAAAATCGAGTATTTAAATCTCGCTCGGGTGACATTTCAAGGCTTGAGGGGCGCCCCAAGTCCGCTTGTTAAATCTCTGTTTGTTTTTTCCCCGCATTCATCCCAGCCAATAATAATTCACTTGACTTCCAAGTTCGTTGAGTTCGTCTACTGCTGCGACTTGATGACGCTATGAATTTTGCTCGATTTGATTGCGGTTCATTAGTATCATTGGGAGACCACCACGGAATAGAGCAGAAGAATTGCTGCAAATGCATGTCATTTGTTTGCGAACCCGCAAAGTTGCATCTGAGCGCTGAGTTGCGGTGCCATTGTCTGGCAGAACTGCTAACGCTGTGAGATGCCCACGCGCTTGATTCCAGTGCGCTTAAGTTTCAGAATTCCACAACTCTTGTAAATAATTTATAAATTTATTTGTATATGGCAGCATTAATCGGTAATCAATTAAGGTGACTGAAATAACCTTACACAATAAATGGCCACGCTCCACGAAACCTACACAGCGAGACCGAATAAATATTGCTGATTTATTTTTGTAGAGATTTGTGTGCTCCAAATAAGCTTAGATTTTCTTCACAAAAAATAATAATAATAATAAAAAAAAATCCGGCGCTGGCGTTTGAGTTTATTGCGACATTCAAACCCTTTGGGGTAGGCGAAAGTTTTACTGCAGAAATCGGGGAAGTTTTGAATGTAACAAGAATATTTCTAGTGTATTGGTGATCATTATTATGAGCAATAAACTGTTAGCACAGTCTACACAAGTTAAAGTTATAACACTTGTAATCATTAAATTTCTTAACCGCATTTTAATGTCAACAACAAAAGGGATGTGTTTTAAGTGTACATCCGAAAGACACAAAAATGTCGCTTGCAAGTACACAGCAAAATATACTAAAAAGTCGAAACCATTTGTTAAGAAGTGGATTACATTGGATTAATAAAAAATATTGACGATTTACCAGATAGAGGAAAACCCGAATTATTACAAAAAAGAAGAATGCCGTCATCATAAAGTTATTTGATGAAAATTTTACTCTTATAACACAATAGCACTTAATGGAGTTAATGTCGTCACATAATCTAGGAGTTGATCTTGACGTTTGCCGCCGAATGGCATTACATAGTTGTTGACATATCTGTTGACATTTGGCGCAAAGTAAACATAAAAGAGATTAAATTAGTTGTAAAGGAGTAGTCTAGATAGTTCGTCCAAAAACACGAATGACAACAAAATTACATTTCATAACTGATTACTTTTTAGTAAAAATAATTGCGAGACTAAGAGCAATATATCGAGTGTAATCGAGTTATAGCTGGTTATACATTTGTAAATCGGGTTTATATAGGAAAATTACATGGGTTACGTCATTAACTCAATTAAGCTCCTTCGGCTATCCGAGGTATAACACTGGATCAAGTTGTGAAAATATTGGCGAAATAGAATATTACTCGATCCAAATCAGCTCTAGGATTATAGGAAATAGACTTTACAAATAATATGGAAATGGATATCGAAATACTTTCATCAAACCACTGCTTTCAGAAAAACACATTCAAAAGAGACTATACAGTAGGCAAATGCACAAAGGGAATCAGAGATTTTTTAGTTGGTTATATTTGCGATATTTGTACAATTTATTTGTGATACCTTTGTACTTTTGGCAGTGTTTGTATTAAGGATAAATAAAAATTAAAAATTAAAAGTAAACATTGGATTCGCCATCTCAGTCACCTAATGTTAATTCAGTCGAAAAGGTATGACTACCACTTAAACAATATGAGTTCTAATAGAAAGATGTGTAAAAACTGAAAAACTTATTATACTAGAGTATGCAGAAAATTTGGAGAAAGTATAGACAAACACAGAAGATACCAGTACTACTCATTGCGACGGTGAATTTACTATGTACCTATTGGTTTGATGGCGTCAAAGAGGAAACAATAAAGTTTCATAAAAAAAAATGTATTTTGGTAATGTCAATTTTACTTAGTAAGGTTTTTGCCTTAAACGATCTTGTTGCACTTACTTTATTGTCCAAAATGTTTTTAAAGTTTCTTCTTCATGGACTGTTTTACAATTCCCGTAATTACACCACTACAAAAAAAAACTAATATTCCAAAAACAGCTGGAATCCTTTGAGTAGAGTTACCTTTAGCAACATCCGCATGACGTAATCGTATGAACAATTACAATTTCAATTACTTCCAACAAAAAACCGAATGGAATCATGGTGCTGCTAAAACATCGCTCATTTCCCGATTCTGCCATCACAAAAAACGTCCAGTTCTACTTAGCAAGGAGCCGAATAATTCACGTGCTGTCAGATTGAAGCCCATCGCCGCTGTCGATACCGTGTGAAACAACAAATTTACTATTAAAATGTTTTCTTTTGTAATGCTAATGAGCAAAATATGCAATATTTACAGGCACAGTGAGCACACCTTGAGCACTGGGTGCGAGGGCGTCTTCAACGAGATCTTGTGGAGTCATTTGTTAGCATAGTTTTTAAGTTGCGCGCACTTGAATAAATTATAGACGGTGTGCGGTGTGTTGATTAACCATTTCTTGTCGAATGTTGAGCACGGTGCCCGAAAGCACTTCACCCGAGCAACGGCAACGGGTTCCTTCGCAGAACGACGCGGACCGTCTCGCGAAAAATTATTAGTTTATGGCCGCCTGGAAACCTGTCGATTGGCCCACATGCGGCTAGAGCCGCGCATGCGTCGATCGATTATGTTGGGATCGCAGTTCCCAGCAGAAGTGACAGGTACCCACCGTGATATGGATATCAGTTACAGTCTGGTCGCCAGTGAGTAGGATGATCTGTGGCGCTAGTGCACTGATTGGTACCTTGCAGCGGCGACATTCCATCGGATTTAGATTGAAGTCGGGCGAAAATTAGCGCACGAAAATATCGAGCCCCATAAGAAAAAATAAGCAAAAATCAACAAAATCAAGAAATTTTATCGGTGGACAGTCGCAGATACGAGGAACGAGGAAACTGACAGAGATCTTATCAGCTGTTGTCCTTGCGCAGTGCAGGTAGCAATTGCAGTGTTGGTGGTAATGCACACGATAATCACGTGACTCCTCTGCTGTCCCCCACTCGCCTTCTCCTAACTAGTGGAATGACAAAACAGCGAAACTGCACGCAACCGTCTATTAAAAATGTATGTAATGAAGTGTGTAAAATTGACACGTAGACGGGCGTAAATCCTTCCTCCGGATTAACACCCTATCATGCTAACAGACCATTAATGGGGACTACGTGAGCGTAGTCCTAAAATTCCTTGAAGTGTGCAACAAGCATTGTGGGACATCCCGAAGATTGTTGCTGGATCACATTATCCCCATCAGACTCGTCCAATTCTCACTACGAATATTGACAACGGACATGCCATTTGGCATTTAAATATCCCGCCCATGCGAGGACTACTTCCAGTAAACTTGTCGAATAAATCAAGATAATGGACTTAGTTTTGTAATAAAGATTCATTTATACGTACTACGCTCATATTTAACCCTTCACGAATTTTCGTTGTGATGGAGCATATAAATCAATTTGGCTTGCCAAAAATAAAATAAATGACAATGCTTCTAATATTCAAGGACTCTTTACCGGATGAAAGTGTGTAGGAGTGTTCCCTGTTCTGGGTGAAGACGACACATAAATATGGTGAAGGTGAGGCGAATGTAATGACAATTTTTATCAGACAAGAAAAATGAAAAGTTTGAACACTTTTGATGTCACATTGCCGAAGTCAGAAGTGATATCAGGTCAAGGACCTTGCATTGTCGTAATGTGAATTTTATCACGTATTTCAAGTTCGTCTGAAAGTTGAAAAATCGGTTCTTGGTTTTGTTTTATTTTTGCAACAATTTTCTCTCATTTTTCTTGAAGTGTCACGAAAATTTTCCATGGAAATGGATTTATGATGTTTTCGCACAATTTCTAAATTTTAAAATCAAAGAAATTGAGAATGAACTGATATACTTGAAGATATTAAATATGTGTTAATTACACTAGAGCTAGGGAACAGCCATTTTATACCTGGTATTTTGGTATATAGAATCCTAATCTTCCCTTGAAAATATTCTAGAACGTAAAATTTTTGAGTTTTTAATGGTTTTTATACCCAGCATACAGCTATATTAGTTTTGAGCAAACAGACAATAATTTAAGTTCGCTTGTAGCTATACAACTTGAAATTTGGTAAGATTGAAGTTCTAAGGTCAAGTTTGAAGATGAGCAAAATCTGACAACACCTTCTTACTGTTACCATATGAGCCTGTATCATTTTTATACAAAATGTTGATTTTGTTTTATGGTTAAAAACGGCTCTTTCAAAATCCGCAAAGAACTCTTCTGTATACTCCTCAAAGACCAATAAAAATGAAATTTCACGAAGTCATCTTATTTATTATTGAATTATTGCATAAAATCACTTCGAAAATCTGAATGTAGAAGTTTCTCTTAAATGGTGATTTTCGTCCACCTTTTATGTATACCTATCTGGGAAATGTGACGTGATATAGAAAAGCTGATTATATACTACTGCATTCAGCACCCCAAAATTGGTTACATCGATTACCTACTTAGAATCCAGATACAGAAAAAAGGTGAAATCTGTTCTGCAGTATTATGATCGATGAACTTCATTCAATCGAACTGGAACTTATTAAACATTGTTTCTGAATACTGGAGTTGTGTTATTCTTCCCCAGAGAACTGCATAATTATATTTATTATTTCTGGCTAGTAGCAAAATATTTGGTTGCAATCACAAAACAATTGTTGTTTCCCGTTACCGATTCGAAAATCATCTGTTGCTATTTACCAGAAGCCACATTAACAAAGTTTACTTATCTATGAAGGAAATAACAAAATCAACATTCCATGTTGAATGATGAAATTTCCACCCAAAATGGTTTGTGATTTTTTCGGTTTTAGTGAACAAACCGAGCTCGTTCCGGTAATGGAAGACTTCATGTTCCCAATTCTCGTGTTGCCCGGGCAAAGTACAAAATCAATAAAATCTAAATTTCAAATGTTTTTCTTTTGGGGTAGAAAAACAAACGGACCAAAGTTACCTAATAACTGTGTTAACAGAGGCCGTAGAGGCCGTAGAAAAAGCAAACATTGAACATGAACACGGGAAAACGGTTTTTCGTATCACAAAACTTACAAATTCGACACAAAATGCTTGAAACGAAATTATTTTATCGCGCTGGTCGAACATATGAACAATATGTGTAAACAAAGTTCAAATTCTCGTCATTGGATTCGTCCTCCGAGGAGCTCTGGCGGTAGATCCAGCGGCTGAACGATGATTTCTCAAGAAAAACAATAAATGACCAGAAGAGGAAGCCCCAAACAGACGGCGGCGACCATTAAAAGTTTAGAGGTGCACGCAATGAGTTCGTGTTCCATGGCCCCGGGTCAAATTGGGTGAGAAGTCGACTCTTGTTACAGCGGCGAAAAGGCGTGAAAGAGGACTTTTAAGAGTCTATGTTTACCGAATTTCCATTTAATTAGCTTGATAACCTCACCTATCATCACTTCTTTGCTGGCAGCATGTAATTAAATTATAATGACGTCGCGTTGTGCGAGAGCATCGTGGATTTAATGGCGGCAATATGCCGTGTACTGCTTAAGTTAATTAGACTTGGAGGTGGAATATTACGACACTCATTAACCTGGCTTTCTTGTTGCACGGGAAATTTTGTGTTAGGTTTGTACTTAAATTTTATTGAGCTAATAATTTCGATAAAATCATGTTTCAATGAAAATATTTTGAACAACATCGAAGCAAAATTGCTTGAAGTGCCATTTGTGGGTAAATTTGCAATCGAAACTGTTCGCTTTCCAATCGTTATCGAATGGATGCGGTCAATCCTCCAATTAAAGTGCAGTTAATTTGCACACTTGATGTGCATCTTTTTGAGCGTAATGGAAATTTAATTATAGACAAAATATCGTTAGTAAATTTTAACGTTACTCTTGCGTAACTCTAATATAGGTAAAATCTTATTTTTATGAATACACTGAAATTTTTTATGTCTTAAAGATGAACTGACTTAATAATACGAAAAATAATAATTTAATTAATTAAGGTGTTACATTTGCTGAGATTTTTTTTAAAATCGATTTTGGTTTTAGCTTAAATCATGTATTATATGTAGGGGAGACTGGGGCACGTTGGACCAGTTTTTTTAATGTTTTTTTTTTTTTTTTTTTTTTTTAAGTCATAAGTATTTTAATGACACTTTATGTTGCAATATGTTAGGATATTCGTACAGAACTAGTACATCACTTCTAAACCTTGAAAACTATGTAGAAAAAAATTATAAAAAAGGTTTTTGGAGATTAGTCAAGTGGGCCAATGTACCCCTACCTCGGGGCAAGTTGGCCCGGCAGTTGGGGTACGTTGGCCCAAGTGACTTTTTCAGAAGTAAAATTGACACAAATGTAGGAAATAAAAATGAAACAAAAGAATTTACCATTTTACACAATGTATTTGACCAATAGGTAAGAAATACACAATGAATGCATGAAAATTACATACTAAGTGAATAATTTTTTTTTTGGAAATTATTGTAAGTTTTGTTACCTCGAAGGTTACTTACTGTCTAAGTAAGTCCGAAGGGTCAGCACAATTAAAACATTCAAAAAATAGTTCATTGACTACATTTTTTACACATTGCTCATGAACCCAGCGCTTACAGCCCTGATTGACCTTTTATTTTCCTTGACTTCTAAGACGGCTTGTAGCATAGTATTTTCAGGAACTTTTCCTTTTTCTATATTGTCGTTCCTAACAATATAAAATCTTATAAAACACTGCACCGTAACTTCAATTAAAACTTGTATCAGAGGATATGTTAAAATTGACCGGGACAGGTTGGCCCAGGCATCTTTATATATCGGCATCTTTTATATAAATTATATTTTTTACAGAATTCATTCAACCAATTTAGTCTGTAAGCCACATATAACTAACCCTCAAACTACAACCTTTCAGCATACTACTAACCTGTTGCACCTGAAGTATTCAGAAGATAGATAAAACACATTTAACTGTCCACTAAAAATTTACTTGAAAACACAAAAAAAAACAATAATTCGATATCACTTGTCTAACTCTGATCTGACGGCCATACCGTTTCTGCAGCCAACCTACCCCTTGATTCCTAGCACGATCTTGTGGTAATTATGAGAACTAACTGGAGTTGGCCAACCTGCCCCTATGGCCAATGTGCCCCGGTCTCCCCTAGTATATGTATAAACATCTTAAGAATGATATCCAAAAGTAATAAATACAGGAATAATTTTTTACTTTTTATCCAATATACTTAAAATTTTAACCGTTGCTTCTTAAATAGATTCTGCAGAGAAGTATACACGATTTTTAAGATTGGTTCACAATATTTTTATATACACATATATATAGAAGAGTAGAGCGTATAAAAATTCTCAAAGAATGGTTCATATTATAACAGGTCAAACAGCGGTAACCCCGTAAATATTTATCGGAAGCTTTATTTTAAAAATATTTATTATCATAACGAGAAAATTAATTATTTAAGGGGAGTGTACCGCTTTTTGCGACATTTTTCTCGCTTTTTCAGAATTTTCTTTTAAAAAAAATATTGTTAAATGAATTTTGTGATGAAACTATTTTTATTTCGAAATAAAACTGTTGAAATCTTTAAAAAAATTTTAACTATTTCACGAAAATAACAAAATGGCGACCGGTGAACTACCTTCTTTAATCTTTAGGGGCCTGTTGGAAGAACACGGTTGACATCCTCATTTCTCCAGGTTTGCATGTGTTATTTGGGACCAAAGTTGCCAGATACACTCATAGTTCCCGCATGAACTAGGATTAAAAAAGAAGATAATCCTGCGATGATTTTGCTTAACTTTCAATTTCGATTTTCGGTTTTTCAACGTAAAATTGCTGGTAAAATTCCAATTCTTACAGCAGACTATTAATCCTTGTTCATGCGGAAACCACATCGATTCTGAGTAGGTATTAAAAAAAATATTGAAATTGGACAATCTGAATTTTCGGATCCATGGCAACCAGCATAAAAATATGGTTTGTAGAAAAACGCTTTTAAAGTTTTAGAACCAGAAGTGGGGTCACAATTCAGCTCTATCTCAAAAACTATTGCGAATTGCATTACAGCATTTTTGGATCATATTTTCAACACTATAACTAATCGATTTCTGAAAAAAATTAGAACGAATTTGTGAAAAGCGAAAAAAAAAATTTGTTTACATAATTCCATGACTCTATTTGGTTTTTCTAAAAAACTAGATACTAAAAAAAAAACATTTTCTACAACTAAAATAAAACAATAAAAAATGGGGTTTTATTTATAACTATGCAAAACAACTGCTACCTTTTTATGGAGTGCAAAACTACAAGGGAAAAAGGGCATAAAAACTTATTTGGACACATTATATGTCATTCCGAATTACCTTCGTCCCGGTAAAGTTCAAAAAACAGCAGCTAATAATATACCAAAAAGGCTGGATTGTGTTACATAGAAGGGAAAAGAACCCCATAGGAAACTTTTTATTAGCATAAAGTGTCGTATAAAGTCACGACAGAATATTGTATCTATCGCCAACGAAACACCCAAGTCCTTTTCATGACTCATTACACAGGATATCCCTACAAAGCTACTATACTCCATATTATGTTTAATAAACTTCAACTGTTTGCTGCTAAATGAATGCCAAAAGTCCAGATCCCTTCCAAGGATTTGACGTTAATTTTTGTGGCCAGTTAGAAGTCAATCGCAGCCATAAAAAGTAATCGTAAAATTCAAATGGCGCAACTTTACTGCCAAGGAAGGACTTCCCTCATATTCCCGTTTATGATTGTTGTAAACTCTGGAGTCGGCAGGATGTTGCCCGGCAAAGCGATGAATTGGCATCTTGATTGTTTTGTTGATTTATTGCAATTCGCTTAAGCAATAAATTTTAGAGACGATCACATTTGAAGACCACATGACCGCAACACAGAGGATCGGTAATTGCCCAGTATGAGAACATGCGCTCCGTAAATTGCTCGCGTAATGGCAGATGTGGCGCTTTTCCGCGACATGTGAGCCTCCAGAGGTGCAAATTAAGTCATTACATCCAATTAATTTGAGACAGAAAATTTGTTGTCCACGACCCCAATGCGTACTCGTGATTGCCCCCCACGGTGACGGCAATTTCTTGGAATTCTTATGTAATAGATTGAAGCGTTTTTCAGCATCATTATCAGGACAAAAAGTATAAAAAGTAATCAGGATTTCAGTTGACCGGATCGTTTTTGATCAGATCAAAAGAAGTCATAAAATAGATTTCATAGCCTTCCAATGGCTTTCTCTGTGGAAATAAAAATGGTTGATTGAATATTTGGACGGTGCGCGATTGTCGTAGGTACTCAAACGATTAATATTCGAAAACAATCGCTTCATCTTTCACGCGTGCGCAGACATTGCTTCCCACTTAAATCCAATTTCTCCCCGATTCCATTGTGTTGCAGTCAGAATTTCTGGTGCAGATCATTAAAATTATGCTACGACAGTTTTCGGGTGTCGATTGTGAGCCGAGATAATATTTAACATTGAATTTCATTATGATTTATTCAGGGTACGTAAATTTTTCACTCGTGAACCGAAAAAATTTGACTCCCTCATATTTTTCGGTTCACGAGTGAGCAAAACTGGTTTCGACTCGTGAACCAAAAATTCGGTTCAGAGTTTTAAAAATTTTGTTCAGTTCTGAGCGAGAGCAGAATTCTTATTTTTAATTTTTATCACTCTTGAGCCGAGCAGAAAACAATTTCGTTCTGCAATTTCGGCTCGTGAGTGAAAAAGAGCCGAAAAGAATCGTTCATTTCGGCTCTTTGTGCACTGTGGCTGCAGTGTGAATTTCCGGCTTGGTACAAGGATGAAATTTGGCGCCGAAAGGATTTTATAGATTCTTCAAGATGAATTGTGAACATGAATTCCGTATCAAAAATGTCCACTTTGAAGGAAGTACATTATAGAATCTTCAAGTAACTTAGCCACACATTGACTTGAGAACCTCCCCCGTTTTTCGTCGGTTAAAAAGTACCTATATTAGAACTAGCTCTCTACAAAAAAAATTTGCCTTCTTAACTACGAAAAACTACTTCAAAATATACATTTCGAAATTTCTGTATATGAAATACATATTTACTGTAGTTACCTATGTGCCAATTAAACATTTAAAAGTATTCCCGTTTGAATTAATTTTTGTCTTATTTCGAAATACAATTTCTAGCTACATATCGATTTGATTCGAAACTTTTCACTGTGGGTCTTGTTTTCTACAGCCCCTAAAAACAGTATAAAAATGTTTTTTTTTAATTATGCAAACAATAACTGTTTCTTACACCTACTAATAAAGTTTCACAATATTCTTTTTTGTGCATTTTCATTAGTCACTAGTAGGTCTACCCGTTTTCACCCGGGACCTTGAAAATCATAATATAATATACATCATAGTACTTTTTGAATTTACAACTACCCCCAAACGCGACATATATTACATAGAACCGTTTCCCGTAGGACGATCAAAATAATAGTTGTTTAGTTTTCTTCAGTCAAGGGTGGTTTTGGGGAGTTGAATTAGGATAAAAGTCGGTAGTTCTTATTTAACTTTGTTTCGAACCAAAAAGCAATACCAGTTTTTATGATTTTCTTACTTCAAAAATGGGGAATATTCATAGAAACTTTCAACCCCCAGCTTACCCCCTTAAGGGTTGTATTTCAAAAAATTCTGATACAGGTATTTCTTTATTTCTAACAAAAGGACGAATACCAATTTTTTTGAATTTTTTACTTAAAACATGGCGGATTTCTAACCAAACTTTCATCCCTTATTTTACCCCTTTAGGTGTGGAATTTCAAAAAATTCGGCCTTAGAGCTTGTTAGGCCTTAGTGTTGCAAAAATTTCAGCTTTTTAGGTCCAGCGATTTAGTCCGTGCGGTGTCTATCAGTCAGTTATAAAAATTGTTAGCGTAAGTATAGTTGATCTACCCGGCTTTACACGGGAATGCTTTATCATCAATATTCAATATCCGTACTTTGCTGCGGTGTTCCACAAAGAAAAATACTGGGTATATTTAATAAGCTGGATTATAAATTTGCAAAAGGTAAAATAATATTCTGCACATTTATTGTCAAACAAACCGTCATTTGCAATATACATAATATATGGACAAACACCCTTTGTTCCCACCATCTCCCTCGGGTAATTGCATATAGGCGTATGAGGTAGACGTAGCCAGTCATTTGATCTTATTTAACGTTGTCTCTTGAATGTTTTCATTTTTTTTGTGCAGAATGCTTCCATATAAACCATCATTTCGGGTTATTGTCCACCTGTATTTTGCAGTTTTCGCCCGTTTTCACCCCTTAAAAGTTGAATTTCTCTGATTCTCAGCGATCACCTATTAGGAAAGTTGTAGAAGTATTCCAAATTTCATGGAACTGGTGCCGTGGTTTGCATTTATGGTCATGTCTAAAACTGCAAAGTCAATTTACCTTAATGGAATGGGTGATCAAAATTGATTGTTCATAAAATGTAAGTAAATTCGCTTTAAAAAAAATTTATTCTCAAAATGCACTACCTTTTTTACGAAAAAAAAAACAATTTTAAATTTATTAGATTTCACTGTTTGGGCACAACCGCACGGTGTAATCGAATCATCGAACTGAGTATGAATAATCGAATCATCGAATCGAATCGAGCTGTCAAACGACAGGCCCGTCACCAACACCATCTGGTTGTGAAAAGTACATTCTCATACAAAATGCAAACCACGATTTTTTCGATTTTCCGGCTTTCCCTTTGAGTTTTTCCGAATCTTCTTTTTTCCTAAACCACCTCTATATTGAGACAAAGTAAACTAAAAAAGAATTATTCAAATCGGTCGAGCCGTTCTCAAGTTTTTGCGAGACTAACGTAATGCAATTGATTTTTATATATATAGATTACGCACCCCTCAATTTCATTAAACAAACCTCGCACGAAAACAGGTTTTAGTCTTTTTCAACTCATGAATCGTTCTTTTCGGCTCTGCTCCCGAGTGAATCAAATTTTCGACTCTCAGAATTTTCGACTCCCTTCACGAGTTTTATTTTTAAAGTTCATGAGTAGAAAAATTTGGTTCACGAGTGATTTAAAAATTCAGCTCACATGAATTCCATTCACTCGTGAGTGAGCCGAAATTTTTTCACTCTCCGAAGCCTGGATTTATTACACTGAATGCAAAGAGGGCGGCTGCTGAACCAGTACATGGAATAAGTAGAAAACAGTTTGTGCTATATTTGCAATTTATGAAGCAAAATTGTCAGACAACAATTGTAAACTGTTGCACAATATGAAAAGTCAATTGACACTAAGTGGCAGCTTATGAATATCATGCGGATTCCAGCGACTTAATTCTTCTCAGAGATCGTCAAAAATTAATGATTGTATGTTGTTATTGGAATAGCGTTCCTAGCGAAAACGTTTGTAGATGTAGCTTTCAATATAGTTAGTAAGTTAGTACAACAAAAGATTCTTTGACAATACCAAAGATTTATTTAATTAAATTGTGTGGCTTATACAAACTAAACAGACGAGAATAACTTTCTTGTTATAGACTCGAGTTCAGATTGGACAGACATATAGCTCTTCTTATTAAATTTACTTTACTTAGATACCTGAAGTTATTTACAATCTCTCCTTGTTCATGCGGTTGGTTTTTTTAAATAGCGTTGAATAATGTGGAAAATATTCATATAGCATTATTGGAAACTTATTTCCACAACAAAACCAAATTCAATTCATTTGTACAAAACAAAACATGTGTGCTGTAGCTTTCAAATCGATGCTTTTTAAAAGGACTTCCCCAAAAAGGCAACCAGGTCCAAAGAACATTCTGCTTAAGCGACAAACAATGTGATCTAATAAAAAATCAGTGTTAATTTGGCCAAAATAAGAAAATCCACAAACAGAACTGACCAAAATGCAGTAAAGTTTCCTTCTTGTATAGCATTATCCTGCAGTTGGCAGGTACACCTATTGTCTCCAATAAGGAAGCGAACTGCAATACAATGTTTGCGTTGTGTGCTGGTTCTAAATTTATGGCCGGTGCGGTGCTCATTCCGAAAATAGCAAATATTATTGTTAGCAACACAGTTGAGAAAATGTGAACATGTCACTTTCCTCCCATTCACTGCATCGGCTCATTCCATGTACGGCAATGTATAGGCGATAATCAAGGCACTTATCAATAGGACCGGCACTCATAGGCATCTTTTGGTTGTGCGATGGCGACAAAACAGCGAACTGGAGGAAATGTTTACAATAGGCTGAAACAAAAGGCAGCTCTCCTTGTTATCTCACCGCAGTCCTATCTCGTGGCCAGTTTAGAATTAACCTGGAATTTATGATATTTGCATACGTGGAGCTTGGGCTATGTTACGGGCACCCGATCGTATGGACAACAAGTCCGGCCTACTTGCCATCCGACGTTCATGTTGAACAAGGCGTTGGATATAAATTTGCCTGGTCGTCGTTTGGTTCCTCGTTGATTTGTAAACATTCGAGGATACCTGTGAGTCGCGGTTCTCCAGGGGCGCCCAGTTCATGTTTTATGAATTTCCTGGACCAACATATATTTCATGGTGTCTCAATTCCCACGTGTGACTTCAAATTACATGCGGTGCTCTCCAGTCAACCTCACTCGCTTTTAAATATTCGCGGAAGGAAATTCGTGGGCCAGGACATGTTGCCTAATGCCTTCTGAACATTTGTGAATCTAGCACTTGTATAATCACAGCATACACACTGTACGATCTTGTTTCAGAGACATTTATTTACGTGAAGAAAGAGTTATATGTCGCTCGGCTAGAGGTCCAGACAAATTGCATGAGTTCCCTGAATGCAGTGTCATTTTAAAGGCAGCATTACTTTTCGATGGCTTCTGTTTGGAACACCAACTTCGAAAAATTTCTATGTTCCGCGAATTTATATCTTGTGCGTGGTCGTCTTTATGAGACTCCATTTTATACACTTTAGATCGAAATCAGAGTCCAGCAAATGTACTAAGTGCACTGCCGACAATTTCCAGCTACTTTAGTAGATTTTCTGGAAAATTATCTAGTTTCGATCTTTTCATCGTATGATATCAATTTTGGATCTTTTATATAAAAGCAATAACATTTACGGATATTTTATTTTTGTATTAAATTTAATTTTATTTTTGTCACTTCAGCTGTTGGTTCTTCGGAGAAGAACAGTAAAATTTGTAGTTTATCACACTTTTATCCAGATATCGAAGTCGCTATAAAAATTACATGCATATAAATGAACGGTAAATAAAAATTTTATGAACAAGAACAATAAATAAAATGTATATAAATAATTATTCAGTTTATTTGTACGTTTTCATCAGCAGTTAATTGAGAAGTGTATATTTCTATAAACCATTTTCTTTTCAAATAATTAAATATAAAATTCTAAAATATTATTATAATTTATTTTCTTCTTAACTTTATCTGGAAAAGTCTCATGATCAATAAGATTCTAATTTAAGACCATTTCTTTTATTGTCAAAAGAAAACACTTGTTTGTTCATTATTATACTTTAATTGTACAAAATACGACGCGTTTCGTTTTGTTTTAAAGACTTTTATAATTTGTAAGTTTATTATACCTATCTTCAACAATATTTTGCTCTAAGAAATTTTGTTGTTTTTTATTTCCAGGTTTTCAAACTTGTCTAGGACTCCACCACCCTCCAAACGCATGAACTAATTTAATATTGTCTGTATTTATTTTTTGGCCTGTATTTTTCAACCATTTTGAGATTGCTGACTGTGGTTCAGTATCTTTTTGCACTATGAATGTACTAATGGCGGTTCTACTCAGATCAATAAAAAGTTCAAAAATTCTTCAAAAGTGCAATTTACAGGGGCAAACAATTTTTTTCCAAAATCTATTTCGAAGAATTCAAATTACTTTTATTGTTGTACTTTTATTCAAAATTTGGTTCAAATCACTTGAAAAATAAGTGAGTAGGAAGGTTGCAACTTTTACTAAATTAGAAAATATAGTATTTATAGCAACTGAAAATTTCACTTTTGCTGGATTTTTGGATTTCTTTGGAGTTGAGTAGAACCTCCTCGTAATAACCTTTTAGTTTTGCCTACTGTACCTAGATTGCTGAACAACTACAACTTATGTGGTATCAGGTAGATCTCACTGTTTTCAAAATTTGTAATTTTTCGTTTCATTTTATTATTTGTTAATAAATTTGAAACCTATACAATGCTTAAATCAGTAATTAGCAGGGAAATCATATATCAGTAGGTATACAGATTACAGGTACAACTCATTAGGCCGTATTTATAAAAAACAAGCATTTGCTTTGAAGTAAAAGGAAGAAGTAAAAGGTAGGACTAGAAAGTGAAAGGTAGAAGTAAAAGGTTCTACTTCAAAACGTATTTATAATCTTTACCTTTTCCTTGCAAGCAAATACTTCACATAAAAGAAGTAAAGTGTGCAAAGAATTTACGATTCGGAGTCCAAACGTGTTACAAAAATTTCCGAAATTGCAATTCATATTTGGAGTTCAGCAATACGTATACAGTTTATTTATTTGTTCATGTGTTTCAAAATAATGAAATATATTGAGGATGGCGACGCCGTGCCGCGGTCCACCTTTTCTTTGATGTTGTTTGGAAAAACCTCTCAGCAATAAGAAATTAAGACTGGCGACAAGATAAATCGTCTTCAACTATCGATATGTAATAAAAGGGTCACCTCAGAGGATTTTAAGTAAATTTCCAAGAATTCAGTTAAATAATTGAACATCTTGATCGTTAAGTGGCGACCGAGTTAAAAAAAAAAGTGGTGGTAGTTCGTTAGGATTGACACATCTAAAAAAAAAAAGCAATCCTGATGAAATGCAGTTCATATTGCAATCGGACAGCTTTAAGGCTACAGCTCACGGACAAAACACACCACGTCCACGCAGTGTAACACACACCAAAATTTATAGTTCGGACACGGGACAATAGTACTTAACACTAATAATAGTGAAAATAACGTTCAAATATTACAGATGGTCGCAACGACTTCACTGATCAGTACTCGATCACCAACTACCGTTTTTCTCAACTTGGTCCCGAATTGGCCTGGTTGTCCGTGGGTGACTCAGCCTCATCGACCGCAAATTTTCGTCCTTAGAACCTAATAACCTTCAAAGACAACGATAGAAATGATTGTCCTCCCACGAGTTGTGAACCAGGAGCATCCGCCTATTAACCAAAGGAAGAATTGCTATAAAGTGTTTCCGAAAAGCTATATCCTCAAAAAGACTTCGTAACTCACTCACCTTCATTTCCATAAAATATTTAAGGGGGTAATCTACTCATCTGGCAAAAAAATCCATTTTTGGATTTTTACATATTCGTTTATTATGATGTGTTAGGAATATTCTCTAAAATTTTCATAAGAATTGGTCGACAAATAACAAAGTAATAGCACAAAATTAAAAATACACGCTGCATACCGGCTGGATTGTTAGTGAATAAAGTGAGAGTCTAAAAAAAAGCTGGTGTGGACTAGATACATTTTTTTAGAAGCAAATCCTTCAGTTTTGAAGCGAATGCTTCATTTTATAAATAAGAAAAAAGTAAAACCTTGTACTTTAAAGCAAAACCTCTCACCTCGAAGCAAAACCTTTTCCTTTACTTTTTTTATAAATATAACTTGAAGCATATCCTTTATTTTCTGCAAGTAAAAGGTAATACTTCTTTTTATAAATACGGCCTATTGACAGTGGAAATTTTTCGTAACTATGGAAAATTGGTCCAACTTCGACCTACTGTACTTTAGTAGGGGATGATCCAATAAATTCATTCTTGGTATCATTCACCGAAGAATTTAATACTCTATAACTTTTATTTGGAGCACTTTTAATAAAGTTTGATATCTTAGAAGATATAAGTGAAAAACCGCAAAAACAACCCTTCTGGACCACATTTTTCCAAGATGGCCACTCGGGACATTATTTTGAACGTTTCCACAAATTTTCAGCCTCCTAATAATTTTGTTCACGCCAAGGCTATTTTTTATCTAAAGGGATTTTTTATCACCAAATACAGGGCTAAGTATTTTCTTTCGAAGTCTTCTCTATAAAAGGGATTTTTTTCCCCAAGTTTTTTTAGGACTTTCTATAAGGCATATTGTTTCTAAAGCGTGGTATTGAACTTTTTGCCTCATTACATTATATAGTTTTCTTACTATAAGAGTTCATTTTTGCAATTAAGATTAAATTCCTTAATTCCCTGTCAAATTTTCCTGCTTAATTAGAACCCTGAGTAAACGGTCTACTATCGAATAGAACGCCGAAAGTTTTACGTTCCCTGCGATGATCTGAGTGAACTGGAATAACTCCGTCTGTAAATGTTTCTTTTCTATAGATATTAAAATTGAATCTATTGTCTTCAATGTTTGTTATTAAGTCAAGAAAATTTATACCATTAAAACTTGTTTCCACTGTGAATTGGATAGCGTCGTTCGATTTATTTTAAATTGCATTCACAAAATTATTAAGTTTATAGGGTTTCAGTCCACACGACGCAGAAAATATTATTCACATATCTACCATCCAAAATATTTTTTAGAGGGTCTATCTTGGAATTGAAAAATTTCTGTTCCAACCAATTCATAAAGAAATCAGCAAAGATAGGAGAAATTGCGCTGTCCCTTCCTTATTCTTTGAGAATAAGAACTTTGATAAGAATTCTTTGAGAACGTGAAGTAGTTTTGGTCCAAGCAAACGTGTACTAAGTTTTCTAATTGCAATGATTTCTCTGGTTCTACAATATTATAGTCTACATATCTTCCCATAAGATATCTTTTAGATTTTATATCGGGATTGATGGAAACAGATTTTTAACTTCAAGCAAAACTAATTTTGTAGTGTCAGGCAAGTGTAAATCTGTAATTTTAATACCATAAAATTTAGGGATGGCGGCCCACTTTACAAATTTTGAAAACTAAACAATATTAATTAATATCTGGAAAACCAACCATTAAATTTTTATGGTTATAAACCAATCCAAAACCTTAATTAAAAAAGTCATATATGAAATTAAACAGCAATATATAGGCATTAAAAGTTTTATAATTATTTTTCGCTCTAAATATCCAAGAAGGTTCTGAACGTTTATAACTGGCAGACTTAAAAAAGGCAAAAAAATAGCATATAGAAAAAAAACATACATTTTATGTAGTAATAAAAAATGCTAAAAGAGTGTTCAAATCCATTAAACATGTACGCTGCATAAAAAATCACAAATGCTTTTGTCTCAACAATATACAGGGTGTTTAAAAACAACACGGCAATATTTAAGGGGGTGATGTCTGAGGTTATTTCATGAAAAAAAGTTCATATAAACATAGGTCTGGAAATGCATCATGGTTTCCAAGATACAGGGTGTTAAACTTTTTATAAAATATAGGTTTTTACTTTTTTAACAATATCTGAAATATCTTTTGTCCGTTTTTTTTGAAATTTTGCAGCATTGTTTGCAGTAATAAGGAGCTCATTTCACCTTAACTAGACTAAGGTTATTAAGTCCAGTGGCGTACGTAGGGGCACTTTATGCAATATTATTGACAAAAAATGTGTACGCCTCTGACTTTTTTCTAATTATGATATTTTTTTTAAGATAAAGCAAGCAAAAAAAGTTAATTTGAACACTTTAGCAGGGGAAAAGAAACGCTAGTTATAATAAAAAAATATTCTTCATTTTTATAATCTTCTATGCAGCCCATATGTTTTTTACCTAACCGAAATGTGGCCCGCTGTCCCTTTTTGTTTGGCCTTGGCCAATGGCCATGGCCAGGGGCCAGGGCTACCCCTGAGATGTATGGTATATTAAGTAGATTTGAGCGAACGTTTGCAACGCCAAAAAATAATGGTGACATAAAAAAAAAATATGTATCCATGTTTGGGAAATGAAAAGGGACCGTTTAATGCATGTCCGTTTGTTTGTTGTCTGTCTGTACGGACGATAACTCGAGAACGCTTGGTACAATAATATTTAATTAAAACTTCAAGGTTAAATTCGAAGATAAGCAAAATCATGCACCTCCTTTTTAGTGTTGCCATATAAGCTTGAATCGTTTTTATACATAAATGCTGATTTTGTTTACTGAACAATTACCAATTAACTTTCTTTCTTTAAATATTGTTATGAATACGTAGTAAAATTTATTATTTTCATGGTATTTTTTTACACAACGTTCAAATTTTACAAATAGTTACTTTCCTTCTTTAAAAGCATTTCAAATAAATTAGAACGATTTTCTCTTTTTACGATGGGAAAACGGTTTTTGCACGGTTTTTTCAGAATTTCTTAACAAATGTTGCTGTTGTATTAAAACTAATCAAGGGTATTTCATAATTGGCCTATACCAATTATACATTACGTACTATTTTTTTTTAAGTCTAAACAAATTTTTATTGTGTACTATGGTTTAAAATTTAATAATTTCGGCGGCGATCAGTCGATCAAGTTAAGTATTTTATGTGCTCACACAAATGATATTCCAAAGACTGAAAATCAAATTCAAAAGAATTCCCTAATTATAATCACTTGTGGTTTTTAACTCTTTTCTTCTCATTTTTGAATTTTAATTTCGATTTGAAATTAAAAATAAAATAAAATATCTAATAGAAATAGTGCGGTTTTTTCTCTTGTAATAATCATGAAAATTGTTTTTCCCGCAACAAAAAAGAAAAATTGAAAACCCAAACGATAAGTCTCAGCCAGAAATTGCATGCAGAATGCAGATTGCATTCATTGATCGATTGCGATCAGTTCTTCCATCCAATATTTGCATGACTGGGTATGGCCGGTCAATAGCCGAGAATCGCTTTAAGCGATAAAGAAAGAAATTTACTCGAATAGCACACAATTTCATCGATATTCGAAAATTTATCTAATTAGCTTTCCTTCTATTTGTCCAGCCAGTTCGATATCACAGTTAAAACATTTCAAATGGATTTTAACAAACCAGTTGCAATCGCCCCAGCATAAAGTCCATTGACATTTTAATAACAAATTGAACTGCTCGACTTGCATGGGCAATGCAATAAATCATATCACTCTTCAAGAATTATTGACTTGTGCTGCAAACAACCTGCACTGTAAGTCTGTAACCCACATCGCAGTGTCCAGTGCGCGTGCGCTCGCGATCATTTCGTCCCGGAACATGGACGCCGAACACGTTTACTTGCCGGGGCGAAAAATATCAAATTCGAATTTGTTGCCGAGGATATACGTAGGTCGTTTATTGGCGCTAGTTGTGATTGCTATCTTGAGCAGTTGAGCACAAAGACTGGAAAGATCACTCCTTTGGCGCTACAGATCCACAGGGCCGAGAGTCACAATTTGAAAATTTATTGAGATGAGGAAATTTGTTATCGCGCCAACATTCGCGATTGTTACGGTCTTGTAGCCGCCTTGGATCGATCCAATGAGTGTTGAGCCGATGGTGGCTGTGTTGAGCCAAGCCCCAATGTATGATCGGTTTATGGGAAGTATGTCACGATCATGTTTAACGATGTTTTAGCAGCTCCTGTGGGCATCGGCTACAGTTTCTTATGGATGAAATTAGAAATATTACTTTCAGTTATTACATTCATATGGATGCAATCTGAGATGTGTTTTTCGAGTGAAATTCCGATATTTTACTGTGTTTATATTACACTTTAACTTATCAGAAGTGCTGTTTGGAAACATATACAACAAACTGAATGTCCACGTAACATAAAACACTAATTTTATTGCTGTTAGCGTTGATAACTTCTACAGGAAAGTGAGAGCCAAAGAAATATGGAAATATTTTGCTATGCAAATTCAAGGACCGGATTAATATGGAAAGCTGTCGCAATAATTTCTGTAGGTAATAGATCATGTTAGACTAACCAACAGTTGTTGTTAAACTGTTGAACTCTAGTGGTACAAAAAACTCTTTCGACAGACAATAACTCTGTTCTTTTATTCCTTCATACAAGTAAAGATGGATTTCTAAATAAATTAATTCAAATCACCCTCTCACGATTCCAATGATATTCAAAAATCCGCCAGCATTTTCAGTTGATCGTGATATTTTCAAAACATCATTTTTCACATGGTCACTGTTGTTCTCTGGAGGTCAACTACCTGCAGCAGATTGTGATTGATAGTTATTCCCGTATTCTGAATCCACTTCGGGGCCATTGTTCTGTCCCGGCAACTAAGAAAAATTAAGAAAAAATCTTAATTAATATTCCCAGTGTCGTCGCGGTGGCCATTACATTCAGCCAAAGTAGAACAACTCAATTCAAACACGAGGCGCCATCTCTCATTCTAATCCCATCGATGACAACTTCATAAAAATTTTTGTGCGCATCGCTTATCGTAAAAAGTGATATGATTAATGGCGGGTAATTTGATTTCACATTTAAAGTACTTTCCCGATGGTACGTTTATGATACGACGTCATCGGACCCACTGAAGTCGAAGAAATGCAAATGGGATCACGTATTTTCCAAAATGTTCAAATGTCAATAATAAAAAAATACAGTGCTACCTGACGAAAGGGCAACGGGCAACAATCAAAAAGTCACCAGGAACGTGCAGATTCCCGGCAAGGGTTGAGCACCCGTGGCCCGGCGACGTACTTGAATGCAAAGTTAGGGCCATTTATTCGCGCTTCAACAATGGCGACGATAACAAGGTGCACTCCGCACCATAGTTGCACTTGCATCTCCCGTGAACCATGAACTGGAGGAGAACATCGTTGCTGCTGGATTCTCTATGCACATTCCTCGAGATAGTTCGAATTGCTACACGAGCAACTCCGGTGGGGCAATCAATCATATCCAGCTTCCTTGGACCCATTAATCACGATCACGTCACCGCTCCTCGAAGCGACTTCAGCAAAACGTCGCAACTCCTTTTTAAGTTTCCCCACGTCAGAGTCCCTTACCCCCTGGGGGAGCAATTCCAGAACGGGACAGGGGAGCCAGGCAAGGCGGCGGCGGATCATTTGCATTCACTTTTCAACTATTGGAATTTGGGACACTCGTTGGCATGTGACAAATTTTTGCAGTGACGAATGGATTTTCGAAATGTGTCTGTCACTGGTGCACACCGGATGCCAGGGTGATAAAGAGTTGAGAGCTGGAAATAGTGCAATCACACGGTAATTACCCTGACGAAAATTGATGTACTCTAGAAAAGATCAGAAAGTCAGAAGAATGTCACGTCGTTGTTTGGTGGTGGTGCCCAAGTTTCTGGGAAGTTTTCTGCACTAACGAGCAACCAAAATAGATTGGAAGTCCCGATGGCGCCATTTTGGAGTTTAATCGGAAAAGTAGTGGTGAAAATGTATAATTGGATTTGGTTCGTCAAACAGTTTCAAATTAAATCATAATAGAGAATGTAAAAAGGCACATGACTGATTGGTTGAATAAAAGTGTTTTAAAAAAAGAATTAAATTAAAAAATCCACTTTATAAACCGGACAAACGACAGCACTTAATCGATTAAATGACCGCACGTAATCTAGTCGGGTTTGTCGTCTGCCGTCGAACGGAATTAGTTGTTGACATTTGGCATGAAGTAAACATAAAGTGGATTCGCGAAAGCAGTCAGTTTATTTTCTTGCAAGAAAGCAAAGAACAAGAAAATGGCTTATAGTTACGTTATTTTGTATTAAATTTGTTGTAATGAAGTGAAAAACAAAAAAATGACATTTCACAGATGAGTACTTTTTAGTACAAATATAAACCACTACGTAACACGTAAGGCGCTGACTCTGACAGTACTATATCGAGTCTAATCCAGTTGTAGCAGGTAGATTTGTAAGTCGAGTTCATATAGGAAATTTACGTAGATTACGTCATTATGACGTCATCAACACTATTAAGTGCTCTGTCCGGCGCAGGAAATTAATTAAGTAATTTCAAAGTGATTTTTTAACTTTTTACACATATTTTTCTTGCACACTAAACTTAGACGGAATTGTTTAAAGTAATCTATTGCAGCAATTAGTAAAAAAAGAAAAGAAACAGTCGCAACAATCACAGTGAATTGTATTTGCGTACTTTCGTCATTTTTTATCTATTGTACGTGTTTGTTTTTTGATGTCAAAAGTAAAAGGTGGAGGCAGCAAAATAGAAGCAACACAAAGTCCAGGATGATTCAATCACTCAGGTACACTATTCAAAATTCTATTGTCACGTTGTTCTCATGTAAAATAGAAAACGTGCAGTATTTTTTTAATTGTCTAAAATATCCACGGAACTGAAATCGTTGGCGGACTTTTCCGTTTTTTTTGTGTTTTACTTCAATTGCAAAAAACGTGATCTATTACAAAACTAATAGAACTTTCCATTCTCCAGTTCGTTCGTTGATTTTTATTTTGATATATTTTTTCTGAAAATCTTAGAGACGCTGATCATAAGAGTTAACAATTTATGATTGAATACAATATTCGCGCAGTTCGGTAATTGTCAATGAATCTGTCAGCTGATGTTAGTGACCATAGAGAACCTAATCAATCCATCTAAATCCAAATCAATGGACTTAAGTGGCTTCGTCATACCGTCGTAAAGCAATTTTATGGCACAACAATCTTCGTCGCATAGAATAGGAAAGTTTCTACAGTAAATCCTCCAATTACCCGAGCACATCGTGATTCTTCACTTTGGATCCTCTTCGTGCATTGATTCAAAAAATCTGTGTGAAAATGGATGCCATAAGTGGCAATCAATAGCCACATCGTCGAGGCAAGGCTGAGCACAGAGCATCCAGAGACTTCAGTTGTGCTTCATCCATTAGCAGCAGCTGTCAGCACAAGAATTTGCCATTTTATAAACTTAAATTCCAATTTCAACAAAATCATCCAGTCTGGAAGGTGAAAAGGAAGCCAACAGCATCGGAAAAACTGGCGTAAATTGAACCGCTCTCCTGTTGTTGTGCTCCTGAGGATGATGAATGCTTCCCATCGGGCAGGCGATGACCAAGCGTTCTTGAGGTGGAGCCTCGAAAGAAGGTGAGACGATTCCCGCCAGATACCGAAGGATATTGATGGGAATCATTTTCTAATAGCGTGAGTTATCAACTTGGATTGGTTAAGAAAGTGCCGTAGATAAATCACTTTTTTACGACACCAAGGAAGCGTTCTGACCTACTTGAGAAAGTTTCTGGTTAGTTTTGCGGTAATAATCTAATGATAAACGAGATATTGAGCGCTTCCAAAACAGCTGCTAAAACTGTTGATTCATTCGGTATCTTATGTTTTTAGTCAAAGTTTGTGAAATAGGTACCTGCGTTTGTTTGTGCTTAAAATCAAAAGATTATTTTCACTTTACACACTAAAGGAAGGGTACAGAAACCGAAATGGAACTTGGCCCTTACACCTGTAGGTATTTACGAAAGTAATGCTGAATTCTCACGAATGACATATTTGTAATTTTTCATGTCATTAACTGTCAAATTATCGCGTAAACGGTATTATTTTTTGTCATTATTTCGGCCATTAAAAATGACAAAAAGCAATAAATTATAATTAAAACTTGTCATTATAATGACATCGTGTAAATGGCGTATAAACGCGACTGAATTGAGTGAATAATGGCAAGCCGTCGTAATAGAATAAACTTGCTCGTTCTCTTATGACAGATAGTCATTATTTCATGGTATAGTATTTAAAATGGTGAAGAAGTAAAAACTTTAAGAACTGCACAGGGGAAAATCTGATGTAAAATAATTAGATAATATTTTCGAGTTATATAAATTTGAAAGTATTTTTTTCAGAACACTCAAAAAACAGAATTCGAAGTTTTTTTCAAATATTTATGAAATTATTTTGATTGCGAGTGTAGTCCTTGTGTTTTCATAGTAATTTTTCATACCTAATATGTCCTTTCAGTTGTTGAAAAAATATTGCAGTAACCAGTTTTTTTATGTTTCAGTTTTTTTTTACCTCCTCTATTTCAACCATCAGCATCAGGACAACAGCAAAACAAGCTACATAGTTAATATTTTGGCCTATTCAAAAATAAAATTTATTTTTCTTTTAGTTCTTTCGTTTTTGAGAGCTTACATGTTATTATCAAATTCTCATTTTTTTTCATTTTAGTGGTGTTGTCATTCTTAAAATGGCAGCTTATCATAAAATAATGAAACTAAATGACAAATTTTACCACAATTGGCAGTATTTACCATTATTTGCGTCGTGTCATTTTCAAATAATTATTGTCATTTTGGGTCATTCGTGTAGATTTGGCTGGTGTTGCTACTCGCTAGAAGAACAGGTGAAATTTTAAATAGGTTTAAAATGCCATAAAATAATCTCTTTCTCCCATAAACACCAACATCAACTGGGGAAAGGAATCTGCACATCAACTATCTTCTGAATGTTGTAAAAGTCACTTCAGTCTTCAGGTATCGTCTTAAGAGCCGAAATAATCATAAAATCTGTCCTCCCAACATGGTTAAAAGTTTCCAGAATAATCAACTTTTTTTTCATACTTTTCCTGCACTTTCCTATCACTAATAAATGCAGACCACATAAAAATATTTTCCCTTTCGCCACAGCAGAAATTGCCTGAAGTTGTCTCAAGAAAAAGCCACGATATTCAGATGTAAAATGGCCATTCACAACATAATTCCATCATGCTGAAAATTTGTTTCTCTTGTCGAATCATTTTAATTGCTCGTAAATTCATTCCTCCTGATAAGATAACTCCGTCGATCCGTGTCCAATTCGATTAAATTCTGATCGCAGCTCCAGGAACGGCCACAAGAAACGGACTGAACGGTTTTTCACAATTTTCCTGCCGGCTAAAATCATTCCAGTTTTCGATATGTTGTACAAAAAACCGGATTCTCAATTATAGCTTCTTTATACAAAAGGATTAATATCCTAATCAATGGACGGCTAAGCATTCATTCTGCAGATTAACCCTCACTGAGGGCCGCTGTAAGCACACAACAGCGCGAGTGCCGGACATCGGCAGCTGAAATTGCCGCCGATCTCTATCGACAAATTTCAACTGAATTTATCATCGGGAAAATGGCCTCATATCAATTACGGCTGGGACAGGCTCATTGCAGTGCCGTGGAGCAGCACTTAGGTGCAAATTAGCAAGTAATAAAAGTAACATAGCTTCGGAAATGTTCGGACCAACTACATCAACAAATGGAGTTGTATTCCTGGTCAAAAGGATCCCCTCAAGTGGTTCGACGACGGGGGGCTGTGAAGCGAAGTTTATCATGTATCTGAAGCCTATAAAAGTTCACGGCATCGATTTTAGTACTTATATCACTTATTTAAGTGATTACAGGAATTTTTTCCCGTTTCGGGGTTTGAATGGCTGCACTTTGTCTACACGTTGACGTCAAGATAAGAAATGACGAACCATTAAATTGGCATTCCGGGATAAAAAGGATGTTTTACATGTTATATTTTCGGATAATGTATCCTTCGTATGGTAATTTCGCAACTTTAATGTCTGTAGGATGGTTAAGATTAAACAGCTCTGTATTCTATATTTATTTATTAAATTCTAATTTTGATATAACATGAAGGAGTTTAATCGCCAGGAAAACAAGTGACATGTTCCAAATCGTCTCTGTTTCATGGCGGGCGTGGCGTGGTTCCAAAGTTACTCCTCAATTTTTCGGTGCTGCCGTATACATCGCTCCGAACGCTATGGGTATGTGAAATATTATTTTTTAATTTGTATGTTGAATAAGAAAAATGTTGCAACTGCAGAGAAACTTTTCAATGTAATTTTCCAAAATTTTATGATTAGAGTACGTAATTACCTTGGATTCCATATACCTATCTAACATTTTTGGATGTACATCTGTTTATGGAATATCAAAACTAGTAACTCTTTTAGAATTTGTGCCTCATCACACAAGAAACCATTCACTAATATTTTAGTCGTTAGGTAGAGTGGTTAACATTTCCCACACTAGCTGACAACCCAAATCTATTATAGGTTAAACTAAACCACAAACCAAGCCACAAACGTTTTGACAACTACTCTGAGCCCAGCCGCCATATTGGAACTTTCTCTATACGATCAATGTTCTCACAACATTTTTTTTAACACGCTAAAAACTCCCAAAAAAACAAATCCAAAAATGAAGCATGCTCACAGAACGTCGCGTCGGTCGGCGAGTTCAAAAAGCATTTGTAATTCCGCAACAAGTGTAACAATTGTGTCCCAAAACCAAAACGACAATGACATTGATTCGAGTGGCCCAAATGAAATGGTTCTTCAAGCTTCCAAAGCCCAGGGCAACCACCAAAAATTCCACTTGTCCCCGTTTATGTCTCATTACTAATGCCTAATGCAATAACAAACTCTTGTTATCTCGTTACAAGTCTGATTGACACTTTTTTTGCCATTTCGAGTTTTTTTTGTTTTTGTAAAAATTCCCGACAAGTAAACGTGGCAGCCAGAAAATCTATGGCGGCGTGAAATCGCTTTATTAAAATTTTCCACATAGCAAATGTGCCGCGAGTTAATTCCGATGCTGTAAGTCGACAGCGAAGAGATTCGCGGATGGACAAATCTTCTTGGCTGCAGACAGATGCCGGAGCAGTGACAAAATCAATCCACTCCAGTGATCTGTTATGCGAGAGACGCATTCTTGATGTGGTAAGGGGAAAGGAATCCAGAAAATATTGTCCAACCAAATTGGCAAAATGCCTGTCATTTACTGACAGAAACCAGTTTTCATTAAAAAATTAAAAAGCGTGTTAGATTCGAAATTATTTTGGAATCTCCTTAACTTCGGGCGAATAGTTTCATCTTAATTACTGAAATGATCATTAAAATTATTCGTAAATTTCACTTCTATGGTCAATTAACAGTAACTGGTTTTTAATGGAAACGAATAAAAATAGTTGTAATGTGAGTAATATGTCCGCAGAAGGTGAATAACACAGAAATAAAATTGAGGACAGTGCAGAAATACTAATCAAAATAAAATGCATTAACTAAAAAAAAATAATAAATCAAATTGCAACTGTAATTGGAATAAAGTTTACTTATCTTGATTTTCGGTTTTCACTCACTCACACTAGGGTTGCCAGTCGTCCCCCGTTTAAAGGAATTGTTCCTTTTAATGTCCTTGGCCCCGCTGCAACGTGCCGGCCCTTTTTCAAAAAATGCAAGAAATTTATTTTCTTATTGATCGGAGCGATATCTGAAAACCATGAAAACAATGTTCATAGGCAGATTTTTAAGGGATGTGAGGTGAATAAAGGTTTGAATTGACCTTAACTTCAAAATTATTTGTTATAAGTTGTGCTGTAAGTTATAACTTATAAGTTGTAGGCTATTAAAACCCGGACGAAAGCTTATTAAAAGTTAACCAAAATAATTAGCAATTAGGTAACATAAAAAAACGTATTCAAATCGTCTATTATAAGTTATTTTAATAAATATCCCTGTTTTCAAATTCAGTAGCCCATTTGCCAATTTTGGGACCTGATCTGGCAACCATACTGCATACTACTATTACTGCAACTTGACTTTGGCTTCTATTTAAATTTAATATAAACATTTCATTGTTATTCTAATAAGTTCGCTGGCGTTTTTTAATCGCAGATCAGCTTTCTCGAAGTTAATTAGTTAAAGTAAATTCAAGGATTTGGCACCCTGGGGATTACCCCGATTGAACAGCACTCACTTCACTACTCTTTGTGTCGCAAATTGCCATTCCCGTCTAACGGGTCGCAAATAGGCCATTAACGACAAACACTGAAAATCCGGCGGGTTTGAAATATCGAGATATACAATAACAATGCACCGGAATTTGAATTCCCGCCCATAAATTATAATTCAAAATATCTTGATGTGGATTAATAACACTCCAAAACTCGTACATAACGTTCGCTCCAGTTTCTCCCCCTCCTCCCACTGAACTCCTTCCCAGTTTCCACCTTAATAAATCAAATCCAGTTTATTGTCTTCGAGGAATGAAATTGTTCTTTTGCCGGGGACTCGGGGAGCCTGTGCAACATGGACCCGCCCGGGCAAGTCCTATTCAAATCGGCCTAGGAGAGCGCCGCTTGCTACTCGGCTCATTATTAATTCCTGGGGCTGTTCCAGATATCAAGACCCGGGTACCGAGAGCCCGCTTTCCATACAATGCCACAAGATGCTGGATCAGGAGTCGCTTTCTACTTGATACCCAGCACGCCATCTTCGGGAACAATGACGTTCCGGAACAATTATTGCTTTCCCTGGTCTAGCTCGCCAGCGCGAGATGCTTTTCCACTGGCGCAGCTTCCGTGATCTTTGACAAATGGCCGAAAGAGGCCGATGCAAGTGCAATTCGCGAAATGATCGTCCGCCTCCTCTCCTCCCTCCGAAATTGCAATACAGCTGCTCGCCCTCAGTTCGGGCCGGGACACGGCTTTTGTTCTACTAAACAATTCCAATTAAGTAGGACACTAAAAGCCACTGAACTTTAATTGTTCGCCGCGGAATATTCGATCCATGAGCACACCCCCGCCGTCGGGCCCGCAGGCAGCTTGGAATATTTGCAAGTCATATCGGTTTGTTCGAATTTTTTAATTAAACTCCACAGATATTGAGGTGGGGTCGTGGCAGAAAACAATTCCGGCCCCATGCATGACCTCCAAGTGTGATGACTTGATATCAAAACTTGAAAGTCGATTAATAACTTCGGCGGCTGTCAAACAAATTCCACTGAATTGAATTTTTGCGGAGGCTGTGATAAATTGTTTCTGACGAACGCCTTTTTACGTGTGCGGTGCGTGAATCGAGGTAGCCCGGATAAATTACCGCGGCGTCAGCACGCAATCCTCAATCATATTTAGATTATTGGATTAGTATCGGCGAATCCGTGGTGCCGGAGGACACAGATGAATCCTACTTCAACTGAGCTCCACTTTTCTGTCGCCTGCGCCCTGCAGAACTTCTTAAGACCCCGGATTGGAATAAAGTATCCAGTGTGGAGCAAGCATTTGATGTCAACAAATTTCACGCCGTTCAAAAGTCGAATTTTAATTAAAAAATATTTTTTTTATGGATCGTAAAAAACAAGGGGCGAATTATTTCCAGTTGAGATTTTTCCCTTGCAATTAACGTGATGGAGTCTTTGAAGAATGTGACGAGGGTGGACGACAGTGAGGGTGCTCCAGGTCTCTGGTGAGTGCTTCCTTTAATATTTTATGGTATAACGCAATTTTTAGAAATTTGCAATATTTCAGTTAAGAGGAAAATTAGAATTATTAGTTCAAGTTGTTAAAATCACAAGAAAAAGCGAACACAGGTGCTTCTAGGATATTTTTCCTAATTGTCCTGTAAGCATTTTCATTTGTGCAATCAAGAAACCAAATCATATTTTGAATTACCTATCTTTGAAATTATGAATTTATAAATTTAGGTATAACTTAAATTATAAAATTAAATTTTTATTTTGCCAGGCGAAAGTTGATAAAACTGACAACAAATATTTTATTATCTCTTTTCCAGAAATCTATGAATTGTACTTGACTGTTGAGAAATATCCGCGGATTTTTTAAAGGGTTATTCCTTATTTGTTTGCTCTTTTGAAAAAAAAAAAGTAAACAAAAACTGTAAAAACTTTCTGTATCATTTGATAAAAAATTCATAATGAAAAATGATTTCCTCTCACCTGCCAGAAGAGTATTCCGCTCTTATAAAACTTCCCCAATCTCGCCTCCAAGAAAGCTCCACATTCAGGGGAAATCGCGAGAGTGGAAGGTCAGCAGTGTTTACACACGTCTCAGGTAACTGAGCTAGTGAGCTCTCGCGTCGTCAATGCACTCACCGTGGACTTGACGCCGCGAAGAAACGCGTTGCGTGAGGACTCCGCATAAAATCCGAATGAGCGGGCACGCGCCGGCCACGCATCTGCCTGCCTCCAAGGGGGGCTCCGCTGAACCCCATAATATTACTGGGGAGAGCACCCAGGCCAGCTTCAAGGGAGTATCACAGGGCCCTCTCATTTATCCATACAAAGCACACTCAAACTTGAGTGACAATCCGAATCCACTCAAAGCGAGAGTAAATTGAAGTTGCTCGGGAAACGTTTGCTTCCAAAACATTGTGGTCTTCAGTTTCTGTGTGAATCCGGTCGGGTACGGTATTAGAGCAGTGAATCCCGTATGGGCGGCTTATATTATCCTAGCTACTTGCAGAAAGGATCTGTTGTGGTGTGAGGACGGCAGGGAGGAATTCAGGCCTCTGCCGCAGATAAGTGAGTCCCGAATTCACGTTTCCGTGAAGTGCGTCCCGATTATACACAATCGTCGGTTTACGGTGAAGTGAGTCCTGTGCTCAATGGGGATATCCTCGAAGTGATTCCTGTGTAGATATTGAAATCGAAAAGTGAGTTTCACGAATCCTCATAAAATTTCAGTTGTGTTTCCAAAGTTGATGATCAACGGTGAAGGATTAAAGACAACACCGATTTGGATTAAGTCACATCCTTGGGGTTAAAGGTTTGTTACTGTTTTCAGCACATTCTTTAGCATGTAACGGTTTGGGAAAATTTCCTAGCTCATGTTTTGACTTTGTAATTAATTCAACACCACCCTGACTTCCCTGTTCAAAGGACCTTCTGGGCTCAATGGAGCGTGACGAGCTGAAACCCACCGAAAAAGGGTTCTCCTCTGGCGACCCGTAGGCAGGATGTAATCAAGAGATACAAATCAAATGGCGCGATAAATTCAAATGTCGCTGATGGCTTCTCTGGCTCCAAACTCAGTCGAGCAAAAGTTGCTCCTTTCGAGGATTTTTGACGGATCCCGAGGAGTTTTGAACTTTCCCCAAAATCTCAGTTCCGTCGCCTTGAGGCTATCAATCAAACTTCGGCAGAATGTTTTCAACATTTTTCTCTTCGCCGGAGTTTTGATTACTTTTCCACTTTTCAACAATTTTCGAAGGAGTTTTCGGTCAGTTTATCTTTCCTTGAAACATCACTCGCTGTGTTTGATTAGGTCTTCCTGTTGCGATTTATTATATGATTTTCGGAAAATGATTTTCCCAAAATGTTTAAAATTTATTTCAGTTTGAAAATGTAAAAAATCTGTTTTAGTAAACAATTTAAAGAAACAATTTAATTTTGTTTTAAAATGTAAATGAATAGTTTTGGAAATTTAATCGCACTTCTTATAGGGTCCAAAGATCTTCAAAATACGTATGCAAAATTTAAAATAAACAATTTGATTTGAAGTGGTGTAATATGACATTTTTGACTTCTGTTTCTTTTTATCTCCTGATAATTATTATTATTTTTTATTTCGAGATTTTTAGAAAAAAAATTTGAAAATAAACACTGCAATATTACCTACAATACGTCCGTTTACAATTTTACAAATAATTCCGATTTCGTAATGAGAGATAGATCCTAGAGGATGTTAACTAAAAACTATCCATGCTCATAATTTAACATCTATGCGTGTGAATGTGGGAAAAATATGGTAAACATAAATTTGCAGACACTTCTAGAGCATTGCTCAACCCGTTCTCATAATTGAGCAAAATATTTTCAACAAAGGAAAAAGAAAACACTTCAACAAAATCTCAGTTCACGATTTGGTTTCGTGCTCGTTTCACAATTTTCATATCACGTGTTTACAATCACTTCCGTGTAAAGTACTCGACCGTCACAATTGCTATGAGAAATGATCCCTTTGCCCACGTTTTATCATTTTTAATTGACCACTTGGATTATTTCGGACCACATAAAAGTGACACCTACAGAACATCCAGACATTTCCTTGTTCTGCTCCTCAAGCCCGATCCGCAGCAGCCGCCTTCAATAACCACAACTTGGCCCAATGCAACTCTAAAAAAGCCGCATTCAAATGACGCGACTACAGTCGCAGTCAGCATTCAACTCCAGCATAAATCTTCATGGCCGTTTGGCAACCATCATTACAGCCATAAATCTCCTCGTAATCTTGGATAATATTTCAAAATTACCGCCAATCTCCAGCATATCGTTTCTGGGCTCCATGGAAATGATTCCTCCTTCCGTTGGCCATTGTCGTGTGCTCGAAACTAGATCGTCACCTACGGGCGAAATGTTTCACGCGAATCGACATTTTTGATTCTCGCAAAAATAAACAATGGCGGCCAAAATCCAGAGTGATTACTTTCGAACCTTAGGCCTATTGTGTCGCCATCTGTAGTTGCGGTGCAACCTTGGTCCGGTGCAGCATGCAGACGCAGCATTAAAGGAATCGGGCGCACTCTGGCAATCCATCAGGGCAGCGGGTCCGTGTCGTATCGATTGGCATTGATTGCGCCGTCGATTATTGCCCACTGGCCAAACTCCGCGAGTCATTGTCGATTTCACACACAAGAATCGAACTAAAGTCGTTCGAGTTCGCAGACAAAACGCGGCCTCAGACCCCGGGCGATTTTCCGCAGATCGGTGTCCATTAATTTTTAAATTGAAGAAGGAGCACAACACTTGAGCCCCAATGGACCTCGAATTTATTGGCTGACCAGATCTCCGGCATTGTTATTCTGGGGCGTATTGAAATCTCAACAAATCCCGGGCGCCAATAAATTCATATCGAGTCATAAAATTGGCATATAATTCACTAGAAATATTCAATTCGTTTGGGGGGCAGTGGCGGAGAGCGGAAATGGTGGCGTTGATTCAATCAAGTGGATATCTGTTCAATTCTTCATCAATAAAATCGACTCGAAGAAATGATTTGAAAAGGTGCAAAGCATTTCCATTATTCAATGGTTATTTATCGATTACAATAAAATCGAAATCAATTATGGAATTAGTAGGGTTGCATTCAATTTCCAAAACTCACCTTTGCTTTTGTAATCACTCAGTAATACATCATTTATGACTTAAAGTGCTTCTTAAGATTGATAGATTTTAACCCTTTCAAACACTAAATCAAAACGATATTAAAGTTTTTTTTGTAATCAACATCACGTCCATTGCTTAATTAAAAATTCCTTCAAATATTTAAATAAATAGAGATCAATACGTTTCGATTTTTCCAGCAGTTCCAATTAGCTTTGAAATAAAACAAATCAACAATCTTCAGTCAATTCTCGTCTCATCATCCGAATCTGGGCCAACTTCACAAGCTTGATTTATAAACAAAATTTCATAATGAAGATGCAGATCCAAATAAACATCTTTCAGCATCTTTCTAAGATTTCATCTCGTGTAAACAATCCCCAAAATCCAAATGAACATCAATCGATGAATTATTGCGATACTCTCAAAAATGACCGTGTGGCTGGAATCAGATCCCGCAGGAACAGCACTTAAAACGATATCATTTCATTTTATGTCATCGCTCTTCGATTTTTTGGTTTTCTGTAAATATTCTTCCTGTTGATGATAACGGTCCAGCTGAACTCTCAGCGTCTCTCTTTTGGGGTCTTCGCTGTCTTTCCAACCTTATCAAATTCGCTGACATCTCAAGTAGGCTGTTTATCTTTCCGTCCATTAATCAAGGCAATGTGTGACTGGAATTTACATTGACCGACACTCTCCTGATTGCTGGGTCATGTGACGTCGTGACGGTGTGTGGTCAATGCTGCAGGGATCACATTTTCAAGCCTTCACTTTCTTGAATAATATTGATGCATATAATTCTGTTCGCTGCTTGTGGCCTCCCGAGGTGACAACTCTTCCCGGGTTCAAGTTCAACTAAGTTTGATATCAGATATCATTATATTTTATTTCCTTTTTAAAGACATTTAAAAATTCAAAGTATCTCACTACCAGGCAAAAAATAATCCAAAATAAAATGCTATTCAATATATTGTTATCAATTGTACAAAATGCATTCAGTGCATTTCTTGATAGCTCCACCATTTCCGAATACAAAAACTCTGCTGTCTCATCAGAAATGTATTAAATTCGCAACAGCAGCACATTCTGTATTTAACTAAGCCAATGACTGCTGCAGGAGCAAAACATTTATGTTATGTGTTGAATCCTGTGCATTTCGCTGCATTATTGTTCTGCAGTGGTAGAGTAATAAATGAACATATAGACAAAGGGATTCGACGGAACCACGCTCTCAACCGTAAGGACTTTATGTGTAATGCAACAATATTGTGAATGCAGGACAAACTTGGCAGATCTCTGTGGAGGGGTAATTGACTCCTTTCTGCCAAGAGCAAGGATGCACTTATCGTAAGAATCTGTACAGCAAAATATTGATTTTTGAATACACTACACGTGTTTTCTTTTCATTTTATCCTGTGGATTAAAGTCAAAATGAAAAAGGATTTCTGTTGGTATGATGCTTAGAAAGGAATTCTGTTGCATTCTGGAGAATTATGTTTAAAAAATAATGATATGGAAAATGTTTAGAGGAAAAGCAAATTCATTTTCTGTTGGGATTTTAGGAAACTGCATTGAATTAGTTTGGTTTATCCTTGAATTTTGTATGCTAATCGTAAAAGGGTTAATTTTGCTTTTTCATTGGATTTTCCCCTGTGTTTGTTTTCGGGGTTATGGCAGTAATAATGATGGTAATAATGACACTTCGGTTGGGGTGAAGAACACAGTTCGTCGAAAGAAATGGAAATCATAATTAAGACAAAATAAGGGTGATGAAAAAAAGTGTTGAGTTTATGTTGAACAATGAACATGTGTGTGTGCAATATTGTGTGTACAATTCAAGTTTACAAGTGTTCATAAAAACGACTTATAATTGTAAATGAAAAAAAATATATATAACCTTATGTTAGTTCAATGAAAATTCAAGCACAAAATCCTTGGCCTACCTACGTCAAAAGAGATTAGATGAGAGTGGAAAAACCATTAGGAAGTAAAAACACGATGTTTCCGATGAGGAACAAACCCTAACGAAAACAGGAGGTGAAAGCATGACACGGAAATGTCCTTAATTATCCGTTTCTACCGCATCGATGAACTTTCATGAGCAGCTGTCGGTGAAATCGTTAAAAACTTTAACAGGATCTACGCACATTATCCATATGCCACCCAAAGCATCCTCTGTTGTTCTGCTTCATCTACTCTAATCGGAAATATTTCCGATAAAATCAGGGCGAGAAGCGAAGGGTCGAGGGACAACTGGGATATGTTTAGGGATGATGTACGAATAATCCCAGCAGCCGAAAAGTCGTCCTTCTACGAATCCTGACAAGATTTGTATCTCGAATTGATTTGCTTACGCATATTCGGTGTCTCTAACTGTGCCTGAAGGACATTTGTCTGTAGTACATTCGAGGAGGGTTCGTGTTGCGTACTCCGGCTGAATGGCATTACTGTACAACTACAGATTAGGGGTTGACACAACCGTTTTTCAAACGTGTACAATTGTACATCCCCCGTATTGTGATTTGTAGCTGAAATCGAGCCGAAGGGTACGGGAATCCAGCCAGGTAGGACACGTATAATAGGGAGCCACCATTTTCATTTCGATAAGGGATCATGACACATTGAAAAAAAATTGCAAAAGCCTGATTTTTTTGTGGTCAAAAGGATGAATTCGCTTGGAAAGTAATAAGACGCCATTATTTCGGAAGGAAGTCAATTTTCCCCCACCAGAAAAGATGGAACAATCGTGATTTTAATGGAGGCGAGATTTTCCAATTATATTTCCTCGATAGTCCATATGGGTCCTGTGACTAGACAATCCTGCAGGATGTGAGGAATTGCCGACTCAGGGCCCACCATATGTGTGTTCACCCTTGAAACTGAACATTATGGGTAATAACCGATTTATAGTGGCACAGATGCGACCCGACTTTATTAGGGAATCGTTTCCAGTTGTTAAGGTGTCAGATTTCAAGGAGGACGGGAACGTGCAGGATTCGAGTCGGTTTAGTAGAGACACAGGATGTAATGATGACTTGTTAAATAAGGGTGGATTAAAGGATTCATAGACATTCTTCGAAGAACTAATACCTCCGAAATCTCTTTTACCACCTGTCCAACCATAATTTGAATTCTAGTCATTTAGATCCTCTTTTCGAATATAATACAACTATTTATTCAGTTCAACACAATGCGGAAAATTCCTGGGTTTATTTAAATATCAAATTTAATTTAAATCATATCAATTTATTCCAATTACTTTTTTACAATCTCCTTAAAAATAAAATAGTGAAACACCTTTAAATTTGTATCCTTCGAAATCGTGCAATTAAATAAAATTCAGAAATTGGAAAATAAAACGAACATATAAAACTGGCAACCAATCCAAGAAATCATTTATTGATTTTACCATTTCTTCGACGAGAAAACGATTCAATCAAAAAACAAAAGTAAAAAAAAAGAAGAAGAAGCAAAGGATTATGGAAGGTGGACGACTTGTGGATGTTTCCGAAGCATGATATATTCCTTTAACATTCTTTCGACTTGCCAGTTTTATTGATTCACCGTTCGCTCTGATGGTGCAGTAAAGAGGTGAAAACAATCGAGTTCCACCCCTTTTTTCATACCTTTTTATATTACAAAAGATTTTCATCTCCATCGACGATGTAAATATGTGAGTTTTCTGGCGGCGGCGTTTCAGTCAGCCCACGAGGCGACACGCGTACAACACGGAATCGATAACTCATCAAGGATCAGTCATAAATTTTGAAGAAAAAAATATATATAAAAAAAACACGAAAGCGGATGTCGCACTCTTTACTGTTATGGATCTATGAGCCTCCGGAGAAGACAGCAAATCGTCTTGACATCGGAATTCCAAGCGGTAATTAGTCCAGAAATACATGTTCTCTGTGCCGGGAGCCGAAAGAGGGGACCGGAGCAACAACAGCTCCGGGTGTGGGCACATCAAATCATATTCGAAAATAGATCATCCCGAGAATCCTTAGCAGCTCCGTGAAATTCCGCGGATATCGCTGCTGACTGCATCCGAGTTGACTGGGCTCACGAGAGTGCACTCATTTTCGATATCAAAAGGCATCGATTCTCCTCCAATTAAAAAACAATCAGGCCGCGATGATATCGCGATGCAAAATGTCTGAGCAAAATGGCCAGGGGAAAGGAGATGCCATCGAACCTGTCTCCCGGGACTTCTATCCGGAGTTCATGTATGTTCCTTTTTATTCGTGAAATGCTTCTTACCCGCCCGCGGCATCCGCCAGCAAGGAGCACGACACTGAGCGACGCGGAGGATGAAAAGCAGAAAGACGGCATCCGAAAAAAGCAGATTACCATCGATTTTCTACCAACGATCAATTTACTTAATTAGTAACACGTTTCCACATTATTCCGCTTGTCCGCGTGATTTCTTACACTTTAATCCCGGCTGTGTTTCGCGGCCATTGTCAAAAATTCTGCACCCATCCAGATTGGGTCCATGCAACCCCACCATAAATTCTGGGGGAATATTCGCAAGTGCATCTGCAGAATTCACTCTAATTGCGCTGTCATCTTTGTTTGACCCTCGTAATTTTCGCATAATCAGCAGCATTCAGGGATGAAAGATGAAACTCGCAAATTTCGGTGTGATATTAATTTGGATAAACGTGCTAATGATTTGCATTTTATGACTCATTTGCAATCGCTGCTGCTTAACGAGCTGCGGGAGAGATTATGTCAGCTCGGAGCTGGTGCAGTTGCATTCAACCTGACCGCGGGAACTGCTCAAGGAGTCGACTGCTGCAAGCCACCTTCATTCCGGCTATTAATCAGGATTTTATATGCACTCAAGTTCATTTACCTGCCCTTGCGAATCACCTGGACAGGTGGAATCTGAACATGGCGAAGGACGCGAAACGAAATCATTTCGAATTGATGGCGATGAATGATTTTTTACTCGTTTTTATTTTTGTTCGGTTAATCTGACCGCAAAGCAAACAACACTAATGATTGCCAGTTGCGAGATAATAGCCATGATTCCCGGCAACAACAACAAGCTGAACAAGATTTGAGTTTGTGGAATTCAGTTTTATTTTTTGTCCGATGATCTTCAATTTGAAAGGATTACAGGATTTTTATCAAGTCAGCCTTAATTTCCGTAATCATCATCGCGAATTGATTTTGTTCATGCCACCTGCTTACGAATTAATGCTAAACTAAGTTAAAAAACCTATTAACTTCTAAGGATTTCAGGAATAAGTTATGAAATAAATTTCTAAATCTAAATGATGTTCTAATTTTTCAAAAATTCTGCCATTAAAAAAAATTTCTATACTTCACTTTAATTTTCTATTTTATCACATAATTTTGTTCAATATATCCCAAAATATTTTACACTTTGCCATAAAACTAACAAAAAGTATGTTACTAAAATCGAATATAAAAAAAAATCTACACAGAACAGTAAATTTTGGAATCGTTTGCTCTTCCGTTATTTATTGATGATCCCAAAGAAGTCATAACTGGATTCAAACAGGGTTTAATATCATCTTCGACTATTAAATAAACACTGCATACGTGCCCTCACCCCTAATATAAGCCATCCCTGTTGTTTTTTATGGCGCAACGTCATAAACTCATCAAGTCCCTGAAGTCGTATTTCTCGAGCATAATTTAGGAGGAGTTTTTATAGGAAAAACTGTATAAATTTTTTTCTGATTTTATGGATCATTTTTTGTGAGATTTTATGTATTTTCAGATATCCATGGAAAAAATATGAAACAGTTTTTTTCCAAAATAAAACCAAGAACAGTTTCCCTACAGAGAAGCGGAAGAAATTTATTTTTTCTGGTTTTCTTTTGTCGGTAACTGCAACATTTTTATTTCTTTAGTTTTTAATGTCTCGTTTTTCATCACTTTGATCATTTTTTTTTAATGTGAAAAGCTCTGCATTTGTATCGAACTGTTGCAAGAGATGCAAGTTTTTTTTTTTTTTTGTTCAGTTTTTATTTTCATTTCTTTTTAAAACAACAGTTTGATGTTTATCCATGGTCTACAAAATTGCTTAACAAAATCCGTCCTTTAATTCTCACTTATTGCAATATTTGTGTTATCGATCGATTAAAACAGACATAAATGTTATGACTGATTTGCAATACAAAAAACACAACAAGTACTCTGTTTTTGATAATACCACAAAAACTAAAGCAATCCATAAACATCTGTTTTGAACGAGAATTTCCTACAAATATTTCTTTGTTTTGTAAATATGTTCTGATTAAGTACTTAAAACAGTTGCTATAAGTAATAACAATTTTCATTTACTGACGAATTTCCTGGGTAAATTACCCAAGTTTAAAATTCAAACGTTTTGAAATAATAATTACGACGAATTACAACTTTCCGAGGACCTGATGTGTTTGTTGTTAATATTCCACTTAAAGCAGTTAATGCAAGCCAATTACAGTCACGAACTTCGTCAATTTATCGAGACACAATCGTTGTTTGCTGTCTTTCATGGAGGTATTGGGGGTGGTTTGATTACGCAATTAATAATGGTTTATAGTGTTGTTTCAATCGAAGGGAATCTAATCGATTTTTGAACTAAATCATTTATGAGAGTTATGAAGATTTTGAAAACAATATTTATCGTGTTTTGGTGATAATTTGCGTGTACAAACATTTTTAAATTTTTGACGAAAAATTGTCATGAAAAACTGGGAAAGTGGAATTTTTTAAGGAAAATTTGATATTTTTTATTATGAAATATTATTGGAAAATACAAAATGTCGGATATTTGAGCAGTCTCTCGCATAAGAGAGCATACCTGATTTTTGTGCAGCAGAGATTCAAAGTAATAATTTCCATCGTAAAAAGAGAAATTTGTTTAAACTATTGAAAACATATGTGAAATAGGAAAATAACACGTATATTTACAGCAATATTTAACGAAGGAAAGTTAATATTCGTATCAACATTTTTGACGTATAAAAATAATTCAGCCTTATATGGCAACATTAAGAAGGTGTTGCCCAATTTTACTCTTGTTCGAGCTACACCTTTAAATTTATTGTGTCAAATTTCAATCCTCTTGCTCCAAGTGTTCTCGAGTTATCGTCTGGCAGGCAGAAAAACAACAGACAGACAGACGGACATCCATAAAACGGTTTCTGTTCTCTTCCCAATCATGAACATAGGCCTTTTTTGTCACCATTATTTCTTTGCGTTGCACACGTTCGCTCAAACCTAATAGCTATAAGCTACGTATAGCTAAGTTATAAAAATTGCTTTCTTCTTCCTTTATCAATGTAAAGTGCTTACAGTGATGCGCAAGATGGCGATTGTGAATGCTAAACAGATAGTATACTTTGTGTTCTCTATATATTGTATAATCGTTGTATTAAAATGATTTGAAATGACTGGTTTATAAATTATTGAAATTTTTGCCATCTTCAGTATATAACTATATGCTATACTATACCTAATTATTTAGAAAATAATTTACGTTTGTGAAAAAATCATGCACAATGGAATTTCCATTAAATAAAAGCCAAAAACAAAATAAAAACTTTCCAAGTAATTTTTGATTTGCCAATGGTCGAAATTGTCTTTTTCTCACAACTCTCTCCAGCAGCAGTCAAATCAAAGCGTAGCATTTCCTCTTTCGTTACCGTAAAACTCCTTGCCACCCGGCCAAAATGCTCACTATTCTGGTGCGAAATTGCCGTTTGTAGTCGTCCTCAGGTAAATAATGCTGTTCGTGTCGAATACTTGCACTGTGCCCAGCCTACAAAGCCGCGCCGAACACATTGGAGCTGGGGCGGCTCATTGTGATTAAGAGCCACTTCCGGCGGTGTCATCTGAGTTATGAGCTGAAAACAAATAATAGAGCAGGCTCCTCAGATGTGGAATTGGCCTTTGTGCCAAAATGGTCCTTTGTGCGCCAGGAGAAAGCCCAGCAGCACACGCCATTCGGTTGTAAATGCGTAGGATTCAGGTAAACGATGGCATGTTTTTTTATCTTACTTCTTCATCCTTTCTTCCTGTATTCAAGGCGCACACATTTGTGATGAGATAACGAACCAAGGCAGTTAGTTCTGCTGCATCTCAATGGGGTTCCATTTATATTTCTGTCCGGTTTCCTTATTGTGGTGCCTTATGGAATGTTTTTCGGTAGGGTGGATTTTCACGTTTGGTTTGGCTAATGACGAATGGAAATTATGCTATCAAGGACTCTTGAAGACAGGAAATGCCAAACATGAAATTTTATGTTGTAAGTTACTTCACGTGCCGGTGGTGTTTTACACGAAATTGTTCGTTTTGTTCATTAATTTATTGAAAATGAATTGATTGCCGTCAACTCTGACGTTTTCCATTTTCCCAAGTGAATGGTGAATGCCGTTTTCAGCCAGACGGAAAATCCAGATAAAATTAAAGTTATCGGTTACAGTTTAGGGTGTGCACCCGGGCACCCAAACAGTGTCAACCAAATGTCGGCATAAATCTCTGGGGTTCCGTTGTGTTGCCCACGTTCATGACACGATCGAACATCAAAGTGGAATTACCGATCGTGGCGGTGTGGCTAATCGATACTGTATTGATCGTATTCGTCCCAACCAACTCAAACATTCTATGGAAAATGTCAACATTTGGAATGAAGACAATGAGGTATGTCTACAAATTTTTAGACATGATCTGACTGCAGGCTAATTTGAAGTGCCAAGTGAAACGAATGGGGTCGAAGATAAGAAATTTATTTCTTGCATGGTTGCAACTGTACAAAAAAAAATTTGCCTCTATCTACGGCGATTTTTTGTTTAGTTATGCAGTAATCTAGAACTAGGATGAGTGCTCTTTCAATGCTTAAATCATATCGTAAAGCTCTACTCAAAGGATCTCTTTTCTACACTCTTTCAAAATGTGGAATTTCTATTTTATAACAAATTTAAATCCAGATTTCCAGTTTCAATTTCAATTATCTGAATAAGTAAAACAATCTTCATTTTGCACATCTAGTAACAGAATTATCCTTTTAACGTGAACCACAATCAGGCACAGTGAAATATTTATAAATGTTATTTCATCCCCTCGAAATGCATTCGCTTGGACTTGGTCCAGATCGATTCACTCCATCTGGATTAAATCATAGCCCGAATTGGCAAATTCAAAATACACAATTTGTGTTGTACATAAATTTACCTGTGGCTAACCAAACTTCATTTAAATCTATTTATGTTGGAAAATAAATTGCATCGCATAAAACCGCACGAGTTTTCCCACTCATGGTCAAATCACGTACCCTTAGTTGAGCATTTTGAATTTTCATCCTTAGCATTATTGTTGACATCAAAATTATAGAGTAGAAAGCCACAAAAATAATTTTTCGATCAATTTCGCATTGCTGGCATCCACAAACTGCAAGAAGGGATAAGGAGAAGGAGGGAAGGAGTCAAAGAGGCCATCGGCCGATTGTTGTGTTCACAGATCGCAATTGTAGTCACGTTATACTTTAGTAAATTTTTGTATGGTGTGCGGTCAATGGATATACCCTCCCCCCTCACACCACCACCCCCGTTTGGGTATGCAAAACTCGTGAATTTCACATATTCAACTGAAAATTATTGAGAAAATGCCGAAAGCAGCAAATTACAGCTGGAGGACTCCATTCTATTGCCGATGCCCAATTTTGATGATGACTTTCAATGGTGTGATTCACGGCAGGCGCGCATTTCCCTGTTCGCCTACTGTCACGTTTCTGTCCGGCACTGGGGAACTTCGGGGCCCCAAATTACAGTCATTTCGGGCATTAAGCAGTTTTCACCATTCGAAAACATCATATCGAAGGTGTTGCATATATGTGAAAATTTGTTGAAACTAACAACAACAACGAAAAAATATTTTCGACAATTTTATGAGATCATCTCTTTCAAATTTTATTGTACAAAAGTTTCATATTTTCATATTTTTACAGGGATAACGAGAACGCCATCGTGAAAAGGCGACCAACAGGAGCTGAATACTCCATCTTGATCTGCCTGCGTTCACCGGCTCCAGACAATAAGGACGACAGTTGTGGGGGTGGTTGTGGTGCTTCAGGTTCAGGGAAGGTAGGAGACTGAGAAAAGTACATCCCGATAGCAGCAACAGCAAAAGCTAACAAACCATCAGCGACTGAAATAGAAAATTGAATGCACATGAGCTCGGAAAAGTCTCCGACGTGAAAATGCGAGAAAAAGGATTCCCTCCTGACGTTCGTGCATTGAAAGTGTCATAAAAATTTTGAAATTTATTTATGCTGTCGTTCGGACATGAGCCATGTTCCGATTATTGAGGACATATGTACGTTGTGAAGGTCCCGACTTTCGTTGTGCCCAGCAAGAAGACTTTCTCGACTTTTAATCCAGATATATAAACTCACCCTTTGTTGAAGTGCTTAAGTGATTTGTGGAATGCAAGTGAAAATGTTCGTGTAAAGTGGATCCTTGCTGATAGTGTTTAGTGACCGACGACACAATGCCGGGCCGAGCGAAAGGACTCCGTGCCCAGCAGAGCACTGGATTCGGACTTATTTTCCTAACATTTTGGATTTATTGCCTGGCCACAGCATCTGGTGAGTACCGCCACTTGTTTTCTCCATTTCTTTTTTTCATCCCGCGATGGCTGCTGTTTTTTTATTCGATTCATTTTTATTTCTCCCCATTGTGCTGAGCCGAGTCCACTTTAATTGTGGCTCTCTGTTTCCTTTTGAACTTTAAAAGTCCGACACACCAGAACAAATCTCTGGGTTCTGGGAATCGAAGGAACACTCCTCATTTCTAGAAATATTAAATTTGTATGGTAATCCGAGACTGGAATGCACCGTCTAGTCTGGGGATCATAAGTTTTATGTTTCCTTATGACAGCGAGAATGGTGCTCGAGTTGTGCTGGCCTTCCCCTCCCCGCGCATAATGTGGATGCTGCTGCACTCTGAACCAAATGGGTGAATCCCCTTGGGTTGTGTTGCTGATGTACCAAGGCGCGGTAATAACCATGTCATAATGTACCACATCCGAACGACTTGTAATATATCTTCTAGCAATCGCATTTGAATGTCTATTATTGATCCTGACAGTTTTAAATTTAGCATTTTCCTCCTCTGCTAGGTCAAAAATGTAAACAGCCTTTGAATAGGCAGTTAATTTTCAGTTTGTAAACTCCTCAACAGGTAATTAGCATGCTAAATTACAGTAGTGCACCTATTACCGGGCATTTTATGAGCTAACGAGCAAATTATGGCATGCGTATGCAAATTATTACGTGTATGAAATTGATAATTACACTCTGGATACCTAATATTTTGATGGGAAACAGATTGATGTGAAGGTTAAGCAAAACTACTCAAATTTGAAACGGACACACATTGTTTTGGCTGGGAAATTTATTACATCACTGAAAAAATTTAAAAAAAAAAATGTAGACATAGTGGGACTGGCTGCCGGAAGTAGAAAAGGTACATACTTCTTTTAACAGCCCTGACTGCGTGCTTTTCAAGGATTAAAAAGTTGCTGAAAACGGAGAGGCAGGACGGGGATTAATATTCTAATAAGTATAATAATAATATTATTTGAGATACCTATGTGAATTTAAGAATTAACATTTTGATTTATTTTAAAATGTTAATTTTCATTTTTTCGTTTATTGACAAAATTATTATTTTTATTTTAGAAATAGTACGCATATTTTAATTAATATTTTTAATAAAATTTGATTTGCTACATTAATATCTTTAATTTCATATTATCTTCTATTACGAAAATAACCACTTAATTATTGTTATCATTGCATTCTAAAAATGAAACATTTGGTTTGCGATAACTGAATTAAAAATCGAGTACTTTTGAAAAAAATTTAGCCAAATATTTTATATAATTTTATACTTCGAGCAGCTATATATCAAAGGGTTACATTCAATTTAAAGATTTCATCTTGATTCTAGCATTTCTTATGTTGCTGCAATGAAACTTTTCTTGTGTTTATCAGTGAGAAAGATAACATTTTCAAGATGCCAATATTAGAACGCAGCATGACTTTGGCATGATCGCATGCGACAGTATATATTCCGAACGTCATTTTTACCCTCAAAGTTATTTATGGTAGTTATTATAGTTTCGCTAAAAACTTATATAACTGTATACAAAATCTATCTGACATATGCTTATATGCATATTAAATTAATATAAATTTCACATCAAAATTCATATAATGGTTAAACATAGAAAATTGCAACATTCAAATGAAATATGTAATAACCACCCTCCCATGCCCTCCCGCAGCAACCAGCCCCCCTTTGTACACAAATTCGAAAATCACGCATTTTAACGATATTCGGGTGAAAAAAGTCTGTAATAAAGTTTCTTATAGAAGACAAAAGAAAGTATATAATAGTACCTACTCAGCAAGAGCTTCAAGTTGATAGCACACAATTGGACAATCCTAAGGGGTGAAGGGGTGTAGCTACCACTCTCTGGAAACGAACCCCATTCTCTCATTCTAAATCAAAAAATACTCCATGCAAATCCATCCACGTTTACTACCCTAAAACTCTTCCCAATATTTCAAACCTTGACGAATATCACTCTCGCACACAATGTTATTTAGCCTGCAAAAAATTTACACGTTAGTCCTGCCAAAAGAAATATTCTCCTACAAAAATATTGTTTTGTCTGAAAATGTTGTTTCCAAATTTATTCCATGCTTTAAAAAGTTCTTCAATATGTTTCAAGTATACGGAAACATCAATGTGTTGAAATTACTTATCATTCTTCACATTACATCCCATTTCCCATTTTCCACGGTATAAACCACATCAAAGTTGACCACAATGATTGCCCTTACCCCGCATCAATCCGGGGATTGCCAAATAAAATCAATTCCTTTTTGGTATCAATATGCCATAGAATGTAATTCAAACTGTATGGACGAATAAGATTGCAAATACACACAAAATTTCACCGCATTTCTCTAAAAAATTCAAGAAAAATTGTTTTCATGTACAAAGAGTATCCCACCGTCAACCAAGTTCCATGTTATGGAAAAAGAATTTTCAATCAACAGGAACTTGTCGGCATCAGACAAAATTGAATTACACATCAAAGACAGGTCCTGAAAGCCTTAATATGATTTTCACGTCGTCTTGTGTTGCTCCTGTAGAACTGAACCAAAGATACAAACAAAGTAAAGTGAGATTCTATAGTTACAGAAACTCTCGGGAGGGTATCAAGAATTGGGTTCAGCAGAAGATAGAGCTTCCGTCTCGGCACAATATCAGCGGGAGAGAGTAGAGTAGATGGGAACTTCCAGGATGATAGCACTCAAGTAAAATATCTCTGGGGGTATCCTTTAACGCGCATCGATTTACCACCAGCAAGTAGCGTTTCCCAATAAGTGGTGATCCTGATTCTCTGTGTAATTCCCGTCGCAAAAATGTTTCCCTGTTCTTTTATCCTTAGTTTTCGTGAATCATCTACGATGTCAGAAGTTGATAAACTATGCAAAAAGCAGTTGCAAAATTTGTTATGCATGACAACGTATTAGGACGAGATTTATATTTTGATTTTCACACCACAGAGCGATCCGTGGGCCCGACGAACTGTGACCATTAATCTTCCACTTGTGCCCAGACCTGGCAAAAGGCAGCCGCGTTCCTGCAGCTACCACTAAAAGTCAGCATCAGCAGACCGAGTGGGAGTGCAATCTGAGGAGGATCAAAAGTGCATTCCGTGCACACGCACATGCACAAACACCTCATCCCATGCAGTTCCACTCCGCAAATCTGAATGGATGTTTCGCTGTGCGAATTCAGCCCCCACCGCTGCCGACGAACCCAGTCCACTTCAGTATCCGTGGTCCCCTGTCATTTGATATTCTCTGAGATTAGCTAGCACCCCTGGACGCGACGTAAAATGTCGCGCAAACCTTTTTTATTTTAGATAAGGAAAACTTATGAGCATGATCCACTTTCCGACGCCTTTCATCTTTCGCGTCCAGATTAATAACGTCGGCCCCAAATGGTTCCCCATTTTGTCGGCACACATCCCCGACGAAGGCGCTAATAAACGCCAAGCGTTTTGAACTATCTGACAAACGACGACAAATGGTGTCAGCTTTGCAGAGCAATATGGCCGGAATTTCCTCATGGGAAATGCAAGAAAATAACACTTTAGATGAAATCATGAAACCAGAGCAAATTTAGAGGGTGCAGGGCCATGATGAGGAAAGTCTTTCACACACTTCCACATATCAACTCATAACAGATACTTTCATTGGTGATTCATCACCAACGATGACAACAAATGCTGGTGATATCGGCGAAATTTCGATCTATGTTAAGTGATCCCAACGAGGAGCATTGTGGGAAAGTTGAAAGAAACATCTGGACTTTTTCAGGGTCTCAAGTACAGCAGAATTAAATTGGGTGTGTCTTGGGGAAATTTGAATGACGCTCAAACTGATATGGTAACACCATTTTGAGTATAATGACGGATTTTGAAACTTTCCCCAAACATTTCACGCAATCTGAACAATGTCAAGGCAGCCGCCTTCAAGTCAAGGTTGTCTGAAATGATTCAATCGCAATTCAGCAATCGCAAAAATTACGAAAGACATATATAAGTTAGAATTAGAAAAGACATAATACTAATACTTATATGGATTTGTATTTTGAAGTTTTTGTGTTTGGCATTGAGATGCCCATATTTAATATTATTGGGCATTTCCATGAAACCTGAACCAAGTTCAAGAAATTTCGGAGCCGTCCATTTACGAATTTTCACAATAGTAGAATAAGGTGCATTAATGACTTCCCTCAAGGTCTCAGCTAGTAGTCTAGTTCATAATTATAGTCTTCTTTCAGTATGTGTTGTCCTCCAAATCGCTGGAAATATCCCGTTTGAATTAGAACGTTATCAACTAAACTGCATAAAATGCTTGATCACTGGATGTAAGGGACGAAGTTTTCATTTCAGTTATAATTAAAAACTTAAAGTAATTCTTATTTTATTTTTATAATGAGCAGCAACAACGCTCATTCGGAATTGCAAACAAGCAATAAGCAAATATTCCCCAGAATCAAGTTCTAAGGGCGTGTGTCCACTTGCAAATAAAATTGAAGAAGCTAAGTAGCTGCTTCTGCAATTTTTTCACCTGTGGGAATTTTCACTGCAAGTGGACTTGCAGAAGTTTTCCTGACTAGCGGAAGTAACTTCTGGCACTTGACAGCAAGAAGTGGAAACACGACTGCTAGTTACTTAGGAACTTGCATAAGTTTTCATTATTGTGTATTGTATCATATAAATGGCTACGCAAAGAGAGAAATTTATTTGGTCAAGTGAAAAAACAATATTATTAATTGAATAAGTGGAGTGTGTCCCTGAGCTATGGGATACAAAAAGTACTGACTTTAAAAACATGTTAAAAAAACAAAATACAATAGAACATATTGCTGGTGAGTTCGTTACTACTGAGGAAGAAAAAACATAAAATACATAATATGAGGACACCGTTTTCTCAAGAGTTAAATAAAGCCAAAAAAAAAAAAAAAAAAAAAACTGGGCAAAGCTCAGATGAGGTATATAAAAGTAACGAAGAATAAACTAGAAGTCTGCCTCGTGGCGAGATAGAATAGAATTTTGAATTTTCCCGTCCTCTTCCACCATTGTATATACACGTATGTGTATGACATTCTCAAAAATTTTATTAGTTGAGTTGGATCCTCTAGTTATTATTGTTTTAATAGTGTAGGATCCACTTTCGCACTGAAATTCTTTTTTTTTTAAAATTTGATTTGTTTCAATATTTTATGTATTAACAATACAGCAACGACAGCAGCTTCTCTAACTTTTAAGCACGGCATTTTCATAAAAAATGATCACAGCTCAGTGGAAATACTTCTGGAAGCAATTTCAGTATGTGCCAGAAATGAACTAGCAAAAGTCACTTGCGGAAGTAAACTTGTAGAAGTTTTCCTGTTAGTGGAAACTCCTTCAACAAGTACCTACTTGCAGAAGTACTTGCAGAAGTTACTTGCAAGTGGACACACGCATTAAGTTAACCAACTTTGCAATTGCCTAAATAAGCGCATTCCATTGAAGCGCATGTCGCCTTGCATTGTCAGCCTGGGGAATCAATGGAAATTACCGATCGATTGGAAAGACAGCGCCTTATGGGAGGGCCTATCTGGCCTATAAAATCAATGAGGTCTCAATTAACGAGATCAGACAGTTATACATTTCATTCAAGTTGTTTAGCCTAAAGGTCTGTTTTCAAAGTAAGTAAAGTTCAAAAGTGGTGCTAGTTGAAATAAAGTAACTTAAAAGTGGTGAACCAGCCTTTAACTTAGTTATAGGGAGTTAGTGACCTTCGCCAAGGAGCAAGCATCCCCAACTCCTTGCCGCCCACTCACGCACAAATATAATTAAATTTATAAAATAAAGTTAACACTTTCGAATTTCAAAAAAAAAAAAATTACAAATAAACTGTACACAAACATGTCATTTGGTGCTTGGAGTCAAATGTTTGTGAATTATTTCCATATATTCTGGAAATTTGGATTCATTGTACATTCCACAAGTGCCCTGCGTACGGACTTTCGGAGAGTGCCTATAGTTTAATTTTTGATACCCGGACAACCACCCTCTATCCTTTTTTCGCTTTGTTTGATCAGTCAAATGTACAACCAGTATAATGCTGCAATTATTCACAAACCAATATTAATTATTTGAAAACATCAATAACTTGCAATAAGGTCTTAAATATATTTTTACACCTAGCCTTCAGTCAAACACACAAAAACAGAGTGATGCTAACTAAATGGACTGACTCCTCGCAAATGAACAAAAAAGACACTTTAATTTTAATTTTGTTTAATAATTTTCGCATTTAAAGCTCACTTAGATAGGCATTTCTTTTTAGATAAATTGCAAATAGGTACATGTATTTGTGAAACGTTTTCTAAAAATTTTCTAATAGCAACAATTATTAAATTATCTTTCATTTCACAATTGTGTCAATTAAAAACAATTAACATAACAAGAAACATTTATGAACTGACAACTGGTTAGCCACTGTATTAATCTTCTTACTGCTAAACGTGCATAAATATAACACTTATAATCCGTGATTCGCCATTTATTTAAACTGAACTTATAGTGCAGACTAATTTTTGTGATGACCAACGCACAAACAAACGGTGCAATTGTCTCCAAGCGTTTCATTCGTGTTGCATCTGCATTCTCCTCACATTCGCCATGAACATTGCATAACCATATGCCCCTTGAGCAACCTTAAAATCATACTTAAGTTAATAAAGTTAACACAAGTGAATACCTCATTTTTCGTACAGAAACAAAGGTTTGAAGAGTTAGATCTTGAAACCCTCCAATGAAGAACGCTTGCGCGTGCTGCGCCTTCATGAGGAGCAGGAGCACCATTTTTTTGTTCGAAATACTCTCGAGTTCATACCAATAACTGTCGTACAAAGCGGTTGCGAACTCCTCCGTCTTAGTTATAATTATTTGACCCGCGAAAGAATAAAGACACACAAGGCAAAGTAAATAAACAATTGGAATCAATAGTTTTTCTGTACTGTCCTGCAAATGATATATACATTACAATTTGATGATTTCTAGTTTTGAAAACGGCAATAAGCAAAAACAGAATTACCACAACGACTCCCGAAATACAGAAACACAACATTCCAGTTGTTGTTATGATAAGTAATAAAAGCGACATTTTAAAAACTTTTCTGCAACGGGACATAAACACCGTGAGGTTTCTTTGTGTCTTGGCAATGTCCTGCAGGAGTCTTCTCTGTTTCTCCTCCGTGTTATATTCGCTCCTTTTGTCTCCAATAAAACAGCAATGACGTGTGCAGAGTTCCAATTGCGATGAAGCGAACGCACAAATCAATAGGAATAAAATGACGTGACTTGCATAAAATGTTGAGATGGTATAAAATTGAAAAAGTTGAAGTAAATAATTAATTTCATATCCTGGATGAGTTTTATAACTAAAACCATGAAAAAAATATTATTAATGCTTAATTTAAATAAGAACTATTTAAATATTTACGGTATTCCGATTATAGGTACCGCCACCGGAGATCTCATGTCCTTGGGATGCAAAAGGGGTGCTATGGCATATATGGCTGCGGAACCATAACTCAGACCAATTATAATTTGAACTCCTCTGTTGTGGTTATTCAGTAATAATTAAACCAAGTTTTGAACAATTTTGTAAACATACTTAATTATCTTGCAATATTTTACGCCCACTTCACGACAAAAGTTGCTTCCTGTTTCGAAATTCACAATAGATTTTTCAATGCACTCGCGCAGAATCCGGAAATCCTTTCGGTAATAAACAATCAGCAAACCGTTAAAAAGAGCCTTTACAAAAATTAAAGTTACACATATGTTTAATATATTATTTCAAAATTGACGGAAATTTGTAATTTACCTGCATTCCACCCATAGAAAACCACAATGACTCCGATTGGTCAAAAGATCCTCTCCTGTGCGTAAATGAACTTGCATAAAATCCAGAAATTATGAAGCACAAACTTATTATTGTAACCAAACTGAATTTTAGTCGAGACAAAGTCTCATTATCTGGGTCCTTAAAAATCGGATAAGAAACCGCGTCCATCATTTTCGAAACCAAGTCGAACAGCGGCAGCCAATTCGAAGATCTGAGGCTGAAGTACCACAAATATTTCTGCTTCAGTTGCTTCAATTGTCTCAACATCTTCTCTCAAGTGGTGTCAATGAGGAACTAACGCACACGCTGCAAAGAAGTGCAGCAGGAGTAGGTCAAAGCAAAATCCACGTAATCCTTTTTTAAATATGCCATGGGAATCCTGCAGGTGAAAGTAATAGAATATCGCGTTATCGTCCTGCAGAAAATATACGCCTCCTCAATGATTAAATTATACACTACACAGCCAATCAAGGACATGTGTACTTGCTTGTTTAAAATACTTACGGAATCGATGCCGCAAGGAGCTGCTTTATTATGCGATCGAAAAGGAGTGAACTGCATTGCTTTAATGATTGATGCCAGGATGACGACAAAAAAAAGCCGAGGAGAATTACCATTGGCTTGGACAACTAAGTATCCTATATTTGAATAGAAACGCGCTTATTAACAAGCAACAAGGCGGAAGGTTTTAAAATATAAATATGTTTTGATATTGTAGTGCAGGACTCGATCGATATTGTCACCTTGAAACGAAACTGCATCCACGTGGCGTTACCACCATCGAACAATGTCATTTTTAATTCAACATCTTCACTTGCGCAATTTCCAATGAAAAATTATGAATAAATAACATTCAAGTCATATTTGTTTAACTTTTTGTTGTGGCAAAGAGACCTTGTAAATAGGAAGCCTGACCTGGTGTTGAACAAATACATGATCGGCATTCAACAGTTTACTGTCTTCGCTCCATTCAAAAATACAAAATTGAGAATACTTGGAAAGATGTTGGTCATAATAATAATATTAAAGCGGCGTTCGAAAAATTGATCTGCACCCTTTTGCCTTAAGGTTTTCTGCCCCTAAATTGATTAATTTACACTTCAAGTGGAACTTAAATGATAATATTTTGTTTATATTTCACAATCTTTAGATCGTAATGCACAAGTGGTAATGTCGTACGCAAACGCATCGTTCAAACTAATCGCAATTGCTGAAAGTTATTGCTCATTGAACGATGCAAATCAGTGCAAGATCAAACCGAACTGAAAAACATAAACGTCTCCCGAGGTACGATGAAAAAGCACGAATAAATTCCACAGACAATTTAATAATTTCAAGAATTCGTTGCCATCAAATTAATTTTCCAATTAGTCATTTTGTGGTGGAGCTTGCGACCGAGGGTTGCGTGTACATGCGAAATCCGCGTCAATATTCACTGATGGTAATTGGATTGCGATCGACATGCATCTGACGAGAGAGAAAACTGCACTAAAGTAAACTGCTCTGATTAATTAATTAAAAAACAAACCATTCCATGCAAATGGACCGTGATCGTAAGTGGAAAATGTCCAAACCGTTTCCGAAAATAACCCTTTGCTCAATGTGGGACATCAATCTATTCAGGATCCGCCATATAGAGCTGCGTAACTAAGTGCTTGGAATTTCTAATGGCTGTAATTGAAAATCTACTAAAACTTGTTCACACAGGAAAAAAAGCTGCTTGTTGATGGAAAAATGAGTTCACAACTTCCATCACATAAATCTCGATGATTGGCCCATCAAGCGGATGAGCGATCTATCATTTCTGGCCACAAGAGTAACGACTTTCATAACCCCACCATCGGCAGAAGTGTTCAGTTCTGCGGCCTGCCTTTGGGGGACCACCGAATAGACCCTCTATTTTTACCAATTCCCTTAAGATGTGTCCCCAGAACATGACGAGTGATCGCAATGATGAAATAAAATGGTCCAAAACTGTCGACTGTCATTTTTGCTTTAATTCAACCGATCTGCGTTCTGTGCCCAAATTCTCACTGCATTCGGGAAGAGTAATTCCAACTCACAGAGGAGCATCGACACGTCTATTTTTGGATCTAGATTCTAGATTATTTTGGGAATGAAATCTCTCCTTTTCGATAAAACGAAAATAAGGAACGGCGACGAAGAAGATGTGAAAGGAATGTTTGCATCAATATGTCGCCAGTAGGGAGCCTTTAATTATTTCGAAATGCTTGGGTTTCCAAAAGGAAGGCAGCTGTCAAAATAGGTTCGGTCAGCCAATAGAGTTCCCTTCCTGGTAATTGATCTAGCTTAGGATGACAGCTCTGTCACGCAGATTTAAATTAAAAAGCAAAGCAACATTAACACCATGGACGAAGTAAATTAAATTCAGCTGAGTTATTGTATCCTAGTTGCGACGGTTGCTGCCGCTAGAAAGCTAATCCGAATGACTTTAGTAAATTGTTACGAATTTATCTTAGTTTTTGAATTTGAAATATTTGACTGAAACATTCGAGTGCTATTTATTTAAAATTCTCAAGGCGTTCTTCCATTTACCAAAGAAGTTTTGTTCTTTGAAATTTAGATTTATGTGTTAAAAATGGGTTTTCGTTTTGGATTTTTATCATTTTATAAAGATTTAATTTACTATTCTTCTATACAAATACAATGTCAGACTTACACCTGTTTTCACCTGTATATTGTATTTGTTTAAAAATGAAAATGACTTTTTAATTTAAACTTCGCGTGAAGACAAAATTTTTTTTTTTTTAAGATTGGGAGTACTGTCCTTAGCATCTTTGGCAAATTTCACATCATAACATTTAGATAAGAGTAGTTGATAATTGTTTTTATTTGTGTGACGAAAAATTGGGTTCTAGATGTATTCCAAATTTCATGCAAATCGGTTCAGTTGGTAACACGTGTTTCTTTATTTCATTTCATTTTAGGAAAGAAAGTTTGTATAAAAATAGGTCCAGAAATGCATTGTTTCTACAATACAGGGTGTTATACTTTTTTTTTAAAATACCAGTTTTTAAAAAATATCTGAAATATCTTTTGTCCGATTTTGTGGAAATATGGCAGCATTGTTCGTAGTAATTAGGAGCTAATTTCGACCTAACTAGACTAAGGTTATAATGTCAAGTGGCGTCCATGGACCACCTTTATCAATATTATTAAAAGCAAATATGGATGCTACTAACTTTTTTCTAATTTCGATATTTTTTTTTAGATAAAAGAAACAGAAATACAATTTTTTGTTTCTGCAATTTCTGAAGTATATTGCTTCGTTTTCGATATAAAAAACAAAAAACATTTTATTGCATGTCCATTGTCCATTTATCATACAAAAACATTTAAAAAAATATTGAATTTTATTTTTTTTTTGTTGTAATTTTTGCTTTTTGGTAATATTATATTGATACCTATTGTCAAATAATTGTGTTTGACCTGTAGTGGCGAAACAATGCCACAAACAAAGCAGAATGAATGCGGATTGCCGTTTGATGATTCACGGTCGTGTTAATTGTATTTCAACTGCTATTGCAATTATTTTATTATGTATTGAAAAAGGCCGGTTACAGAAGATTCGAAAGCTGGCCCAAGATGTTACGTTAACCGAATCTTCGACCGTAGTCGGTGACCAGGTATGACATAGGGAATAGCAATTTTTCTATAAGGAAAATTAAAATTTGGGCTTCGAGGTACGATTGAGTGATCATTAGGACTGCCTGTCTATCTGTCTGTCTGGCAGGACAATGCACACATACACACACGAACACCTCAGGTTTTATAAGTATAGCCATAGATAATATTGCATTGCATTCACCAACCACCAACAAAGTTGCCAATGCCATCCATGCCATCCAGATGCCAATACCATTGTATTAAAATGTGATACAAAGTAGCCTTATTTAACTTCAATACACAACTTTTTGGAATTTCAACTTCCGGAAAGCTGCAATTTTTAGTCATAAAAACAGTACATATTTAATCGTACGAATTTCTGTTGCATTTTGCATACATTTACATTTTAACAGCAACATAAAACAGGAAGTTGTTAGTGCTGTCATTATGTCATTACGGACACCTCCTTTCCCCTCGCTTCCAACAAGTTTTACTATCTTGCAAAAATATAAAAAAGCATTGAGATTTTCGTTTCTGTATATAATATCAAATGAAAACAGCGAAGCAGTAAAAAACTCGTGCCGCTAGCCAAAACACAAAATGTGTGATACCTATCAATTTTGTGACGCAATGAAATTATTTGTTGTGAAAAATTAGAATTAGAAACTACTTGCAGTGATAATTAAACTGGTGCAATTTTGCGTCTGTGTTCTCTTTGAATTTTTTGGTATGCAATACAGACGCAAAATTGTACCAGTTTAATTATCACTGCAAGTAGTTTCTAATTCTAATTTTTCACAACAAATAATTTCATTGCGTCACAAAATTGATAGGTATCACACATTTTGTGTTTTGGCTAGCGGCACGAGTTTTTACTGCTTCGCTGTTTTCATTTGATATCAGTAGTTTTGTGAATTCATTTAAAGAAAAAAAGAGTTGTAAAAAATGTCGAACAATGTTGTGTTCTGAGATGTGTAAATGTGTTTTGTTTATTTGAATGTGCGTTTCTAATAAAAACAAAAAGAAAAACTGCGAAAATTCAATTTTTTTTTTCTAAATTCCATCGAACGAAATTTAATTTTTTTACCCCAAAATTTTATGGCATTTGTGCATTCCAATGTCTGTTCCACAATTCTACGAATTTTTCTGAAATCTATCAAAATTTGCACTGTTTCCTCAAATTAAACCTGAATCAACCAGCATTAAGTACCTACAATTTTTTATTTTGTTTTAAGCACTTAAGCTAATTTACTCTAATATTTAAAAAAGTTATGTATCCATTGACTGATTTTTTTCAAATTCGAAATAAAACCAATTGCAAACCGTTAAATTTAAGTAACATTCAAATTTATAAATTGTTTGTCCTTCATTTTATAATTTAATTTAAGTATTCATTTCACAGTTAACATCAATTTAGCAATAATTTAATTAATTTTATTTCGCAAACTATATTGAAAAAAAAACAATTCTATGTAATTCAAATACATCATCTTGTTTGAACTAAAGTTGAATATTCTATGAAAATTCGATTTTCAAACTGCAAAAATAAGATCTAGTACAGAATTCTATTTTGATTAATCAATATTCAGTATTTTGTTTTTTTTGTAAAAATGCTAAATGCCATAACTTTTGAATGGGTGAACCGATTTCGATAACCAAGGTATTGTTGGAAAGGTCTTACTCAGTAAAATATGAATCAACTAATAGTCAGAGGGTTCGGTCTATTTTCAACCCAATTTTAGGGTAAAAATTGAGTTTTTTCTTTTTTTTTAAAAACTTTGAAGCCCTATATCTCCGGAACAAGAATTTTCCCGGACATGTGCTATATATCAAAATTTTTGTACATCTTTCCGCTATTTTTTAAGATAATTTAACTTGAAATATTATAGCTTAGTTTTCGAGCTATTTGTCAAAATGTGTCAAAAATTTTCGTCACTTTTCAGTTTTTAACCCAAATTGCTTCTATAGCATCATTAAAATCGAACATCTTATATACCGTTTGAAAGCTGAGGTCAATACCTTTCAAATGGTGTATGTACGCTTTCTGTACGATGTACGGTTTAGATACTGTAGCTGTTACAAAAAAGTGATTTTTTTCGAATTTAGAGGGATACCCTGGCCATACCAGTCATCGGATCTAAAAGTGGCGGAACAAAAAATGTTCATTTTTTTAATAGCTTTCAGCTCCCAAAAACTTTTAATTAGATTCAAAAAAGTACAAATGGACAGACAAACGCCACTTTCATCTGTTTCAGGGAATTGCGCGGTAAAAATGCCAAATGCCCTAAATTTTGAATGGGTCAACCGATTTTGATGGTCGAAGTACCGTTCGAAAGGTTTCGGCAAGTGCAGTCTGAATCGACCATGAGTCAGGAAGTTGGGTCACTTTTTGACCCCATTTTGAGGTAAAAACTGAATTTAATTACATTCTTTCATACCCTATTATTGAGGGTACCCGTGGACCGTTTTGCAAATTTTTATGCTTTTTCTGGATCTACGTTCCAAGACCTTTCAAACGGTATCAAGATCATTTGGATCCGTCGCATAGGTAAAAAGTTCAAAATCTCGTGTATATATAGTCGTTCCTCAGTAGAAAGCTCGCGTCACTCGGGGTGACTACCGTCACCCGTGATAAGATGGAAAACTTGTTTGATTTTCCACAGTATATCGAAATGCAACTGTCGGAAATCTGCTTAAAATCCAAATCCTGTCTAACGTTGAAGGATTTGATCTGATTAGCGCGAAATTTAAGTAAGCTTAATGTCAACGGAAAATCACAACTGAGAGAAATTAATGAAGTCGATGCAATTATTACGCGACGCAAAACTGTTGACCCAGTGGAAATAATGTTCCTTTTAATTTATTTCGACACCATTAATAATCACGATTGTCCCCGGAGCAAGGCAAAACGGTTTGCGCACTCGTTGACCAGCTGACTGGACGGATTAGATATCCTCTCGGTCTGTGTGCGGAGATTAACATCATTGATAAAGTGGGTTGAGGGGAGCCTTGCAGTGCAGCGTATGACGAGTCGCTGCCGTGCACAAATAAACTTGTCTGCGCCGACGCATGCGCAATTTGTAACTGCCGCAGGATCTGCATACATTCCCAATTAAGCCTGCCCCAAAGGAAGCTGTGCTCATGGCCAACGACTGTCTTCCATGTTCATAATTTCTGAGATGCCAAAGGGTTTTCGACTGCGGTTCATCAATGACTGCCAATTGTTGATGGGAGCACAAATGAAATTTCGCGCAATCATAAATTCATCATCGCGGTTTTATAGCAATGTCTGGGAGTTCCCCGCCCTCGCAATACCGCTCCAAGGTGGTGGTGATAAATTGATTCGGCATCAGATGCACCCGGGGAGATTTGGGAAATAGCCTATCACCCACAGTTTGACTAATTGCTGCGCCAACGCTCTCCGCCATGGCATCCGCAGCAGCTCGTCATTATTATAGAACGCAGAACCAACAAATTGATGATTTTGGTATCCTGAATAGAAGAGGGTGAATACTGAACAAGTAAAAATAAAGGAGATTCCCTGGTGATGATTTCGAATTAGTTCGAAAACAAATGAACATTCGTTCTTATCCCTATTGCTGTGCGAACATTGCTGTATCATTAATCAAATTAATTCCGGTATACCAAAATGACCAGGAGTGGGGTTGCAGGACCATCATCCGACATCTCATTCTCAACAGATTTCGCCACTGACAAGGGTTCATTCCGAATTAGGACAATCACTGAAATGATTCTGCAAAGCAGGATTAAGGAGATCATTTTTGTTTAATTGAAAGACCAAATTCCTGTCCTGAGAGTAGGCTTGAGACTGTTGTGTAAATGGCATCCTGATGAGATATAATGACAAGGAACTAATCGCAACCAGGTGTTCTCAAAGAGTTTTTATCAATTTGTGGGGAATTATATTTTGTTAAATTGTTTCTCATTATAAGAAATGACAATATTTTGGTTGAAGCTGAGCTAATGTAAAATTTTCAAAATTATTGTATTTTTATAATTTCAAATAATTTTTAAGATGGATTTCTATAATATAGTTTACCAATCCAAAACTATTGAAAACGTCTTACATTCCATAGGTGTTTGATACAAACAGTATTTAGATATTAATAAACATTTATGATTTATTACCCCGCAATACTCTAGCTATTGATTAATATTATTGCTACTAAAACTGCCCATAACACTTATAATCCGTGATTCGCCATTTATTCAAACTGGACTTAGTGCAGACTACTTGTAGTGATGTTTAGGGAGTGCAGCAATTCAACAGTGTAATTGTCTCCAAGCGGTTCACTCGTGCGGCATCTGCATTCTCCTCACGTTCACCATGAACATTGCATAACTGAATATTCCTTGCAAAACCTAAAAATCATACTAATATTAGTAAAATTAGCACAAGTGAGTAGCTAATTTTTCGTACACAAACAAACCTTGGAAGAGTTACATCATGAAACCCTTCAATGGAGAACGCATCCGGGTGCTGCGCCTTCATGAGGAGCCGGATCACCATTATATTGTTCGAAACAGTGTCAACCTTATACCAATAACTGTCGTACAAAGCTGTCGCGAACTCCTTCGTCTTCGTAATAATCACTTGACTCGCCAAACATAAGTACCATAAATATTTTTGCTTCAATTGCTTCAATTGTGTCAACATATTCTCTCACGTGGTGTCACTGAGGAAAATATAACGCAGACGACGCAAGAAAGTTTATGAGTACATGACAAGGATATCCACGTAACCCTTTTTTTAAATACATATGTCATGGGAATCCTGCAGATTGAAGCCCAGGATATCGTGTTTTTGTCCTGTAGAAAATACACGCCTGCTCAATGACTAAATTACACACTACACAGCCAATCAACGACATGTGTACTTGTTTGTTTAAAATACTTACGGAATCGATGCCGCAAGGAGCTGCTTTATTATGCGATCGAAAAGGAGTGAACTGCATTGCTTTAATGATTGATGACAGGATGATGACAGAAAAAAGCCGAGGAGAATTACCATTGGCTTGGGCAACTAAGTGTCCTATATGTGAATAGAAACGCGCTTATTAACAAGCAACAAAGCGGAAGGTTTTAAAATGTAAATTGGTTTTAATATTGTACTTTGTGGAAGAACTCTTAACACAAACGATATGTCACGGCCTTGATATGAAACTGCATTCAGGGGGCGTTAATACCACCATCGAGCGATTTCATTTTACAGTCGACATTTTTCCTTAGAGAGTTTTATATTCAGAATTTCTAAAAATGCTTCTGTCATCAAGAGTAATTATTCCTTATCAGTTGCACCAAAATAGTTTGCTAGAAAGTCTCCAGTTTTTATTGATCCCTTATCAAAATTGCACCATGACCTTCTCTCTGAACATAAATCCACACCAAGGACATTAAAATTTTACGATCATCTTAAGGCCACTTAATCATCGCTTACAGATAAGCATTGCTTCATTAAAAGTGATTTTTGAGTAATTAAATTAGTGCCAGTGTATCAAAGTCACATTGTATGTTACTGTGAGAATGACCTTTCCTTTTCCTTGCTCAATGTTTTTTGTTCTATGTCTGAGCCTCGGTACCCTCATCTGGAATGAAATTATCCGCTTTATCCTGATACCAATGAGCAAAAGCGTCAATAAATATCTTTTGACATTAATTGGCCCCACATGAGTCTGGATGTATTTCACTTAAACTGGAAAAAGGAAATGTACTTAAAAGAAGCCTACACATCACATAATAAAAGATAAACCCGAAAGGTCGAATTCAATTTTCTGGACGCACTCAAACTTCGCCCAGAAGTTTCCGTTTTTATTTTTTTCTTTCCCCAATTTTTTTTTTTTTACTTTTCTCTTCTTTTTTATGACAGTCCAGACTGACCATTTTTCTGTAGCCATCAAATTTTTGGGCAGCGCCCTGAATTGGATTACGTAGGCTCGGCCAAGAAATCCTCTCAAATCGAACTAAAACGTCCTTTGAAGCATTCACTCGTTGTGTTGTGTTTTTTTTCTTTTATAATGTTTTTTATTTGATTGATAGGCAACTGGTTCCGTCGGACGGTTCACAATAGTCCGACGAAGAACCGATAACCCTCATGGCAGGTTTCCGATACTCTGCGGCTCCTTCGGCCGCCCGATAATTATTATTTATTGCGCTGAGACTCGCGAGAATCTTATCGGCCCATGAGGTCACGAAGTCATCGCATTAATTGATTCTAATGAATTCTTTGCTGCAACTTTCCTTGTAAACACTCAAACCCGATGAGGTCTTTAACACCGCGAGTGCACACTCCCCGGCAACTTCCACGGCTGCGCGGCTCACTTCGCGAGTGTCGACCAACGAATCCCGAAGCCCAGGAAAATCTGTATGGTCCCCTTCTCCCCAGGTTCACCGCACACCACCCGCATACCATAGTTGGCATTTGTGTAAGGAAGCGATAATTTCTGGAAAGTGTTTTCGGCATCAAAGGCGGATGATCATTGATCGTCCTTTATGCCTCATCGATAGTGCGTGGCTAATATTCCGTAGCCCGGAGATACGATTAAAACATCGGAAATTACCGAGAAATCTCTCAGGCTGGAGCCTGATTGGCTGCCAGCAATCGATTTCCGTTCTAATTACATTGGCCTCTTTGGCAGTGTACTTGTGGGAGGGTACGGGGAAGACAGCGGCGAATGGTAGTAATTAAATATATTTTTTTTTCATTTAACATGGGTAATCTAGCAAATTCTCAACTAAGAACGGCAAGGGTAAATTTAACTTGGCAAAAGCTCCTTTTAATAAAAATCAATTTAGCTTGTTAATGGAACGAAATTTATGTTGACGGAGGTGTGGAAGGAGGGGTGATGTCCTCGCCGTTTCTCTCGCAATTCTGACGAACGGAAAAAGGGTTTGTGGGAGGCGATTAATAATGTTGACTATAATTTTGAATTTACTCCGTGGGTGCGGCCATACAAAACAGTTTTCTGTTGTGGCGATATCGAACTAGAGACGATGCCACAAACGCTGCAGCGAGCGTCAAGATTCAACAGCATACAGCTGAGATGAAACTAAATCAAAAGATATCTGAATTTGTGGTAATCTGTGAAAGGGTATTAGATGATTAGATGGGTATATGAATTTCGTGGGGGTGGAATATTGCCTTAGGTAATTGAAATTTACTTTAACGTTTATTGATAACCAATTCTGAATTTAAGGATAGTTATTTAAAACGAACTTACTAATTTTGCGGTACTTATAACTTTCTAGATTTTATCGAATTCGTGTTGCTTGAATACAAATTACACCTTTTCAGTTTTATACATTCCATAAATACGACTTTAGTTAGCATTAAATGAAAAATAATCTACTATAAGCGTGAAACTTATATTTTATTAGAAGACGAATTATTGCAGGGAGTTGGATATATTATTCGAAATTGATTGGAATTACGGAATTGAAATGATGATAGTGGAGAGGACATGGGCGTAGGTTGGGTATGTGGCAGCCACAACAACAACAGCTGTGATACTCATATTACTTAAGTCTCCTAGAACTATTTACTTTTTTAAGATTATAAAATATCAACAAGATGTGGGTGATGTGCACACAAAAAAATTAAATGGAAATGACGAATCGTTTCGTGTTAACAAACTGAAAACAAAAATCAATTTTGTGTTTATGTATGCGCAACAAATGTTGCTCGTGTCCTCCAATCCGAAATCCTCGCCCAAGATGAAAACGCATCTGATTTGAATTAAATGCAATCAATAACTTCGTTTGACACGAAAGGTTACATTTTCCCCGTTCTAAAGTGAAATGAATCAAGCTCTTGACATTGAAACGATGCCAGCAATTGAAACGTCTTCCCCTATTCTAATGGAAGGGTTATAACGAGTCATGTTACCCATAACTTAAGCTCAATTTAGTCTCCAAGAAATCGAAAAACATACAAGAACAAGTTAGAAGGAAAAACAACAAAACTAACAGTTGGTCCTATCATAACAATTTCTCAATTAAAGACTGAACGTTGACGTCAGTTATCGAACCAAATGGTGACTGTTGTCCAATGTAAATGTCTTCATTTGAGGCTGCGTTCACATGTGACGAACAGTGTTTGGCTGGGATCTCTCAATTCCAATTGAACCCGGCTCACGACTCACCCTTTGCCGATGTTCAGCCCCCTCGAATTCGATTCTCATTAAATATGTACGACAGCAGCAGATCGATTTGAATCTGAATGAACGGAAGACAGCCTCACCATTAGGTGGGATCTGTCAATTGCTCATGGTTCTGTCACATCCTCCACATCCGATGGAAAAATAAAAGAAACGTTTTGTTGTTATCATTGGTTTTTTTTCAAAAATTTTATACTCGGTTTGAGGGTGATTGTAAGAAGGTCGCTTGAAGATTGGTATCAGATCAGGAACACTTCCCTTTGCCGCCATTGATCCCTTCGGCAAATTATGTATGTTGTGGTCCAATTGTTTGCTTACATGGCCGCCACAAGACAATTTCTGGTGCGGTAACATACGATAAAATCTATTGAAGAATTTGATATTGTCTCCCCTGTTTGTTGTTTGCTGGGGTCGGGTGTGTGTTGTTTGTAAATTTTCAGGTTGAAATGTTTCAATCATGCTGTTGGTTTTAATGCTTCAATAAAATTTTGTATACATTTCCCTTGAGAAATCCGTTTTTGAAGGATTCAACTGCGGCACTGCAAAAAAAAAGATTTTTATTAATTTACATTTTCGATGAAACAAAATAAGTGAAAAATAATTATTCTAAAGTATTTATTTGTTGTTTCTTAAAAAGTATTATCGCAGAAATATTTATTCCACCATCAATCCTCCGACCGCAAACTAGTCTTGTGCCTGGATGCCTCAATTGGTTGCTTTAATTAAGCTCACTTTTATTTTTTTACTACTACTATTACTTACATTTTTTTATGTTTTTTTCCATATTTGCTAACTTTCAAGCATTGAAAATTACAGAAAACGAACCGAACATAATTCTTTCTTTACTTGGTCATATAGCAGATTCTTTTCTGAACATTTTGACCCCATACGCATGCTTCTTGAACCACGCATACGATACTTACAGTCATTTTACCGAAACAGGGTATTTTACTGTCTCCTTATTTAGTACTATTAGGTCAGTAGCTGCAATCTGGAAATAATTCCTACAAAACGTTTTTTCTTTGTTGTAATGGCTTCATTTGTGACCCAATTTGACTATCCTAAAGGCCCGGATCCATCAGACCAACAAACAGCTCGCGAGCATGTTTTGAGCAAATGTTGCTTTGGTGGATACATGCCCGCGTACATTTGGCGGACATCTGACGAACTACAAAAAACATGTCTGACGATCAACTTGCTTGAGTGCGCATAGCATGCTCGGAAACATTTATTTCATGCGTGTTTGGTGTAGCCACAGGGCGAAACTTTGCTCGCAAACTGCTCGCGAGCTGCACGTTTGATGGATCCGACCCTTAAGTTTTCCCCCTTTGCGAAACTGTGAAAAAGTGGCGTTAGACAAAAATGCGGTCTGTAACGGTTGTTTTTGCGGTTTTTCGCTTAAATCTCCTAAAATATCAAAATTTAGAAAAAGTACTCGAAATAAAAGTTATACAGCATTAAATTCTGCATCGAATGAGACCAAACACGAACTTTTTGGACCGTCCGCTACCAAAGTGCAGAAGGCCAAAGATGGACTATTTTCCGTGTCCCTCCATGTTCTTCGGTCTGCAGAAATACTACTTTTTGGCCAATATTTCAAGAACCTAAAAAAAACCGTTAACATTTTTGAATTCCATCGAAAATTCTACTATAATGCAAACTACGCTCTCGCGTTACATTTTCTAACTAACCCTGTTTTAGCGATCAATAACTGGTGTCGCTGATGTCTTCACATGTTGACACATTGTGGTTTTGAAATTATTGACTGCAGTAGTTAAATTATAATTTTAAATTGACGCAAACAGTCATCTCTAAAGAAGACGTCTGCACGAAAAAGAGCAACAGGCGATTGCATCTACATATGAATGTTAAAATAAAAAACTCTCCACAAGTCTGGTCTTGTACTTTTAACTCAAGCAACTCCGACAATAACTGCATGCGAACTTCAGCCAATTTATTCGTGTTAATGTAAACAACAATCTCATTTCTATTATTATCTCGCACAAATATTTATGCTAAGGAGTTCTACTTATTTTTTTTATCGGCCGACATATCATGGCCCCAAGCCTTCAAGAGCTGTGGAGCTAATACTTATGCAGAGCCTTGGACATTGGTATAAGAAGAAAACTAAAACCAAAGTAAGAATGTGACTTCTGTTGAGCAAATGTACACTATTTTTGACATTGTTTACCTTCGGAGGAATCCATGGGGAAATATCTGCGTTCAACATGTTCCCCCAACATGAAATACTTTTCATTTGAAAAATGCAAAGTAAAATGCTTTCATTTTTTTTGTACTTTTTTCCGTCAACAAACATCGAATGCACTGACATCCAGCAAAACATGACAGTTTCGAGCCTCGGGCCTTATGAAGTCGTTGGGAGACAGAAAGGCCTTTGATCAGTGAACGACGGGAATCACAAAAATTCCCACAAGATGAGATTCCTATTCATATGCAGATATAACTTGGTGGACAATAGCTATTCATAGGCTACCTCCATTTCCTCGTGCCATTTGGACATTCATCTGGGCGCCAGTAAATGGGTATTTTTGGAATCATCAGCATTTGTGCACATCGATCACTGTATCCGCATTTACAATAACATCGACCAAAATCCTGGTGAATTGCAATTAAAATGTTTTAGATTTTGAATATGTTAATTAGGGATGAATTGGGCAGAAGAGTTCTCGGAACGTTGATTGTGCCTAATATTCCTCAGCATTTTTCATTTTCTTAATTTTTTGTTTGGAACAATTATTTCTATGTGTGATCCAGATTATGATAAATTGAAATTTGAATTCGAAAATGATAACCTTTGTTTTAACTTCGCCTCCAATCAAAAATATCCTTAAAAAATTCGAACAGAAATAATCAGGAAATGCCTTCATAAAATCTAATTTCCACGGACGTACGTCTTGGAATTTTTAAAAAATTCTCAACATTAAAAACAAAATCTTCATAAAAGAATCACATAATCAAATATCATATAAAGTAAAGTTAAAGTACGTGCAAGGATGAGATGATGATTGACTGATGAAAAGGAAATCTATTTACCTACACGAAGAAGTGATAAAATACTTCACATTAAAAGCCATTTGTCCAATTGATAGTCACATACCAAGCGATAACTATCTATTGTTGTTAATTCCAACAATTCAGCAGGATGCAGATGCGACGACTCTGTAAGACGACTCAGGAAATCATTGGATATTTCCTGGGGTTAATTTTCATTAATTGGAAATTCATCTCACGGCACGGGGAAAGGCGAGACAATTGTATTCGTTTAGAGGAAAATGCCTACCATTTTATCCCTCATAAATTTCAGCATTTTTTCACGCCATGCCACAATGCTGCTGGTTATTCCTTTTTTTTTAACTAATGCAACTGTCGCGGTCGCCTCCATTATTTCCTCTGGAAATAGTTAGAATTAAATGAGAAAAGCAACAAAAAGCGACTAAGAAAATTTTGGTACCGTCAGCCCTAGTCATTTGTTAAACCCCCAACAAGGGCAGTATCAATTAAAAATTCCTCGCAAGTATCGATGTAATTACCCGACGATTCGAGAATGTTAATTAAGTTGTGAACGTGTCTCCTATGCTTAATCACCCGTCGATGAAAACAAATTACTGCCTGGCCATGTCCTCTCGGTGTCGATAGGTTCCCATAACATTCGCTAGGAGGCGGCAAACTCCTTCTTACAGTGACTGCTCCAACTTCGTTCGGTCGTCCCTGGGTACTGCTCGGACTTCGCCTAGGATTGTTCTCAATGGCTGTCGTTGGACATCAAAACGTCAAGCACTTGTTTTTCCTTAAATATGTAAATCGAGAGGCAGTGGGCACGGATTGCCGGACTACAACCCAAACCAGTCTACACGGTAATTACAATCCACGCACGCATATTTAATGAGTTTTGCGACTGCCGGCCCTGCATATTGCACACCATCGCATCCGCGGCCAGACTTCCGCCGCCGGACAGGACAGAGAGATGGTGGCTGCGTCGCTCGCTGGCAATTACACGCGATGCCGGATAACTCTCCGGGTCCCGAACGCCGCGCCGGCCAATGCGGCCGCATTTGAAGTTATTTATAAGTCCTTCTCGACAAGGAGGAGCAACTGCAAAGAGTTCAGTGTGCCTGGTATTTTTAGGGAAAGGATAATGGATGGCAATTAAAAGACGCTGTTTACAGGTCTCGGTCAATAAACGGTGATTATACAAATTGCCGAGTCTTGCGCCAAGATACAATTACGACAGCACAGCTAGCTGGAAAATTTTTCAACAACGATCCAATCCGAAGCCAACAAATCAAAAGGTTTTCGGAATTCGAAATTACGGATCGAGAAGAGAGCCAATCAAAGTAATTTTTATATGCTTTTAATAACCACATTTGTTACAGTGACGCAATGCCATCCTTTATCCTGGTGGGCTTAATTCGACGGAGGAACATTTCGTACGCCTAATGTACGCTGTAATTACGACCATCTGTTTTCGGCTGAGATACTTTTTATATCCTGCGACACCATAACAAAAATCCCGTTATTTTAACGTGAATTTATCATGGCGCATTCAAATATTAATTTGGAATAAATTGTGGTTTTTGTGTTGCACTGAGAGCAAACATTTGGTCGCTTCTGGTGGTGTACGAAACAAAAACAATATTTCAGTATCACGAAAATCGTTTCATCGTTATGCTTTTTTAAAGTTTTCCCCCGTTATTTGGTGTTGTGACTCCATCCCAATTGATTGCATAATGATGGTTTTCGATTGTTTGCCTGTGAAAACATACAAAAAAAAAAGGGAGATCAAGCTAATCTATAAAATTGTTGGCCAACGAAATTTACCACATTTGCCTGTGTTTTGTTTAATAGAAGAAAGATTTATTTTTCCAAACTCATAAGTATAAAATTTTGTAATATAAGTAGAACTATTTTTATACCCTAGGGCATAGATGTAGGGTATATTAGCTTTGAGCGAACGTTTGCAATTGCAACGCCAAGAAATAATCGTGGCAGAAAAAAAGTAGGTACTAATTGTTGCATGTTTAGGAAGTGACAAGAAACCGTGTTAACATGTCTGTCTGTCTCTTGTCTGTCCAGACGATAACTCGAGAACGGTTGTAGCTAGAGGGTTTAAATTTGGTACAATAATACTTTGTTAATGTCGTGGGGCCAAGTTCGAAGATGAGCAAACTCGAACAACTCCTTCTTAGTGTTGCCATATAAGCCTGAATCGTTTTTATACAAAAATGTTGATTTTGTTTACTGAATGTTTACATTTTGAATTTTTTTCGTTAAATATTGTTATAAATACGAATTATAATTAATTATTTGGCAGAATTTTACATGGTATATTTTTGCACGATAGCAATGGAAGAAAACTTCGGCAGTTTTAGGCTGGTAAACGTGGTTGAATTTACATGTGGTTTTTTGATTTAGAATGAATGATTAGGAATCTTTCCGGTGGGGTAACTTTTTACGTTTTTGGGTTTGCGGAGGGGGGTAACCATCTCCCTTGGGCCGTGTTTGATATCAAATTTTAAAGCTCTTGCTGCATGAGTACTATTAAATTATGTAGTCGCGGACGAATAGCCTTATTGACATAAAAAAGGTATGTCTTGATTTTTACATAGAATGAGTACCTACACATATATATTTTTCCACATCTAGAGTATCACGTAATTGGTGTGACCAAATGTTTCCTTACTAGTTTCAATTGGAATATTTAAAAGACAAATAACAACAAATTTGATTTGATAACCTGATGTCCTGATTGCTACATATTCTAGCAATAATTCTTTATTAATTGAATTGTGCACTTCCATTTACGGCTCATAAATCATATAACTTTGACAACAATCTAAAAATATACCTAAGTATTATAATTTCAACCGTTTTTTTTTTTTTTTGCAGCGCAATACCGTTCTCCAAGGATAACAGAGCATCCGAGTGATACAGTAGTCCCAAAGAATGATCCTGTCACGTTAAATTGTAAAGCTGAAGGTAAACCTATACCGACAATCGAATGGTACAAGGTAAGGAAAGAAATTCTCTCAAGCATAAAATTGTATTCTCTTGTATAAAAAAAAACCAAAACAAAAACAAATTTATATAAAAAGGATTTCATTCAGGAAGGATATAAAGCAAACTAATAAATCTCTACTTTTACCGATTTTTCCTCTCTCCCGAACCAAAAAAGGATGGCGAACCAGTCAAGACAAGTCCCAACGATAATAAATCGCATCGCGTTTTATTGCCATCCGGATCCCTTTTCTTTCTAAGGACTGTCCATGGCAAAAAGGAGCAGGATGGAGGAGTTTACTGGTGTGTGGCAAAGAACCAAGCGGGAAAGGTGTACAGCAGGAATGCGACGCTCCAAATAGCAGGTTTGTATTCCGAGAACTCGGTCTCCCAATCCTTCTACTCCTCCCATGTGTTGATAACAACTGACTAAAGCACTCCTGGAAGTGATAACGGTACGCTTGACTAAGTTGGGGATAGGTTTTTTTTCTTCCTCCCATCCGAACGCACTCGACTGAAACAAATTACTCCGGCCGGGAGACGTTGTCTAAGGAACTAATTCCCTGGCAATTTTCACCTCGCATTAGTGTACATTTTAATTTATCTGCACGTGCTAAATGCGACTATCCAGGCACCCAAAAATAGCATCCAGGCTCTCTGCTCCTTGCCCTGGACCACGATCAGATAAAATAAAAAGAGCACGCATCGGCCGCAAAAGCAGCAGAAGAAGAAGCAGCAGACACGATTGGTTAGAAGAGGAGGGGGCGCAGAAGGAAAAAGGAGAGTTAGATGTACAGAAGGAAGATAAAGCCAATTTATGACCCCTTTCAGTCTTCCAACAATTTTTAATGCTTCACCCTCTGCACCGTGATTCTGGTCCAGATCGTTTTCATTTAATGCCCCCACGGAGCACGTGGCATTCCTGTCACTGGGAGTCGAGAATTTAATGTCCCCAAACGCTAAATATGGAGCACGGGCTCCAAGACTTCCCGGCCACCGACCACTTTTTATCAATTCGCTGCCGCTGCCTCCGCCGGGAACTCCTTCATGACCACCGTAATTCCACAGTAGCCCAAGCCGATGGACCTTAAAAGGTGTTCCACCAGGAATGCGTCGGGTTCGACATCGACATACCCCGATAGCGTAATTACGACTGTATGCGAGTTCCACTGACAAACCGAACTGAAGAAAAGCGGCCCCCACACTATCTCGAAGTCGCTGAGCTGGCCCCGTGCGTCGCGCGTGATGCTGCTTGAAATCGTGAATGACGCCGAAGATGCAACTCAAAGATTTTCAGCTCGACCCGATGAAACTGACTTTCGTGCTGATTGATGGCCATATTTCGAACCAAATGAGGCAAATGTCTTCGCATGCGCACGCATCTAGGATTGAGGAGATCAGCGGAAGACAACTGTACTTTGTTTTTTCTATAGTTGAGATAAGGTATCAGTTTGAGGTGCAGTGATTTAGCGAAGTCCAGTACAAATGGCGGTTGTTATGGCGCTCGCTGAATTAGGGATGCCATGTCGTCGTTAGACTAGGGGAAAAAACTTTTCCGATGCTTTATGTCACATTCGTACAATCACCTTCGACTGCAATTCAAATTGAACAAAGATTGAATCTAATTCGATTTAATTTTCTTATTGCTTTAGCTTCCATCTACGTTTCAGATATTGTTAAAAGATTAAAGAACAATAATTTAACAAAAAATGATTCTCTACAAGAATACACTGTAAGTAGGTTCTAAAGGTTCATTCAAATTAGAAAATATATAAGGTGTATTTTTGCGACCTGCAGGCTGTTGAGTGGCTGATCCGATCACTTACACTATAGTAAGGAAACAATTGGTCACACCAATTACGTGATACCCTTGATGTAGAAAAGTATTCTCATTCTATATTAAAATCTAGACATGTATTTTCTTATGTAACTAAGGCTAGTGGTCCGCGACTGCTTAATTTAATAATACTCAGCCAGAGCTTTAATTTGATATCACACAAATTGGATAACCCCAAGGAAAATGGCTACCACCCCCACTTCCACAACCCCAAAAACGTAAAAAAAAAAATTACCCCACTGGAAAGATCCCAATTCATTCATTCTAAATCAAAAAACCACATGTACAATGTACATCCATCCACGTTTACCAGCCTAAAACTGCCGAAGTTTTCTTCCATTTCTATAATTTTAATATCGTGTAAAAAACGACCATATAGAAACATTTTCTCACAAAGAATTAATTTTAATCAGTAGTAATAAAAAGATTTAACAAACAAAATTCAAAATGTAAACATTCAGTAATCAAAATCAACATTTTTGTATAAAAACTATTCAGGCTTATATGGAAACATTAAGGAGTTGCCGATTTCGCCGATCTTCGAACTGGACCTTACCATTTGAACGAAGTATCATTGTACCAAATTTGAATCCTCTAGCTTTAAGCGTTCTTGAGTTATCGTCTGGACAGACAGCCAGACAGACGCGCGTTCATGAAACGGTTTCTTTTCACTTCCCAATCATGAGTATATAGTTCTATTTTTGTCACGATTATTTCTTGGTGTTGCAAACGTTCGCTCAAAACTAATATACCCTACATCTAGGGTTTAAAAACGGGAGGGGAAATTTCTGAAATATCAAAACGAAGCTATGTTCAGACTACGAAGTGCCATATAATATAATAATTTATACTAATTGAATGGCTTTATAAAAATGGAATCCCTATGAAATTACTTCTTTCACTCTTGCGAATTAGCGACCGCTAATAGATTTGGGGAAAAAACAAATTTAGCTATAGCTTTTGATACAAATGTTTACCTGTTGTCATGAATGAAAATTGTCAATAAAGTTCACAAAAATGTTAAATGACAGATTATTAAATTTGCTCTGAAGTTGTCCATATTTTCAACGGCTTGAATTTTATCAAATTTCCCATAATCTGTATAATGATCCACATAGATAGCGGAACAACGCTTTGTATCAAGAAGAGCTTCATAAGTTATTAAAAAGAGGCACACCTATAATATTAAACAATAGCAAAATAAAAACAAATATAAGTATTTGAAAGGAAATGCATCCGCTCAACATTGCATTATTGTTTCCTGTTATTTTAAGTAGGTATATTATCTAGTTATAGGTACCTTATTTACTCTTCCTTCGTAAACAACTCTTTTACTCATTAACAATATTATGAATAAACTGTTTTCCTTAAAAAAGGAGAAGATGATTACATCATTTTCTAATTTACAAAAGTAACCGATAAATACTTCCAAAGAAATCTACAGAAATCTATTGTTCGTCTAGGACTCTTCAAAGGTTTCGTTCGATGAATTTGCAGAGATTATTTCCAATTCAATATCGTTTGTGGATTAATTAAACAAAAGTCCTGCATCAAATTGAATAGTTTTTTTTACAGAATCCGTAGTCCTACAGACTCAAATTCACTTTGTCTTAACTCAATTGTCAATTAGCAAAATTCACGAATTAATTAACTTCTCTATATTTGATTAATTGGCATCCCCAGGATATCTCTAATACGACTTCCATCAGCAGGCGAAACGAACGAGTCCCGGCAACAAGCATGACGTGTTCAATAGGGATATCAGCGAGCACATTTTCAATTTATTTCAATTTATCTCAAGATGGCAAGAAGTACCAAGTACCTAACAAGTGCAGAGAAAAGCATTCTTCTCCTCCCCTCCACAATCTTAACAACATGAGTGCTCCCTCCCCCACACGGCACCCCACTCCCCTGGATCGTTGACTCCATCAACATGTTGCAATCTTCCGGTAGAACAGCCAGAATGAATATATCGGACAGATTCATGGATGCGCTTCCACTGAATCAGGTTCATGTCGACTGCAAGTTTTGCCAACGGCAAATTGTAGTTGCATCAATGTGCAATGTGCAACAACATCGTCGTCCGGGATTGACTTGTGCAATCCGGAACAACAAGCCTTGTTCCAGTGGAGTGTTTCGATGTTCGACTTTAAACTTGTTTCCCTCAGAAAACATTTAATCCCCGAGGGTTGAAATTAATGGTGCAGGAACAGCCTTTAATAAGGTACCGAAAACATTTTACTATAGAAGTTGGAAACTGCATTTCATTCACCCCATCGTCAACAAATTTCGCAATCCTTTCAAAAAGATATAAAAAAAAAATGTCTCTGTCAGAAGAGGGTGGGTATCTGGGTGGTAGTCATTTTAGGAGCATGAGCAGATGATATTCAATATCTGTGCAGGTACAAATACCGCTTGTTCCTGCACGCCAGACACTGTATTCTAATAAATGCAAATTAGATGCAAATTATGCAAAATGTAAGACCAGAATAGCACTTAAGTGTTCTCTACTTTCCACTGCACAAGTGAGATGGATATGAACCTGGAAGGGACCGACAAGGATTGACTCCCAATGCATGGGAAGGGAGAGGAACCAAGTTCAGGGGGTGGTCGAGTGTAATTGCTTACAAGATTTACAAACGTTAATTCTCCTTAAACGTTCTGGCTCTGTTCTCCCCGTGAAGGGTTTTTGACTTTTAATTTTTATTTTCAATGCCGGGTAAAATTAAGTTTCCAAAAAAAAATTCATTCCAACATGCGATGATATTCGCATTACGTTTTAAAACGCTTTAAAAATTGTTGAATGGTGTTGGAACCATTTAATTAAAAACTAAATTAGTTATTACGTATAAAATTAATTATTAGAGTTATGATTACAAATTTGCATTTTTTATTTTAAGCAATACAAAAATACGAATATATTTGAAATACTGTTGAACAAAACTTTAAAGATTTTTTCAGTTTTCTGGTTGAAATGCACAAAATATTAAAATTTTTAAGTTCATTAAAAATCAGAAAATGCATTTGTTTGTGTTTTTGTATTTTAAACTCTGTGAAAAATTAAAAAAAAAAATTATCGTAGAGCTATAAAAAGAAAGGTTATCATTTTTCTTGACGAGGAATTCATAAAAAAAATATCTACTTAAAACTTTACAGAAAATTTTCTGAAAATATATAGTTTTTTTTTTAACTATATAAATTTTATTGGTTTCTGGTGCCATCATAAATCCTCATTTAGCTGTTTTGTAAAGATGAGCTTGTTGTTATTGGCCATCTGCATTTGCATCTTCATAAGGTTATAAAAGTTAATTTTTACAAATATATGCACAAAGACTGGCATAAATTAATAACGCAATATATTAAGTGTCAGTAAAGAAATGGAATGACCTTTGAGACGGCTGAAAGCTTTCCTCACTTGTTTTAACTACTGAAGTAGAATTATTTCTAAATTGTAATATTTGTATACCCCTTCAGTGACTACCGTGATTTGTCGATAGTATTCCAACATCAATTCAAATGAACATACAAAAAACAATGAATCGGTTTTTTAGTGCTTCACCGCAAAAAGTCAGATTTCTTCAGCACGTTTTCGATAAAATTAGTTTCCATTCAAAGTCAAGTGCGTTTCATGCTGCTTTTGTATTAGCCTCAACATTGGAACTCTGTTAATTATCCGCGAAGAAGTTTCGCTCACTGAAAAACCATTTTCAAGTTGAAACTTAGAAGGAGTTTTGCAAATGTTCAGTGTTCACAAATGCTGCGTCATTCGGGCAGCGAACAAACGTCTTGTCCGCGAAACTATTTACTTCGATGTTTAAATTTCACATGACCATGTTTGCCTTTTCGTCCGTGAAATACGACCAAACGGAGAAAAAAGAGTTGGTTTGGGAATGAGGGCCGCGAAGAAGTTCAGTTCAACGTCTCCTTCTTCGGTTTCGAGGAATTCCAGATCACGTTTTGTCATATCGGATCATTCCTCAAGCAGGGCCACATTGGTCCATCGAACAAAGTCAAATAAACAACGCAAATGGAACCATAAAATGAAAGTTAAATACAAGAGACACTGATGGGGCAGATGCCGGGGGAGATGTGCAAAGATTCAAAGGTACCCAAGAAGATGCTCCGGAACGCCAACAGATCGGTTGTCTTTTGACTGGTATCGAGCTCCTCAAACAGAAGAAATGATTGATTTTCCTTAAAACAACTCTGACTTCTTGGGAAACGAGAAAAAGTTCACCACCGACTCCACGGTTCATGCCAATATCTTGAGAGATTGTTGAGCCGAGCTAAAAACGTTCCCGCCATAGAACCTATATTTTCTTATATGGCAGACTCTTTGTATTTGTTCTTGTGATTTATTGATGTGACAAGCAAACAGCATTGAAAAAAACCAGGACGTAGGGCATAAATGTCGTTAGAGTCACTTCCAGATACCAAAGATACTTTTGAAAGGTTGTGACTGGAGCGAAGTTTACTAATGTTGTTGTTTTCTAGTTCTCCGCGAGGACTTTCGTGTCGAGCCAAAGGACACACGCGTAGCCGCTGGGGAGACGGCCCTGTTGGAGTGTGGCCCCCCGAAAGGAAATCCCGAGCCAACTCTTATTTGGGAAAAGGTAAGTGATTTTCTTTGCTCAACCGCACAAAAATCGAACACCTTTGAACATACAAATCTCACCTAAATGTTGCATACAATTCTGAATTATTTATGAACTATTTACAATTAGGACATTGTTGCAGAAAATCCTTGAATCGTGTTCAATACGATAATTTTTCGCTTTGACATTTTCCAGGATGGTGTACCACTCGAGCTGGACGACTTCAGGAGCCAATCGCATGGCTCCATGTCACGCATTCGAATTGTGGACGGTGGCAATCTATTGATAAGCGACGTCAAGCGAATTGACGAGGGAAAGTACAAGTGTATCGCCCAAAACTTGGTCGGCACCCGAGAGACCGCCTACGCCAAGCTGACCGTGCAAGGTAAGTGGACAGCTGCCTCAAACATGCATATTTTATGTAGATTAAATTATCCGATTGATTAACATAAATCCACAATGGATCTGCCACTTCCAGGCCACGCACTCATTGCTCCGACGACACACAAATTATGGTCGTCGTTCTTTTGCCACATAATTTTATTCATGGTGCTGTTCAGGTCCAGTAATTTGTACATGTAATTGTCTTGAACTACACAGTACTACTTGAATGGTTCAGTTTATCTTACAGCATCCATTCGTGTGCTGCCCCCATCCCCCGCCCGCTCCAAATGTGAGATTTTCCGAGACTAGTGATGGTTCTCCTGATAAAGCACTGAAATTAAATTAACTTTTCTCATCTGCTCGGTACGACTCCAGTCTAGGCTGTCGTCCATTTCTGGCCGTAGACGAGAAAAACGACCGAAGTGGGCTAATTACTTTCCTTGCAGTGCCTCTTCTGGACCCAGACGGATTCGGTTAACCCCCCTCCTGTACGCGCACTTGCCACTCTCCGATTTTGTACAGAGGCGCTTAGATGGAATCTTCCCAAAGTGGATTATGCAATTAATTTCTTATGACACTTTGATGCGATGCGATATCACGAAAATTTATTATGTATTCTCGTCAAACTCATTATTTTTATATCGTCAGCTACCGTAGGTTCTTATATAATTAAGCGACATTTTTGATTACTTTTTCTATGGAAATTCAGAATGGATGAATTTTTTGGAAAAATGCAAAATGCAGTTTGTTGAGGGTGAATGCGATTTGTACACGATCGACGAAGCTCATATAAAATTCGGAAATTTTGTAGGCATATTAAAGTGTCCTCAGATACTGAGTTTTTTGTAGATTAATTATTAAAAGAATAATACCTACATTCTATCATATCAGGGGCCAAGGGTCCTTTGAATTTAAGGATTTAAGGATTGATTTAGGGTCATTCCACATCACTTCATCCAGGCCATGTCACCCACCACCTCCGATTTTGATGAAACTTTGTAATTTTTGTCTATATACATAGACATGAAGAAATACCAATTTTTTTTTTTATCTCCATTAGTTTTTTTTTTTATAGCCACTTTTAATGTGAGCAAATTCTACATTTTTGAAATTTCCGAGACCTTCTGGTAAACGTGTAAAGTTCATGAAAAAAAATCGTATCTTGGCCATTTTTGAGGATAGAGCTATGAAAAAATTTATTATTATAAAGTAGACTGTGGTGATTTCAGAAAAAAATAAGTAAATACTACATATTCACTTGTTTACCTTACAAAAATATTTTTAATAATATTTTAAGAGCTTTTTTTGCACAAAAACATGTTTTACAAAAAAGTCTATATCTCTAAAAGGCACTGCAGGAATTTCGTCAAATTTTTTTTTAAACTGATCTACACAAAATTTGCTATCAGGTCGAGTGATAAAAGTTTTGCGTATTTGCCTGCTTTATATACTATAGCTGTCTGTTGTCTCTTGTCTGTCTGTTGTCTGTCCGCCAGACGATAACTCGAGAACGCTTATAGCTACATGATTGAAATTTAGTACAATAATACTTCGTTACAATTGCAAGGGCAGTTTTGAAAATGAGCAAAATCGGGCAACACCTTCTTAGTGTTGCCATGCAAGATACATTATCTTTATGAAAAAACTTGGATTTTTTTCATAATTGCAATTATAATAATTTTCTTTCGTTAAATTTTGTATATTATAGTACATATATTGTATATTACTGTATTGTTTAAATTTTCTTTATAATTCGAAGCCATCTGCTTCCTCACCCACCCACTTTGCCCAACCTCCTTACAAAAAAAAAAAAAAATAAAGGTAAAAGTAAACTAACAGAACGTACGTATATACTTAAGTAGTATATTTATAGCAATATATGCATAATATTTGCATAAATATACAAAATTTAAGGAAAAAAATTATTATAATTGCATTTATGAAGAAAATCCAAGTTTTTTCATAAAGATAATGTATCTTGCATGGCAACACTAAGAAGGTGTTGCCCGATTTTGCTCATTTTCAAAACTAACCTTGCAATTGTAACGAAGTATTATTGTACTAAATTTCAATCATGTAGCTATAAGCGTTCTCGAGTTATCGTCTGGCGGACAGACAACAGACAGACAAGAGACAACAGACAGCTATAGTATATAAAGCAGGCAAATACGCAAAACTTTTATTACTCGACCTGATAGCAAATTTTGTGTAGATCAGTTTAAAAAAAAATTTGACGAAATTCCTGCAGTGCCTTTTAGAGATATAGACTTTTTTGTAAAACATGTTTTTGTGCAAAAAAAGCTCTTAAAATATTATTAAAAATATTTTTGTAAGCTAAACAAGTGAACATGTAGTATTTACTTATTTTTTTCTGAAATCACCACAGTCTACTTTATAATAATAAATTTTTTCATAGCTCTATACTCAAAAATGGCCAAGATACGATTTTTTTTCATGAACTATACACGTTTACCAGAAGGTCTCGGAAATTTCAAAAATGTCGAATTTGCTCACATTAAAAGTGGCTATAAAAGAAAAACTAATGGAGATAAAAAAAAAAAAATTGGTATTTCTTCATGTCTATGTATATAGACAAAAATTACAAAGTTTCATCAAAATCGGAGGTGGTGGGTGACAAATCGCACTTTTCCTGGATGATTTGATGTGGAATGACCCTAAAACTT